>JAWNNV010000206.1:0-600000 GCA_035044485.1 Scaptomyza reducta | reverse complement strand
TGGCACGTGGGTGGTGCAGCAAGGAAGCTTTTGTGTTTCGTTGGTTGCCAACCGCAAAAATACTCTCTGACTCGTTGGTTTTGGCTCTTTGTTGCTATGCGAAAGCAATGGCAACTAATTGAATGTGCTAATACACACACAAACACACACACACACACACACACACATACACATGCAACTGCATTAATATCACGTTTGATGGCGCATTAAGGCGCTCATTTCAGCAATTTGTTTCTACGTTTTTTTTTTCACTTTGCATTGCTTTAGTTCTCTGCCATTTGCCCCGATCCGCTCAGAGGGAGAGCGACAGAGATAGAGAGAGGCCCCCTAGCGGTGGGAGACTAAAGCAAAGCGCCAGCAATGGTGGGTGGTATGGGTGGTGGGTGGCAATGTTCATCATGATGATTTCTACATTGCGCTTTGCATTCGTATTGGTAATTACGATGTCCCAGTCTGTATGTGTATGTGTGTGTGTGTGTGTATTTGAGTGACGTCTGTTTGCTGTCCCTGCCTTGGGGTGGATTTTTTTGCTAACATTTTTTTCGTATTTTTTTTTTCTTGCTGCTGGCCTCTCTCATTCACTAACACACACAAAGGGGACATAGGCAGGAGGCGGGCAGCGTTTTTTTTTTTTTGTTTTGTTGCTTCTCAGTTTGCCTGCGTCGGAAACCGCCATTTTTTATGCGCGCTAACTACGCCACCCTCTCTTTTGAGGCCGTCCCCTTCCACCCTCTCAGCAGCAGCTACAGCTATTGCTATCTCGCTCTTGCCTCGACCTCAGCCAACCCGCACCCTGACGAACTCTCACCCTCGCCTTTTCCCGCACCCTCACACTAAATTTGCGCATTAGAACAAGAAGAAAAAAATGTGGACAAAAAAATGAGGGAGAAAAAAACGAAATGGCGGTTTTTTGTTGTAGCAAAAAAAAAAAAAAATAGATAAATTTAGTTTGTACATTTATTTGCCCTGGCAACTTAGCTTAACAATGCAACTAGAACTATAAAACAAATATATACGAATTTGTTAGTTAGAAATTAGATTTTCATCATTTTCACTCTATTAAGTAGTAAATTAAGATATATGGTTTATTTATTGGAGCATGTACTTAAAAACATTACACGAAATAATGACAATCTGTAAAATTTTTATTGAAATCGGTTGAGAAACACCGGAGATATGGAACATAGAAGTTAAGTCAAGTATACACACACATACTTGCAACCACTGACAGTACGCGTAAAGTATAGGGTATCGTCTAGTCGGGATTTCTTTCAGTCAAAGTGTTTTTCTTTGGCAGCGACATCTATTGCGTAGTAGCGGTAAACGCAAATTTCTTACTTCTATATTTGAAATTAGCTGCTGCTGTGTATATTTTCGGTGGCGACACCTTGTGTTCATTTCGGTTGGCAGCTTAGTACAGACACTAACCAACGACACATATCGATAGCTTATCGCCCTAATTTTCAGTACGCGCTTTCGGTATTTTATTGTTTACGTTCGTCAATCACATTGCTTCGCAGTTTTTAGGTGTGTATTTACTCCAGTGCCTGAAATTGTGTGAATTTCAAACGAAAGCACATAGTGAAAGTGGTAAGTTATTGATTAACGCAAAATATTGCAAGCAACAAACAAACAATATCAACAATAGCAGCAAACTGCGGCGTGTTTCCGGCAAGAGTTGCTTCCGACCACCTGCAACAGTAACGCACAACAACAACATCATGAATATGAACAACGTCAATAAAGGTGGCTATGTACCGCCCGGTTACTATCCACCGAATGCACCACCAGCCGAGGCTGGTTCCTATGCACCACCCAACGCCCCGTATCCCCCCGTAAGCCATGGAGGGTCACAACCGCAGCCTACAAATTATGTGAGTAGCCAAATTATTTGGGGGGCGTTGCCAACTTGTGTACATGAATACCAAAAACAACATATATACACACATATTCATGTATGTATGTGTGGCTTTGTCGACAATTATTTGTTGCATGACGTCAGGGGTACTCTTGCGTGTCTATCTTTAAAGTCGACAAAGCCACACTTGTATATATATATATATATATATATATATGTTGGATTAGTCTTCTGATAGCGATTTCATATATATATATATATATATATGTATATATGTTGGATTAGTCTATAGTCTATATATGTTGGATTAGTCTTCTGATAGCGATTTCATATATATATATATATATACATATGTTGGATTAGTCTATAGTCTATATATGTTGGATTAGTCTTCTGATAGCGATTTCCTATGTGTAAAGCTTGTGGTAGTTGCGAATTTGTTTTATTGTTTGTAACTGTTAATCACATTTATGTTTAGAACATACTGGTTTTCATTCAGATGAATGGTTTCATTGTTTCACAGCCTTTAAATCAAAGAAAGAATGATCCAAAATGAACACGAAAGCTTTGGAAACGCCCCCCAATTTTAAGATTCTTATCATACTAATTAAACTAATCTATTATTATTTACAGGGCTTTGCACCGCCCCCACAAGCAGGTGGTTATGCGCCAGTGCCACAAGGACAGCCTTACGGAGAAGCTTTTTACGGAGGCGGGCCAGCACCTTTTGGCGCCGGTGGTGGTGCCGGTGGTGGTGGTCAACCCTTTAGCTATCCACCTGGGCCAGCTGGTCCAGCGCAACCCTTTAGCTATCCACCAGGACCAGCGGGTCCACCGCAACCATTTGGATATGCGCCAGGACCTCAGCAGCCGATTGTAGTACAACCTGGTATGCCACCAACTCATCCACAGCCCGGCATGGGCCCCGGAGGACCAGCAGGTGAGCTGTGCTTGCAACAAGCTGCTGCAAACAATCCAAACCATATCAGTATCAAAATGCATATCAGTAACACAATAAAAAATCCATAATCGGCAATAACTGAAGCAGACAGCAGACAGCGTTCAGGAGGCAACGACTTTCCGCACTGAACTCCGGTGTCAATGCACTGTAATTGTGATAATTACGTGGACACTTTGCGTCCACTGTACCACAATGCAGCTGCATGTTACGATAGTTAGAGAGATACTAAATAACGGACTGGCAGTTTCGAGCGGTAGACTTCAAAAGTTGTATTCTATTTGCACCCAAAAACAGAGCTGTAAATATTTAAATTCTAATCGGTGTGAGTGAGATTTTGAGGTGGCTATCGCTATCAACAGAGAGATATTGTTGTTTACACACCAAAGGCGTTTGCTCTTTCCCGAGTGCTGAAGAACGTATATGTATGTAGACATCTGGTATATCTGTTGTGTCCAAAAGCCAACCCGCTGGTTCTTCCTTATCATGACGCGCCGCGTCAGCTTTAATTGAACCAATAAAATAATACAATGCTCTGTTTAAATTTAAAAAAAAAATAAATATGTTGACTACGATGATTTTTCCGACGCGACTGTCCACTTGTGTGCCCTCATCCAGGCAGACGCTTCAGTTTAGCTCGATGCAGCATCGAGAGCAGTCGCATCAACCTGAAATTCAATTAGCGTGTATGATGCCAGCTGCAACCGCAGCGCAAGTTCCAATTCCCGATGCAGTTGCAGTTGTAGCATCAAGCTCAAATTACGTTTCAACTTTGGATCTGACTAAAAACGAGTCGAGTGATCAAAAGGAGGCGACGTCTGGTGGTGGTGCTGCTGGCGCCAGCAGTGGGTCAAAGGTGTTGCGCTTCATTTGGCACTCACTGTACAGCAAGTACAACTATTTCTGCACGAGGTCACAGACTTTGAAACAGTTGGTGTGTCGCGAGGCCAACAAACCCTTGCCCAAGAAGTTTCGGCACACAATGCGACTGAATAAGTCGGCAAAGCGTAAGGGCTACGAGTTCTACATGAGCGATGAGGATAGAAGGTGAGACATTTGTGGACAGCTTCCGAACCTAATTGTCTTCGCAAGGTCAACTTATTTACAGTTTATTCAAGTTCATTTAACATATATTTTCAAGAGGTTTTCTACAGTTCTGATGATAGACGTGCCAAAGATAACGTGCATTGTAATAATTTATATAAGTCATTGTGATGAAATTATAAATTTGCATGGAGTGTCGTAAACGTTATCTCACTCTCTAAGGCCACACATTAGATTATATGATTAGATATAAAGTCGGCGCTGAGTGGCATAAGCGGCACAATAAACCTCGGCGCCCCGGGGTCGTGGGCTGTATGCCTGCCCATTGTGATGCCTTCAATTGAGGCATTCAAGCAATTGGCACGATGACAACGACATTGACCAATTGACACGCTTTTGTGGGCGGGCGGCGATGCTTTAAACCCACACACACAATCACACACACACACACACACACATTTTGATGTGATTTTGAAGGAACGTACAAAAATATGAGCATTGTGTTAATTGATGTTGTTATTCGTGTTTTTCAGGCGACTGGATGAGTATACCTTCAGGAATTCCGAACTGTCCGCGCGGATTGGAATACCTTACGAGCATCGACCAGCTTTTAGTTAAGCAAAAAGTGGAGCTGTTAGAGGCGTTCACTGGTTTCGAGACCAACAATAAGTTCTCTATCAAGAACGCACTTGGCCAGAAGGTCTACTATGCGGTTGAGGACACCGATTGCTGCACCCGCAACATGTGCGGTCCGGCACGTCCCTTCGATATGAAAATTTTTGACAATTTCCAGCAAGAGGTCATTCATCTGAACCGTCCATTGGCCTGCTCATCATGTTGTTTCCCCTGCTGTCTGCAGTCCATCGAAGTTACAGCGCCACCAGGCAATGTCATTGGATCCATTGAACAGGAGTGGTCCATTTGTTCGCCATCGTTTCGCATTTTGAATCACATTGGCGACACGGTGCTTCGCATTGAGGGTCCCATGTGCACCTACTCGCTCTGTGGCGACGTTGAGTTTCATGTAAGTGCCAAAGTTCTTTGATATATAATCAGATTATTAAATTGTTATTCTTGCTCTTCAGGTGGTTTCGCTTACCGGAGAGAAGGTGGGCAAGATATCCAAGCAGTGGTCTGGACTGGCCCGTGAAATATTCACAGATGCAGATTTCTTCGGAATAACCTTCCCACTGGATCTGGATGTTCGTATGAAAGCTGTGCTGCTTGGCGCCACGTTCCTCATTGTAAGTAAATCCAGTTGTCAAATCGCAATTTATAAATACTAACCGCGTATTTAGTCGTATAACTTACTCTAACTATGCTAGATATTAAATACATACATATTTAATAATAAAACTGAAAATCTTTATTTCTTTTAGGATGCCATGTTCTTTGAGAAGTCCGGCAATCGGGAGACTGATCGTCCAGGAATGTTTTAACTTTCTCGAATTGCTGTGAGCTATGCTTGCAATTTTCGGGTTAGCAAACCCTCACATTTAAACTTTATTCGATGTACCCCGTATATATATTGATATCGAAGCCCTGTGAACTATCGCATACTAGTCTCCTATGGCCAAAGCTAGCGCTTTCTTAAAATCATAAAATTACTGATTTGCAATTTTACAATTTGCAATAGTTCTGAATGTTTTTTTTTTGTTACGCTCAGGAAACATTTTGAATATTATTGTTTATTTATTATTTTTATAAGACTTTATTTAAGTATTTTGATATTCATATTTTCATTATTATTATTACTTTAATAATATATATATATGCGACGAATTGCTATCTTAATGAATTTTTTGTATATTTACAACGATAAATCAGAATCATTGAAACGAGTCAAAAACTAAGTGTCTTAATATATATTCAAAAATATGTATGTCCAGGTGGTTCATTAACGCACAAAGCTAATTAAGTAAACCAGAAAGATAAATTGTTCGTCTCTTTATTGAAAGAATGTTTAACATTCGTTTATATATGACTATATTCGGATGTATATTTATGTCCAGCCTACAGAACACTTAAAGATACATGAATGTATGATTGTTAAATGCAAATATACATAGATTATATACCTGTTTATTAAGATATATTGATGTATGACACTAAAGGGAAATAATTAAATGAACATAATTGAGTGAATTGACAAACTGCTACAGAAACATAAAAACGCATTAAGTATTTATGTATATTGAAATCTATAAACATTAAAGTATATTTCTTGAACATAAAATGATTGCTGAAAAACTCTTTTTACTTTTTCTCTGCATGTCAATTATTTGGCAATGCAGTTAACTTGAAAACCGGCTTATCAGCCAGAAATTCCCTTCAGGCTGGCAATGATGAACAGAAAACAAGTTTTTTTAATACACCTAATAAGAAACACAATGCTACGCACTGACTTAAGATGATTTTAGTTATATTTAACATGCAGTCGCGACGAGTTCTACTTTTTGCTCTGCTCTCAGTGTTTCATGTAGTAAATTCAAAGGATGTGCAAGAATGTGAGCAACTAGTCCATAAAACATATGTTTGCCATGAGATCGAAAACTTTGAACAACTGAGTAAATACGTACAAGAGGATTGGCAAAGCGTTAAGATTGTTAACGAGCAAACGGCAATTGAAAATGGTGACAAACCTCTCGCAATACTGTCCAAGCTGCATCAATTGGATCTGTCACAGTCTGGAGGTTTGATGCTGGGCAGGCATGGCCTTAAAGATTTCACATCGCTGCAGCATCTCAACTTGTCACATTTGCAACTGGAGGAACTGACGGATAAGATCTTTCCCAGCAATGCAAGTTTACTCACTTTGGATGTGAGCAACAACGATTTGACCCTCATTGAACGTAGTCTGTTGAATCAGTTGCCAAACCTTGTTTATGCAAACTTCTCAAGTAATTCAATAGCAAAAGTGGAGCTGGATGCCTTTAAGGATCTCAAACACTTGGAGTATCTGGATCTTCACACTAATGAACAGGAGAACATCACCTTGGGAGCCAATGCCAATCTGCGTTATTTGTCCATTAGCAACAATAATGTGAGAGATGTAAGTTGATCGGATTTTTTCAATTTTTTGATACCTAATAACTTTATTATTGTTATTGTTTCTAGTTCCACTGGTGCCGTCTTCGAGGATTTCCACAGTTGCGGGAGCTACATTTGCACAGTAATTGGCTTGAGGTTCTTGATGAAGCCATCTTCAATGTACTGCCACAGCTGCGTGTGCTAAACGTGTCCAATAACAATATCTATGAAATCAAACGTAGTCTATTTCTCGGCCCAGATCCTGATAGTGCTCCACTGTTGCATTATCTAGACTACAGCTCCAATAATGTCAAAGTGCTTGAGGATCTTGTGTTTAACAGGCTGCAACGTCTTGAAACACTCAATCTGTGGTTCAATCAAATAAGCAAGATCTCGCCAACTGCGTTTCATGGCTTGACTAATTTACAATCACTTCAGCTCCAGGGTAACAAAATTCGTCAGCTACCCGATGGTCTATTTGCAAATTTGTCATCCTTGCGGATTCTGGACTTAAGCAAGAATAATATTGGTCCGCTGGGAGCTGATGTCTTTGGCAGCTGGTTGCTAAAAAACTTGACCAATCTCGATTTGAGCAACAACCACATTGAGCAACTGCATCCACTGGCCTTTGCCTCGCTGCCATTTCTGCAGCAGCTGCGACTAAGGCGCAATAAGTTGATTACTGTTGACATTCGCATGCTTGCCCCACTGCGTCGTCTGCAGGTGTTGACGCTAAGCGAGAATCACTTGATAGAAGTCGATGAGGATGTGTTGTCCACCTTTGACAAGCTGACTCAGCTGGAAATCCACAATAATCGCCTGACCTTTCTGCCCATATTGGAGGAGCCGTTACTTCCGCTCTTGAACCGCATCAGCATCGAAGGCAATCCTTGGCAGTGTCCGTGCCTGGACGAGCTGACCAGCTGGCTGCACGAAAGTCACGTTAGCTACGCGAGACAGACCAGTGCCTACTTCAGTGGCCGGAAACCCCTATGCATAGTCACGCCCATGGAGTACTGCGTGAGGGATTTGCAGGCGGTGCGCGCGCACGGAATTATCGAGAAGTACGAGCTGATTTGAGGTGGCATAGAGCAGCAATAAATCAATGGCACTAAATGCTAGTCGTGTCGAGCTCAATGTTATGTTGTTGGGAGTGTGGGAGTCGAGGTGGGTTGATGGGTGGGCTGGATTGGCCTTCGTAAATCACAGACAAATGAATGACCATCAGGCGCAAAAGTTTTGCAAGCCAAAGTATTTGGCCAACTGTCGTAAAACAATAAAACGGAAAGCAGCAGCAGAGTACAGAGAGGGAGAGAGAGAGAGAACAACAGGAGGGGCAAATAGGCAAATACTATAGAACAGCACAGATTTTCAAATACTTAACACCACTTAGCCCAGCAGTTTGACAATGACAGCCACAAGTGAATTGGGGAGCGTTCATTGAATGCCTCACATTGATGGCTGAGCGCAATTAAACGTAAGAATTTATATTAAAATGCTCGATTTGATTGCGTATAAAGTTTGTGCTTCAAGTTTAGCGACCGACTGGCCATGACTTAATGAATTAATGATTGATTAAATGAGTGTGCGAGTGTGAGAACGTAAGTGTGAGTTCGTGTTGTTCCTTGCTGTGCGGACACAAAGGAAGGAAACTTCCGGTTACACGGAAAACAAAAACAAATCCCTCTGGAAAATTGAGCTGCGGGAATTGTTAGAATTGTTCAAGATATATTACGCAATTGAACGAATGAGTAGAAAATCCGTTTGAATAATGAATAAATTACCAAGGTAAGTAGTGGCATATTACATGTCCAAAAGGGTATTGCATTAATTAATGATGATGCAGCTAAATGATTATACAATTTTAATCAAACATCGCCAACTGTATACGTTACACATTGGACAAGTTTTCTCATTTTCCCAAGCTCATTTCCGGCAAAGGCAAATATTCATTTAGTTTGTCATCCTTTGAAAAATGCCACTGGCTGCGTGTATACAAATAGTTGCTGCACGCCGCAGAAATACGCACACATCTCTACGTTGGCAAATAAGTAGTTCAACATTTGCGTATTCACGCAAAATGCATTGAAAGCCAGCACAAGTATTTGAGGCATTCACACGCACAGGTGACAAAAGCCCATACCAATGCACAGAAACAAAGGAGCCAGCAATCTCAACGTCAGAATAAGGATTCTCACTGCACCAAATGCGTGTGTTCTGAATGCGGCAATTACAACATCAGCATCAGAGAGAGAGAGAGAAAGAGAGAGAGAGAGAGACTAAGAGTGACTAAGAGTGAGAGAGTTTAACATGGGTATAAGTTACTCAACAGGCAGAACAAAAGTTTAATTTGACTGCTGACCGTGTTGGATATTGCTTGTAGACCTTGGTTATTGTGGGTTTCATCGACGATTTAAATTAATTTAATTACATTTACTTTTATTTTGATTTGGGGCTACGTTTTCGTAACGCCTGTCAAAGTTGTTGTCGGTCAAAAAAGGTGAAACTTTCCATTTCGTCGCTTTTCACAAGCTGGCATAAATTTTCCAACGTGTTTTCGTGCCAAAGACGAGACGCTGTTAAAGCGCACGAGAAAGTCCTTTCAATTAATTTAGGTACAAACTTTGGTTAGACTTTTGTTTGAACAATTTGATAACCGAAAGCGGCAGGCGTTCAGTTTAGATTGCTTGGGGTGGTAGTGCGTGTGTGTGTGTGTAGAACACTTGTTGCACACACCAAGGCAAATATTTAACCCTCATCAAAAGAGAAATGACATCCAATGCTGTCAAAGACATCACTGCCATCATCAATTTGAAGTCCGAACTTTGGTCATTGTTCAAACATTGAGACTTTCCCATTTAATGTTTTCATAATGGCACCTGGCGTATGCGTAATATTATGAATTTACACATTTTACTCTATCTGCATTTGATGTGAGTGTGCCTGTGTGTGTGTGTGTGTCTGGCGTGTAGAGTACTGCACCTGCTTAAAAAAAAATTGATGTAGATCTAGTGTCTCTTGGGCAAACCAATTTAATGTTCAACATACACAAAATTCCAGTTGATTGCGTGCTCGGCTAATTGCATTTCTGTGGTCTAAATTTGTTAACGAAACATTTGCAAAAACATTTTAATCAGTTATATACAATTAGCATGACAATTGTTTATATTAATGCCGCATTCTATGCGCACTCTGAGTATTCTATACCAATAAAATCAAAATCAGTTGAATTGGATGTGGTCCGTGGACTGCAGTTCAAATTATAAAACTGTGCGGTTCTGTGGCTTGCTGCATTCATAATTATCCAGCATTTGTAGGTTTTATTGTTGTTTGTTCTCTCTGGCTCTCTGTCTGTCTGTTTGGGCTGCATAATTCGATTTGCATGCAAAGTTTTTCGCATATTTTTGTCGAGAGTTATGAGTTGTTTGCTTTTTTGTTGTTGTTTATGGCTTTGCATAATACTTTTTGCTTCTTTACAACTTCTCAGCTCTAGCCAAATCTTATTATACTTTAAGGCTTATTTTGCTACAGTTCCAGCTCTACAGGATTATTTATAATTGTGCCGAACAGTTTGTTTAAGAAAGGATTATTATGTCGCATCATTTGCTAAGTTCAGCGCTGTTGTATTTATTTGGTCACATATATTTTGTTTAATACTGACATCGTTTTAATGCTTTAAGCCATTAACAGGCTTGTTCCAACTATTTGCGCTGCCTGCAACTGCATCTGACACACTTTACCACTTTGAGAGCCATGGGTTTCGATATCTTAAAGGCACCTTGAAAAGCTTTATGGCGTGCTGCTTCATTTGCTCGAGTTGTTCATAGAGCTCGCCTAGATGCAGCTGGGACTGTCGCTGACTGTGCAGGGCACATGTGGACTCTTGTGTGATCTCAAATGCTTGGCAAACTAGCTGCACGAGTCGTTCATGTCGCCAAGGAATATTGCATGCATGCAGCCAGCTCTGGCTGAAGCTGCTACAATGTCATTGCCTGCTGCTTTTTAATGAAAATGCTTGGCTGGCGCCATAAAGTATGCAGCAGCATGGAGCATGCAGCTGGGGCAATGTTGCCTGCCAAAAATGTTACTTCATCATGCCAGTAGGCAGCCGACAAGCCTGGGACAAAATACCTTTGCTAATGATTTTTAATGGTCAAATTGCATGGCCATCGTTCAGCTTTGAGCAAAGCAAAAACCCTTGAGGTTACTCTCAGCAATAATAGAGACATCGCCTGCTTCTGGATCAAGGAGTTCGGCTGCTTATTAAAAGGGTATTTGTGTTGCTGCTGCTTAATGAGAAGAAAAAAGAAAAGCTGAGCCACGTGCAAGCACACAATTCGATGCGAATTTGCGGCCAATAAATTATGCATGCCACCAACGCCAAAAGAAGGAAAGGCAGGTGGGTGGTCAGTCGGGTTGTAGGCCTTAAAAAAACAAATTAGTGGCGCTTACTCAACAAGATTGAGCGTCATTTGTGGCAACGTCATCGTCATGCTGCTGCGTTGTGGGCGCCAGAGGCGTGGTCAGGCAGGTATGCTTTCAATGTCACAATTAAGCCCCTTTAAGCTCGCTGCCACTGTGCGCAACATGCAGCAGACTCAGACTCAACGCAGCAGGTAAAACATGAAAAAGGAAGAGAACAGAAATAAATTCGAACTTAATTAATGAAAGAGCTCAAGGCTTTTGTATTGTGCGAAACTCCCACTCGTCTCGAGCAGTGAGTGGGTGTGTGTGTGTATATGTATTGAACTATTTATAGGTACCATATATATTAACTGATGAATACTTATACAAACATATACATATCAGTGTGCGAGTCGGCAAATCAACAGCTGAAAATGATTTTGGTTCATAAAAACGTGCAATTCTCTTAACTTGTGTATCATTTCTGGCAACGGAATGGCAATGGAAATGGATATGGATGTGTCGACGGTTGGCAATTGTGGCCAACGCATCTGTTGCAAATGAAATTATGTTAATGTGACAGTAGCAGCTGTTGCGAATGGCTGTGTGTGTGTGTGTGTCATGGGTTGACCCACAAAATACAATGTGGAATGTGGTTTCGGTGGCTGCACGGTCGCTGGCCTAAACATAGCTAAATGTTGATTACTTGCATTAAACATGCGAAAAACGCAACGCAAAATGCCAAAAACAGTTACCATCTCCTGCTGTGTGTTTGCTGGTTGTGTGTGTGGAAACAAATTGGCTCTTCATTTAAACATTTGCGAGGCAATTGAATACAATTTAATTGCATATAAAGCTTATTTCGGACTAGCAAGCGAGCAATACAAATTGTAATAGCTGCGGTTGCCCATTAAACCAATCGATGGCAGTTGCAGTCAGTTCCGGTCCCTGTCCCTGTCCCTGTCCCTGTCTCTGTCGCTGGGCTGCATGCTGCATGCAAATTGAAAGTAAAAATCTTATTCAAGTGTGGCCGCAAGCTGTTTACGACACTTGCAACGCCGCGGCACTTGCAAAACTTTACTAGTAAATAACAACATTAACAAGGCAAGCAGTAACCGCCATAGCCGCAGCTGCGCCACGTTCGAAAAACTTGCTTGTAAAGAAGTTGGGAAATGAACATTTTGCTTTGATGTCCGCCGTTGTCGCATTGAGAGCTCCTTGAAGGAGGCTTACATCCCTATAGAGTGTAAGGCAACAAAGAAAAATGCTCAATATAACTTGAAATCAGTTCCCTTTTGCTTATTGTTGCTTGCTTATAAAACTTAAATGCTACAGGGCTGAACTATTTACTTGAACACCGGACCCAGTGAGAGTGTAGAAAAGTCACCAAAGAAAGCTACTTTGCCATTTAAGTTTAAAGGCAATGGCTTTGGCTCTTGCTTTGGCAATATTGCCCTCGCTGGCGATGTCGATGTCTATGTCGATGTCGAAGGGCTAGACCAAATTAATATTGATTTTGTTATTGGCCAGCTCCGGCTGTTTGGCCCTATCAGAAAGGGTACGCCTCGAGTGTCACTTGGGGTGCGCTTTTGACAAATAAAAAAGTTTCTTTGTATTATTTATGCGATGTACATGGCCCGAAGCCATAGGCTTTTAATATGTTGTTTATGGAAGAATGTTGCTTCTTTTAGGGCTTTATATTTTATGAATTTATGATTCAGCTGCTCTACTGAAATTCTAATGAAATACCATATACTCAAATGTCAAATGCAGTTGGCAAAAGAGCTACCCAAAAATTTTCTCATAATGTGTTAAGTTTTTGGCATTTTGACTGCTGCCAATTGTGAGTGCTGCTGCTGCTGCTGCTGCCGCTGTTGCCTTTGCTGCTGTTGCTGCCACTTGAGCTGTTGGTAAACAGTCTGGCAAGCAACTTCACCACTTGAAATGCCAGAAAGTTTACCCAAAAGCGGCCAGCAAACTAATTATTTAGTTTCATTTCGAGCAATGGCAAAACGGCAAACGGCAAACGGCAAATGGCAAAATGGCAAAAACGCAAAAGCCAAACAGAAAAATAAAAACGGAAAACGGCAAACGTCAGCGTAAGCAAAATATCAATAAAAACTCCTATCGAGATCTATTTCAATTAACTTGTATGAAAACTTTTTAATTAACGGCACTGCAGAGTCAGAACCAGAAGTAGTACTAGAAGCAGAAGCACAAAAGTAAAGCCGGTCTTTATTTCCGGCTTGCCTCACATTGTTGAGCAATTTATTGCTGCGTCTAATTGGGCAACGTGCAACAAAATACAAAGCTCGCAAAGACCAAAAAAGCAGAAGAATAACAAAATAGAAAAGAAAAACCAACACGCTTGTTATGTAAATGTTGATAAATCAAGTTGCGACTGTTGTCTGTGACAAGCGGACAACTGTTGGTTGGACAGTGCAAATAAATAAATAAATACACATATTAAACAAACAGCGCTAACATGTTTATTCTGACCCCATTGTGCGAGCTCTGCTCAACACCGGTCTGCTCAGCTCTAGTGGCAACTAAAACACTTCTGCTACTATGTATTTGTATTTGTTTGCCATTGTTGCATAGTTCGGTGCGACCCTCATAAAAAAAGGAAAACTTCCTTTGCTGGGAATTCGATGTAGGGAGTTGGGAGCTCTATCGTGACACCTTGTGATTTAAAAGGCAGGCCAAAACTAAAGCTTTGCGCCTCGACTCGGTGATTTATTGAAGCTACGCTGATTTAGTGCCAGAAATGCTATTAGCTGAGAGTTGGTCAGGGGCGTCAGGATAGGCCACTAAGCAGAAGTGAACACACGATATGTTGCCCACAATTACAGCGTCTAGACTAGGAGAAAACTTAAGAACTGTCAAACTGTTGCCCACTTTTTATTGTTCGTCGTCTTCATAGGCAGCAGATTCTCTCTTTCGCTCTCAAGCACAGTCAATGACCCAAAGTATATTATAGAAATGACAAACGCAGCGACATCTTGAATTGAACTTACTGATGAGCTGTTTAGTTTTTGTGTTCTTTACTGCTTGATAAATTGTGCTCTGGCTTAAACTTCTCAGCCAATGGGCTATTAAAAAGATAAATGAGCGACAATAAGTAGCAGAGTTTCCTTCCGCTGCACAATGCGGCGTATACGTAATTACAATTTCATATGCATTAAGCTTCAATCACAAGCCACAGAGCGTCGAGCGCTTAAGCAAATATTTGTTCAACTGGCTAAGAGGCTCCCTCAGCTGACTGGTTGGCTGACAGCCCCACAGCCTGATGCCTGCCGCTTGACTGCCAAATGGCAACGCAATGTCATTAAGCGCATTTGTAAAATCATCAACAATATACGCGCAAGAGTCGTCGTCGATGTCGTCGTCAGTGTGGCAAATGGATTTTATTGTGAGCGAGGCATGAATGAGAAGAAAAAAAAGTGCACAACAAATTGAAATGCGATCAATAATAATTATTGTTGGAGCACAGTGAATTCACAGAATAATTGCGTTTCCATGCAATTGCTCAATTCTGAATTCCACAAGGAGCTGCCTCTCGCACAAACGAAAATGAAACGATTATCGCTCGAAATTGATGGTCCTCAAATAAAGTAGTATCGAATTCCAGCTTGAACGGGCAATTACAATGCTGGCTTAGTGACATTTATAAATGGAGTGCAATTGGAAGGTGTTTTTAATAAATAGCTTACCATAATATAAAGAATCTTTCCAATAAATCAGTTAAGTAATTGCAATACATTTTAAATATACTGAAAACTTTCATTTGATCCCATTGTGCGGCAACTGCCAACAGCGGCATCATTTAAAAAAACATTAGCCCGACTGATAGTCGTGAGATGGACAACAATGCAACCAGCAGCTTTCAACTTAAAGCTATAAAGTAGTAAAAGTTTACGGCTATTAAGGCACAAGTATCTGGACTTGCCGCACTTGCGACGCCAACAACGACCTTGTCCAGTTCGTCACAATGAAAATCCAATTTAGTTTCACTGATTCTGCACTTTAGCCAATTCGAAATGAGCTCAACAAAATCTCATGGCCAGACCACAAGCTAACCCATATGGGAGTGCCTGCATCTTAAATCTATATATATCTATATATATATATATATATATATATAAGCGTATACGTATGTGAGCATCAGTTGACGGCACATCTAATTATTGTTTACCATGCTTAAACGCCAGGAAAATTGAATTGAAATCAAAATAAAATGCGACGAAAATCGAATTTGCGTCCGGAAGTTAAGTTGCCGGCCAAGACAAGGAGCCGTAACCGGTGTCAGCCAGGCCAGCAAAGCCAGACCCCGTAACGGCAATGAACGAACCATTGAAGCTCAGCGCCAGCAAATCCTTAAAGATTTCAAATTCAGTTTAGCCCGAGGCCAAGGTAATAAGAAATAAAGGAATAACCATAGGACAGCAGCAAAGGTAGAGAAAAGCAGCAGCAGAAGGTATCCTAAAACGAACAACCAACGGAACGGACTCTAGATAAAAGCATGAGGCTATTGGGGGTGAAGCAGTGCCGGAGAATTGCTTTAATAATAGTCGGAGCAGTAGTATTCGAGGTTTGTCAAGGTTAGGCTGTGTTTTGCCATGGCTTACCAACATCGAGCATGTGTGTTTGACATTTGATTTCTGAGAAAGAAAAAAAAACAAAAAAATGAGATCGAAAGAGTCTTCAGTGGTTTCGTATCTTCGGACCCCCCTCGGCATCAGCAATCATTTTATTACATGCCTGTCGACTAGCAACCTGATGCGACGAGGGAAATGCAGCTGGCCAGACCAAAATGGTATCCAATTATAGGAAAACACCAAAATGAACAGAGTCAAACAACTGTCAGATGTTCAAGTTGGCCAGCTTGTTCAGATTTGAGAAACATTTGCATTTGCAAATGCAAATTAAATTCATTCACGCTGCGTGTGAATGAGCAGCAGGTCCACAAAAAAATATTCCACAATTTGCATGTATGATTTGCCATCAAATATCCTGTAAACACATTGAAGTTTGTTAAGCTTATCTAAATTTTTAAATTAAAATATGTTTATGCTTGTTAAACTGTTGATTTTTCTTAATATTATGCAGATTAGTGCAAACGCTGCATACCTTAGATTTATTTTATTTACAGGATATAATGAATGTTTAACATGCAAATGTGCACCGGCCAGCAACTCGGCCTAAAGACGTTGCCTTTTCAGGCCTGTCAGTGTCACAGTCAAAGTCATGCACTGACTGGCGGCCTCTTTGCCCATAGTAATTGCTGTCCGGTAAAAGTCCTTAGCAGCAGACAGGCCGACACGCAGCGTCCTGTGTAGTGGCTGCTTCTCGTTTGTATAGTCACCCACCTAAATTTTATGCAAATATTTGCCTTATTAACATGGTGGGGTAGCCCACAACTGATGAACGTTGAGCCGCACGCGCAATTTCTTTCAGCCGCCTGAAAGCATGCTACAAAATATTTAAGCCACAAGTTATGCTAATGCCAGGTGGTTGGGGGAGAGCTTCTTCAATGTTGGTGTTAATTCAAATGACATTATTTAACGCACAGCACACGAAACTTGGCACTAAGTGAATATGTGTGTGTGTGTTTCTTCGCGAAAAGAAAGTGCTTTTCATAAAATGTGTTAAACGCTTGCATAATTCAATGAAAAAAGTGAAAAAATGTGAGTTTATGCATGTTCGAAACATTTTAAATTGCTATTATACAACTCACGTACTAATGTCCGAGCAGTTTGTATATCGTATAATAGTTAGCTCAATCAGCAATTTAATGCTCATGTATATGGCAATTAAAAGTTAATCAACAATATCACACAAGAGACAAATGGCACGCATACGACACGTTGTCAATCTTGTGTGTTTTGTCACCTGCTTGCCAAACTCTTGAATGCATTCCATACGCACCAAATTTGCAAATTTATTCAATTTCGTGATTGAAAATGATAAACTTAAACATTTACTGTGTGCTGAGTAAAAATGATAGAACAGACAAACTATAATTCAATTGATTGACGAGATTTTCCCATGGCTGAACTTTAAGCTAATGAACTTTTGTGGTTTAATATGAAATTAGCAAATTTTACAAACAAAGGCAAACGTTTCATTGAAAAGCCTGATAACACATACATAACGTATTATTGAATAAATGCCTATTAAACTATATACGTCAATTTCGCAAAGACTCATTTTAAGTTTGATGCTTTAAATAATATGCGTAAAAGGTCGTTAGTGTTTGAACAGTTAACTTATGAAAGTTAAATACTATGAACAAAAATGCAAATTGAACTGTTGATAAGCAAAGTGGATTTAAATGACTCACTGTTGTAGTGGAAAGTCTGTAAAAGATTTCTAGGAATTATCAGAGATTCACTCACATTTAATTCGTCTCATCAAGAAACTTGCAACATCCGTTTTCTAGTCACGTATTCCACATCCCGAACTTAGAGATGTTCCGTCTCGGATATATTTTGTTAATATCTACACGTATGTAATTTTCAATAAGACATAAATACATATAATTTAATTGCTGTGGAAGCTCATCAGTCTCTGCATTACTAAAGCTGATGCTCATCTGACAATGATTTGGAATTTCAGCAACAACAACTATTGCTGACTCGACTCGACTCGACTCATTGTTGTTGTTTTAGGTATGCCGACACTTCAATTTGACAGTTTTATGAGCATAAATGACATTCTGTTAATGTTATAGTCATGGCGCCACGCCCAATGCAGGCTGCCTGTTTGACGCCCTAGCTGCTTCTGGCATTCATTTCATTGCCTTAAAGTGTCAATTACCAAGGGACATGAACCGAGTTTCTTCCGATAATCGAATAAATATATCTACCGTATATATACAAATGCGAGTGTATATACTTAAATTATAAATTGCTTGAAGGCATCAACAACAACCAAAACAACAATAGCAACAATTGTAATGAGAGCAATTGGTCTATTTATTTTTTATTTATAGTGGATGTTTGTCGTTGATTTTGTGCTTCCCTTTTAGTTGTTGGTATATTTGTGTACCTGCTGTTGTTGTTGTTGTTGTTGCCGTTATCGGCAGTGAAAGAAAGAGAAAGTGCCTGTAGCCAGTTTTCTTGTTGTTGTTTTTTGGTTGTTGTATTTACTTATTCGAATTGCCTGCACTGTGTGTGTGTGTGTGTGTGAGGAGGCAAAGAATGTCAATTTCGGCTCGTTGCCAGAGCGGACTTTTGCTTTTCTTTGAAGCTGTGAAACAAGCTCCACATTAACAAACACTAACACAGCTGCATACAAAGTAACACGTTCGTCTGCAGCTTTCCCTTCCTGTGCGAGAGTCGCTCATGATGCTTCTTCCACTTGGACAACGCTCAGCGTCACGGTACATATTTTATCTGTGAGTTGTTTTTTATATTAGATAGGCTTATATGTATATATATAATAAAAACGAAATCAACCAAAAAAGCGAACAAATATATATATATATATATGTCTTTAATTGGTTATCGGCCCTGGCACAAAGCATGAAAGTAAAAATGGGCATCATTTAATGACGTCGTTGACAACTTTTTCTTTTCGTAGATCGTTTAATATGCATATCAAGGTATGCTAAGACTTCTTGTAGCAGACTTTCGCTAATTGAAAGAATCAAGACAAGTTTATTAAGCTTTGAGTGCAAGTTGTCTTTCCCTCTCTCTGCATATTCATTGCAATGCGACACAATTAAATCGGAGACAGATATAGAGATGGGCATAGTCAGGTAGCTGTTGCTGTTGCTGTATGGCCCAACCCAAAAGAGTTCGGGCCAAGCGCTCAAATTTAGAAAACTTTTTGAGGGCACTTTCATTTACCATTTATTTTTTTTGTTTATTTGTTTTTGCGCCGGTGCGTATTGAAATTGCTTGGATAGGGTAAGCTTTCGTTCGATGGATGCGCCGCTCATTGAATGCGAAATGAGCAGCATAAAAGTACAGGAAGGCACTTGGAACTTGGAGCTCGGAGATTGAGGCTTCAAGCTTGGCACTTGGCAATGGCTTAACGGTCAAAAGAATTGCCGGTCGAAGTTGTCGTTCGTCGTTGTTGTCACTGTCGTTATCGTTGGTGGGTATTGTAGTACGTGAATGAATTCACCAAGAAAACAACAACAACCACTAGCAATGCACACCATGAAAAATTGAATATAATGAGCAATTGAAATTCAACAACAACAACAAATTGAAACCCATACCAAAACCCAAATCCCAATACAAATCCGCATCGAAAAATTTCTGCGGCTTGGCTTAGACGAACATATTTGAATTTTCAACAAAATGAAATTGTTCGCACGCATTTCGCATACAATCAGGCAGCAGCAGCTGTAACGGCAGCGACTAACTAAAAACCGCTTTGAACATCGATTTGTTGGCAGACACACGCATTGTCTGTCAGGTAACCGCTCTGTTATTTTGTTGTCAATTGTTTTCCAGCTCTTCTCCGGGCAACCCTGCTAATTATTCCGTGCACAAAGCGACGCTTTTATGCATAATCTCACCTGCAACTACAATCACAGCAACAGCAACAGTAGCAGGAGCAACAACAATAAAAATAAAAGCAACTTTAACACACGTGCATGGAGATTAAGCTAACTAAGCTATCTGTGTTTCACTTTTTTTTTTGGCTTTTTGTCTGTGGCATATTCAGAGCCGAAAGAAAAGCGAAACTTTGTTAGCGAGACGTTGACTTGGCAAGCAAAATGGTTGGTAATCAAATAATTTCTAGCATTTAATTGTCAACGTCAACGTTGTGTGTCTAGTTGTTAAAAGGGAGGGGCAAAGTGGAAATTGCTTAAACGAAATAGACACGAAAGTAATCACAAGCGCTTTACGAACAATGTCGACAGAAACTAGTAATTTGAGTATTTGAATGGAGTGGTACCACTAATTGCTAGTTGTTTTTGTGGATCATTGAAATATATATTTGTATTATAATTGATCTCAAGAGTAAAGACCAAACTGAAACCATTTATGTTTTAGTTAAATATCTCGATTTCAAATACATTTGAAACATTTTCCATAAAGATTGTTTTCTCTCGAAAAAAATAAAAATAAAAATAAAAATGTAATACGTTTTGATATTCTTTAATCTAAAATGATAGCAAAATAATTATAATTCTACTAAAATATAGAAAGCCATTAACCAAAATTTTAATTATAAACCAGAGATAAAACTCAGCAATAAAATTGTGTTTAGTTTGGTGCGAGCAAAAGTTTATATTATTTTTAAAGCAATTTTGTCTATCTGACAACAAAATTACAACTAAACCAATTTATGGATATATACCTAAACAAAAATAGTAGCTACATGATAAATCAGAGGTATGTCTAAGCTAAAATAAGCAATCAAAAAACACCTCAAATTTATTTGTATACCAGAAAACAAACCTTCTGTTTAAGCTACAAAAACTAATCAGCCGCTAAAGTCTGTATTTTCAGTTATTCGCGACTGCAAGTAAGTTGAGCAAATTAATTAGTCCAGTAGAGGCAACGTTTCTAAGTTTGGAGTTGAAAGGCGCTAACTTCCCAAAACGCCCCCGTTGATTTGTTTATGAAAATGTTTACAAAACGAAAACAGCAAAAGACATTTTGATTAGCTGCAACTTTGTTTGAACTTGCCTGGCTTCTTGTTGGGGGTGGTGTCAGACCAGCCCACGCCACAAGGCAGTCAGGTGTAACGCCTCATTGTTTTCTGTTTTTCAAATGTATTAACCTTTACAAATGTTAAATTTTCTGGTGTTTGAACCAATGCTTTTGGCCCCTCGACTAACGCCTTAATCGCTTAAAAATAGTTGAAGTTCTGCCAAGCGAAAATTTGTTGCCTTGAATGAAAGTTTCTTTTTTTTTTTGGGATTTTTGTCTGTTGTTGACGTTAGTTTAAGCTCTTTCTGTTGTTATTTTTCGGCACATTACATAAAATTTCGTAACATTCTGCGGCAAAAGACTGAAAACGTCTACACAAGTTGAGTTAAGTTTTTAAGTTGAGAAACTCCACTGACCTGTTAACTGAAATGCTTTGCAAAGACTTGCATACTTGACTGCTGTCTCAATAACAGCAACAACAACAACAACAACAACAACAGTGACAAAAACATCAACACCGACGACAGCAAGTTACGAAGAAAGTTATAGACAGATCCAGCTCTTGGCTACAGTAAAAACAACTTTTGCCCAACTAGTACAACTACAACTACACTACCAACAAATACAACAAAAGGCCGTTACAAACGAGTAGAACACGTTTTACTGTTGGAAACACTGACTGCGCGGCCAGCGCTTCGGTTGTCGCTTAATGTGTGTGTGTGCGTGTGTGTGTGTGTGGGAAAGCTTTGACTTTGACAGTTCGCTCGCTGACTGTCCATTTTCCTTGGCCCACTGTGTCCCGGACATTGAAAATAAAATGCAAGTTTACTTAATTACATTGCAACTTCTCACAGATATGAGTAGCTTTTTATCGAAATGTATTTTTTATTTTTTTTGTATTATTTATTTATTTATTTTTTGTTATTTGTTTAATATAACGATTTCACTTTAATGAGTCCAACCTCAGAAATTAGCACTTCCCATCTGACAGCCGAAGCGCGAAAAACGCTCATCAATAAAAGTCGCACATACATGCATGCCATATGCATAATGTGTATTTATCATTCTGTATTTGTTAAGTACAAATTGAGGCAGCTGGCCCAAAAGGTATGTGTGGAATGAGGTTAGGGAGCGCCTGTCACAAATCAGATAGAATCACGTAATCACGGAAATTTGATATTGTGAAATCGTCAATAAATGATTAACATTCATATAGAAGTAATAAAAGCTTGGAAATAAAGCTAACAGCTCTCATCTGATAATAGCCACATTAATCCCTAACATAGTACAAATAAAGTGTAGTTTAAGCCAGTTTGGTCGTTAACTGTAATAACGAGCTGTTTACTGTGCCAAATACTTTCCCATAGAAGCCGAAATTGATTAAAAATCAAGTTGGCCAGCCAAATGAAGAGAGCGAGAGAAAGACGGTATGGGATTGAGAGGCTATCAGCAGAGAGCGCAAAGAAAGCAATGTAAATGAATTGTAGGAGGGGGATAGAGTGTGTCTTCTGTGTGCCTTCACCGTTGTCGTCTACAACTATGCTGGTAACTGAAGATTCCAGCCACGATCAGTTGCAGACGGTTAGTCGTGCGAGACAGTTGAGTGCGCGGCGGTGTGAATATTACCAACGACGAAGCTCGACATAAAATATAAAAGCAACCAGAATCACAATCACAAACCAAAAACTCCCCCAGCGAGAAACAGGTAAAAAGCAAACGTTGAAAAAAGAAAGTCAGTCAAGAATCGCATTGGGCTAAAAAGCATACGCGAGAAGCTCATACAGCGACAGTCTTCGACGGGTACTCAAACAGAGAGCAACGACTACTTAAAGTTACACTGAAATCGGTTATCGTAACAAGAAAACTCAACAAAAATCATCAAAAAAACTCAATTTAACGGTGTGTGAAGCAAGAAACTGTAACAGAACAATATATACGAAATATGATCATCGATTATCATTATCTCATCTCGAAAGGGGAGCTCAATGTTAGCATTGGATTAACAGTGTTAAAAGCTGAGGATTATCGCAACTTCGTATCGTGTGTGTGTGTGTGTGTGTGCCATGTATGATAAGCCAAGGCAATTGGCATGCAAAGCGATTACCACCACCCAATCCGTACCGAACCCTACCAAACTCAAACCACTTTGAATTGTTGCTGACTACCAAACTCAAACCACTTTGAATTGTTGCTGACCCACAATCAGTTCGCATACAACACGAAAGAAAAGAGCCTTGGCAACGTCTTGGGCAAGAACTTTTAATTGATTTTCAGAGCTCACAAAAACCCAAACCAACTAAAACTTGAACGCGGACTAGGACTCGTACTTGGACTCTTAACTGGCTTGGCCTATAAATTGTATCTGTACAGCCATTTTAGAGCTATGCCCGGCATTTTTTTTATGTGCTTTGCTCCAGATACACACATAGACACACATACTAACTGGGCTCCATTTTCATGTGTGTTCTGTGGTCAGCAGCAGCATCAGCATCAGCAGCAAGAACAGCAGCCACCTCGTTGAGTAATCTCTCATGCCTTCTCTCAGGTTTCTTCTTACAAAACTGACCCACATACGAGCCAGTGGCTAATTTAAGTGTTTCCTGGCATCGCAGTTATAGTTTACGCTGTTTACACTGCTTCTGCACTTTACTGCCAAAACAAAACATTCTCAAGTGTTGTTGCAAACAGTCAGCAACAGCAACAAGAACAATCCCAATATCCACAAGAGTATACATGCACTCAAGCCAAGTACGAGCTATTAACAGAGAAATATTCGACATCGACATTGAGGTTGTTCTATGAAATTTTAGTGGTCTACTTTCAAATTCACATACCACCAAAATTGCTTAAAAAAAATGTTGGTTCTGTTTTAGGTTTATGGCAAGAAATGCAAAAGTTTCAGCAGCTTCAAAAAAAAAAAAAAAAATAGTAAAGAGTTTTACTTCTAAGTGCGTTCGATTCTTAAACACTGAATGTGTTAAAAAGGAGATTTTCAAATTATTTTTCAAATTGTTCGGATAAACAAGATTTTTTAACAATGTCTAGCTAGAATTCCTTCAGAGTTTTATCTATGTAGAATGTAGGGTAGTCAAGAAAAATGCATGCCTCGATCAACTGCTTTAGCTGGTTGAGATAAGTGGAGCAGTGGAGTTAGTGCGTCGTGCATTGTTGTTCCGCCAGGTGGTGTTGACGCGACGATAACCGCTCCTAATTCATGCGACGTGCAAATGCATTCACAATCTGAGCGAGATGCATGAATATATATGTGTGTGTGTGATGTCAGAATTTTTTTGGAGACTGAAAGAGAGGGCAACTGTGTAGCCTTGCGTGAATGTTGACTATGATGCGGCTGCTGCAGGTGCTTCAGCACTAGGCGTGTCACCTCAAGCGGCACGTGTAGAGATTATTTGTTTTCTACCTTACTTCTTTTGGCATTGTCTTGGAAAATTAACCGCAGCGGCAGCAGCCGGCAAGACAATGTCGCCCAGCCCAACCCAGTTTAGTCCCAGCAAAAAAGAAAGACAGCTGCTGAATGGATAGATGGTAACAGGGTGATATGCAACTCCCAAGGCACTTTTGTGTTCGTCTACACGTGGCCTTTTGTACGGCCAGAATATATTTATTGATATGACGCTGATATGACAACGCAAACGTGGGAGGAGGAGGTGGGAACAGCCCCAAGCAGCAACGATAGGGATCAAGTGGCTGACGCAGGTGGACTTCAATAATCCCCTCTACAGTGTGCGTGTGAGTGTGTGTGTATGTGTGGGGCTTAAGCAATTTTGCTGGATATCATGCAAGTGCACAGCAAACACTCTTGCAATGCTTCCCCTATCTTCCTCTCTCTCTATCTCTCACTCTTTCGCTCTCTATGCTACTCGCATGAATATTAATATAAAATGCACACATGGTTAGCTGCATTTTTCTATGGTGCATTAAAATATACATCTACATATATAGTAGTGAGAACAGCGTTCCATACGAGTTAGTGCCTACAATAGAGAGTAAAAAAAGACCAGAACCGACTGCTTGACATTGGCGGGAACGTGGGGGGAACTGGAAGTGTGGAGCTGAATTGTGCCTTCTTATGCTTGTCAAAAGTTTTCCCATTGAAATACCGCTGCTGTTGTTGTTGTTGCTGCTGGTATAGCATGATGCGTAAAATGTTTGAAGTTAGGTGAGAAAATGACAGAACATTGAGCAGCTCAAGGAGAATATGAAATTGCTGGGCACGGGGGTTGCCAAGACGTATGCGTGGGCAAAGTAAATGCAATTTCGTAGACTTCAATAACCAGAGAGTTTATAAGTACCGAACTGAAGATGCCGTAACACAAAACCGTCAACACTTACAGTGGGCGTCGAAAGTCAAGAGCTCTCTATGAATATGAAATGTATTTCGTTTTGTAAAAAGCTCGAATTACGTTTGCTGCCATACCAACCATATCGATAGGTTTTCTTGTTTAAATTCCAATTAGCAAGTTCTACCCAAACAAAGTTGATCAAACAGAGTTTTCCTGGTACAAATAATACAAAATTTGTTGCACTGTGCTCCAGAACCTTCCTTCCGTCAGGAGCGGGAGCAGGTGATGTGTCATCTTCGCTTGAATGCCACGCCCAAAAAAAAATCACTTTCTTTGCCGTGGCCACTGCGCGACTTCCTGTACCACAGC
Organism: Scaptomyza reducta; assembly: GCA_035044485.1. Lineage (NCBI taxonomy): Eukaryota > Metazoa > Arthropoda > Insecta > Diptera > Drosophilidae > Scaptomyza > Scaptomyza reducta. The sequence goes on along the minus strand of JAWNNV010000206.1, from coordinate 574,419 downwards.
CAGTGCACTGCCGGAGGCTTCAGATTTTAATAAACGCTGCTCCAAGAGAGTACGCAACGTAAAAGTTTTAATTAAGCAGAGTGTCGTGGCGCATCTTTAGTGGTTCATCTACATGGCAACCGCATGGCAAGATACACACACACACACACACACACACACAACCCACTTGAACGCCATAAAACAGCGTCGTCTTTGAGCTTATCAGCTAGGCTATCTACTGGCCCTTTGAAGAAAGCCACTTGCCAGAACCACCAGAAGCACTATTGCAGTTGTTGGCCAAACTGTTTTGGCGTGGCCACCACAGTAGGTCACTTGGTTTTCACTTTATGCTTTATGGCCAGCGACAGCGCGGCTTGCGTTATCAGCGCTAAGTTGAACTCGATTTTTAAAACGTTTTACTCATTTTTCAATAAGTGGCCGGACAGCCATCCAAGCAACAAAAACAAGAACAACGATAACAGCAACAACAAATCGCTGCGGCAATGCTGCCACACAAAACTTGTTCAGCTCGTCGCAGCTAACGTCGACGGTGACGTCGGCGTCGCTTTCACTTGGGGCAGCCGCACTTGACAGTGCGACAATAACAACAACAACAACTTCAGTGGCAGAGGTAGTGGCAGTAAGAGCCACAACACCAACAGAAACAGCAACAATTGTTGCGGTTGTTTGTTATAGCCTTTGGCTGTTGGCAATGCTGATTGTCATGGCTAAAGAGCCAGCAGCAATCGCAACAGCAGCAACACTGCCAACAACAAAAGCAATGCCAATGAGAATGGAAAGTTTAGGGATGGGCACGTGGTTGCCATTAAATACACTAACAACTTAAAAGAGAAGCTTGACTATTTCATTGCGTGTTACCTCATTTTGTACAATAATTTAAGCTTAACACAACTCAGTGCTGTCTTTTGACTTTGAATTTCGAAACTCTGCAATATTTGTCGTTCAGTTGGCAATACTCTTTGCAATACTCTTACTTTATGTCTGTCCTTGTGGGTCTACCTGACACCACAGTGGTGGTGGCTGTGGCGTCGGCGACAACTGGAACGGCGTCAAATGGCGCCTGCAGCTGCCCAAAAAGCATTGTTTCTGTTGCTTCTGCTGCTGCTGCTGCTGCTACTGCTGCTGTTGTGTGTCAAGTGCCAACAAAACGGACATGTGGACATCTCCCGGCGGCAACTTTGAGGCGCAGTTCAAAAACATGTTTACACTCGCACTTACCCACATATACACACTCACACACACACACACAGTCATGTGAAGCTTGCTTTCTTTGATGTCTTATTGGCCTGACTGAGTGACTTAGTGGCCAGTTTGAGTTGGCTTTTGTTCAATAAATATGTAATTTATAAGCCATGAAAAAGAAAGTGTTGCACTGTTGCAACAAATTGGGTTAACCGCAAAAGTAAAAGTTCTGCAAAATAATATAGTATATAGCAACTTGCAGCCTGAACGCTTGCCCCACAATTTCAACTCAACCCTCGTATGCTTTTTTCCATCTGTCTTTTGCAGAGTCGAACCAAAAATGAAATTCGTGATTTTGCTGTGCGTGCTTAGTGCACTGCTGCTGCAAATTGAGGCCTCGCCGTTGCAGCTGCTCTCGAGAAGCGAACGCGCCGTGGCCCGACAGCAGGCGGTCAACAATGATGTGGCACCAGCGGCGGCGGCGGCGGCGCCAGCCAGCGACGATGATGACGATGACGATGAGGATGATGACGATGATGAACCGGATTTGGGCGATTTGGTTGATGACGATGATGGTAGGTTGTCGAAAGACAAAAAACTACTCTACTCTGATATTAAGTAAGCACCTGAGCACTTGAGCACCACCACCACATGCACCACCACCTCTGAGAAGCACCACTTCAACTATCAACTAGAAACTAGCAACTGCAACTGCAACTGCAACTTGCAACTAGCAACCACAACGAGGCACTCAACGAGCAATTATTTTCGCAACACCAACAACAACTACTGCAACGATATTTGCCTATTATTATTACGATGTGTGATGTTATTAACATGAATTTTGTGCTCTCCTTCCCTTTGGGTAACGCAGTTATTTTGCTTTCGGGGTTTACAGATGATGACGACGACGAGGATGACGACGACGAAGAGGAAGACGACACGCCTCAGGGTCAGGCAGCGCCAGCAGCCACAGCCAGCGATGATGATGAAGAAGAGGATGATGATGACGATGACTACTTGGACAGACTCTTCGATGATATTCTGGGCGGTAAGGCAAAAGACAAGTAAAGCTCAACTGAGTTGAAACAATGAAACACTCTCTACTACTTACTCAGATGATGACGATGAGGATGATGATGATGAGGTGGCGCCTGCTGCCAGTGCACAGCAAGCTGCTGCGGCAGCTGCGCCCGTCCAGCCACTTGAGGAAGTTGCACCCGCTGTGAGCAGCTCATTGAGCTCAGGCATCTCTGATGGAGTCGATTTGCCCGCGGAGAGTGGCAATGCCGCTGATCCCATTGCTGCTGGCAATGCCGTTGAGGATATTGCTCCAGCGGCGTCAGCAGCGCAACCAGCGAGCAACACCAACAACAACGAAGGTGAACTAAATGTTTTTTACGATGAAGATGCACTTTTAGATGGTAGTAGTGGTAGCACCAATAGTTTAAGTAGCACGAATGCAATTGACGAACAAAAACACACCAACATACAACAACAAATACAACAACAACAACCACTACCACAACAACAACAGCAACAAGCGACACATCAAACAATAACAGCAAATCAAGCATCATCACAACAGCATATAACAACAACAACAACATCAACTAAGAACACTCTACTTAATAACAATAATAACAATTTAGTCGTCAGCACCGCTCCGGCGCAAACAACATTGGGTGCAGTGGGGCAGCCTCTGGCAGTGCCGGCTGCTGCACCTAATGCTGGCGTCGGGGCAGCGTCTGACGACGATGACGACGAGGACGAGGACGATGAATATGATGATGATGATGGTATTGATGATGGAGTCGATGAAATTACAGGTGCGCTGACAGGTGACGACGAGGAGGCTGATGACGATGAGGATGACGATGACGATGATGATATTATTGGCGATGACGTCATCGAGGCCAGACGCGAAGCACGTGAGTCCAAGTCAACAACAGCAACAAAAACAGCCAAAGCCAAAAAATCAACAAGTGCTTCCAAGAAGTCTAAAAAAGAGCTCAAGCATTAAAATGTAAACAGCAAACAACTGCCACAACAACAATGACTGCGACAACGATAACAACAACACTTTGAAATGACTTACGACGTTGCTAAAAGGCCATTGCCAACTGTTTTTGGGTAGGACAACATGAAAAATCTTTCGGACATTGCATTATTCTTTGCCTGCACTGACTATCTCTAATATCCAAAACCAAAAAAAGCAACAAATCGATCAAAAAATCACAGGAATGCAACAAACCTATTTCTAATTTATTTATTTATATATTTATTTTTGAGTTTTAGTTACAAAATGCAAAAATGCAAATCTCCAAAATGCACAAATTGCATATTTAAGTAAAAAAAATATTTATTTAACAACAACAATATCCTCGAAATGAGTTGATTGAGAGTTTGGTGCTAGTCAAACTATCTGCAAAATGACAACAACAAAAATGCAATTTCAAATTTTTAAGCTGCACGCACACACAAACCACAGCCTCACCCCCAACCGTTTTCACCCCTTTCACTACTCCACGCACATTTGTTACGTTTTTAATCCAAGTTATTTACGCACGGACTGCTTCACAAGACCACCATCAACAGCACCACCACAAACAGCAACAACAACAACCACAACAACAACAACAAAATGTTTAATGCTGAAGCACAAATTGTTGAAATAATAAAAAAAGAAGAAAGAAATGCAAAAATGAATGTGAATAACGCGCCGCGTGGTATGCAACAGATAAAAGCACAAGAAATTACGCCATTTTGGTAGCCCTTTTTGTTGCTATCCGTGTCGTAAGCATTCACATATCTTTATATATATATATATTTATATATACACCAACACTCACACACACAAATAGCAAAATTTATGTATGTAAACAACAACAACAAACAACGATAATTGTTCAATTAGTGTAATCTACTTATTATTTATATTTGTAATATTTTCTTGGTCCACATTTACTTTGTAATTAATTTATTTACTGGACACAACAACAGCAAAAAATTCTTTCGCAGAAATTATCAATGCATATTTGTAGCGCATATCCAAAGTCTTTCCTCTTTATTTATCTATATATATATATATATACTTTTTCTATACTTGTGTACTTTTCTCTGTATCTGTCTCTATTGCTCACTTTACCTTTCACTCACGCTTTCACACATTTGGCTTACAATTGACATCAAACAATTAATCGTTGGCTACTTTTTGGCTTCTTTCTGGCTCACATAACTTTCCGTAAACGTAAATAACGCAAATTATAAAAAATATCTACAAACAGAACAATACGGAATTAAACCAATTGTAAATTGTAGCTAAAGTTGAACGCTTGAAAGGCAGCGCACAATTTGCCAAATATTCCCAAAATAGCAAAAAGCAAAAACACGAAAAGTGACTTCAATATCATTTTCAATGCACAAATTGTTAGACTTTTGCGTTTTAGGTTCATTTATTTTGTAATTTATTATTTATTTATTTATTATTTATTGTAAAACAAAACAACAAGAACAACAAAAACATGCAAAGCTGCACACAAACACAAAAGTTTGCTTAAATAAATTTTTAATGAAATTTGTGTACAACTTTTTGACAAATCAATTGAAAAAACAAAAATATAAACCTGCATTTGTGTTTTATTTATACAGTATACTTTCAAGCGTCACTATTTGCATAACGTTCAAGGTATTGGTAAAATGTTCTCTCTCTCTCTCTCTCTCTATCTCTCTCTTTTTCTCTCTTTTCCACTCTGTTTTTCCATACTATCATCATTAGTAGCATTCGCTTAAAGCTCTGTGTAATCCATTAAATTTCACATGTATCTCACACCTGCCACATGTGTAATTATATTTTTTTTTTTGCCCTTTGTGGCTTTGATCTTCTCCCACTCGATAGCTTAAACAAACACACACACAAGCACACCTATATTTATACAATATTATATATAAAGATACTGGACTATGGTGTATTCTAATCGACAATTATCCATTTTAAATATGGTAAATGTATAACGGGCGCAATGAACTTAAGCACATATTTGCTTCAATTAACTGTAACAAAGGGACAAAGTTGACGGTAAAAGTTTAAACTAAATAACGCTTTTTCCCGGCAGCATGTCTGCCACTCTGTTCTTGTATACTTAACAAACTAGTAGTAGAGAAGGAGAGAGAGGGGAATCACCCATACACACCAACATGTAAAAAGCACATTAGCAGCTCATTATTTCTAACGATGGCCTTACAATATTCTGTTGTGAATGTACTGCGTATATGTATTCGGTTGAGGGATGGAAGGGCAGCAAAACTCAAGTAAAATTTTTGCTAAAGTTTGTCAAGTATACGATTTAGAGAAAATGGTTATGTTTATGTATTTGAATTGGTATACAATTTACTGAGAAATTCACTACATATTTTCAATTTTAGTAAAGTTAAATAAAGTTTTAAGCGTTTGGCTTATAACTAACATAACATAAATTAAATGTCAATATTAAACTACTTAAGCCTTGGTGCGCATTGAAATCTCAAAATTTACCATCCCTGGTATAATTGTTCAGGATATGGAGTGAAGGTTTCATTTATACAAGAGCTTATAACTGAGGAGCTTTAATGTCAATGCTTTTTATAACATTATTCTGCTAATCCAAGCATGTTTCCCTCTTTCATTTACACTATCCCACAAACACACACACCAACACGAATACATACGCACACACGCATTAATCCATACAATCGCACAGCTCTAAGTAATGGGATGTGAGCTTGTGTGTGCGTGCATGTGTGTGTGTGTTTGTGGGTTCGAGAACATGGAACATGGCTATTTCTGGTGGGGTACACTCTGAACGCCTACACATGTTGACACTCGCACACACTTGTAATTAGAGGCACAGCTGCGAGTCACTGCATGAAAAAACATGCTGCGAAATTAACCGCACAGGGCCAAAGAGCCGCAAGTTCCTATCATTCGAAACAACCAACAACCAAACAAACACAAAATACCCACAAAATTAACTCTACTCTATGCGAGGCTCATGAATGCGTAATAACATCAAATCTTCTATGGCACGGGGACAGGTGATCTGAAAAACAACGTCATTGATTTGTCAACGGATGCATTCCAAGCGCGCCATAATCATTTCATCGATGCCATATTCTCTCGCATAAATCGCATTGTTGCGGATAACTATGACCCGTTCGTTGTTCGATTGGCTGGGCGCTCGGCCTCGCCCACCTCAGCATATGGCGGCACGAAGACCACGACAAAGACCAAGGGCAATGGCAAACATAAAGCAACAACACACAAAAAACTGTAAGTCGAATGGCAAATAGTAAAAGGTACCCTTGCTGGAAGGTTTATAAATTTAGTGGAAATAATTTGATTAAGTTTGAGAATATTTAAAGAAAAGAAGTTGCAAAACTCTTTAAGAGTAAATTGCAATGGAGCTTGCTCTTAGTTAACCACTCTGCAAGGGTATGCTAGCTGGCATAAAATCAGTGCAAAGTCAAAGCAAATGATGCAAATTTGTCAATCTCTGTGAATTGCAGCAAGAACACCCGCTCCGAGCCACGCTCTGCAGCCAGCAGCAGCATCAGCAGCAGCACCGAGTCAGTCAAATTGCAGCAGCAATTGACGCAATTACAGAAGGAGCTTGGCCTCAAAGCCATCGACCAGAGGACGACACCGAAGGAGGGTGAGGAGGAGATAAATCTGGACGGCCAACAGGACGTAGCATCCGGTTCTGTCTCTGGTAAAGCGGAAACTCGCAACGTGTCCAATAGGGAAAAGACCGCTGTCAAAGCCAACCAAAAGAAATCCACAGGCGGACAACAGCAACAGCAACAACAACAGGCTGCGGCACATAAACACAACACGAAAAAGGCTGCGGCTGGGGCAGCATTGAAGGCTGGTAATGGTATCTACAATCAGCCAGCGGGTGTGGGTGGAGGCTCCACCAAGGCGGGCACGGAAGTGGAGAAGCTCCAAAAAGCGGAGGGAAGTCTGTCGGGACTGGCGTCGCTGAAGCGCGTTGGCAATGTGAAGGTGATCAGCGATGCGGAAGGACGCAATTCGACCATTAAGGCCAAATTCACGCTGGGCCCATTGACTCTGCGCGTGGAAAAGTCTTTTAAGCGCGGCAGCGTGCGCAGCGTAAAAAGTGCCACGGCCCGTACCAATGAGATGATCGGCCGCATTAAATTCAGTGTGCTGGATGATCGGGCCACCTTGATGTCAATCAAAGTGCAGCAGCCCAAACAGGTACAACTTTTTGCAGTTACCTCATCTGCATCACTTTTTCTGTATTGTGCTTTGTGCAATTAACACTGGATGTCTTTGCTTTTCTCTATTTTTTGTGCAGGTGGAGGTGGAAAGCAAGGACAATCACGACCGGACTCGCGAATTTGTCTGGCGTCGTACGCCCAAAATTGCCAAATTGGTCAATGAGAAGTTGAAATTGGCAGCTGAGTCCCTCTTTACGCCACAAGGCGTAGAAGTGGTCCGGCTCTAAAGGAGGTAGACAGACGGTTGCTTTCCTGCTTCCTTCACTAAGCCAACTAAATGTAGTTCTAACTTAATTGTAATGTGTAATTTATTTATTTAAATTATTTTCTCTTCATATTTGATAATTAAAATATTACTCTCGCAGTTTACAATGAATAAATTCTAAGGCCAGTTTATTTATTTAAAATACGAAGATTATTAAAAATCACTTAAGTTCTTATTATAGTTCAAACATATTTGACACTACAAAAGCCTTTTGAGTTAAGGGGCCTATTTTCAATTAAAGCAAATCATATCAAATGCATTCAAATTTATTATACCATTTATTTCATTTTAAGAATTTGAACTTATTGAATAATATTTTCACTTTTGTTTAATTGAATCAAAAATCATCTGCTTGACAGTTTGTGGCATCATTAGTGCAAATCGCTACTGCTGATATTTTCGATACCATTCCGGTGTATTTTAATCTATACTTTCAGCTTAAATATCTGACAGCCCGTTTGCAATGTCTCTTTGCCAATAAAGGTACGGCATTTGTTGTCTCCATCTGCATTTCAGTTGACTCTAAAACTAACGATACGAATGTGTGTATCTATATAAGCTCACTTACAGTTTTCATTAATACTGCAAGAGAGTCCCCTTCACCCACTTTTACCTTGTAAAGCAAATATAAGTGCGTATTTTGTGTGTGAGTGTAGTATCTAAGGCGGAAGGACATGCAATTTGTTGTTGTTTGCCTTTGTTGCCATATACCTACCACCCTCTGCTGTTTTCCTTCCCGTGTTGTGTCAGCAAACTCTTGCCTTCTTTGTCGCCATCGTGCATGCTGTTTGTATTGTCCTGTCTGACGTTCGTTGTTGTTCTTTGTTGCACCTAAATTGACAACAATATCGTTTCATTTGCTCAGTGAAGTGAACTCATCAGTGCATTCTCTCCTGCCTAGCCCATTTCGTTTTAGTGTCACCACTAGAATGCAGGACACACATTGGCACTTCATTTTTTGTCATCTTGTACAGCTGCTGTTAAGCTTCCACTGGGTAGCTGATTATATTGACCGGCAGGACAACCTGGACAATGTGTGTGCATTTTGCTCGACTTTAATTTAAACTTTGTTTCACTTTAGATATTTGTAACATTGCATTGTGCAACGCTTTTGTTGCTTAGTTATGCCTTAAGAAAAACTGAGAAACAAATTAAAACAATTCAATTGCCAAGGACTGTTTTGAAAGAGGGTTGGCCCAAATCAAAAAACTCATTTGCACTTTTGCCTGCTAGAGCGCAAAATACGAACATTTTGAGTAACTAAATTTCTTGAGCATTCATTTGCATTTGTTATAACTTGGGCGGTTTTGTGCCAGTTGCAATTTTTGAATATGCAACAATGCCTGAGACAAAGTCCACATACAAAAGCCAAGCCAACGCCTTGTCCCAAAACTCAGCCAGCAGATTAAATTCCATGCCGGAGTTGATTGCATTACTAAAGTGGGTGGTGGTCCACTGCCACACTTGTTTGGGGGGAAAGTTTAAAATCTATTCATAAATCATAAAATAAAAATTTCAAATGCTCCATGGAGAATGTTGAGATTTAAACTCTTTTGTTCAGTTAAAAAATCTCATTTTGAGAGAGAGTTTATAAACTAAAAGCTACTCTACCTATTGTATGTATTGCAAATACAAATAAGTAGCTTATGGAAGTAGAATATTTGCTGTTCGACTCATCTCAAGTTTGGTGCCACTATTTTGAGGAAAATTTGAAACTTTTGAGATAAAGTTATTTGGCGGGTTGCATTATGAAAAGTTTAATGGCTTTAAGCTTGCCGCATTCTGCTCATTAAACTAAGATAATGAATAAGTTTCCACACATGTTGATTGGTGGGAAAAAACTTTAAGGTGCCTGGTCGAAACTTATCAAAACTATGCTTAAGCTCGTATGAAAAAGTCAAGCATTAAACTTGCATTTGGCAACTTGGCAACTTAACAGTCAAGGTCAAGAGACAGTGGAAATTAATCAAGTTGTTTAATTAGCTTGCTAAGCTTTAGTGGATGGGCCTTACCTGCTGTCAAGGTAACATGCTCTGATCGAAAGTGTCTTCGTGGCTTGCCACAAAAGCGACAACTAATTGCCACATAATCAACAACAAAAACAACAGCAACAACGACAATGCGCAATGTGAAAAGGAACAGTGACAACCACAACAAGCGGTAACTATTGTGGGAGGCATTTGGGCGTCTCTGGCTATAGCTCGGTTCGGAATTCAAGCACTTGCGCTTTTTACCAACTCAATTTACGCTAATTACTGAGTTTCGCCACGGCGATAACGTTAGCGCTGTATTTGCCTAGCTCTTAGCTCTTATCCCAAGAGATATACCCCAGCATAAATATATATACGTAGATATGACTGTGTGCTACCAACCGATGAGGAGCAGCGTCAACATCAGCGCTCGTCGCCCATCTGTAGCAAATTTCCGAGAGCCAAGTGAATTTATATTGTCATTATTTTATTTTGTGAAGTCGCAACGTAAATTTTATTGAAATTCATTAAATTCGCCGCAAGCGACAAAAGAGCGTGAAAGAGAGAGTGAAGAGTGCGCATGTCCGCTCTTTTATTTGCTCTCTTCATTCGTGGCTAGCACTGACCTTAACTTGTGTTGGAGCGGATGCTGTTGTCTGAGTCTAACAAACAGATGATGTTGAATGCAGAATGTTTGTTGGGCACATGGGACACCTTTGTGCAACAATTGACAGGTTTGTGATTGAAAGATTGACTTTCTAAAAGTAGCATGGAGCTAGCGGTACCATTTTCAAATGCCTTTAGTTTGTGAAAACCATCACGATCTTAAAAGTTTTTGTCGTTTTTCTAAACAGGGCTTAGCTCTACTACATTAAAGCTAGAAACGCGATTCTAGATTGAATTCATGTTAGCATATTACTACAAAATAATGTCAACACCTGTCCATTTCCATTTGCGGAACCATAAAACAACTTTACCATCCTTGTCAGTAACTAACTCAGATTTAGAGTTAGTTAGACTCATCATGGTAAACAATTTAATGGTTGAATGCTTAAAGAGCACAAATCAGTGAGCGATAAATTGCTATGAAGAGAAACTGATTGCGGCGAATTGAGTGAATGAAGGCAATCGGCTGTGCCACACGATGTCGACGACACCAACAACGCCGTGGCGATGCCACAAAACACGAAGACGAATGGAACGACAACGCCAACACAGCGAGGCTTCATCCTGATAATGGAGGAGGCTAAGGCTCGTCCGGTGCGCTGCCTGGCTAAATGTTTGACTGACTGGCAAGTGCAAGGCCCAAAATAAGTTTCAGTTTCAGTTTCTGTGCGACAACGACGGTGAACGCATGCGAGACAAACGCTGCGGGTAATGCGTGCGAGTTCTATACATCATCAACCAAATTCAATTTCGATAACGAATTCGATAACAAAACACCAGCGGCAATACAAAAACAAAAAGCTGATGTCAATCGTAAGACGCGAATAAATATTTTTATATGCATCTGCATCAGTATAAAACTGTGAGTGTCTTTGTGAGTGCGCTCGTGTGTGTGTGTGATACAAAATTTGAGACCAACTTCTTTGGAGTGTGACTAAAAAAGGGCCATTGTCGTAAATTTTGAACGTGTGAAAACGAAGGAAAAGCCTCATTGCCTTTTTGACGGCTTGGCAGGAGATGAAATTGAAAGGCGTTCTGTTGTTGCCATTGTTGTTGCTATTGTTGTAACTGTCGTTAGCTTATGCCATATCGGGGCAGTTTAGCAAAGCGCGCGAAACACGCGAATATTTTATGACATCGTTTCGAATTATATGCGATTTTCTTATTGTTTTTTTTGTCGGTCCCCTGGCGCCGAGTTGGCAACTTGTTAGCAGTGGCAGGCGACAAAAGACGAAAACGAAACGAAACTAATAAAATAAAAACCAGCAAAACGCACATACGACAAATAAAAATGTGTTTACGCCTACACAACGAGTTGCCCTTCCTCCCCGCACGCTCACCTAACGTCCCCTCTGTGTAGCATTCTGCCTCATTAGCAGGCAGCAAACTAAGTTGTTTTATATTTAGACGAAACATTTTCAACAACGTTCAACAAAATTCAAACAAATTAAAAAAAAATAGAACTCAATACAATCACCTCGAAAGTGTACTAAATCGTCTTTGATCTTAAGCACAGCCGATAAATGGAATAACGCGTCAAAACAAATTGTGTACACAACAATAACAACATGAGCGACAATATATTGTAATTTAATAGTTTCACAGCCTCCAAGGCGGCACAAAAGTGACAAAAATTAATAGAAAACACATAAAAAATGAACAGAAAAATGTGCCAGCTTTTAGTGGGGAGCCCTAAAGCAGCTGCAGCAGCAGCTATGCCAACGGAATGATCGGTCGCGGGCGCACAGTGCGTATGCGCATTGCGTAAACTAATTTGTTACGCATACGTCACGTTGTACAACTCGGAAGCAAGACTAACAGCTACAATCCTTATACTGCCATAGTTCTTTGTTTTTTTTTTTCTCTCTGTAGACGCTGTTGTTTTGCCAAAAAACTTTTGCCCTTGATTGTTGCACTAAGTAGTTGAAGACAGGCGAGCAAAGTTTTCCAGTTTTATAAAACAAAAGCACACATCAACAAAAGTGGAGAGACAAAAGTACAGAAAAAAAAAGACAAGTGCCAAGTAATATTTTGCTATATTATCTATGTTTAAACTGCCACAGAATAAAAGTTCGTAACAGCAAAAATATAAGGACAATATCTTGACGAAAGTAAACGCTTAAAACTTTTCCAACTTACTCGGAATGGTATACAAGTAGTGTAATGTACAATCTTCAAACAGAAAGTATACCCAAAGTGCAATCCTTTGAGCTTCGCTCGAATTTTATCTGATTATGCAGTAAAAAAGTCGGAGATTTATTTAAATTCGCCTAACAGCTTTTTAAAATAGAATAAATAAATTTCCCGTACGCATAAAACTGATTATTCTAGTTCGTATTGATACTTTCTCAGTGATTCAATATAAACTACCATTGTTATACTAAGCTGGAATTGCGTACTCCCGACTGTCGCATTAAGCATGCCCATTATCGTTAGGTTAAATGCAGGAAAAATCTGCGTAAATGGCTTTCAATTTAGAGAATGGAAACTAACCTGAAAAAAGCACACAATGCTTCTGTATCAATAAAATATTCATGAACAATGAACGCACGGGGAGCCACTGAATTGAAGCAATGCGGAAATGGGAAAATATAGAGGGGGAGTAAGTGTTGAGGGAAGAATATGTCATCTAATCACGGATACTAAGCATAATGGCAAACGTCGCCAAAGGGAGTAGAGCAGCAAAACTGCAGACGCTAGCAATTACACACAGACAAACACGAAGAGAAGAAGAGAGATAGAGTGAGAAAAAGAGATGGAGAGTGCGACAAGTGGACTTCACTTGAGCTTTCAAAGCCTTAGGCAACAATTACCAAGCCGCATACTCTCCAACACACACACACACACTAGACACACATATACAGAAATAACACACAAAGAAGTTGAGTGCGTTAACACTTTCGAGAGACGCAAGAGAAACAACGTAGTCCTGTGCTTTCTGCCTTCTGCCTGGTGTTTGCTGCTTGTGCTCTTGTCTCTAATTCCATTACGGAAGCAACAGTGACAAGTGGCAGCCCACTGGGCGACGAGCTAAGATGCGGCTTCTGTTAAGGATTGAAGTCAGGATAGCACAGCATTAGCACCACAGCATCGAAAGCTTTCGTCAGTCATCGTGCCTTTAATTTGACCCCCTCAATCCCACACCCATTTAGTAATTAGTTGCTGCAAATTTGAAATTAATTAGATAATAATTAATTGTACACGCCAACAACAAATTTGCAAGTGCCGTGTGAAAAAGCAAATGCCAAACATAACGGCTTCAACAGATAACAAGTTTATTCTGGGCTGGCTGAAGCTGATACAGAACACGGGGGCAAATGTTCAAGCTGCCGCAGGTCAACTTGATTGATTTCTAGCTAACATAAAGTGAACACACGAAAATACCACAAAAGGAACTCAGGGTGGTGTTAAGATGGGCCAAGCAATCCCTGCTCACAGTTGGTGTGTTTCAATTCAGACGCGTTACGAGCCTTTAGGCTTATTGATTTTCCCTTATTTCTTGTCTGCCATTTGCCCCTTCAAATACACATATTTACATAACTGTATGTGTATCTAAATCTATAAATATTATATATAAATATTTTTTGTATGTTTTCCCTGATTTTAGTCCGTTTTGATTATAATAAATGTGGGCAGAATTATTATTGGGTTTGGTTCTGTAGACATGCCTTTCAGTTGTTCTCATAAAATATGCACAATGTCAACGATTGTTTCCGTTAATTGTACATTCTGTAAGAGTTCTGAGTCAAAGGTGTGTGGGGATGGTAACTTTTCAATTGATTTTTTTTCCTTTGGCTCGAAGTGTTCAGAGTTGAGGAGGGTTAATATAACTGAGAATGAACGCATACAAAACTATCATAAACTCATGTCGCACGAAGGGTTATTTAAAAAAAACTTTATAGCTCAATTACCCCATTTTTCTATTCGCTATAATAGAATTATATTTAAATATTGAAAAATATTCGGACGGAAAGTAGATTATTGTAAATTTATCATAAAAATCAATACAGTGATGTCATTTTTTATTTTTTTAAATGGTCTCATTGTTTCGTTTGTCTTGAAAGTGCTATATATATGACATATATATATATATATATACAGTTCTTGGTGTAGAGGAATTTGTAGCTTTTATTAGGTGAAAATGAAAAATTTTGCCATCGCACTAAACGAAGGGAACAGGCTTATAAAAACAATGATAAATTTAATCAATTAAAGTTCACAGAGCTGACAAAATCAATTTAGCAGAAGCGGGCTAAAAAAAAATGTTGGAAACGCGTGTGCCAAAAGGCAAAGCGACAACGAAATGGCATAAATAAAAGACTAAAATTAAAAAGAAAATGGAAAAGCAAAACACAAAAAATAATATTTGGCCTAGGCAACAATGCAGCTACAACAACAACAATGGCAACTACAAATAGCAAACGAAAAAAGTTAAAAAACAAACGAACGTTAAAAGATTAAATTGTCTGCCGTTGGAATTAAGTGTTTTAAATATCATTGCGAGTGTTTAATTCATGGGGAGTGGAAAAACAGAAGAGTTGTTATTGTTATTGTTTGTTCTCAATGCTGTTGTTGTCCGTGTGTGTGTGTGTTTCCAGTTCGAATAAAAATATCATTTACAGTGACGGAAAAAAATAAATGAAAACTACTACTACAATAAAACGGATAAGAGTTCAGCTTTAAAAACACTTAAGGCTAACAAAGTGCAAATCGATAGCTAGAAAAAGCAAAAAAGACACAGTCGGAGCGCGAAAGCGAAAGTGCAGGAGCAGGTGATAAAGAATCACAAACAGAGAACATCCGCGAGGCATAAAGATAGTCGGAGTACGAGAGAGACAGAGAGAGAGAGAGAGAGAACCCAAAAGAGAAGCAGACGGCGCTGGGTGCCCATTCTACATCAAAATGCTGACCCTTTCGACGCTGCTCTGTTGCATGATGGGTAAGTTGTAAGCTGGGCTAGGACACTTGAACGTTGTCATAGCCTCACTTATATACAATCGTACATACATATATATATATATCCTGTTTAAGTATGCATAAGATTATCTGCGATTGCAGGCGACAACGAACCCAAACGACCCCCAAGTTATTATTGTTGTTGCGGCAGCAGCACCCATTGCGAATCCTTTAAAAAACATTTGTGTGGTTCAGGCTGCGAAAATCCTGATTTATGTCTGCCCGCTGCGCTGCACTGTGTTCTCGATGTCGTTGCCGTTGTCGTTGTCCTTGCCAGCGACATGGCCAATGCCAACCGCAGCATGAGCATGAGGCAGGAGGCAGGCGGCAGAAGGCAGGAGACAGGCAAACAAAAATGTGGTCGCATTCCAATTCAGTGCGTCCCTCACACTCCTAGGCATATCGCACAATGGTAAAGGATAAGGAGTGAGAGACCTTTTGCTAAAGGGACCTCAGATATTACTGCAATTTAAGCTTTAAAAAACTTTAAAAACAATAAAACTAATTGCTTTCTGCACATAATTATGCGTAATTGAAAAGCGTAATTACGCCAGCGACCCGAACAGCGATTTTATGAAGCACAGCTTCAAGACCAATCAAGCGTTGTAACAGTATAAGCAACATGGCAACAACACTAACCGAAGTGGAAAGAACAACAGGCAGCTGAAGCAACAATGTTTATGATTCTCAGTGCCTTTTAATTGCTACCAGATGCAGGCAAGCACTAAGATGCCTTAAGCACAATAGCCCAAGCAACCTGCATAACATCACAAAACCGACGGCAAAATATGAAATATATTACATCCTTCTTTCGGCTAAAGTTATGAATACTTTTCATCAAAAGAAAGTGCAGTTAATGCTTTGAATGAATATAATTAATTAACTAATAAAGCATTGTTTGGGCAATGGATGTCCAACCACTGACTTTTACCATCAAAAACAGAAGCTCAGTTTATTGCTCGAAGTATATCTTAAGTGGTGAAGAACCATTACTCTAACCAGCTGAGGGGCCTATAATTACGAAGAAAATAATGCAAACAATATATATATATATATATATATATATATGTAGCTAGTATATTTATGTACGTTTTCTGCTTCTTAATTCTTGAGGAGCAGGTTATTAAAGCCTTCTTATGCGTTGCCACTTCATAGGAGGCGTACTTCTCTGCTGCTTAACTGTTAGTTGTTCTGGCTCTCAGCTTTGGCTCAGTTTGTTTTTGTTCTCCCCACAAACTTTGCACACACTTTGCCGCCAGTTTTCCTTCGATGGTTGTATTCTTTTTTTTTTCTGTGTTCCTCTCGTGCCATGTGTTTTTATTGCATTAATTTTTATGGTCGCTTGCCTTGAGTTGTTGTTAGTGGTGCTGTTGTTCCTTTCTTTTTTGATTCTTTTGTTTTACTTTGCGTATGCCCCAAAGTAATAAAGTGAATTGGTTTTCTCAAATAATTTCCATTTTAAATCCAGTCAGCAAATCCGCACAAGCCATACCCCGTACTCCCCTCTTTGTAGCTGTTGGCCACGCGACGTTTGTTGCCGTTCGGTTTTTGTTGTTCTTAGCGTTGTAGTCGGTGTTTTTATTGTTCTGCCAAAAGTGGCTTCATTTTCTCTCATAAAATTGTTTTGTAAAGTTTGTTGAGATTTGTTTGGCGACAGCACTTGCGTTTGCGATTGCGATTGTTGTTGTTATCCTGAATTTCCTTTAGTTTTTGCTTTTTACTTTTTCCGTTCCTGGTGTTGAGTTCTATTTGCATTTGTGCCCAATGCGAATTGTTGGTGCTGCTGTCAATGTCAACGAGGCCTCAAAATTTAATTGAAATTTAGTGTAAACAGAATGACAGGCTGTCGATTATCCTGCTACCGCTCACATCCAAGACGATACTTCCGCAAAATCCTTTCTCGCGCAAATCCTGTCAACTTTGGCTTGGCTTCCAATTTGCAAACGCCTTTCGTATGTCAAAAACGCGATTCAAAACACGGCAAACATTTTACACGTGTCACTGAGCCAGTGAAGTTGTTGCCCTCCGCTCTATCAAGGATGTGCCTAACCCTGCCTGACCTGCCCGGCTCCCGGCCCGCCCTCACTAGCTTTGCTGTCAAGGCAACAACAACAACAACAATATTGTAGCAACCCTCACACACTAAACACAACATACACACACACAACACACACCATCGTGAGTTTCGCAAGTAAACTCCAATTGTTGACTTATTTACTCTGTGCATATGGAAATGAAATGGCAAATAAGCGAATAAAAAGGAAAGAAAAATTACGTTGACTTTCCCAAATGTACACAAACGACATATACATACATCCAAGCAAACACACATGAACATACATAAATATATTTGCATGGGGGGAAACACATTTAAGGTAAGGCAAACACTGATTTTGTCTGGGATCCATCCAACTCGAGATATATCTCTATCTCACGTTTGCATCAAAGTTAAGCAACAGCTTCTTGAACTTATCTGTATAGTCACTATTTGTTGTATATTACGCACTATCAAAAACTCTCCTGAGAATTCAAAGTATATCTTTTTTTGTTGGAACACATAACTTTCATAGCCTAGGTTGTTTTTAGCTAAGTCCACAAATAATGTTTATTGAATATTTATTTTGTGTGTTCATTATTTGATTTATTTAAATTGCTTGGAGTATTCAAATCTGAAAAGCCGATTGTCACTTCGTACACGCCATTTAACCATTTAATAGCTTTTCTTTTATTTACACCCTAACTTTTCTTAGCTTATTTAATTTTCTCTCTTTCTTTATTTTGTGTTTTGTTAGCATTTTTTGTTCGTGTCTTGCAGTATTTTCAATTTCTCTGTATTTCTTTATTTTACTTGTCAAAAAGCATCGCATTCAAACAAACACAAAGAAGACATAACGAAGTAGCTCGAAGGAATAAAAAAGAAAGAAATGAAAATAAAGGGACATGAACAAATTGTTTACGGATGTGTTTGCGTCCTTCTTCTAATCTTTGTTGTTGCTGCCGTTGTTGCCACAACTGCCATTGCAAGGAGGAAATGGGGGCAAAGAAGCAAACTCAAAAATGAAAAAGGATGTAACAAAAATTCATAACAAAATACATTTCATGGCAGTGCGAGCAACTCGTTCATCCTGTTCGGTTTCTTTCGTTTGCTCTGTATGCGACCTATGTCTATGCGTGTGTGTGTGTGTGAAAGTCGTTTTTTATTGTGTATGTGGCCAGGAAAGGAAATTCACTTGACTTTTGGCTACAATAGTTGGTTTTTTCCTTTTACTCGTGCTGCAAAGCTTCGCCGCTTGTTGTTATTATTTTGGTTGTTTTTTGTTCGGATGCTGCTGAGGTTGGCTTAAGCATAAATAAGTTTAGAGTCTGCTGCAGTTGTCGCCGCTTGGCAGCTAGACTTCGTTTCGACCATGGCCAAAATACTAAGAAGTGCCCAGTAGGCAGAATACATTGAAACACACACACGCACACGCACACACAAACAAGCGTGTGTTGATGGTACTTATTTATGGCAATTTGTTGGAAGTGCTTGCCAGAAACCGGGCAACTATACATTTATTAGGAAATGACAGTTTTATCCACGCAACATATAATGAAATAAAAACTTTACTTGAAATTAATATATATATAAACACTTTTAAGCACTCAAAGTTATAGCAAATGACACATCAAACACACATTTTGGAATTCTTTAGACTCTTGTCGTTTCTCTTAACAATATTGGAGCTCACGTTCTCAATGGCAATCGAGGGCCTGTCACACAGCCAATTGTGGACATAATTGCTGTTATATAACAGCAACAATAACAGCATTCCAAAGCCAGTGTGTGTCCTTAATCCCAGTCCCATTTCGAATAACAGTACCAGGGACAAAACATAACGACCCTGGCTCGCTTTTATTATTCCGCTAAATTGATTTTGAATTTAGTTCAATGTTTATGGTCAAATGGTTGCGTTTTTGTGTCACCAGGCTTGGTGTGGAAATAGCAACAAACTCTAACATACTTATGTATGTGTATGTGAATGTGGTATCTATGGGTTGGCATACGAACAGAAGCTGCTGCTAAGCCTTCACCTCTCTTTTTTCTTTAGTAGCCCTTCTATATTTGGTAGCCATGCAGGAAGGTGTGGCTACATTTCTTGCTTTGTGGACCTTATAAATCATGTGTGCTTCGATGCGTAACCGGCAGCAGCCCCTAGAAGTTGCTCCCAGCCCTAGAAGGGATAAGCCGCTGGGGCCGAAAATAAATACACCTATGCCAGGAAAGAGTGTAAAAATGAACAGCGTTCGAGAGTAATCCCCGATCGATTTTCAAGCACGTTTAATGAGTTTCCAGTCGCCATTTTTTGACTTTAATGTACCTTTTTGTGGGATCCTTTTTTCTCGGTTGTTGTTGCTCAATGTTTTTCTTTTTTTTGCATATTACTCATGCATATGCTTAGGTCCCACACCATACCCGACGTAAGTGAGTTTATAAATTTTTTATTTATTTCATATCCATTAAGTTCAAAGCAAAATGTGTCAGTGGTGGCGTCTAATGTATTGGCTGCTTCACGCCAAGCTGGGGGTTTGAGGTTAGGGATGCGTTCTGGACTGCTCTCTGGACGCACATTGATTGCCATGCCGTGGCTGGTGTTATGCGGTGTGGCGTTCTTGGTCTTTTCTGGTCTGCGTGGTGCGATGGTTCTAGCGTTGAAATTTCAATTACTCAAGCAAATGATAAATGAACTTGTAGCCGCAAATTTTCTTGCCTTTTGTCTGGCAGGCAGGCAGGCAGCCTTGTAGTCGAACAGGCTAGAGAATCCATTATGAAGACACGCCACATGCCACCCACTAAGTGTGTGGGCGTGTCGCTCACATGTTCATGTGTTCAAAAAGTGCAGCCTGTGAAATGATTGCTAAAACCTTGCTCAACTTTTGCCCAGACTAATAGTGTGCTCGAACCAAATATGCAAAAGCCTCTTCCGGGTCAACATCAAAGCAGTTGTGTGCGTGTGTGAAGAAAAGTGTTGCTTAATGTTATTTGCTGCCTGCAAAGTTCTCGTGACTTTGCAGCATTTTGGTAGCAAGCATCTACTGCCGCTGGCTGCCTCGTCACGTTGGCATTCAGTTAATAAACAGCTAAAATATACACACGTTGTGTGTTGTGTATGTGTGCTTTAAATTAAGTTAATTAAGTGACGCATCTGGCATGCCAGCTGCGCATTGTACACTCACAAAGACACTCGGCAATCCGCACAAAATGGTTCCTCACTTTGCGCTTGGAAATTCAGTTCCGTCTTGGCAATTCATAGGTGTGTTACTTCATGATGTGGTTTTTTTTTGGTTTTTTGTGTTGAGTCCTTCAATACATCAATGCAGCTTTGCCACTCACCCAGTCAGTCGACATCGACATCAACTTAATTGCATTTCATTCATTTCTAAGCAGCTGTTGCTGTTGCCTCAGCATCTATATTGTACTCTTAGGTGCGACACAGAGACGGGTGAGATGGCTTCGCGGCAAAATGGTGTGAAGTTTCATTTCACTTCAGTTCCATTCGCCGATGCGGGTGTTATAAAAAAAAAACCCACACTAACAAAAAAAAAGAACCACATACAAAAGTGTAATGCAATGCGGAAAACATGGAGTCGAGAAGCTGTGGGAGTGGCTCCGGATCGTCAAGAGGGACCGGGGGCAGAAGGAAGGCTGCCACTCAAAAAGGAACCGAGCAGATGCCTCACAACAGTCAGCAAACAATGGGAGCAATGGCTGAAAAAAGGGTGAAACACAAACATAACTTCTACGAAAAGTTATTTGTCTTTTCATTTTTCGAACTTAAAGTGTCTAAAAGTTCTGCGTGCACAATGAGTTTCAAATAGTTTCAAAAATTACAATTTTCCACACAAATTTCCTGTGACTGACATGCAGATTAACTAATGTAAAAGAAATATCACTTAAATATGCTTGCTTTGGACAGTTGAAATAACATTTTCAGCTTCATTTAGTGTTGAAATAATCTTTGTCTTTCTTATTCGCTTCGTTTACTAAAATATCCAGCACTTTCCACTGTCGCTTTAAGTTGGCACTAGGCACTTATACACTCGCTCTTTCAATCTCTCGTTTTCCTTTTCATTCAACTGGCATTGCTCATTGGTTCTGGGTGTTGGCTCGCGGCTTTGTCGGAATGGCAAAAATTGAGACCTCACAGTCATTTTACCGCACCGAACGGAAATACTATAAAAGAGAGTAGGGTCAAAAAGAATGAAGAAATAAAAAATAAAAAATTCAAACTTTTTAATTGAAATGTATGCTGCACAGCTTCAATTGCAAATACGTTTTGGTTAAGGGTTGGAAATCGGTATGCGATTCAGCTGGAGTTGGGTTATGGTTATATTCAATGGATCTAGCGACATGTTTTAGATGTCAAGAGCGAGAGTTGCAGCTAAAGATTTCGCTTCTGTTTAAGCGCATTTGGCACGTTTTCCTTGTTATCGACCGAACGACGGCGTTTGCTTCTCAAAATTTAGAATCCACATCCGCTTCGACTAAATGCGCGTGCTTAGATCCAAAACAGGTAATGTAAACACTTACGACCGCACAGCTGCTGCTGCTCGAACTGGGAGATCTACCAGCTCTTGGCAATGGTTGCTGCTTGTGGCTTTGTGTTTTGTTGGCAATGCTCCCTTCACTTCCCTTGTCGCTTTTATTAACACAAATATTAATTTTTGCGGCGCTGCATGTGGCATGTGGCAGTCTTGTTTACACTGACGCCATCGGCAAACAGCTTTGCCTCCATCTCCCAATTTCTGGCACGCCCAGCTCGTTTTATGTGTGTGCTTGTGTTTTTGTTGCTATTTACGTGTATCTCATTAAAGTCAAAGGCGCTCAGCACGCACTTCAATTTGCATGAACAAAGCTTTGAGATGTCCTTTTTTTGGGGCTGCGAACGGGCCTAAACATACTGTGCCTGTCTGGACTATGGCTTCATTTCTGGACATTCTTTTGTATAACTTAACAGTATGGAGCCGTAAGTAAAATCTCATCATAAAACTGATGGCCTACCGTCAAATGCATTTGGGCACTCTGTTGCTTTATATCAGAGCAGCTGCAATAAAAGTAACGATGTCCATCAAGTAAACGGAAAACTTTACAAAAACAACAAAATGTGGGGAAGTGAGTGAGTGGATTGGCATGTATATATATGTATGTGTGTGTACAGAACACGGCAATCGCACCTGACCCAATTCAGCGATGATTTCGCTGAACAAGCGGGGATGAATGAGCTGCTGATGTAAACAGTGAGACAAGGCCACACTTCAATACACTTTATCTGCAAGTAATTATCAAGGGTCTCATCGAGCTGCTTGTGAGCAAAGCAGATTAAGAATCTGCTTCTCTTTTACTCAATATAGCTTTTAATTTAATTTAAGGCAACTTGGAGAACTCTTCAAAACCTTTTAACTGGCTGAAATGAATACAATATATAACGTAAGGCTTACATAAAGTACAGATAGTAGTTGTTACAGTTGATATTGCTGTTTTCCCCTTTAGCCAGGCGTTCGTTTTCGTAGTTTATGAGCAAAGACAACATTTTCTTAGCCTTATTGTGCAAAGTGTATAAGAATGGTGTCATACATCATACACATATACATACGCATATATATCCTCTTCTTGTTCTTGTAGTTTTTGCCTGAGCTGCAAGGTTGCAAACACAGCTGCCTTCATCTAGGACTTGCTCTTGGCACACAATTGGCGAGAAATGTTTTTTGTACTTCTGGCTCTGGATGCAGCAGCTCGTTTCGAGAAGCAATCTCTGCAGGCGGCATTGCCATACATGCGAGCGTCCATCCTTTTTGCTCAGTTGAAACGCAGCTTGGGACTTCCTGCAGTATTTTTTAATGCATTTCTGCCTCTTTCGTTTTTTTTTGTGTTTTCTGTGCTCCATCCATCCCAGGGCTGTTTTAGTTAGTTTGCCGTGCGATTGCTTGGCAAATATTTTCTTAATTAGTTGGCACTGAGCTGCCTGAAAAACTTGGCAATTTCACTTCGGTTTCTGCTTCTGCTTCCGTTCCTTCTTCTGTTCTGCCCGGCTGACCAACTGTCAAGTGTGAAAAATTGCAACACAAATTGCAGTACAAAATGGCTTTAAGAGCTCGTTAAAAGTCACGCAGCATATTGCTTAATTTATGCGTACAAACACACAAATTATATTAATTACAACTGCAGTGCATGGGGGTGATGGTCGAGCAAGGGTAAAGCATGTCTAAAATGCAGTCCACAGCACGAAATGTCAACCAGCGCAACTAAAAATACGCAACTAGAACCACAGCAACAACAAAAACAGCCAACAAACTCTTAACTTTAGCCCCTGAATTCGGAGTAACTTTCCCCCAAGTGCGACATAAAAAATTGCATAAAATTTGCATGTCAAAAGTGCGTCGACGTTCATTCCCACAACGACTCGACCTCGTGGCAGGACTCTCCTCTTGTCAACAGTGCTGTTGGCAAGCGTTCTGGGCTTCAGCTCAACCACAAGCGCTGAAAATTTTGCAATCAACATAACAATTATGTGTTGCTGTGGCAGCTTGAAAGGAAAACTGGGAAGCAGGGGGAAAGCGAAACAGATTGTCAAATTCTTAAACGGAAATATCTCGCCGCACAGATTTGTTTCTTGTTTGCATATTAAAAATTCCCCTGTGCCATATGGTTTAATAGTGCATTTAAATTTTTAAAGCCCACGCAGCTAATTACATGTGGGAGCATGGGGTGTTTAATGCCGTGTCGGATAAATGTCGAAATGCTGTGGCTGTCGCGCCACATGTTTGATTTGATGCCAGACAGCGCGCTGATAGGAACAGTTCAAAAAGAGAGGGGCCAGGCTGCTTTATTGTCTCATTCTGGGCCCGTCGACTCGTCTGGCTGCCTTCCGACTAAGCAAGATAAGCGAAATGTGAACAACACGCACAGTAAATGTCAAAGCGTATTTAATGAGCACCCGAACCCCACCCGCTCCTTCTTGTGCATGCATCGTTCTCCCTGCACCCTTGAATGTTCGCAGAAAATCAGAAAATCAGATGATGAGTTGGGAGGGGGTAAACCGCGGCGGCGACAAGGCAACATCGACAATGCTGATGCGGTTCGGACTGTTTGGGGTATACGATACAAAGATTGTCGACAACAACGAGCTGTAGATAAAGCCAGACCATATGCCGCGATGCGTGTCAAAGACTGTCGACGGTCTGTTGTCCTGGGTGCTGCATATCGAGCGTGGCAGACACAGGCACAGAAGGAGACGCCACCAATGAAGACACTGATGGAGTCTCTGCTAAGCTGACAGCAACTAGGTGGCATAGACAATGTGCTCGGCCACATGCCACAAGCGAAACAAATTGTTTACGCTGCGACCTTTGTAGCTGTGTGTGTGAGGTCTCAGGTAGATTTGTATATCATGAAGTCTTGCGAAATGTAACCTTGAAGGGGGGCTGATGGAATTGTATTTACATTTGTAATGGAAAAATCACGACAAAAGCTGCCTAAACAACATCAAAAATAAACTTTACTTTTAGGTTACATAAAATGCCGCGCATTAACATACCCAAAAACATTTCAAGTGATTTTCACAACTTTTATGAGTAGTTAAACATACGTATCTAAACAAAGGCTGAGAAGAACTCTCAGATATTTTGATAGTCTTGGGTATATCTCTGCCCCTTGGCTAACATGTGCAGGTACATATTTGCCTTTTATAATGCCATTCTCTGGTTGCACGTTGCCTTAGCCACAAGACTTTCATTAGTGCAAGTGCAGCATACCTTACACATGCACACATGTCTAAAAACTACTTACACACACATGAGCATTCAACACGCGCCTCAAGCATTGCTGTACGTGCCAAAAACCATTGCACAAGCGCAGGCTGACAACAATGCAAAATAAATAAGGTAAAAAAGGGAGACCAAGAGCAATATTTTCGTTTTTAGCTCCCAAGCGTGAGGAAACGACAAACAAATCTCAGGCTTCACATAAAAAAAAACAAGAACGAACGACTAACTTTGTTCTGCTCAAGACAAGATACCCTTGCATGAAAATTTATAGTCTGTAAAATTAGAAACTAAAAATTAAGTCAGTGTGCAATGACAATTTATTTCCAGGTTTACCTATCTACATAATGTTTGGACTTGCTCAAATGTAGATATGCAGAGAGTACATACGTACTTTTGGTTTACTTAAGCCAAAGCTAAAATATTCTTTGGGAGGGTATTAGAAAAAAAATACTGGCGCCATGTGCTGGCCATAAATGTGGAACAGTAGTATATTCATTCAGTACAAATGGTTGATATTGGCATTGCAATGCGTTTAGCAATCAACTCACGACTCTGCAGATGTAGTCGCAGTGGCAGTAGTTGGAAGCACTGCTGAGTTTGCTGCCACGACTTTGGCTTCCATTTGGCATTGCGCATACGCCGCGTTGCACATGGAGCAGTTGATGGCGATGCTGCTGCTGCAACCAGTTGGCAACCAACCGGCAGGCAAACAGCAAACTGGCAATGGGGCGTGTGTTAATAATGCGTGACATAAACTGAAGCTCAGACAGATTTTCAGTTGGTTGGTTGACTGCTCGATGCGACTTGGACGTGACAAAACGAATTGAGTTGAGCATTTTAAGTGACAGCGAAAGCGAAGCTAAAGAAGAAATGGCAGTTAGTATTGCGACATTGTCATTGTTTTATTGACATCCACATCTGCACACATACACTCATACACTTACAGCACACACACAATAAACTTATGCCTGGCTGCCTTTTACATGCATAACATTTAAATTTTTGCCCTAAAATATGCAAACAAATGCTGCAAACGGCAATGGGAAGAAGCCAACAAATTCAAAACACACTCTGCATAATTTCAATGTGACTGTGCGAGATTGTGTGTGAATGTGTGAGAATTTCAATTTCCGCTTTGGCACACACACACTCTATGATATGCAGAAGTGTGTGTGGGTGTGTGTGTGTGTGTGTATACTAAGCTCACTGCCAACTGCCGCCAATCAAAAGAAAACCAAAGCCGAAGGACGCTGTTGGCAATGCGTTGCTGATTTTTTAGGAAATTAAATGAAATTGATTTTAACCCCAAGTGTGAGAGTTCAGTAGTGTATCTATATGTGTGCTTACCTTCCGAAGTCGGTTCCATAATAACGTTGTGTGTATTTCACTATTTAAATATGCGCACAATGTATTAAATTGAAATTGACATTCGAAGGAGTCACAAGAGAGAATGCAAGATATATAGAGATAGATGTGAGAAGGGAAGAGTGGGCACATGCTCAGGAGTTACATTTAAGCTTACGTCCTTTGCATCGCTTAATCTCCGTAAAAATAATTACAAACTGCAATTATTAGCCTTGAATGGGGCGGTACAAGCAAAAGCGATACCAAAGCAAATCCAATTAAGTGAAAAGCGAGGGTAAGCCGAAGATTTTCTTTTCTCTTCATTTTCATCTTCTTCTCTATCTCTACATCTCTCCTCCAGTCGCTCATTTAATTCGCGCTAAATGGCAACAACTTTACCATGAAAATTGCAGTAGCTGACGGAAACTTGCACCTGAGGATGTCTTTTGTTTGTATTTCTCTTCTTGCTTTTATTAGAGTTACATTCTTGCAGCTACTCGACAATAAAGCTGAAAATTAAATTGGCTTCAGCAATAAAAATAATAATAACAATAACGGTTACAAATATCTAATGAAACTACAGATTTTTGCCATCATAAAGACAACGTCTGGAATCAGTCTTTGCTGTCGCTTACTGTTGCCTGCTACTTTGGACTCGCATTGTTGCTATATTGCTGCTACTCAATGCCAGGCGGGCATAAAAAATGACAGAGAAAGAGAGAATGCATGAAAGACAAGAAGAGTAATTGCCATGCGAGGGTTGCTTCACACTTTTGACCTTTGCAGCAGTTCTGTCACAAAGCTGACCTTAACGTACATTGTGTACATCCCTCGCATTCTGTTGAGCTTGGAAACATTGTGGCATTTAATGAAAGTGAAAAACTGAAGCCGGCAAATGTCCGGTCGGTCCTTGTAGACAAGAAATCTATTTCAATTGAGGTACAAAAAATGAACGGCAAGGACATGGCGACATTTTCATTTCTCTTCAACCATCATCCCGTTTCATCTTTTTTATACGCTTTCTTCTCTGTCTTTTCATGAGTTGCAGATGAAATTCACAGAACCGCTTTTCTTTTTTGTTATGTTGGCTGTTTAAATTTCAGCATGAAAAGAATTTTTGCGTTCACATTTCAGCTCTCATCTTTCTTCTAGATTTTTTTTCCCCCTTTTTTGTTTTTTCACTTTATTTTCTATTTGCTTTGCGGGTGTCAAGTGTGGCAAAGTCGAGGCGGCGAGCTCTTCACTTGAGCAGTTTGTATACCTTTGCCATTGATAGTCTCCGAACAAGAGTCAGCTTTATTTTCATGACATTTGAACCGATAACGGCTTGTTGCTGTTCTTGTGCGTCTGTTTTAGTGTTGGATTATGTGCTAAGCTGTGTTTGTGTATAACTTAGCCTTGATCGCGTGAGCAATAACAGCTGTTCTTAGCCAAAAACAGTTGTCGCAGCAGCACTGTCAAAGCTGGCTAACTATAAAAGCCACTACTCAATGGCAATCAACGAACAAACACAGAGCAACATGCAGCATTGCAAGTATTGCAAGCACCTACTTGCCGCAGCATTGCTGCTGGTGCTACAGCAAGTCTATTGCCAAAACGAAACTACCAACTATTGTCGGCCAGGACTATGCTCTTCTCTTAAGAGGCACATTGGCTGCAAGCACAAAGGGGTGAGTTAAAAATCAGCAACTTGCCACCAGAGCTAATACAAACATCCAACCACAGGAGATGTCCAAAGTCTGTTCGCCAAATGCGCAGCTCCTAAATATTACCCAACATCAGACACTCATTCTCAACCAGCACAATCTACAACGTAATTTGCTTGCATCGGGCAAGTTGGGAACTTTTAAGGTTCCTGGGAAAATGGCCACAATGAAGTGGAACGATGAATTGGAGCAGCTGGCCCAGCTAAATGTGAAGCAATGTGCTCTGGTCTATGATCCATGTCACAACACTTTGGAGTTCGGTAACTCCGGACAAAATGTGGCACTGAACAACGTAAGTAATGC
Organism: Scaptomyza reducta; assembly: GCA_035044485.1. Lineage (NCBI taxonomy): Eukaryota > Metazoa > Arthropoda > Insecta > Diptera > Drosophilidae > Scaptomyza > Scaptomyza reducta. The sequence continues at coordinate 545,947 of JAWNNV010000206.1, read as the reverse complement.
AACGGATGAGGATCTGCTCAAGGAAACCATTGATCGCTGGTGGGATCAGTACAAGAACATAACTCAACAACAATTGGACAACTTCCCCAAAGATCAAAAAGTCATCGAGTAAGTAAACCACGAGCACACTGCAACATTCTTATCGACCTGACTCTTTCTCGACAGCCCCATTCGAAACTTTGCAGTGATGGCACGCGATAACAACACTAATGTGGGCTGTGCAGCCGTCCGATTTGACAAGGGACCAACGCAACTCTTTCTAATGGCCTGCAACTATGCCAGCAACTATGTGCCAGAGCGTGCCATATATAGAGCGAAGAGTTTGAACTGCCAGAATGGCTATGACAGAACATATACAGCACTGTGCAAGGCTGGCGAGCAGTATAGAGATATTGAGCCACTGGAGCCAAACAAGTGGGGAAAATAAGTTAAATACATTTATAAATGCATATTCATATTTCACATCTATAAATAAATATTGTACAGCCAGCAGTTTTGTATATGCTCGGTAAATTACTCTTTAAAACAATATTCAACAGTAGTCTGGTCTATTTAACATGTTGATTTGTGTGTCAAGCTGTGAGGCAACCGTATATCATCGCCATTATGACAGCCCACCCCTTCCCAGGTACCAGCAGATGAAGGAGGTGGGGCTAGCTCATCACCATTTACATACCATCATCATCATTTTGAGGGCAGCCGCTGCAAAATATGATACTTGTTGTTTCTCAGGCACGACGCGTCTTCGACAAGTTGGCTTCTAATTTTAACGTCAATATACGAAATGTAAAAACGTGTCTTCATCAACGCGCCACAGCTCGTAATCTGCTACTGATGTTGCTGCGTCCGTCCTTGTCCACACATTCAGCAGCCCCACCTTACCTTGCTGTACTTCTAGCTTGCCCCCACAAACAGTTTTAAGTGCCTATTAATAATGTTGGCCTGGCTGAGGCAATTTTTTCGTTTGTATTCTTGTTGTTCGTCTCTCTGTCTGTCTCCCGCTTGTTTTGCTTTATTTTTAGTGTACATCGTTAGCAATCATCCCCTTGCGTTCTTCTGCGTTTAATATGCCGTTCCGTCGTCAAATCTCAGGATCATTAAAAACATCAACAACAGAGCGACGAAAAACAACGCAAGTTAAGAGCACTCAAAAGCGTTTCTACTGCTTTGCTTTTGTCACATTTACAGATAATTAATTGTCGTCCTAATAGCGTCTATATAAAATATACCCCAATTAAATCCAATTCTGCCAGGTAGTGTACAGTGTACATTTCACAATGCATGCTAATACCAAATAAGTTTATTAGTGCATTTCACGAAATTGTGCATTCTTCTTGTTAATTATGTTGTAAATTTGAAATGTTCATTTGGCAAATATATAATTTGCGATGTCAATGCTCATTAAAAACATGTAAAACCGTGGGGAGCGCATTTTATGTTGTGCCTAAATACGTTATAATAAAAAATTTAATATATATGGGGAACATAAATATATAAATTAAATTTCACACCGTGTGGCAATACACCGTTATATGACATAATTCTTTTTTATTGGTAGCTATTTGTTTTTTATTTGTTAATTGCGGACTAAAACCTAATACTACATAAACAATTTTTAGAGTGCACTAAAAGGGCGATTTATGCAAATACTGGTTATCAGAATATTATTTTAAATTGTTTCCTTTGGCGTTTAGCTAAAAAAATTATGAGCTTGAACTTAATATTATATATAGCTGTATTATTTCATACTGTCTAAATATAAGTTCACTCTTTGCCTTTTTGTTTATTTACGCTTATATAAATATCTCTCAATTTATGTGCTAAAGATGTTGTGTGGAAAAAAAAGATCATATATTTAAACGTTTCAAATGGGGAGCCCGCGACGCCTCTCACATTTTATTGTTGACGTGATTTTAGGGGCCAAAGGCATACGCCTGCTCGTAAAATTTAAATTAATGCGCGAATTATAGCAAACAAAATATGGCATTGGTTCTATTTTGGCATTTTGTTGCGTAAAGTGTGGTCGAGTTTAAACAAGTTAGTAATATAATAGATCGAAATGAGCATAAATTACAGAAGTGTGCATAGAGATGAGAACAAAGCATGCATGATTAAGTGTGGCCAAAAATGAACGCTATTTGAATGTTTAATGAGCACTCAAATGTGTCAACAGGCTAAATGAAAATTTATTTAATTATGAGTCGGACAGCTCGACACCCCAAGCCAAATGAAAAGTGAGCTATCATAACTTTTAAGCGTGCGACGAAATATCTTTGAAGTTGTTTTGCCTGTAAAGTGTATCTATAAACAGCAAAGAGCTTGGCCAAAAAGGCAAAAAGGCAATCAAAAGTTGCCTTAAGAAATTTGCGGGGCCAACAAAACTTTTGATTTATGAAATTTGCGCTAAAAATACAAATGCCATTTGATGACATTTCTTGTTAGAGCCGTATCGTAAACAAATTCTCGAACAAGTCCAATAAAAGCCGTAAGGGCCTTTGATTTATCATCCAGCTGGAATTCCCTGAATGCTGCGACAGTAAAGCGGCCGCAAATGTGTTTTTTTTTTGTCCCATGCAAATATAATATATGGCATAATAAATAAGCCATATAAAACTTTCTCCTTGTCAACGATCGGCAAAAAGGATTGTAAAGTTTTTTGTGTTTTCATTTCTTCTCTACAACTTTTTGGCAATGCAAAATGCAAATTACCAAGATATTTGGTCAACCTTGGGCTGGATGGATAACTACCACTTATACAGATGTGAGCATGTGTTGGCCACAAACATAACATTTGGACCACAAACATCCCATTGCCGGCTCATTTATTTTATGGCTGCGTCGCTTTAACTTATTTCTCTTCATTATATTTTATATGCAGCTAGAAAACCAACCCAAGCCCAACAACAACAAGCGAAGGCTTTTGGCAATCAGCGCAAATGTTACGTTTGTTTGCCCATACAATTTTATATGCTTATACATATGTGTGTGTGTGTACGTCCACAAAATGGCAAATGGTCGTCTAATCTAGCTATCACACATACGACCCGTTGTGCGTTCAGTCGCCCGCTCATTTGCAGTTCGTCAGTTCATTTCTGGAAGCTTAGCGTCAGTTCATTAGTGTCGCCCAAAACTTGGCTTAATAATCCTCAAATCCTTCGCAGAGCAGGCGCCAAGACAAAACCCCAGAAATGACCGCCATGTCGCCAGTTGACTGTCGAATGTCAACAGTTATCATTAGGTCCCGGCAAATTAAGTTTTACTGCATCATATATGTATATATATATTCGCCACTCAGCAGCTAGTTGAAGCGGCAGCGAAGTTTTAGGGTCTATGACGCATTTTGTGAACTTGTTCCGTGGCCTCTGTAATTTAAGCTAGTCATACTATTGACATTTGATTGTTTGAAATGAGCTGTGCCAGGCAAATGAATAAAACATGACTGTGGCGGTTAATACGATCTTGATTGGCATACTGTAGTAGGTGCTCTACTGCTATGAAATTTATTGCGTATACACGCAAAGAATATGAAAATAGTGTGTAATTAGTAATGATTTCTTAATTAATCCACTTTGTTTGAATATTTAATATTAATTCACAAACCATTCATTAAACCATTTCAGATTGAATTATTATTGATTTTAAAGTTTTTCTTGATCTTAAATTGAACTGACTTGCTTACCGCTTTCATGTTTGACTCGCTGCCTGAAATTCATTTTGAATTTAGTAGATTGTTTTTAGTAGTACGACCGCTCGTATCGCAAATTGTACGGCAAACATAATTCAATTAACGCCTGGTCAATGGAAGCCCGATAAATACACGAACAAACAACTCCATACTGTTCATAAACACATGAACAATTGCTTAACCATTCGGTCACTCTCTGGCCAAATCGTCGGAAAGTGGCGGTATTCAATTTTGCAATTTCCTCCGCCGAACAACATCAAACAGAAAACTCTTGACGCTTTCAACTTTTTTGTTCCTCACACTCAAACGCTCTCTCTTTTATGTTTACTGACGCTGCTTGTCTATTTTTGATGTGTGAATTGTGCAAATATTTTTGTTACAAATTGTGAACATCACGTCTGAATATGTATTAAGTGTGATTATATTCTTATTTTCAATATTGATATGTGTGAAATTAAACGCAAACAGTGAAATATTCAAATAATGTGATTAGTTATTTTTTATTCTTTATTAGCCGCGAAAAAAGAGAGACTAATATTAATATTTAATTTAAACTAATTGGCAGCTATTGTTGCTCTGTCCATTGTGGCATGTCAAACAAATATTGAATTTTAATTTATGTCCTGAAAGCATTTGCCTCGACTACAATCACTTTTATGCTCGAGTAATTGCAAAATCTAATTAGCATTTCTCGCTGCTGCTTGCTGCCACGCCCACAGATGCCATGACTGAAATAATAATTGCTTAAACCAACACGACGACGAAAGTACATTAATAAACATCAACAGCAAAAATAGAGAACAACAAATTTTTAGGGATATCCTTCCTTTAAAGAACCTGACATGCAATGAAGCGCTCACGCAGAGCAGGCAACTTAAGTTGGGGGCGGCAAACTGCATGGGGTCGGCCACCCTTTACATACACTTCCGTTTCCGTTCGTTGCCGGTGCACATTATTCACATGTTGTCGTGCTGTTTGTGATGTGACCGGCTGACTATGTTGCATGCACTTATCGAGCTCTGGTCATCGACATCGACTTTGACATCGAGTTGTAGACAATGCGTTGTATCCTTTGGCCTGTGTTGTCAATTATGCATATTTAATCAAGCGACAAGTTCCCAGAAATGCTTAGCCTATTGATTTTTAACATTGCTGACACACATTTGCATGCAATCAGCTAAGAGATAATTAACTGCAACATTTCATTAGACCAAATCAAATACGCCATCATGTGATATGGCACATTTTGTTAGCTGGTTTCTTAAGCCTCGTCCTGCGATTTGCATACAAATTCAAAGTGGATTCCCGTCACAGTTCAGAGTAAGCCGCGTACAAGCTGTTCCGATTTTCTTTTTTATTTGCTCAGCAATATTTCACCGAACGGTGACGGTGACGGCTTGCTGCTGTTGCAGTTGTTGCATTCGACAGAAATGTTCGCAAGCAGCCGCACCCAAGTTCAATTACAATTTGATTTGCAAATTACTTGAGAAACATGACAAGCAATTCAAGTAGAAAAACTCGAAGATCCGAGTAAGTCCTTGATATGCGCAAAACTTGACTGGATACGCAAACTGGATATAGACTTTAAAGCTTTGTCACGTAATCACAATGAGTTAATGCAAATATTCCATTGAGGCCATATCAATTTAAAAATTTTAAATAAACTATTCGGAGAATTTCTGCACTTGAAAGCGACAGCACTTCGAAAGCTTTTAAATATGTGAAATGCCTGTTGGCAATAAAGAAAAAGTGCAACATTAAATGGGCGTATCTCATAAATAAAATCACTGCAAATTGGGTTAAGAATTAACTACACCAAATTTAAATCAACTGCGTGGAGGCCCACAGGACCTGGCATCGGCATTGCTGCCTGTCAGCGAGTCCTGCCACCGCCGGGACTCGTAAAAAATCGACTCGTTGCCGATGCCTGCTGCCTGCTGCCTGCTAGCAAGCCGTAAATAAAGCCCCACAAACATTAATAACTCCCATTGGGTGTGTTAACAGGCAATGACCAAAAGAGGGCAGGCCAGGCATGGATTTGGACTACGCTTTTGTAGCTACTCCTCTTCCATTCGTTTCCCTCTACATCGTAGCCAGTCTGCATAAATTGCAGTAAAAATGGCACAAAAAAATAAGCGCACCTGGCAATGTTGTCGTTGTTATTTGTTGTTGTTGCTGCTGCTGATGATGTTGCTGTCTATGAAAAACGATGTGCAACAAAAGCAACAAAAGATGAGCATGTAAAAAATTGCGCATACGTCAGGTGCGCCAGTGGCCCGAGAGTGCTGCTGCTAGCCAGCAACGTGTAATGCATGTAAGACAATCATTTTGACAAGACAGCTGCGAGCAGCAGCACTGCAACAACATAAACTGCAGCAACTTTACTGTGTTTACACTGTTCCACGCAAAACCAACCCAACCTAGACGCTGTCTGGCCCTGGCACCTGGCACTAAGTTACTCATTGGGCCGTCTCTCGCCTGGCTGCCTTTTGATTATTATGCACTTTGATACTTATCTTTAATTGAGGTAGCATTTTACCTAAGAGCTCCTGGAAGCATTCTTTTTTTGCATGTATATTTTGTATTTTACGCTACACTTAACTGAGAATCATTTATACTGCGTTCGCTATCTTGTTGAATTTCACTGAACAAACTTACCAACGTTGCTGGGCATCGTTTTAATATTTATGTTCTGAATTGGTGAGAATTGTTTAAGAAGCTTACGTGAAACGGAGAAATAATCACTTAAATTTAAAAAATAAGTTATTTACTGAAAATATATGAAAGAGTATTAAAATTTCGTTGCAATAACATTGCTTGCTTTACTTAATGCGTTTACTTTTTGTGTTTTTTTTTTTCTTTTTGTAATGGCATTTAGTTTGCTTTTAAAAATTGAAGACCATTAAACAGACAACCGATTACATACACACACACAAATACACGCCCGCACACAGACACCCACAAATAGCGTAGTAAGCGTTTTATGGCCATTGTTGGTGCAGGGTTCCATGAGCTAAGCTCATAGTTCAGGAGGGCATACATGCACTGCGCCCTTGCCTTGTTGTTGTATACGTGTGCACCTTGCACAAGTTCCTAGGAATCGTTTTGTCGTTAGACGTCTGCAGCGGATGCCAAAGCTAATTTTGCATGAAATGAGTCCCCTAGCTATGCGTCAATGATTCATTATGAGTCGTGGCGAAGGGGCTGGCACTGGACAAAGCCACAAACTGCACAACACGACAAATGCAAATGAGCAATGAGTGCGGCCACATTTAGGGTTATGGTTCATTCCCTTATTGCCCGACTCTCGGACTCTTTGGCCTCTGTCGTAATGTTGTTCTGGTCATCGACGGACGCACTGACCACGCTGTCACAAACCGAATCAATCATAAATTGTCAACGGCTGTGTTTTCTGTACCCCGCACCAAAAATCCGCTCATCGCTGTCGCATGCGTAATAATATCCAAGCTGCTTTTGTGTTCGAATGCCCATAGTCCATATTTGACAGCAAACCTAATTGATTTATAGCCGAAATTAAATCTCGTCAGTGTTTGCACACACACAATAGAGATAAGTATATGAAGCGTGTAACGATAACCTATTTAATTAGGGCCATAAATAGTGTTTAATGGTCCTTGACCTTTTTATTCAACTGAACAAGTGCTTACTCTATTTTTCAGCTCAACACAGTCATTGGTTATTGCATTAAGGCAAGCCATATTTAGCTTGCCGACTGCATTTCTATTTGCATTGCGTTGCAGACGCAGGCGTGGAGCCACCGGCCAGTTTTTTACTGGTTTTATAAAAGCAATACGCATACGCTCAACAGCAACAAGCCACTGAAGCGCTGCTGCTATTTGCATTCACTTCGAGTAGAGTGTTTGCCTTGCACACTCTTCATTCCACTCGTCTGGGTGGACGGCTGGCCGGCCAGCAGCAACACATTTTAATCCTGTCAAAGGCGCTCTTATAGTGCTTCGGGGCCAGCACTCTTAAAGTTTCATGGAATTTAGTAGAAGCCTAGCAGCACAGTAGCATTCAAGCACATGTGCATAAGATTACGAGTTGAGTTGCCTCCCGGCTGGTTGGCTAAATGACACTTGGCTGCTTGAATAAACAAGACTCTTGATGCAAGCTAGTAGCACAAATTTGATTGGCATTGGTCCACAGAAATGCCTCGCCTTAAATAAATTGTGCTCTTGAGACGATCAATTTAGTTCCCAAACTTTTCATAGAGAGACTGAAGAAGTTTTCTCTCTACAATCATGAATATTAAATGTCTGCCGCTTTAATTCAATTTTTGTATAGAATTGTGGTTAGGTGTACTTTTCTGTGCTTGTTTTTCCTGCCGTTTATAGTTTGTGGTTTTTCAATTGTCAACTCTTTTCTGACGTTTTTGTTCAAACTTTGTTCATTTGTTATGCTTGTTTCAGATGTTTCCGTTACTGTTTTTTGTTAGCATTGTTGCCAGAATTACTTCGGCTCTAAAAAACCTTTACTCTGTATTTTTTGTTTTGCCTTTTTTATGGCGCCTCTCAATTTGACATGACCAACTTTATGAGCCTCTCAATTTGCCAGCGAATTTTTTATTTGTACCGCTCTAAGCCTTTTGGCCCAATGTAAAATTTCTGTTTACAGCTTTTTGCTGCCGTTTCCCTTGTTCTCTTATTTTGTATTTTGTTGCCGAGCATAAACATTAGGCCACTTCATAGTCAACACTCTCGGTATATCATAAAAGCGATTGCGTATTCTTTAGGCAAATGACGACGCTGACGCGTCGAGTAATTACGAAATTAGCCCCTGCCAGCGGCCCACAAATGAAATGCACAACAACAAGCAGCAAAACCGGCAACAGCCAGTAGCAACAGTAACAAATAAAACTGGGACTCCATAAGGGGCACACTTGACGAGCCAGCGAGGCACATGCAGTTAGCTGCCTGCCACCGACACTTGAGCCGACACAATGAGTTTGTCAGTGGCGCAATTTTTGTTTAAGTTACACGAGCAGCACGAAACGAACACAAAAATATAAAAAAAAGCAAAACAAGAACAGCAAATGTAAATAAAACTAGGTCCTGCGTGTGTTTGTGCATGTGCGAGTATGCGAGTGTTGTGTCATCCTTTCAATTTAACGACAATTAGTATGTATTAAGGTGGAGTTTTGGTATGGCCGTTTCCTGTTTCCGTCCTGACAACACATTCTTGAGCTCGTGTTGGCGCCATTAGTAATGTCCTTGACTAGGCACAAGTCGACAAGTGTCGTTGTCCTGCAGGTGGCTCAGCTGATATTATTTAACTGTATTCAGCCGAAATTGCCATCAAGTCTTGCGTTAAGTAACACTGGCGGCGATTCGCAAAGCCCCACGGATGAATAATAACGCATAAAGCAAAATGAATATTTTTTCTTTTTGTGTATATATTTTTGATTCTTGTGTTTTTATCTGTTTTGCAGGCCTAACATTGTGCTACCAGCGGCAATCTGTGAGCAACAACAACAATCACAATAATGCAGATTCAAAGCCAACACATTTGCCACCATTACATTATCCGCATGGCCACAAATGGAATGAGCCCTATTTCGATCTGACAATGCCAAGGAATATAACATCCCTTGTGGGCAAATCCGCATATTTGGGCTGCCGTGTCAAGCATCTGGGCAACAAGACGGTAAGTAAGATTCTCTTGCAAAAGATGAAGATAAGCATAAATACAAATGATAAATACTAGCTGTGTAGTTGTATGTAGTATATAAATATAATAGAATAACAGCTTGCACTAAACGTAGACTAAACAGATACAATAGAATGAAAAAAAAATAAAAACATATGACACAAGTTTTGGGCAACCAAACACAACAACAGCTCGACTTTTTGCTGCTGCTGAGGCGGAGGCGTCTGGTTTAATAATGTTTATTTTTATTTACATTTAATAAACAAAAATGTAGCGACAAGTGTTGGCAATATGCCGACCATCTCAGATAGTTGCTATTTTATATTGACATAGGACACATCTGTGTTGTGCGTGTGTGTGTGTTTGTTTGCTTGGGCCATAATAGCAGCCGCTTATTAAATTTGCTGTCAGTTTATTATGTAATACGTGACGTTTGAAACAATGAACCGAACGTAAAGACGCCCAACACATGTTGTCCTACATGTCCTACATGTACCCCCATGATATTGTCATTATTTTAATGGTGTCACTTGATTTTCAACAGCCTACAACAACTGTTTTTGGGATTCGGCTACATTTTCTGTGAGGCAATTAATGTGCCGTTTCCCTAGCTTCCACTACGTGGGGTAGGAAGCCCATTAAGTTTTGTATAAGCTCGCTTCAAGGCTGATTCTGGAGAATTGCTTAACATGGAGTATTGAATTTCAGCAAACCAATTAAATTGGTTGCCATAACGGCGCAACGGGTGAAAAGCGAGTCTCATAATAGAGTTCACCAACCCATCTCGACAGGGCCAGTCAAGTCACTCTGTCAGTCAGGCTGCCAATGTCCTGTCTGTCACTGAAGCACAATCTGTCGCAAAGCCGAGCAGGACATGAGTCATAGCATTTAACGTAAATTCGATGCGATTTAACAATCACACACATCCGTAAACACAAATACAACATACGGTATGTTGTGGTTCACACTTCAGCATTGCGGAAATATTTGCACACATGCGAAACACATATGTGGCCTGGCTGCCATGGCTGCCTGCCCGACTGCCCTGCTGCCTAAATGCCTGCATGCAATCGTGAGAAACTTTGCAGGTGCTCCTCGTTTTTAAGGGCAGAAGTTATACTAAATGCTCCACCGTTGATTACGTTAAGCGATTTAGTGTCGGTCTTGGCACCCTGGACTGAGGTCATAGATTTCCACATAACCAAATCCGCTTCCGCAATCAGTAAACTACAGACACACACACACATAGCCGCATAAAGGGGGTAGGGTTAGGGATTCCGGGGCAAGCTTCTATAGTGAACTGGCGGCTCGTTTTTGGCCAACGGTAAATTTATGTTGCTAGTGCGGCAAAAACTCTGACGAAAAAAAAGTTGTTCTTTTTTTTTTGGGCAGGCTTGGGCTGTTATTGCAGAATTAGACAGACGGCAACTTGGAACTGCGCAGATGGATGCCTGGCACAGTTGGCTGACTCTGACGCAGTGTCTGCCTTTATGCCTGTCTATCTGTCTGTCTCTATGTTGCCTGTTTGCCTGACTACCATGTGTGTGTGCATGTATTGGTTATAGCAGCAGTTGGCTACCGCATAAACAAGGCGCCCAAAAACTTGCCAAAACAGCAGCAGCAGCAGCTCTGCAAAACCAAAAATTAAAATAGAAAAGAAAAAGGGAAACATGAAAAATTTACAAAATGTAGTGGCCAATGCGGAAGAGGACTGTCGAGGTTGAGAGCACGGAAGTATCATTTTCCGGCGCTGTCATGCGTGGCGCACACTAATTTTCAGTTATTTAATATTTAGATTGCGAGCTGCATAAATTTTTCGCCTGTGGCTGCTTCCGACACCGAGTCGGACGCCGAGTCTAAGCATTAGCCAGCAAATTGACACAAGTTTTTCTTAGCTCAATCAAAATGCAAATGAGCGGTTGGTGGTCCAGCACAGGCTCGCCACAAAAGGCATTTAATGATGTATTGAAATGATACTTTTCATTTTCTCTTAGGCACAGCATCTAGTTTAAATGTGTAAAATTCAACTTTGCTTACTTGCTACTTGTAAACTTTGAATATCTATGAAAGTAAAACTTTCCTAAGATTTGTTTACTCGATCTGGATTCACATTTTCAAAATGTAAATTTATTATTAATCTAGAGGTGTTCTTATAAATCGTATAAGTAGTGGGCAAAGCTTAAACATTACAGCTTTTTAATGTACAAATTTATTTTCGTCTTTAAACTTACAGGTGGCCTGGATACGGCATCGCGACCTACACATACTCACCGTGGGCACGTATACATATACAACGGATCAGCGTTTTCAAACTTCCTATCATCGCGATATTGATGAATGGACATTGCAAATCAAATACGCCCAGCAGCGAGATGCTGGTGTCTACGAATGCCAAATATCAACTCAACCGGTGCGCAGCTATTCGGTCAACTTGAACATTGTGGGTGAGTGGAAACCAAAAAGTGTGTCATGGTGTGCACTTTATGCATGCGTACATACATAGTTTCATTGAACATACTGACATTCCTCGAATATTTATATACACATATAGCTGACGAGCCTTTGGCTGCTAGGCTTTTTTGCATTTTTCAACTGTCCGCTGCTTCTGCAGTCAGCGTATACGTAATATACATACAAAAAAACACGACACGAGGGGTATACATATTTTTATTATTTGCATATTCATGCAATTTGCAAAAGTGTAAATTATGCACACTTGACAATCTCGCTACAAAATTATACAAACACAATAACAGCAACAACAACAACAACTACAACCCGCAGCATCATCAACAGCTACGAATATATAAAATAGCAGAACATCAGTTGATGGGAGAAAAAGTGGAAGCTGGGCTACATATTCGTCGGACTTCCAAAAATGTGGGAAAATTTGACGTGCCAGCGAAAATCGGAGAAAAGTTAACGTGGCTACAGCGGATATGAAATACCATGGATAAATCAATAATAAATTGAGATGTGCCCTAGTGCGAAAATAGACAAACAAAAGCTGCCAAAATTATTCAGAATCCGACTTATCCATTTTAACACCGAACTAGACCACAAAAAACGATGACGTGAAAAATGCATGTGTTAGATAAATGAGATTTATTCATTTGGTTAGAGCCTACTGATAGAATTGTTAGATTTTTCTGCGAGTGCAACACTTAAAAACAATAACAATAACAAGTAATATTTTCATATTATTTTTTTTTTATTTAAGCTATTTTTAAGTTTTTATTACGTAATAATTTTATTTATTTATTAAATTGAATTTTTTATTATATATTTTTCATTTTCATGATTTATTTGTTGGTTATGTATCCTGCACCCAATGCAAAACACAACAGATATTATTGACGAGGAGACGAGCAGTCTGATGCAGCAATATTACAACGATGCCGCATTCTACATAGCCGCGGATCGAGTTTATCAGTCAAGTGACGACGAGTTTGCTGGCATGTTTGGACCCATTCAGACAGTTGCGGGTTTGTTAACAAAAATGTGACAAAACTCTTCAGCACATTTGTCTGCCAGAATATTCAACCAGAACATGCGTTACTTAAGAATTACTGTAGTGAGTTGGGGAAGCTGTGAACTGAAGGCTGACAAGCATGTGCATATATTATTTTTTAATATGTTCGTGTCAGTTTTGTACACTTTTCAGCCAAGTCCCTGAGTTGGGAGGAAATGGAAGACCTGCAGAGTCGAGAGCTTTAGGCTGGGGCAACGTTTTTCTTGCTCATAACGAAAAAATTGCTTTGGAAAATACTTTCATCCAAGTAACTTTGTCAGCTTGTTTCTTTTCACATTTCACCTTCATGGAAAATTTTGTGGCACAAATGTTGTAATTTTTTAAGTTGCTGACAAATTTAATTAAAAACCTAAAAGTTGTTGTGCAGTTTGATAGGAACGAAATTTATAAGAATGTAGTTTATTAAATTAGTCATTTAAGTCGGTAAGCGTCTTACAAAGATGAGGAAAGTTTTCACTGACTCCGTGGGGACAACCTTTACGTAAAAACTCACCGCTCCAATAAACTGGTGCATTCCGAATATATTTCTTATCATAGTAACAGATAAGTACAAAGCGGCTGGCAGCCTGGTTAAAATCCTCAGCTGCTGCACAGCCCACGTAGTTGTTTTTATCATTGAGAATATTCCTGATCTCATTGACTTCATCCCCAAATGCTTCGCTCTGAGCAAGCTTGTACACCTGATGCGTCCACTGTTCTGTTTGGTCAGTAAGTTTCTCCGAGTTCTTTGATGGCTTGTAGCTGGGCAGAGATTGTATATCAAGCCAATTTAAGCCATAGTTTATCGCCGGATCATGAATGTTGGGCACTGCAACGCAGTACATGGAGAGTTTGTGCAGGCAACGCTTCACATGATACTCTGCAATCAATGCCAGTCTAGAATGCCATACCAACTCCGGCATGCGTCTAGCTTTACGTAGACCCGTAATGGCTCCAGATGCCACATTGTTACGATATTTGTTATGCGTTTTGAGCAGATAGTCCCTATACATTTGCATATTGAACAGCACGTGAGTACGTAGGCAAGTTCTGTGAAAGGTCTGTTAAAGATAAAAATAATAATAACTCTGGCAACTACTTTAAGTTTTACCAAATCATTATCGCAGCCTATATGCTGCAATCCGTTACATTCCGTCAAATTGCAAAAGTCTACAGCCAGACAAGTATCTGTTGCCCAGCAGAGCAAACAGAAAGCCACAATCAATTTCATTCGCTGCACTTTAACCACAGACCACAAACCAACTGAAATTTGAAGTCAGACGTAAGTGGTTTATACTGAGAACATCTGATTTAATTAATAAGAACAAGTGTTTCTACAAACCAGCCGCTTTAGTTGATTCTTGGCGCATGACGTTTCGAAAATCAAGTAATTTCCATTGAGTCACAGTCATAGTTTGACTCTCCATATAAAATCAAAAATATTTGTTATTTAGTTTTTAAGAATTGAGTTTGAAAGGTTTTCGAAAATAAGTTTGATTATAAGTTAATTCAACTTCAACTGATTTTTATGTTCATTAAAGTATTTGGTGCCCTGCATAAGTTTGTACTCAAGCTTATTAGTAAAAACTAGCTTAATAGTATATAGTAGTATACCTTAATCACCTGAGTAACTCATTGCTCATTTCGTAGTCAACTTGCGCAAGACATAAACTTTGCTGACGTTTCCCATTGTCATTGTTTTGGTAGACAGACACATACAAATCCCGCATACTTTGTGCTGATTGCAACAAGAGCGAGAACAATGCCAGGTTGCAGGTTGCATAAGTGGCATACACAACAAAGTGTGCGAGCTGAAAGCTAACGAATGTCAATGGCTGGCCTTTTAAGCTGGACCAGTGACATAAGGCCGGAAATGACCAGTTTACAACTCAGTCTGCACACACAGCCAGCGACTGAGCACGGGGTGAGCCAAGCTTGGCCAGGAGCTAGTAAATTCAAAAGTTTGTCCACTGTTGTGTGGGTAGATTACTGATTGGAAAAAGTGACGTGGATTGGGAAATTGTAACGATGATTTGCTGATTCGATTGAGCGACCCGTTCCCCTTTCGGTCGCATGTATGCATACACAAACTCATGAAACTTGTCAACTACTTACTTTGCAGTGCCAACAGCAACGATACTCGGCGGACCCGACCTTTATGTGGACAAGGGCAGCACCATAAATCTTACATGCGTCATTAAGTTTAGTACGGAGCCACCAACACACATCTTCTGGTATCATCAGGATAAGGTGAGCATCATATCAGAGTGCAAACAATTTATGAAAATTAACAAAAATCATCGTCTTAAAAACAAATTTAAATTCTTTTGTGAGCGTTAAATTATCTTGCAATAATTGAGTTTGGCTCTCGGACAAAGGTCGCATAGCGGCCACGCCCAAAATTCACAGCACATGAACTCAAACTCACACTGAAACTCATACTCAAGGTACAGGCAATTGCCGCTGGATAAACGTTTCAACTTTAACGAGCGCTGGGCGCGACTCATGTTAACGCTTTTGTTTACGCTACGTATACGCAACGAATTTTATTTTAGCTTTTATGATTATGAGAAAACATGCTTTTGCATTTAGCTGCCTACCTGGCCGTCTGCCTGTCTGTACAAATTTATCTTTCAAGGCAAAGTTAACTGTGAAAATGTTTTAAAACCTATATACACACATTTGTTCACCCACAGGTGCTGAGTGAGGAGACTGCGGGTGGTCGCTTGAAATTTAAGACCATTAAATCGGAGGAGACCAAATCAATTTTGCTTATCTACGATGCGGACTTATTGCACTCAGGCAAATACTCATGTTATCCATCGAATACAGAGATTGCCAGTATACGCGTCCACGTACTCCAGGGTGAGTATAACTTGAATTCTTAGCGGTCATGTGAGGCCAGTGCCGTAAACGAGCTTAAGTGCCCAATAATTCGATACCAATGGTTAGCAAATAAACAAAAAATGGAATTGATCTGAAAGAAGCCAGCAGTTTGCAGATGCAGTTGAAGGGCTTCCAAGTCTGATAGCTGCTGAAAAAGTATTTGCATCTACTACTTGACCTTTTTTACCCATTCAAATGCATCTGAAGGACAAAGGACACACTCAACATTGCTGTGGGCGGCAAATGTTGTGCAATTTTTCATAGCTCGACAAACTTTATGCATTTTTGAACAACAACTTTTGGTGAACTAACCACACAACAGGCATAAGTACTTTTTGGTCGGCTTGGGTCTGTTTGGGCGTGCGTTTGCAACAAATTGTAACTCATTTGTGCCATGTCTGCATTAATTTTTCTTTTGTATTTGCTCATTTAACACAGGAGAGCGACCCGAAGCCATGCAAACGAATGCGGCGCCAGCTGCTGTCGCATTGGCCTGGACCTGCCATACCAAACAGGCAACGCAGGCAGTCAAAGTAATTAGCACAATGGTCGCGGCATTTGTTTTGTTGGAGGCCTGCTGCACTCTGCTGCTCCAGGGATCTGGCGGTGGAACTGGAGGTGGTGGAACCAACAGAGGAGGACGACTTGAGCAAAGTCAAACGGCAGAGGCGAACAGCAACAGCAGCGAAAGCATCTGCGGTAACCGTAAACATGCTGGCCAGCCGGCAACGTCACCCGACCATGTCAATACAAGTGGGACAACTGCACGGTGATAAATTAAAGCTGCAAAGTTGCAAGCACCACGGAAATGCCACCGCCGCCGCCGCCGCCGCCAATCCAGCAGCCAAGTCAGCGAACGTAACTAAGTGGCCAGCCCACTAGAGAGCAATCAAGATGTGGAGCTTGGCTGTCGCACAAATGATGCAATGCAGCACCAGCAGCAACAGCAATGATAGTGTCAGTGTCAGCAACAACGAGGCATGCCACATACTACCACCCAAAAAACTGGTTAGCTAATTATGCTAATGATGAGCTACTTAGATGATGTTTCCTTGAATTGCTACTGTAGTTGTTGGTACTTCTGCTGCTGCTGCTGTTGCTGTTGCTGCTGTTATTGATATTACTCCTGGTATATTCTTTAAGTTGTAAGTAAGTGCGCGTGTAATTAACTGGGTTGGGTCTAGCTGAGCTCTGGGGACAATACCAGCTATGTACATAAAATTATATGCCAGCACTAGTAACATTAGCTAATTGTGACAGAAGAACCTGTAGTAAATTCAAGGTAAAAAAAAAATATAATAAATTACATTCATATGTATATAGGTATATTCGATAGCTCTACAAACATAAGATAAACTTACCGAATGATTCTTCGTTATCTTAGGGCCAGTGGCAATACTTTGATATATATTGAAACTATTTACTTAAATTTAGCCAACTCGTTGTATATATCGTTTAAATTGTGGGTTTTTACATGTGTTGTTTTATAATAAGCATCAACTAGACTAAGTCTTATGATAATCAATTGTATTTATAAAGCCTAGCTAATAAGCAATGTATATACTTATGATTTTAAACTCTGAGGCAGTTAACTTCGATTGTGCATTTTTATACATATATATTTAGTTTTATATATATGTTTTTCGTAATGTTCCTATAAGCAGCTTTGGATTCTTAAAGCTTTTCCTATGCCAGATATCTTGAAAACCAACAAAATTTCCAGGAGCCCAGCAGTACAAATGCTTAACGCTTTAGCTCTTCCAACTTAAAACATTAGTTTTCTTTTCACTTCGTCCTTTTTGCATTAACTGACTATGTATGTACATTTAGTATATGAAATGTGTCTGTTGGGTTACTGCTTTTGTGCTCGAGAGGATACGTAAATTGCCGTGCTTGCTTATCTCTTTCCTCAGGAATGTCTGAGTATCTCATAAACAAGCCAGGATATGTGCCCAGCACCAAACTTTTGCAGTTCGTTGCTCGATAGTTTGGAGTTTGTTAGCGTTGGGAACTTCTATTTGAGCATGTCCGGCTGTCTTTCCCAAGAAAGCTGCAAGTCACTTTGCCATTGTGTATGTCAACAAAATATTTGCATTTCCATTTGCCAAGTTGTCCACTGAGGTGAAGCGCCCAAGTCTTTAGTTAGTCTGAAGGCATTTCGCCCGGTTTCCGGCTGGGTCGATAACACATGGCTGCACAGGTACTCCATTTCCCCGAACCGCCCACAACCTGTTCCCTCCGCGCATGTTGCCGTTTAATGTGTCACATTTAAAAATGCATGCGACTGTCCACTTTAATGGGTGGACAGCTATTAAATGTTATGACCATTCGTTTCGCAGGGTGGGACATTTAACTGATCAAAATTGTAAATAAAGTGGCATGTATATGTACGTATAAATTAACGCAGCTATATTTAACTATATATGGTAGAAATATACATGCACATGTGTATAAACGTATACAAAGCATGTGCAGTCATAAATATTAATATTGATAATTAAAAATTATAAATGTACGCCGGCGAAATTAGTCACGACATATAAATGAATGTTTAATGAGTAAATGAATGTTGCTATAAACCGAAAACAGAAAACAGAAAACAGAACACGAAATACCAAATAATAATATAAACAACAATAATAATAACAATAATTGCAGTTAAAAGCAAAAAGTACATATATTCTGTGTAATTCATATGTATAAACGTTCAGTTGAGTATTATAATCAGACATAATTATAACAATAAAAAAAAAAAAAAAACAACAACAAAAATGAAATAAACTACGAGCGCATATGATTGTCACGTAGATGATCATGATGATGATATTTGGGTGCAACCAGAACGAAAACACATTATAATGGATTATAAAGTTGTTTTTAATGTTTAAGTGACTAGCGCCAGCTGAGCGTTAATAAGCATTAGGAATAAGTACGTTTATAAATAAAAGCGGCAAACATTTAAATAAAGTTTTTAGTTATTACGACAATGATAAATACAACAAACAAACAAACCAACTGTCTTCTTTTTTATATTTCCCACTGCCATTTTCAGCGTAGGGTTTAAAAAGTTATAATAAATTGTATGCACGTTGCGTATGAGTAACATAAACAAAATGGGAAAAACGACTGAAGGACCAAGCTCAGGCCGAGGGCGTTGTGCCTAGAAGATATATGCAAATATTTGTCTCAGTACTATTAGGATTCATGCATTTACACAGAACAACATTTTAACGGGCCGTACACAATATACAAACCGAAACAAAGGTTCCGGAGAAGGGGTGATGTAACGGCGGCTTTTACATTTTTCAGCCTAATAAAGAAGCAACCGAAAAGTATGAAAACTTTTGACTGGACTCAGCGGGAGGCCGGAGGAGCATAGGACAATGTTTGTAGTAAGCGCATAAAGTGCTGTCCCCTGTGTTTTCTCCTGCACAGGCCATGTGTGCGGCATAGCGGTAAGGCATCAAAAGCCGTTAGCATAAAAGTTTATTGTATGACAAGTAAGTACATATATTTGTATTCAGCTATGTGCAGAGCTGTAAGACACTCCCCTTATGGAAAATAACGGCAATATCATGCCAAAAGTTTAATAGCGCAAAACGCGTCAAGGCGAATTGGCTGGAAAACGAAAGGAACAGTCAAAGAACACTCTGCGCATATGAAGCGTAAAGTTCTTGCCGCAACGAACAGGGAAACGGAAACACCAAATAAAGCAAAGCATAACGAAAGTAGTGTACTCTTTTAGTCCGTTAGGTGTGTTCTATAAAAGGATTTGATAAAGAGAATAAGTTGCCATTGCTTAAATTCATATAAAAACAAGTAAGAAGGCTCTAGTCGAGAAATCCCGACTAGACTATACCCTTAACCCTATAATTTACGCATACAGTCAGTGCTTGCAAGTATGTGTGAGTGTGTGTATGTATACGCGTATAGAGCATACATTCATAACTTCAGCACTCCATATCTCCAGGGTTTCTCAACCGATTTCAATAAAATTTTCACAGATTGTCATTATTTAGTATAATCTTTCAAACTGCATCAAAAAGTTTTCCAAATTCAAGATTTTGTTGTTATCGATTACATGTGTATATCGGAAACGGGAAGAGTTATCGAAAATTTAAAACAAACTTGTACTGCCTAGGGATTAGGCGAGCTTATGTACAAAATCTGGAGTCTCTAGCTCTTATAGTCTCTGAGATCAACGCGTTCATACATACGTGACGGACGGACGGACGGACGGACGGACGGACGGACGGACGGACGGACAGACGGACATGGCTATATCGACTCGGCTGTTGATGCTGATCAAGAATATATATACTTTATGGGGTCGGAGATGCTTCCTTCTGCCTGTTACATACTTTTGCACTAATCCATTATACCCTTTTTACCCATTTTCAATGGGTTAAGGGTATAAAAAATTCTCCAGATATCCTTAGTCCTCATGTAAAACTATGTCAAATATTTTCTGAAATTTGCATTCATGTGATTAAATTAAACAAAAAAAAAGAAAATTTTTGCACAAGTTCAAAATGGTTGTAATTACTAAACGACTGCTGGGAATGCTCAAATTAGTATTAGTACACAGTTTCCGATTAAGCGAGCAAACAGACAACTTTCTGGCTTGGCAATGGCCAACTGTTAATTGCACATAGCTCAGGCTTCAGGTCACATCTGCTTGTCGGCAGTTCTGGCTGTTGCCAAATGAAAGCGAGAATGTCTGAGGAATGTTTGCCAGGTGGCGCGACTGGCAATTGACAAAGGCGAAATAAATTATCATCATTGTGACATTTTCATTTGTCAACGTAATTTGCTTTGAGTCGCTTTTTTTGGCGATGGAACGCGCACCCGCCTAAAAGCACACTACAATTTGTGCACCTTTGAGGCGCACAGCGGAGCCAATGGAAAAAACAAAAAAGCAATTTGGCGAGGAATTTACTTTGGTGCTTCGCTGGCTGGCTTTAAATGCCTTTGACAGCGGACTGATGCATTTTTCGTATGGCTGGTAATGTGCTAGGTGCCCAGGGTTTTTCCTCATATTATTGCTGTATGTATTTTTAATGTGAAAATATGATGTTATTTTTTACATTTATTATTTCTTTACATTTGTCGCTGGCAATCTGCAATTTATTGAAGCTGCTGCCAAGGCCAAAAAATATGCGACTTTGATTCCCATTTGAGCTGTGCGCATATATTTCGAACATAAATCAGTCGACTTATGTACCCACATGCAAAACAACTTACAGAAAACAGTCTGGGCGCACAGGTTTTGTTTAAATGTTTGTGTGTCGCTGAGAATCCACTACATAATTTATTGACATGGCATTGAAGTGCTTCCTGGCAAGTGCTGTTGCTGCGACAGGCTGCCAAATGTTGATCGTCCTTCAGCTGCCAGTTGGAATATTGTACCATATTTGTTGCTGCTATCTGCCTGTTTCGTTGTGAGAGTGTGGGTGTGGGTGTGGGTGTGCATATGAGGGACAGGCTGTTCGCTCTGTGCTATGGAACTATCCAGTGAGTTGTCAAAGCAAATGCCTGTGGCGTCTGTCAATTTTATGCTTCATAGCATTTAACTGCTGCAATGGTCATTTCGAAGCATTCACAAAGCGGTTTGTTTAAATAGTTGAAGGTACGACTGAGAGGATTTGCATATTTTTAGAAAGCAATTTAAACCAATTTTATTATTAAATCATAACGATGACTTGAACTACTTTTTTTATAAATTACATGAACAACATAAAGATCTTCTGCGCTTGGAAGATGGCAACATAAATTTAATTTATATTTCCCAACAAATGATTCGTTGAAAGAAGTTATAATCTATTTTAATTTGTTGAAATCTCATTTGTTCCTTCTTGCCTTAAAACACGCAACCATGAAATATTATAACAATTAGTTTTACTTTCGTTTTGACTGTCCACTCCATTTCTCTCTAAGTTTCCCCTTTTTATTTTGTATGTGGCTATTCGTGCAAGCGAAACTCACCTAAACACAAACACAGTCCACAAAAAAATAATTAACATGTTTTTTTCGCAACATACGCGGAAATGTTTTATGTTTCATATTAATTATTTTTCACTCGGAGTCAAAAAAAAAATAAATAAATAAAATATATACAATGAAATAGACCAAACAAAAAACGAACAGAACCACAACTTTGTGGTTTGTGCATTATTAAATTTTTACATAGGAAGTATTTAACGAAAAACAATGTATGAGATGACTCTATGTTGCAATGTAATGCGTTTTGATTTGAAAATCGTTTTAAAATTGTTGGTGTTGTTGTGTTTTTTTTGGCTTGTATATGTGGTATTTGCTTTTATTTTCATTTGCGTCGCGCCAAATGTGGTCACTGTTGACCGAATCCCTATTTGCATGTATGTTTGTATCAGGATTATTGCACACACACACACACTCATGCATCGTTGCACAAATCCTTCTAGCTCAGGATTGGTTTTTGAACATGTTCAACATTGTTGTTGCTGCACTCGTTATTTTTGTTGCAATTGTTGTTGTTGTTGTCATTATGCATGCTCATAAATGTTCCCATAGACCGAAAATTGTTGCTTACTTTTTGCACACTTTGTGCTGTCACTCTTGCGGTCAGCCTTGTCTTGTTGTTTTTGCTGTTCTTTCACTGCAGTCCTAATGCAATTTGTCATTTTCAGTTTTTGGCTCTACAGGCTTTTTCTCTCTCATATGGAATCTTTGTGGCATTTTGTCACCATAAATCAGAGTTGCTCTGAAATATTGTGTAAATATAGTTTTGGTTCAATAACGTTTGAACGCAAATTGTACTCTGATCTCTTTGAGTGTTGGCTAATTGGGCAATTTACTTGGCCCACGCACTTATACTCGATGCAATCGTTGCAGTCCATGCGAATGTATAAAATGCAATTATATCGAATATGTACGCAAGCATTTAATGCAATTTATACTGACCAGGCCCGATCTCACTGGTCGTAGAAGGGCCATTGTTCTGTTTCGTTTCTGGTCACTTAAGTAAAATAAGTTTTTATGGCTCATCCACTCGATGCCAAATAAGTGAGAATTGAAGCAAAGTTAAATCCTTTCGTTATAATTTTATAAGGCGCTTTTTCTGTTGCATACTTTGGTGCGCCATGGCGCTCAAGCCGTGACTTTTCGCACAAGTCGTACTTTTTGCTTGTGTGACATCTTTGCGACAGCATAATTTTCTGAAATATTCCCTCAGTTTTATTTTGCATGATTTACTCTGATTCCCTTCCACCTTCCCAATGCCCTGCACGTCCAGCATTATGTACTCATCGTTGCGCTTGTCTCTCATGTCTCGTTCTTTCTGTGCGAGTGTGCGAGTGTGTGTGTGTGTATGTTGGGTGGCTTTGGTCGTGCTTTTGTAGTTTTATCACACACTTGACCCATAAATCAAACATGTGTAAATGTTTTCACTTTATATGCACACTCATACATATCAAATATTTTCGCCGCCTTCTATGCATGGCGCATAAGTCGCCACAGAATCGGGAGAGGAACGAATACAAGGTCCTTTCTTCTTCATTTTTGTTTTTTGTCGTGCGTGTAAATGAAGCAGAGAGGCGTGTAAAATATGCCGCAAATAGCTGACTACCGCCTGTTACATTATAGCCATTGTGGCTATTTCACTTGATTTCAGCTGCCTTCATGTTCATTCTTGGTCGCTTGCCAATCCCTTTTGACGAGTGCTTGGCATTTTGGCGGCTTGTCATTCTATTTGGTATGATTTTTATCGGCTTAGTAAGTGCGACTTCCATCACAATACAATCGCAAAGAGCTTAGGAACTCGTATGCAACACATTTCGTATGTCGATGCTTAGAACACTTTAAACATCAGTTCGCACTTAGGGGTTATTAATGAGCAATCGAGATGAATATCCCAAATATTTGCACATGCCATTAATAATGTTGTCTAAAATCTGATACAGCTTGTGAGCCCACCTGAAAGCTGATTAACAGCATAAATTTTAATTTTATGTTGCCAATTATATTTAATTTATGTTTAACTGAAACTCATTGCAATAATGTTTTTGAGTGAACAAGTATAAATCTCAATTGCAATGTTGCATAAAGCGTTTTGTTCATTTTATGGCCCATCATAGGTATAGTTGGTAAGCCGGTTCTCTAGAAATCTGCAACATCACTTTTATGTCATATTTATTATAGCAGACCATGCAGTTGCTGGCAGTAAAAGCTTTGTGCACTCTGCCTGATGACCTCCTGGTGGTATGTGCAAGCAAGCGGCACTTAAGGCAAGAGGGAGACATAATGGGAAACAGATGAGAGCTTGGGTTAGAACTTTTTCCATTATACGCTTGAAAGCTTTTTAAAATGTAATTTTTGCCTAATTAGCAACAAACAAAGACCTGTTCCATTCTCTCTCTCCCTCCCACATTCTGTCTCCGATTTTGAGTCACGGGCGTTTGTCCAATATCTAATTTGCGCCTTAGCAGCTGCTAAGTCCATGCCGAGGCCAAGGATGAAGGAAAGCTGAGCTGAGCAGAGCAAGCAGACACTAGACGGCAGACGGTCGAGCTATTGTGACCGTGAATGTAAGTGCTATAAGTGGCCTTAACTTGAGGCCTTAGCTGCGACAAAGTGCTGGCACTCCCGTGCGGGCAACTCTCGAGTGATAAATTAGCGGGCTGTCTCCTTGACTAGCTTCTTCTATTCATAATCCTTTGAGGCGCATCTCGCACGCGTAGCCATAACAGCAATGAGAATTTCATATTCGCACGTAAACATCGCATTGAGTGGCGGCCGCCCTTCGACTACTGCCACGCCCATGCTCGCTTAGAATGCTGCTGCTGCGAAGCATGCCGTTGGGTAACGCTTCTCACTTGGGCACCCAATATCGTGCTGTATTAAATAAACGAAAACATTTCTTTCCGCGTGACTAAATACCTTTCACTTGCTGTCAGAGGATGCCACGCCTCCCAAACACCAAACGCCCGCCACTTGGCTATGTCCTCTTTTTATTAATCGCGTGACGAGTTTCATGCGTTCGTAATATCAAATAGAGTCTTAGTCGTTTTTGTGTTTGTTATTATTCTTTTTTTTATTGTTCAGCATTGTATACATTTGTATTCTGTTCTAGTTGTTGCTTTTGTTTGTGTTTTAAGCTGCTGCTGCTGCCTGGTGTGCTAATTAAAAATTATAATTAATTGCATTGGTCTTGCGCTGTGTGCGAGTGTGTGTGTGTGTGTCGTTCGGGTGTGTTCCAGCATATCTTGGGAAATTCATCTAAGTTTTTGGTGTTTGCTACGCTCAGCAAAGTTCCGGCAACGTTCCGGGAGCAGCACATTAAGCTTATTAAATTCACAAAAGTGAAAACGACAACGAAAACGAGAACGTATACGTAATAACAAACGACTTTCACAATTTGTACACACATGCATTAAGTTATTAAATGTTTGTTTGGCTCAAGGAGAACAACAACTTTGCCAACAAGAGGAACATTACGTATTTTATACCATAAGCTGAGATGTTATGCGGCGATTAGTTGATGTTGTTTCTGTTGGGCTTAATGCTTATGAAAAATAATAATTAAAATACCGACTGTTGACATTGAAATGTAGGAGGCCCCTATCCCCACTCTTTAATCTATCTGTGTGTTCATCTTGGCCCGGTCATAAATATCCATAAATAGCTTATGTTCTTGCATAACTCATTTTACCTGCCAGTCACCGGGTAAGGGATATTTTCGTAATTAATCTAAGGCACTGACAACAAATGGGTGAATTGATGATGATATTTGATAGCAGCGACATACCCTAACTTGGATAACGGATGACATGTAAAAGCATAACATGAGCTAGACATGCAGCGATGCTAAAGGTTTCCATTCTATTCAATTTAACCTTTAAACATGGAAAGTATTGGTTTTTTTTTGCTCAACAACAAAACTGTTTTTTTTTTAATCAGATGATTACTTTCCACGATTTTTTTATTATTAATTTTTCAGTGCCACGTGCAACGTGGGTTATTTATTTATTTTCAAGGCTATTAAACTTTACATTCGTCGTAAGCAAAAAATCATGCCGTCAGCATTTATTTAAAATACAGGACATATTAATAAAAAATCAACAATGCGTTATTTCGCAGTGATTTATGCTGCGTAAGTTTGCTGATCAATGGCAAATAATAAATTAAATTACTTTAATTACACATTCCTTGGACATCTGCAGCATTAATGAGCGCCCACTGTGCAACTGACATTAACTATGAGTCATAAAATATGAGATACAATTCACAATTGCATTCCAAATTGGATAACGGCCGTTTGTGACAGTTTTTGTTTTTTTTTTGTTTTGCTGCTACACTTATTGCAATGCCAGCTTGCGCTGCCTTTTACATGCGTTTGCACCTTGTTGGCTGAGAACAATCACAAATCAATTAATTTCGTTTAATTATTATTATTTGTAGCTGTTGTTTTATTGCTGTGAGTGCAAAAGTGCTGACAGCAAAGTGTGCGCCAAACGCACTTCCCACCCCCACAATCCACTCTTATACTTACGCGAACACACACACCATAGCCATTTCCATCATCAACATTATTGCTGGAGTTCAGAAATAACTAAGAAAGTGCTTACAACGCCCTTTTGTTTCCTTGCGCCGTGTTAATTATTTCCGCTGAGGCTGTAAGTTTTATTTATTGTATTATGCGTGAAGTCTTTTTGACCAAAGGCAGTGAGGAAGTATGAGACAAAGCGCGCAAGTGAAACAGAGAGAGAGAAAGAATGAATATAGACAGACAGGAAAGATATTGGCATGAAATATTCATGCACTTTGCTCAAATTTTGACGTAAATTGTGTT
The DNA here is from genome assembly GCA_035044485.1 of Scaptomyza reducta. NCBI lineage: Eukaryota > Metazoa > Arthropoda > Insecta > Diptera > Drosophilidae > Scaptomyza > Scaptomyza reducta. The sequence goes on along the minus strand of JAWNNV010000206.1, from coordinate 519,367 downwards.
TAATTGTAATTAACTGTTCGCTCAGTTCTGTGAAATTGTATTTCCAGCACTCTAATAAATACAGGACTGTTGCCAATTGTTCTATCATTCATTCTTCTCATAAATTAGTACGCCAAAGGCACACAATTGAATAGCACTTCCTGAAAAATCAATACAAAGACTGATTGTATGAAACTCTGCTCACTCAGATCGAAATTTAAAATGTGTTTATTAATAAATCATCAAAATATATATATATATATATTTTTTTTTGACTGGTTGGGATGCTGGGTCAGCAGCTGTTGGCTGATTGATATGCTCAGAATACACATAGCAACGACCGGGATTTTTTTTGGCAATCATCTAACAGAATGAACGAACATAAAAACGCTAGCAACTCAGTAGCGTAAAGCAGTTTGGTAATTGACGTTGATCGACAGTTGCCATTTCTGTGCGGGATTGAAATAATTTATGGGCTTGCTTTGAGACTTGCCTGCCTCTTTGCCAGCCTAATCATTTATTCATTCATTAAATTTTGTTTGCTTTATGTTAATTTATTTATTGTTGACTGCCTTTCGGCTACCTAGCCACCTGTTTACCTGGCCATCAGACCACCCAGCGAGCTAATTACGCATGCCTTCGTGTGTGCATATATTTTCGTTCTACTAAAGTGGCGCTACGAAGGGAATTATCTGATACCGAGTACGGGCTGGTGACATTTGACATGTTGCTTGTTGATTGACACACGCAATATGTAATATGTATTGGGCATAATAACGTACCTCTGAATATTTACTGTTAATTTGTGTAATTATGCCTCGAATTTGCTCGCCTTATCCAATTGAATTCTGGCAAACTTTTCACTTGGCGAAAAGTCGTTTTTTGTGTGGCCTTCGCTTTTTTCCGTTGCGTATTGTTTTAATTAAACACGTACAAAACGCAACGTCAGACAGAAACGGGGAGACGGGCAGATGGGCAAATGGGTTGGCAGCAGCATGCATGCAGCAATTAAAGCCAAATAATGGCCTCAGCCAACAACGCATACGAAATGGAAATGAATGGCACAAGCAAGAGGCTAACAAGGCGAGGACTACCGGCGACAATAGTTGTCCTGGTTATTGCATTGCGTATACGCCTCGTGGTTCCTTCTTTATTTTATTTTTCGCTATTTTCATACTTTTCCATTTGCTGCTGCTGACCATTGTCCACAATTATTTTCCTTATTTTTACAGTTTGTATTACTTTTCCTTTATATTTGCCACAACGAGCACTAAGGTCGCGGCATGTGCCCCGAGAGAGAAAGAAATGTTGCGCAATTGCTTCGACAGTTGCATGTGGAGCAACGTGGGAATCGCTGAATGAAGCCTATTTTAAGACAAATGCTTGTACTTGGAGATTTTCGAGTGAAGGTTAAAGAAGAACACAGAGCACAGCTGAAGAGCGTCACTTAACCTTGCTTAATTATGCTAATTTATGCAAACAATCAGTGCGCAATAGGCAGACAAGTGACAATAAGAGACACAACAACAACAACAACGACAGCAATACATTTTGGGGCGGGCCTGAGGCCAAGATAAGGGAGACTCGCACACACACACACACACACACACAAACACAGATTCATGCGCGCCTACATGCGAAACAATTGACTTGAGCCAACACAAAAAGATACAAGCTGGCACACAGACATACAATTGAGGCCATTGTTTTACAACTACAGAACAAAAGCATCAAATTTAACTTATTTCATGAGTGTGCCTTTTCATGTGTGTGTGTGTGTGTGTGTGTGAGTAATGTTTTAAGTGTCCTGTTTTACAACGACAATGATAACACATACACACACACTTGTTGTATTTAAACAAACATCTTGATAAAACAGCCAACAAACAGCTCAGAATGTCAAACTGATGTTGCTTGTTCCATTTGTTGCTTGTTACTTGTTACTGTTATTACTGTTGCTGCTATCTGAAGCGGCTTGTCTGACATTTTGTAATTGAAATTTCGTTGCAGTCGACTTTCTGGCGCTTAATGCAGTCACAGCCAGCGCATTACTCATACGACACGTGAGCACTTAAGGAAATTAAACTAACCATTTTGCGCTGAACTGCGTGTGTCTGGCATTTCCTTTACTAAGTTTGTGTGTGCAGGTGTGCATGTGAGTGTGAGCGGCGACTTTGTGAAAGCACAATTTCTAAAATTAAAAAATATATTGTAGCATGACATTGGCTTCATTACGAACCCACCCACACACACACACACACACGCCTAACACTGAGCAGCAAAAATTTATTTAAATATTCAACATTTATAAATACTTTTGCTGGTTTACTATGGTGCAGGATAACTACTATGGCAACTGTAGTTAAAACGTATGCTACTCTTGCTCATTGTTTTATCAGTTTAAAAACATTACTTAACACAAAGCAAACAAACTGCAACGTTTCCATGGTAGTCCATCATTAATTTGATACATTTTATGTTGTATAGTATAAATTTATGAGCCCAAGTGCTACATCATCACGTTGGTTGTTTGGGTGCGTTGCTTGCCCTGATTTTCAGCCAGCAAAGAAAAAGAAGAAGCGAAAAACACGCCACAAACACACGTTAAGGCAAAATGAACTACTTGTTGCACAACCTACAGTTTTCATGTTTGTGTCTGTTTCTGTTTCAGTTTCAGTCTCTGTTTTGTTTGTAGATGAATTTTATACTCAAGGTGAAAGTAGTGCATATTAAAGTGCAAATTTGTTTTTATTTGGGATCGCAAGTTGCATGAAAAATGAATGAAGCCAGTCGGCAGTGGGGCAACCGGCAGTCAGCTTCCTCAAAGTGTTTTGGGAGCTGGCAGACCGAAAATTTCATTGAACCTAATCAGTTTTCAGGCCAAGAAGTTGGGCACGTGGCAAGCATGTAGTCTAGCCACTAATCCCATAAATAATGCAAAGCCAGAAGTCCCTTGCTATGGCTTGTTTTGGAGACAGCAATGGGCATTGCATAGCCGGAGATGTGTGATGGCCGATGGTGGATGGTCAGACGTCGGGCTTTGGAGATATGCCCAATCGTTTCAAAGACATAAATTCACGCAAATGTTTCAATCAATTTTGCGCTGCTTGGCACAATACAAATTCAATTTGACCCACAAATTGCTGGCACAGCCGAGCCCAGTATACTTTAGGCCAAAAGCAGACCATTCTATTCAGCCTCATTTCGATTTCGTCATGTTGTTATTGAGACATCTTTATGCGATTACACAAACAACACAGGACGATGGACAGGACAGGCCGGACAGTGCACACAAAGGACGAACCAAGTGCCGCACTAAAAAGGACAGCGCACCGGAAATATGTAACGATTGAATGAAACGGACGGTACCGATGCAGGGCAAAGATTCGGGGCATGCCAAAAGGGGCCTGAAATAGCAGTTACGATGCAAACGGTAATAAATGACATGAAAGAAAACGAGGCGAATTCCTTTTGAGACATGGAGCCCCTGCATAGAGCGTGTCGACTGCTGTCAAAGCGAAAAAGCGCTTAGTAAATGCAAATAAGTTGACGCCCTTTGCCACGCCCATAGCCACAACATGTGCACCGCCGCAGTTGCTCATTAAAAACTGACTAAATTGAGTTGTAATCCAAAAAAGAAACATTCCGAAAAATACAAGTTGGCAATGCGCTTAGGCAGGAGGAGTTTCGCAATGACTGCCACTTGCAAATGCCTGGCTCAGATTTATAATGTTGTCCTCGACATCGTCCTCGACGGCGACAGCAACGACCCTCGAGTCGTTAAGTGCACGCGTTAACCTCATTTTTTGGTTGCGCTGCGGCAATAACAGAAAGTCCTAACCGTGCAAGTGTAAGTTTTGCCTGGAAAGTTGTACTCGTAACTTAACCAGACACCACCAACTTGAAACTAAGAATCATCTTCAAAGCTGCTAAAGGAGTTCTTAAATGAATGAATAGATCATACATGAACGGTGAAGGGTGATTGACATAAATTTTTAAATGTAGAACCAGACAATTTAGATCAGATAACTTTAAAGTGTATGTTATAATCGCCTGTAGCTAAACTTATCCACAATCAACATCTATGCCGCATATTGTTGTTCCATAAAATCCCGCCAGAAGGGAAGCATACAACATTACCTGTTAGTCTTTTTTGTTGAATCTTTGTCTTAGTCTGGGTCGCAATTGGCGCGATTCAGGTCTTGCCAACTATTGTCTAAATGTGTCAGACAGCTGCAACAATAGTCGCGAGTTTTCTTTGTGCTCTCGTCTCATGCATTCTTTCAGCTACTGTGACCCAATTGGAAACGAGTCTGAGCTTTTTGTTTCTTCTTTAGTCTATTGTTGCGTCTAATACGTGTATTGTGAAAAGTTAGAACACCTGCAAAATGTGTGGAGAATGTCTGTGACTCGGTAAAAAGCATTTTATGCGCGAGATGAGAAAAACAGGGTAAATAGTTCACCATTTTTTGTTTGCCAGAAATGCTATTAGAAATACTTTATTGCCATCACTAATCCAACAATAAGAGCAGAAGAGAAATAGCTGATAGCTAAAAATCTTGATTTTTATTTTATTATCCCTTTTTGTGTATATTGCCAGATAAATGAACAGTTTCGATACAAAAGAAATGATGAACTGGAATGCAAATAAGCAGCACAAGAAATTGAAAGGCAATACAGAATTGATAAAGCAAAGTACTGAATGATGGAATGAAAGTAGAAATCATTCATAAACCATTAAGTTTCTTTGAACTCTCAACAAATGATTAGAATCAAATGTAAATAATCGAGAACCAAAGTAAACTGTCCTTTACCTAATTACAATTTCAATCAGTGCAGAAAGGTTTAAAATGAAAAATTAGCTAATACCTTTGATATTTTATTCCGCCATTAAATTTAATCTAGTTACTTATCGTAATCACCTTACCAAGGTGTAATTTCATGTCAATTTCTCAAGCATATTATAACGTTACAGGGCTCTTTCGGCCCAAGAGTAACCCAATCCATCGTTCATAGGGCCAGCGTTACTATCTTTATATCCATATATATATATACAGCTCTCTTACGCTTTATGCCTATTGCTCGTTTACCGTAAATCGCTTCAAGTAAATGACGGTCCTCTGTTGCTCTTGTACGGAACGATTTCTATTAAGTGTGGTGGCTGCCAGCTGCTCATAAATTGAGAACCACAACGGCAAACTCGCTTTCAACATGAATTGATTACTTTTGGCTGCTGGTTAGCAGGATAGCCAGGCAATATCAATAACTTTATAACGCACTCATATAACACCTCAATGGAGCGAACATACACACACACGCGCATGAAAGGGATGAAGTGTAACCATGGACTAGTAGTTTTTCATTTCAATTTCTCAAATTTACAGCAAAACTGCTTTTGCAGCTGGTTTATTAGGTTTTTATTTAGTTCGTTGTTGTTGTGATTTTTGTGAATATAACAGAGCGTCCGTTTATATCAATATACGTGTATGTGTATGTGTGTGTTTATTTGAGCATCGTCAGAACTTACTAAATTAAAATGGTCAGTCGGCCATTTTTGTTTCACTAACATTTATGAGAATTTTCAATTTGCGTGGCATGCTTTTAGGCGCTCACGTTTCAGCATCATGCACGCTTCATCCTTCGACCTCTCTATTCTTATTTTGTTCAACATATATGTACATAAGTTTGTATATTGTGTGTGTGTATGAATTTGTATGGCATTTAGTTTTTGTTTAGCCACAATTTTGGACTCGAACTTGGGGTGGGTTGGATACAGTATATATGAAATGTTTGTGACCGTCGTTTGTGTTTGGAATATTGATTAAATTGAAACGCTGCCCCCAAAACAAAGGGCAGCAAAAGCCGAAAATAAAATGGCCAACAATTGCAAGCTTGCATTAAATGCTGATTGCTCAAATAAAAGCTTGAAACAATTGCTCCAATTTTGGGGTTAAATTCCCAGGCAATTTATTAGACACGTGTCGCTTATTTGTTTTGAGCAAAGTGAGGCAATTTATATTGTAGCTGGCATCAAAATGCGAGGATAATTAAGCGAAAATGTACGAAGCTTAAAGTTAAACGATGAATGAAAAGAAACATTAGCTAAATCATCTGTTAAGCCGTAAGCCTTTGGGGCGCAGACGGTGGACTTTCAACACAGCGACGCACGACTCTTAAATGCTCGTCTCTTTCCACTTTGAGGTACCCATTTCGTTTAGAGGCGCTAGTTTGCGCATCCTGCCATTTAGCAAGGCTTTCAGCAGCAACAGCGTCATGGAAGTTGTTTGTTAAACTCAGACGCAGTCAGCCTTTGGCGCGGTCTCCATCCCTGTCTCTCACACTCTTTTACCAGCGCTCCATTAAAAATGCATTTATCATTTGGCATTTGAAAAGCTTCCTTCCTGTTGGCAAGACACTGACACCTAAGACCAGCACCGCAGCCTTTTCTATCTCCTGCTCTAACAATCTACTCTCCGGTTTTATATTCTCCGAATTTTAAACAGCTGTTCTGTTGCTTTTCTATTTTTGCTTTAAACCAGTTGGGTGTAGCGCAAATTGTATTTGTTTTCACCAAAAACTTTTCAAGTAAGCCAAGAAATGTGCGCAAATTTAGTTTGCAAAACTAAAAACTACTCACACACACACCAACACACTCGCACACACATGGCTGTGTTGTACACTTGAGTTGAGCGCAGCTTGGGCATGTTTAAGCGTTAAACTGTTACTTCCACATGCGCGCGCACTCAGCAGGGACGGAGTGGGACAAGGGAATGTGGTTGTGGACGGACTTCAGCTGGCCATCAATGCAGTTTTAACTAAGAGCCAAGACAAAGGCGGCTCCAAAGTGTTCATAAAATGTTCGAAGCCATAGACGAAGCCCAGTTCCAAAGCCAAAGTGAAAGCGCGCAACGTCCTGTGTCCCTGAAGTAGGTCAGCAGCAGAAACATACACAGAACCTCACCCATACACAAACACACACAAACACAAACCAACCAAATGGTGCCGCATTGTAAATTGGGGCCAACGACAGGTAAAAGTTACCGCCATGAAGAGCAAGTGTGTGTTTTTGTTAGAAAGTGTGTATATGTATGTGTATTTGTGTAAGGTGTACATATCCTGTTGTTGCTATTCATGTGCAACCGCATTGCAGCGCCTGTATAAATTTCATTAAATTTTAGTAGAGGGATCCCTTAGCTGTATGCTATTGTTTCTCACGATACAGGACTTTATGTCAAATCAATTGGCTTTCAATACCACCATAAAAAAAAAACAGAAGTGATGAAAAGAAGGAATAAAAAAGGGGCCCACACCTTGTTTATGAAGTCATAAAGAGCCGCCGACAACTAGATGTCCGTGTGTGCCATTAAACGCACCTTTACCCACAGGCCATGTGCCTAGAAGTATGTTAATAAACGTAAAGCTTGCAGCATCATGAAGTTGATCATAAAAAAAATTTAAACAGCTGCTTGAGGAATTTTGAAATGCCCTTCTACCAAGACCGTAAGTAGCAGAAGCTTTTACTAATTTCATATGATGATGCACATTTACTTTTATAATTCTATCAGTAAGCAGCCTAATTAAGTTCCTTATTGATACACTCGAAAATGCACATTATTTTCAATGGTTTCTTAGCTTTGGCGTTAATCAGCAAAACAAATGTTCTGTGGACTCGAAAGAGTGTGTTCCATTAAATTTTATACACTCTCCGAAGCCCGCTGGCTGTAGACCATAAAAAGCAAATGCGGCCAAGTGCCTGGCAGAAAGCATTTGCTCGCTTCACCGGCAACTTTACGTATTATGCGCAACGTATACGTTATGTGAGTTGTGTGGGTCAAAGGCGAAATGCAAAAGGAAACCGCCAACCGCTTTGGGCAGACATGCGAGCAGCAGGCTTATATATACGTGACGTGCTGCTGCTCAACGGTGATAATGGCGATGCCTGAGAGTGTCTGGATGGCTGTTGGGGAGCGACCAGCTGGAAGATGAAGAGAGTTGTGGCTTATGGTTGACAGACATTCTCTAATGCTAACGGGCCGTCTCTAGCCAGCCACCACCCCTGGCTTAGAGTCGACAAAAGTGCAATCTAAAGCGTTGCACGCTAATGCACCATTATCAAAAGCTGCCCGACAAGACTCGTAAATCTTCACTTGCATCTGACTGCAAAGCTTTAATAGATATTTATGTGTGTTTGAATATGTGTGTGTGTGTGAGTATGTAAGAGGGCTGCGAATGAGCAGCATTTGTAGTTGATCATAAATTATGATAAATTGTTGAGCTATTTGCAGCTAAACAAACTGAAAGCCTTAGCTTGAAACGTTTTAACATAACAAGTGCAACAAATGTAACCTAAACCAAAGCCAAACAAATTGTGGCCTGAGCACAACAAGAACACATTGGCATATAATATTGCAAAATAAAAGAATACTAAAAGTACAACTTAACTATACTAGTTCACGAAACAGAGGCTTCTCTTTATATACCTTTTAGTTTTATACCCTGTTTTACTGGTTAAAAGGAGCATAAGTACCTTATGGAGATATAAAGATGCCTTCTCGGTGAACGTATAATACTGCATATCGCCTGGATGTAGAGTATTTTCTGGCCGAACCCTCTCCAGTTTAATCTTCTAACCAGTTGTTTTTTATTTGGGCTGCAGGAAGCCTTAAAACCGAGCGGCGCTTCAAATTTATGTGCTGCGGAAGTGGCGACTTTTAGTTTTTTTCAGGTGTTGGCAGTATACAACGAAGCAGTTTGAGAAAGAGAGAGAAACAAAGAGTCAGAAAGTGCTCGCGACAGTAAGTTGAATGCAATTCGAGTGCGCTTTGCACTGGCTCAGCAAAGGGCGTTTTAAAAGTCACGACTCGCAGAAGTTTCGCTTTTTTCTTTTTTGCTCACTTTGAAGTTAATCTCACACTTTACCGTGAATGCGCAATTCGCATGCATTTCAATCAAATGAAGTCGCATAAAATAATGAAATGGAAATGCGATTCTAGTGCTAATCGGATTGCCTCGAACAGCTGCTTTATTAATCAAGTCACTGGCTCTAAAAAATGAACGGGAAGCGCTTCAATACAAACTGCAATAAGTTGAATCGTAAAACTAAGCGCATAGTGCTTCGGCTTTTTATCAATTAACTCCCCACTGTTTCTCCCTATGTGTATGTATGTATGAAATGGCATAACGTTTGACTTCACTAAAAGCTGTGCCTGGGGTGCAATCCCCATTTCTACTGACTGAGCGAGCTAAGCACAAAACACATGTGCTCTGAAGGGAAACACATTTCGAATGTGGTTTGTGCTTGTCTACTATAAAAATGTTAAGCTTCTGGGTTGCAGCTCTTTGTTCACTAAGCGCTGGGGACGTTTCATCTGTGGAAACGCTGAGCAAGTTGCTTAACAACACATAATGGCTGTAATCGATAATATCAAGTTATTTTAACGAGTCCAAATAAAACGACAAAAATGTTAAGTTATTTTTACGGAATTTGTAAATGCAGCAAATGCATGGAATTAGCTGCAAATGCTATAAATTTATCTATGCCATGCATATTATTTTCAATAATACGCATTATGCTTCTCTAACCCGCAAACCCTTTAACACACCTCTCTAATTCCATACAATTATGCGAATGGAATTTTCTCTTCCTCTGCGCGTTTTATTGACTGCCTGGACGCTTTTGTCCAGGTAATTGCTTTGCGACACAACAGCTCCGATTCCCCGCTTCCTGAAACTCATACCAAGTACTCCCATGCCCATTTAGCATTGCGTAGCCCCATTGGCTGGCACTATTCTGAACGACGTGCAGAGTTTATTGCAATGCACAGGAAATTGGCAGAAATTCCATCCTGATGCTGCACCATTTGAATTTTGCATGCGTAATGATTTCATTTTGCACAGAGAGAGAGAGAGAGAGAAAACGAGTGAATGCGTCGCATTGGCTTTGGGTATGCGGAACCTATGTGGTGTCGAATGATAGGAATGGCACGCGCCATAGAAATCGTCATTGAAATGGGTTAAATACGCATAGCGTTAATTTTACAATTTTAGACACCAAACGGATAGGCATTGGGTTTTATTTATGGCTGGCTAGCGATATTTACATGTTTGGCTATATGACTATTTTAATAGTTAGTTATGGTTTGTATTTAGGCAAATGTTTCCATTTTCGAGCAGAGCGCTCTATGCTGCATGTTAACCCCAGTTTGGCAGCCCACATCGCGGAAATGATAGATGGGACGACCGCACATATAGTTCTCAGCATAGTTGCAGGTCAACTTGAAGAAGGTGCGCTCTTTGGCCACATAACGCCATCCGGCGCAGCCCACATGCGTGTTGTTCTCCACAGCCATTACCGCAAAGTGGCGAAACGGTCTGTCAGAGTAAGTGCAAAATGGTGGTGAGAACAGAGAGAATTCACAGTGAAAGTATTTGATGCCAGACTACAAGTGGTCACTTACTGTGGCGGGTTTGGTTTTTTTGAGCAAGGAGTGTGCTCCACATCCGCTGCGGTCATCATGTTGATGCTATTGTTGTGCTCGGACCACCAAGTGCGTGTGGCAATAGTGATTAGCTGTGGATACATCTTTTCCATCAGTTCATCCTCCACTACACGCGTCATGTTGAACATCTAGTCAGAATGCTCATTTCAGATCAGATCAGACCAGATCCTTAGCTTTAATCCATACTTACAATGATGTTTTGGCCAGCGTTCTTAAAGTTGGCCGTATTGAAACAGTCGTCGTGTTTGGGATTACACATGCGGACATTGTAAGTAGCCAGCGTGGCTAGCTCTTCGCTCCACTGCATCACAACCAAGCGTGCAGCTCGTGGCAGCGTCATGTTCCTACCAATAGCAAGACGTTGACGAAACTCATTGTGTGCCTTGAGAATGTTGTCCGAGTAGGCAGTCATATTCACCAGCTCGGTTTTCTGTATCTTGCACGATTTCTCAACGTCCTAAAGTGGAAATGTACATATCTAAAACTTTTGATATGTTCATCAAGTGCCACACTTACGCTAAATGACCTTTCGCATGCCACATGACGCTTGCCTCGGGGACACAGCTGCTGGTTGCAATAAGGATTTTGGGGACCTGTTAACGCATCCTCACTGACTGCAAAAAATACACACAGCATTAACAATAATAGACTCAGTACGTTCATTTTGATACATTAACTAATGGTTGAAAACTACAAACTTGTCTGTTTTATAGGCAAACCTTTTCAGCCAGCAATTACTGAATCAGTCAATAACCTTATGGTTTATTCTTTGAAAGCAGTTGTCAGTTGGTTTTTCTAAGCTATATCGAAATTGTATTGTTAATTGTATTAGCTATTAGATATTAAATGTAGTTGCTAATGAATCTTAATGACAGCTGAGCTAAAATTGATTTGAATTTAAGTGCCATGAATGAATCCATTTACTTTGCCAATTTTTGTTTTGCTTTCTGTTAAGTGAATGTAGTATTACGTTTTTAAAGGAATTTAAACACCCAAGCGCTTTGGCTTAGTATGTTCTCTGCTCAGCCACCAAATTAGCCGCAAACACTTTGGGAAACAACGTCTGCTTCCAAGGATAATTTTCATTGCCATGTCTCATTCTAAAAGTGCTGCCTTCAACATTGTCATTGTTGTGGTGTTGTTGCTGTCGATTTTAACGCTTGAGTGCCTGAGCTGGCGACACCAACCAACGCTTTCGCCTTACAATTTTGAAGGGAACGCGACTGTGAACGTGAATGGGTTTCGCATTAGGCGACATTAAATGGCACTTCGTAAAGCCGAACGACAAGCCTACAAAATCCTTCCGCTAGGCTGCCATGCTAATAACTCAATAGCGCACAATTGATTAAAGGAAAGGTCCTTACTACAGGACATTCAGCTTCCAGCTGGCTTGTCTGCGCCTACAGTAATCGTCTGGCAACTGATGCTCAGCTGATTTGCGTAATTGGTTTTACCCAAGCCGACTTAATTAGGCATGACTGCTTGTGAAAGATTCTGTACCCGTTCCTCATTCTACAACGTAAAGCTGCTTTAAGGTGTGTTGTTCTTTTGAATGATGAATGGTAAAAATATGCATAATTATTCACACAGGGATATTTGCGCGTGCACCCGTCAAGTTGTCGGTGCGGTCTCTTGTTTAGTAGGTTGTAAATTTTAATGTAGAAACCAGAAAGCCACAAAAGTATAGGGCACAACATTTTTATGTGATTTATCGTTTGGGGCAAGTCATGTTAAGGAGCATACATTAAACAACAGACAAGGGCCAGCCTCTCTGGACAGTGAGTGTCCCAGCCCCGGAAACCGGAACCGTAGCTGGAAACAGCAATATTTGGAGCCGGCGCTCAAGGCAAGCCCTGCACCTGTTGCCTGCTCCGGGTACGCTCTGCCCTCAGCCTCCTGCCTTGGCATTTAGTCAAAGAGATTGTGCCATAAAGTCAGTGTGGTTGGCAAATTTATGGCCTACTACGTGGCCCCAATACAATTTTTGCGTGCTCTGTATATAATTCATATTTAATAGAGTAACAAACTTTGTTTCTTTTCAAGCTTCTGTGCCGTCTCTGCATTTGTATTTAAAGTTGGCACATAAATTCTCCGATACCGCATTGCACATCAAAGTGTGGCCATTGTTATCAGGCGTTCAATTATGTAAGCGCTGTGCATTTAGAATGTCATTATCTATACAGAGGATGCAGCTAGAGCCACAAGATGCCCAGCATTGTGCGCCCTCTGATATCAAGGCAATGCATCTTCGCATTTCCTTGAAATTGCCGCTGTCTAAATTTCACAATTGAATAATCAAAGCAATGGGCATTGTTGCTAAGAGCCTTGGACCAGGCTGATTTATTGTTTGGACAGGTCCGCCATAAATTAATTCGGCCTGCGCTAATATTTGCCTAATAAAATTGATGCAAACACATTGCAGATTGCCGGATACCCTTCTCAAAGGATAGTGCTTTGGGTTTGCCATATCTGGCCCATCAATATGCAGATAAAGTTTAATATTTCACGCAATTCACCGAATCCTGTTACAATAAGGCTTAATTTTATGTAAATCTTGTCGAAGTAACCGCTTCCAAATGCCCAAAAGAAAAACAAACACAACCCAATCACCCACTGCGATGAGCTTAGTTCGCGCAATCCTCTTTGCAAGTCGTTTGGAAAGTTTTTAAGCGCCGCCGTGAAAAACTTGTTCGTGTCCTGCATGCAAAGAAATGTGTCAATGTGTCAAATGTGTGCTAAGCAACTCCCAACCCAAACTCAGTTCAACTAGAGCTTGTCCTAGTCTCGCCCTCAGAGAGCTCCACTGGCGTCAGCATTAAAATCCAGTGCATTGCGCGCTTATCGCATTTACTCTCAGCTAAATTTATTTATTTTTTTACAACTCAATTAAAATTAATTAAGCTGTTAAACTCTTATCTAATCAGTCATCGTAAAAACAACATCACACATTTTCTGTTGGTAGTGAATGAAATTTATATATATACGACTTCATTTTTTTTTCACTCTTTTGATGGACCAAATCATCTAATAAAAGTACAATTTTAAAAGATAATATTAGTTCAGCGAAAGTAGTACACCATAAGCTTTATGTTTCTTACAATACTTAAAGTTTCCGCTTTCTAGTATGTTACTAACATTTTGCTTACTGCGAACCTTTTTTTTTAGATTTTTTACGAAGCTTCAAGCTTAAAAAATACATACACATGTCTCATATTATTATTTTTTTTTTTAGCATTTTTTTTCTTCATGTTATGTGCAAAGTTTAAAGCCTCGCAAAATATGCAAAATTCTTGCATTGTTTGTCGCATTTAGCGAGGCGAAAGTATATTTGAACGAGTGTAAGAGAGTGAGTGAATTGTTCTTCCACATAAATTTTAGGCACACCAACACTTTCACACACATAAGCGGCTACTGGTTTATTTGGGTGAAGGCCATGCACATTACAAAAAGCAGCAGCAACAACAAAACAGGACGCAAACAAAAAATTAAAAATGTGCAACTCGCACACAAAACGTAAATCTGAAAATTAAATGCAATTTAATAAATGCAGCAAAGTGGCAACACACACAAGCAACCAAGTAGGTAAACAACCATACGCATACATATGCAGATGTGCCTGGACCATGCATGGTCATGGTAGCAATCTCAGAAAATCAACATAAGCATCAGAGTACATGTAAGCACAACAACAACAACAACAACAATAGAAAAAGCAGCATAGGACCCAAAATCAACTTTTTACATTTTGCTTTTATCGAATCTGAATTGCAGTTTGTTATGTATGTTTTTTTTTTCTAGCTTGTGTTTGATTCTCAGCAATCCCATCGAATTACTCCATTCATTTTTAGCATAACATGCCAATTTGTGTGCCTAATACCAAACAACACAACTCAAGAGGCAACTTGAAAATCCATGTCTTTTGAAAATAGTTAACAAAATGTTCCAGCTTAAACACGCTTACAATACCATTAGGCTCAAGAACAGAACAACGAAGCAGCACCGGATAGAATAAAGCGAAAGGGTTGCCAATGCCAAATGCCGATAAGACCCAAGCAATTGACGTGGCCAATAGGTTACCAGTTTAAGATTTTCTATAGCAATGCTCAATTTTTAACATGGCATTTGATTTCTACATATGGATTTGAATGCCAAGCGACCAGCGATTGTAAGTGTGTTAGAAAAATAGACGAACTTTGTACACATTATCTGGAGGCAGAACAAAGAGTGTCAGAAAGAACATTCAATGAGCTAGACGCGCATAGCATGCAGAATATTTTAAAAGCTTGTGACCCAACTAAGTCCTTTTAACTACAATCAGCGCACAAAATAAGCAGCAAATGCTGCAAATCTTTGGCAAAGCTCGAAAGTGTAAGACAAGCAATATAAATATAACGGCAACAAAGCAAAATAGCAACTCACAGACTGAATAAATTGTAGCATACTTTACAGCTGTAATAATTGCAAAGCAGTTGGCAACAACTTTTAACAGTTAACTTACCTGGCACAAGTTTTTGAGCTGCAGCTTGTTGGCTATGCAAATTTGTGCGTCTTCTGTCAGCTAATTGGCTAAATAAGTTCTGCCCATCATGGCGGATTGTTGAATAGTTGAAAATGTACGTATACGCCACCAGCGGCCAGCTATAAAATATAATTGCAAATTTATAGCGACAAGCATTGCGCAATGAGCTTGTTAATATTGGCTTAGCCAACGGGGTAGCCTGGCCTTGCCACGTCTGCAACTCAGCTGTTACCCTGTCACCCTACAATTGTGCTATCTGCTGGTTGTCTTATACAATATCTAGTTTTAAGTCCTTTATTCCCGCTCCTTTTGTGGCTTTGTGTGCGACCACTTTTTATTGTCTTTCTTACTTTCCTTTTGACTCTAATGCTGCTTAATCTTTAGCGTGTACCAAAAATTATGCCCCGCGGGGCGTAACAAAATGAATTACATTATGATTGTCACTCAGTCTGCGGCTTTGCTTCAAAACTTTTTAAAGTTTGGCTAGGAAAGTATGCTTTCTATTAAATTAAAACACAAATATCGATTTGATGAGGTACAAAAAAATAAAAGAAAATTGTTGAATAAAAAAAATAAAATTAACATTTTAATATTTGATATATACCCCCAAAATAAATTGAGTTGCAGTAGAGTGAAATCAAATTTAGAAAAGCATGTGAGTAGCACACACACAGAAACGCTATATCACATGGCTGGCAGTTATTAGCCGCCATTGTTGTTAAGCTGTTGCTCCTGTGGTTGTTGATGTTTTAGTTGTTGCTGTTGTTATCGTTTGCCTGGCAGTGTTGTTTATAATATGGTCAGCCTACTTTGGCTGCTTAGTGGTTACTGTGCAGCCCCGGCTATTAGTTGTTTTATGGGCACACGATGCCATCAGCTGAATTTGAAGTGGGCTGTGGATCTGGCACTGGCACTGCCTCAGTAAATTCAATGCATAATTTTGCACTCAATTATAATGGATGGGAACGCCTTTGTTGGACGGATAATGAAGTGGCGCTTCAACTACAACTCGGTTGCATGAAATTAAGAAAATGTGCCACACTTGCACACTCCAGGGAAGTGTGATCAATATCCAGGCCATAGATCACACAAATTAACATTAAGGGTGCGTCTAATCAATCAATCAGCTCGAGATTGAGTTGCAAATATTGCTTGGGTCTTGTTTGTATCTGCATAAAAGTTTGGGTCAAGAGCGGTTCGTCGTGCCACGATTTGGGTTAAGTTATTTCATATTAAAAAACATTTCAAGCGTTTTATTGCCGCGTAGAAATGAGTTCAACTTTTAGTGATGTTGGGCGTTGAAGTTGCAACTTCAAAGCTGCCAGTTGGCAACTTTGCGAAGCCGGAATACGGCAAAAACTGTGCAACCTGCACGTGGATGATTGAAACTTTTTCGATTTCATACTCATAATTTTGCAATGCTAACACACCAGGCCGCAGGCAAGCAGGCAGAAGGTGGGTGGTGGGGGACCCCGCTCACAACTTTGTTTCAAATTAGTATAATTATTATGCCATAAAGTTGAATTTTGCCAATGGCATTCACGTAACTGCAGGCAGGTAAAATAAGCTATTAAGAGAGCTATTATTTGTGGTAAGATTTGAAGATAATGGGGCAGCTTTAACTAGATATATGTTTCGTTGTGGTAGAAACCCAAACATCTTCAGAATATAAACTTTAAAAATTTAGTAAGCAGCCCTCGGACTGAGGCAACTGCTTATACCTTATACCTTTGCCATATTTCCAGTTGGCCACGTAACAGTCATTCACATTGTAGCTTTCGATGCTTTTCAATGCCTCGCATGTTGCCACAAAGCCCTCAAAGCAGTTTTATTGCTCCGGGTGCAGCTAAAAACTTTAGCTGACATATAATCCGTGCAACCGCAGAAGCCACAAAAAACGGCTTAGCAGGAAGCAGAATTCAGGTTCTTCCGACTCAACGTTGACACTCAAATGTTTCGTTTCGCAGCTCCTTAACTGGTCACCAGTTCTTCTAACCCAAATTGTTAGTCTAGTTATGGGCCACATATATTCAGTTGTTGCTCCTGTTCAGTGCTGACTAAGTATGTAAGCCTGGCCAGACATGCAGCTGTGTCCTTAACATGCATGTCTGTTTGTGTTTGTGTGTGTGGCATATATTCAGCGAATGTGCCCCTTTTTATGGGACAGACATGGAGTGTACAAGTGTCTCCGGTCAGTTAGGACACATTTATTGCTCAGCACGAGGCCAAAAAAAAGTTGCGGTGGATTTTGTGTGCGATTTTCTGGACCACATTGAGACATTTATGCACACAGCTTCTCGGTGGCGCTTGGGAGCTCGTTCTGTAATTTTGCGTATCGCAATAAGCAAAGCCACGTGCTGAATTGTTAAGCATGTGGAATGTAGAATGTGAACTTTCACCATATTCCGTCAGGCTATAGCCCCATAAATATCAGTCACAACTTGACCTGTGACTTGCTGGTGTTCGTTTTCTGGACTTCTGGGCTGGGCCAGCAATCATCAGCAACTAAATCCAAATAAATGTCAGCTACAGCTTGACCTTGGTTGATTTATTTCTGTTTTTTGAGGGCATGGACTTGATGATTATGCAGCCGCTAGCCAGATATATAAAACAAAGCAAAATTTATGGGCCAACTGATGGACGTAGAAATATGAAAAATAATTTGCTAGTGGCGCGTAAACAAAAGACAATTGGCATTACAATAACATTGAATTATTTTCGATGACATTTTTAGAGGAATCGTTATTGCTTTTGCAAATGTTGCCCAGGGCAAGCCCACAACAAACTGCTATAGAAAAGGGCAGGATAAAAGCTATTGCAATTGGAACAATGTCTTGTCCGTCTGGTGCGCGTGTTTAAAGCTAAGCGCCTTGGATTTAAAATAAATTGAGGTCAACTGAGAGATATTGCGGGTATAATCGTTGCAGTTGTTAGTTTTAGATTGCTGTTGCTACTGTTGTTGTTGTTGTAACTCGTAACTGCTGCCGAGCATTTATTGTGTTTGCCCAAATCGTAAAGAGAAATTCGGCGTACATAATGGTAATTGCGTGTTTTTTTCCACTCTAATTACAAGTTATATGCGTTCGCACTAACACTAACACAATAACGAAAGCCTGCCACATTCAGTGGGGGCACATCCGTGCCAACATCCACATCCGTGGCAGTTGCTATAGCCGAGGCGAGTGCCGAGCGAGTGTTGTGCCACAAGAAATACCAACCCAAATTCTGCAGGCTGAGCAACAATGTCGTGGCAGCCTCCGCATATAAAAATGAGAATTAAAACAAAAATTGCATATAAAGTGTTGCATTTGCGGCATACTTTTGGTTCTATCTTGCTGCTGCTCTTCTGGTTTTCTTTTCAGTATTTTCTTTTTTTATTCACACGCTCTCTGCTAATTAAAAACAGTGCATAGTTCCATTAAAGCCAAAAGTTCACTTCGCATGACGTTTCGCCTTGCTTATTTTTTCGCTTAAAACGTGTGAGTACCGAATGGAGTACAGCTAGACAGAGACAGATACAACGAGAGGGAGAGAGGGAGATTGAGATAGGCGACCTGGTTTGCTTCCTGTTCCTCGCTTCTCAGCGTATGCGCCATTTGGACAGATTATCTCATTATGCTTGCGGTTTTAGTGTTGCCACATTTCGGCCAAAGGCGTACAACGTGACGTATAATTAATTGCGTAATGAGCGCCAGCCAGACGCACTCGATGGGCATCAGCTGCTTTGCTTTTATGTCCCTTTTTTGTATGGCACAAATCCATTTCTAGCGACGCCTTTTTATGCCAAGCCTCGACTTCATTGTCCTTCGGCCAACGCTCTGTCGCGGTTCTGTCTGTTTTGTGCTTGTCTTTTGTATGCTATCTTAAGCACCTTGCATTTTGTTCCACTCTCATGCATAATAGCACGCCAAGCGACAATTATCAAGAGTCTGCACCTATTTCATTCTTTAACTCGCCATGACTTTCTACTATTTTTATTTTTATTTATTTTTTTTGCTTTTGACTCGCTTATCGCGCAGTCATTAAAAAACATTGCTTTTGCTTTGTGCGCATCCAAACGCACAAATCGCTCATTGAAATATTGTATTTGAAAAAAAGTTCTTAAACGTATATTTTTTTGGATTGAATTTTACTACACGAGCGACAAAATAAATGCACTTTATCAATTGTTGTTTGTTTTTGAAAAATACCACAAATATTTTAATAGGGTGTCATATAGTAACCCGGATACCCTTTTGAGCTACCCGAATACCTTTTTTATGCAGCATATAAAAACGGCTATCTACACCGAATATAAAATTACATTTCACATAAAAATGATCATATAGTTGAATTTATGTAGTTTGTTATAACAGCGCCAACTTCTATATATATATATATTTAAATGCACTGCAAAATTAAATGGTTTATGTGTCAATATTTATTTGCGCCATACCAAAAAAAAATGTGCAAATAAATAAATGCAAAATATTTCAATTCAAATAAATTAATTTTACCAGCTGGCATTTTTGTGCTATCCATTCCCTAAGTCAAATGTCCGGGAAATCGCAGAAATTTGTGAAATGAAAAAATATGCGCTCATTTGTATTCGTGATTTTATCTATTGTTAAATTGTTTGATTCATGGCATGCAAAATGCTGTGTGCTCTCTGTTTCCAATACTGATAATTGAATATTAATAAATAGAAAAACAGTGAAGTAGTTAATCTGCTTAAGAAGGGGCTTATAAACGATTCACAATTGTGATTATTGTATATTTGCAATGTGCTTAAAGAATAACAAAATAATTACAATTATCACTGGCGTCGAAGTGAGAAACTATTGAATTGTGTTGCATAGTTTCAGTTTGAAATGCTGCAACAACATTTAAACAGCAGCAGCTCATAACCACGACCTACATTAAACTGAGTTAGCTGGCAGCCGAACCGAGGGTTCCCTGGAGACCAACTGACAATAGTTTATGGCACAAGTGTTAAATATTTTTGTTTGGCACGCCAATGCTCGAAAGGGACTCCAACTTCACCCGATCCGCACCGACTTGAACCCTACACAATATGCCAGTACGGGCATTTACAAATCCAAAGCGATGGCTTGAGCATGTCCCTATTGGACCCGATACCGCACTGCCAGCAATTACAACGACGCCAAAACGGCACAAATAAATGTAGAAATTATTATTAAATACGACCAGTTCGCAATCAGTTGCTCACCCCACCTTCCACACCGCCACAACGCCGCCAACAAACGCAGCCCATTGATTGCGCCTTATCGATCTAACAGTTTTTGGAGTGCCCGGGTATTTTACAATAAATAACCAAGCAATACAATCGCAAAATATCTGAACATATTTGGTGGTGGGGGAGGTTATAAATTAGTTTCGCTTCCGGGTTGGAGAGAATGCCAACAACAAATTAGACACATATTTTTGCATTCGCACGCTTTAAGTTGAAAACAAAACATGAAAAACAAAAGAACTCCACCTACAATTTAATTCAATTGGCCAAATCCACGCCCGACGGCCAAGTTTTTCAACTATTTTTAACTTTTGAAATTGAAGGAAGAATAGAAACAGAAAACAAACAAACACAAGCACACACCTATGCCCAAAAACAACAGCAATAACGAGCCAAAGGAAAAAAAAATGTTCAAAATTATAATGCTTAACCTTTAAGCCCCTTTTGGATTGCGTGCTAAGTCGTCCGAAAGTTCTTTCTTACTACTTAGGCAAGTTGTTACTGATGCCCTGCAGTAGGGTCAGGATTAAAAGGGTATTATTATTTTGTCTACTGCTATGCAACATTTCAGTATGGGGGCGGAAGCAGCAAAGAAAAGTGTTAGCCATTAAGCTTGTCAGCGCCAAAGTGGAAAGGCAATCAATATTCATGTTTAGAGTCCCAAAAAGTTGATTTTGTTTTTTTTTCAAATACACGTTAGCTTAAGTGTACTATTTAATAAAAAGCAGCAACAGTTTTTGTTTGTTTTACAAAAATGTATTTACTTATTTGGGCTTAGCTTCCAAGTGTATTATTTTTATTACGACTTGCCTAAGTATCAATCTAGTAAAAGCATGCCATCACCAACACATATCCACGACCTCACCCTATTTAAATTCTATTGGTTCCGAAGTCATAATATTTATATTACCATATTTTCAATAGCTCCATCAGTTACTTTTTGGTGTGGGCTTTGCAGCGTATACCATGGTCGAGGTTAAGCACTTCCTGCCACATTCATGCTGCTCTACGTTTTTTTTTTCTTGCCACGCTTGTTTTCACCTACGTACTCTTTTTTTTCATTGGGCGGACTTAAGCCTTGCCGGCTGTTAACGACCTTTGCTAGTTGAAACTCGTTTTCTGCCTAACCGTGGGGGTGGAGCAAATAACCGCCAAGCGTTACTTGGTTGGAAGGGGGGCTGGTGCATAAAGCTGCAATTGCTAGGAAAGTTTATGAAAATGGGCTAAGGGGGTCGCGATGTGTATATAAGTTTTCTAAATTTATTGCAATTCGCGCTCAAACTGAAAGCTATAATTTTCGAGTGGTTTTACGACCACGCCCCAAATGTCGAATGTCGATTTTTGATATTTGCTCTTGACACGCAATACGCTTTAAAGTTTTTCACAGCCAATGCTTACGGTTGGCTTATGCGTCCGTTTCGTCTCTAAAAATATCCATAAATCAATTTTAGTTGATTCGAGTCGAGCCGCGTTGAATCGAGCCGAGAGCTTTGAGCTCAGCGGGCGTCTTCCACAAATTGAAAGCGACCGAGGTGGCATTTCTGTTTTTGAGCAGGCGTGGCTTCGCATATCTTTACATAGATTTCACAGTCATCCTTGGCTTATTTCCTTACGGTGGAGGTAGCTTTGTGTAGGGCACAGCAGAATATTTGCTTGGTCAATAGTTTCAATTCAACAGCCCTCAGTTGGCATTTTCAACGCTTGGCGCATATTTCGCACGATTAATTGCAAATTTAATTTTATTCAGCTTTGAAGGTTTTTTTATATTTGTGTTCATTTGCATATATTTAATGCGCAGTCCCATCTCGCCGCTTGTGGATGGCTGAATCCTTTTCGTCATATGTCCGTTGGCAACAGCAGTGTCAGCCGCTGACAAAAGATTTAACAGTTTAATGAGGTTTGCTGCGCTCACATCTGCGGGTGTGTATGTTCTATATTCATATGTCACCATGTGTATTTATTGTATTTATTTAACGCTGCGATGCGGTCAATCCAGCCGCTGGCAATACCAACTCGCTCGCCTCTGCATTCTGTTCGCCCTTCGGCAATGTCGTCGATATCGTTGTCGTCGCTCGGCGTCGCATGTCAATGCTGCTGGCCATTGTTGACAATAGGATTTATGTTTCAGCAGTGTCACTCACAAACACACACACACACACACTCACATACACGAACAAACAACTGTAGCAAACTTTCGTCCATTAACATATTGATTTTTATGGCCAACAAATTTACGAGCTTTGCTTTTTGTTTCATCCCCTTCCCCTCCTGTTTTTTTTTTTCTTGGTTCTTTCTGCCTTACTGGCGTGTGTAAAAGGTTTCAAAAGTAACGCCATTAATTTGTGCCAAACGCTTAGTGAATTATTTGCTGGAATTGAGTAACATGCCATTCATTTGATAACGAAATGAGGCTATGTTTAAAATAGCCTTACCTGATTGCCAGCTTTAATGTACCAAATATAAATACAAACGATATAAGTTTACATATTTGAGTAACATTAAATTCTTAACTTTTAATCTCATTTAATAATTATATTTTTGGCTTGATGTGTAATTTGTTTTCGGCTTATGATCTAAGGCCCTTCAGCAATTTGAATTTCTCTTGTGTAAGCCGCAGCTCCTAATATTGGTACATATCAAGTTTGGGGCCTTAAAGACACACCTACGTACATGACAGCTCGCACACACACACATTTACCTGTGGTGACTTGAGCACACCTATAAATAAGATACAAATAGTTTGATAGCTGCTGAACAGCAATAACACTTGATCTGCCGCACTGGCTGAAGGGTAAATATTGATATTTTGATTGCAAATTAAGGAAACCAATGCGCCACTCAATGTGCCAATCTACGAATGTATATCATACGTATACAAGATACGCATATATGGGTGTGTGTGTGTTTGGCAATGTATATGCCTTGATATTTGATTTGCATTTGCGCTAGACAGACTACGAGAATTGTGGACTTAGGCAACACGTAGTTAAAAGCCACAATGAGTAAAAGTGAATTATTTTGCTTTGAAGTGACTATAGAAAAGGATGTGAAATTGCTAGTTATGTGCACACAAACTCACACACAGATAGATATGCATTTGTACGTAGACACGTGAAGGAAGTAGAAAAGTAAGCTAACTGAAACTATTTCAAGTGCTCTCTCTCTCTCTCTCTCTCTCTCTGTGTTAACTGCGGACAGAGTTTTGTTTTAGGTTAGCTGCTTGATAAACATTTGTTCACAATTATTTGCGCTAAACGTTTTTGTGCTCGGGGCCAGGGAAGTTGGCCACAGCGGATGCTTTATTTGGTCCTTAAATAAATTATGTAGCATGCCATCGGCTTCGGCGTCGTCTTTGTGATGATAAACACGTTCAGACCATAGCGAACCGCATAAACCTTTACAATTACTTATAAATTTCCAGCATTTATAACATACTTAATGAATTTCCACTGTAGCAGAAGCCACTCTCCTCCATCGCCTCAGAGGCTGGCAAAGGACTGCCTTTCCTGGCTGCCAGTCTGTCTGTCCGTCTGGCTGGTTGCCTTCCACTTTCTTGGCTTGGCAATGTTTTTGTTGAATTATGATGCTTTTAAAATGTAATTTATTTTTTTTAAATAAACACTCAGCGCAACTGCTTTTACTGTGGCTCGATTTCGCGCTGGTTCTTTGTCTGCTTCTGCGTCTGCTGCTGCTTATTGCTTCACACAGCAGCAATCTGTAATGAATTTATTTTATTTTATTATTTCAGCTGAAATTGTACACTGCTTTGCCTTTCATGAAAGCTATGTGCTGATCTTTAATTCCGCTTATTTTATTATCCCTTTTGCGCTCGCATAATCATTTTAAATGCAAACAAAATTTATGTGATTTACGCGAATCGTCGCAACAGCGTTGAGTATTTTATTGGCAAGCTAAAATAGTTTCAATACATGCAATTTCGCTCTTCTGAGAATTGTGAATTAACTATTCCTTTTCTAAACTTTTGCGTTAGCAAGCAAATGCCAAAAGGCATGCAACAAATAACTTACTGAATGATATTTCCCATTGCTATTTGCGAGCGCAGCTTGATGCATGAATAGCAAATCAAAAATGTGCAATTTTGCTTAGTGATATGTTCATTATGGGCAATGGGCACACAAACATCTCAAACAATTTTTCAGACAGTCTGCGCTGAAATTGCATATTGGCAAACCAACTTTGTGCAATCAAATTGCACAAACAACGTCGTACATACTAACATACATATTTTAAGCAGCTCTCGCTCTCTTTTTCACACCCGTTCAAAACTTGAGCTGTGCATATTTATCAAAACATTTTTGATAGCAAATGGCGAAGAAAATACAAAAAATATTGCACGTACATGCCAAAAGCAAATACAGTGAAATTGCTCGCATTGCACATATGTCAAGCTAGCGACACAAGTACCAAGAAGAAGATGAAAACATGCTGATGATGCTGCCGAAAGCTGGCAACGCACTCTACTAGCAGCAATGTGCAAAATATGCAGCACATCGGAAATTATGGCACGCGGAAAACACCAGCAAACTCCATTTATTGTGTGTATGTATATTGATATATAAAATGTATGTGTGTGTGTGTGTGTGTGTATGTGCTGCGCAAGTCTGCCATTGATCGATGCAAGCAATAACCAATATGGCGTATGCGTAATGTAACTATAGATACAGATAGATACACACATTTCAGCAAAATTATAGCAGCAAGGCAGCCTCGTAAATGGCTACTATTAAACTAATCGCTTTTGTTGCTTGCCGCTTGGCAATTATCCCCACCAAAGTATGTCTGCATCAAATGCAATGGGTGGAGATTACTGTTACTGGAGTAAGACAAAGTAAATTGTAGCTGGCGGAGCTGCAAAAATAATTTTACACCTGTCATCATATAAAACGTTGATACACAAACACAGAAATCTGTTTAAGTAGCGGAATTATTGTCAAAAGGGCAGAATCGACAAAAAGCCAAAGGAACCAAAGATACAAAAAGCATCCAAAAAGCGGCAGCCCAAAACGATGGCCTTGGCATTAAGGCAGAAAACAAAAAAATTCAAACAAAAAATGAGAGCTCATTGCTTTTGTTGTGCTCACCTTTCTGGCATTTGCCTTTTTTGGTGTTCCATATTCCAACGATTTTTTTTTTTTCTGCTTTATAAACATTTATAAAAACAGCAAAAAAGTTTCATTCTTTCTGCTGATGCTGCTGTCGTGGCCTCTGCACACCCTCTACCACCCCCCATTCGACATTGCGCGTTGGCACACAATTTCATTTTGAGCTTTTGGCGAGCAATTCACAGACTTTGACGGGAATGCGTGCCAAAATAATATTTTTAGTAGGTACTATGAATGTTGTGAAAGGCTGGGTAAAAAACCATATACACATGTTGGTTTATATTTAAATCTACGAAATATTTGTAAGTTAAATGGGGCATTAAAAAAATGTATATTGAGAAAGTTGTACTCTGCTGTTTTAAAAAGTTTGATTATTTCTTTTACTGTTTTTTATATTAAAATTGTTTACCGCAGCTTAAGATATGCGTATGTGTGTGAGAATATGTGTCTGTTAGTGGGTCGGCTTTGACGTGCGTGCAGCCATTGGCCTCAAGCTAAACATCTTAAACGAGATCTGTGCCGCGCTGCCATAGATAGAGCTAAAGTATAGTATATTTGAATGACCAAGTACACATACACACACACACACACACACACCATCTCAGACATAGACACACGACTTCTGGTCATACATTTAAACTGAGTAATGGGCACCATTGTTTGTTTTAAGCGTCGGCGATGCCTTGGCTCTGATAAACGCCTATGAATGCAAGCCACTTGGATATGCAAACGAGGAGTGTGGCGAAACGAGCGGTGGGCGTGACTTTAATGCAGACGTGTCGGGTGGAGGCGGCTTTAGCATGTGCTCTCGCTGGCCACGCCCACTAAATGTTGTGCACGCTGCATTTTGTGTTTTTGCAAGGCGTCGAACAGCATGGTCTGTTGTTGTTTTTGCAAATGTAACTGGTTTTCTTTCTCTCGTTCTCGTTGTTGTTGGCTGATAAGCGTCAAGCGATGTCAGACATCAACTCCACGGGATATCAATGTTCGCTGACGATGTGTCTGGGGGTATGTTTGTGTGCGACTTGTATGTTCTTTGCCAAGTTGATGTCTAATTTAACGCTACCGGAAAGTTGCCAACGTTTGCATTGTGTATTTGTTGTCAATGTGTCAGGCCAGACTGAAATCAAGACTTGTTAAGCAACGCTGAAAAACACATAGACAACAGGAAATCAATGACATTTTGTTATCAGTCGCATCCAAAGTCGTCACAGTAGCTAATACATTGTTTACTGTTTGATGTTGATTATTTGTTTTTTTTGAATTCACAATCAATTTGAATTTGAACTTAATCTTGTACTAAGCAAACTCTGTCAGCTATGGCAAATTTTTGGAATATATTTTCTTATTTAAATGTTATCACTCTTACATCATCAATAACCTCTGCTCAAACATCTGTATATTTAAATTTATTTAAAGGATCAATAAATTATGAAAGCACAAGTTGAAATTGCTAGACAAACTTGACTGTTTGTCAACAAATTCACATTTCGATTAAGGAAATAAAACTATTTTATCTGTAGATTGTTTTACCTGAGTCTATTCAAATAGTTAGTCCCTGCGTTGTCCTTGCCCCTACACCTTTACAGACTGCCTAACTAATACTTACACATTATCAAGCCGGGAACATTTATCATCAGCTTAATAATTGTCAGCAGTAAGGGTTCTGGCTTTGCATATATGTGAGTGTGGGTGTGATGTTCTGCAAAGTACTGGGAAATGTTTTTACATTTATTAGAAAACAAACTTAATTTAATTTGCCAAAAAGCAGACGCCAAAAGAAAATAAAAGCATCGAGCAGGGGTAAACTTGCAACCATTTTAACTAGTATATAAATAGGTTTAACACTGTTTGGTTGCTAATCTGCTTGAGGAACAGGTTTTGCACGGGAAAAAAGGGCAACTGACCTTTTTGGGATTTGCGCTTCGCTTTGTTTTGCTTTCACTGTTGTTGCTGCCCTTAACCCTTTTGGGCTACACTTGGCCGCTTCTGTTAAAATCTGAATAATCCTACTTTAGAATTTATAAAATAAATTATTTATTTGACATGGCTGCCAACGCAAGGAAACAAAGCTAAGAAAAATGAATCTCAACTTAAAGAGTTGAAAAATTGAATAGCCCTGCAGCCAATTCGAGACCCAAGAAAAATAGTTGCCGTCTATTGTTTCTACCCATAGCGAACAACTGTTGTCGGGCTTTAAGGCCGCTTTGTCACATGTGTATGCTGACGTGGCACAAAATGAATTGCACTTGATTGTGGCAACAATACCCAAGCGAATTTCCAGTGCAAAGTGCATCGTTAGCCAAAATTTACGTGGCACCTTTACACACGGTTGCCAAAAACAAGCCAGTTCTTGCACAGGTCTGCACCCAGCCTCCCGTCACTACCCCTACACACAATTTATGCTGGTGAATTATGAATGGCGTCTTACCTTACACACACTTACAGATGAGCTGAAGTTTTGCGCTCCTTTGTTGAAATTTATTTCAAAGTCAGCTGCAGAAAATGTTCTCGTTTGTGCTTTTATTATAAATTTATATGCGTCGCCGATTAATTTCACTTTCTTTCTCATTTTTTACACCCTTTTGCATGCCACCCAATTTTGTGCCTTTGATATTGCCCCATTACTTATGCCTTTTTAATTTGGTCCATATAATGCACGTGGCAGCTGCTAAGCGGATAACAGTAAGAAAAATGTGGCGTCTCCTATTTGAGACAATAAGCTCAATAAGTAGCGAATGCACGAAATATTAAGCATACGCCACAGGAGCTTAAGGTGAAATTGGCCCAGAAAATTTTCAAGTACGGTTGCTTCTCTTTATAAACATGGGTATCTGAAATCTGAAGTGTCTCGTTAAACAAGCAACAGATTTTAAACCGAGATGAGACTATTTTTTCAACATATGAAGATACACTTTTTTCACTTTAGAAGATTTATAAACTTTAAGCTACACAAAAAGACATTAATGAATAAAAGGTATACATGAACAGTAAAATCGGCTGATGTACGGCTTGACTAATGCTTTCACTGCTAAGCTAATGGTTTCTCTGAAAACTAACCCTAACTTTTCTGTGCTTCCCACAGACGGGAAACTGTTTAAATAATCCACAAGAGAGTGATTTCCATTAGGATAAGAGATGCAGATAGCACCAATTTGGAATACCGTCTATTTTGGCAACATTGTAAATCATTACTCCCTACTTTCTCAATACCCCAGGGCCTTGACTGGTGGGCCACTTGTATCTGTATTTTTGTTTTGTTTTAACAATCAAATAAAAATCCAATGTAATCCTTTGGCAGCCATGCGCAAAGGGCCCTCAAATTGGCAGCACAAAAGCTCGCATCAAATATTTTCAATCTAAGGCCGTATTTTTCGCTCCTTCGTTATTCTTTCTTCTGTTCCTTTCTGCCATCGAAAGACAATTGATTTGTATTTGGGCAAAGTGTTTTTGTACTGTGTCTTGCCATAGCTGCAGCAATATTTATTATTAAGTCAACAATTTGCGCGCTTTGCATATACGTGTGCAATAATTTTTGTTGATTTTTCTATGCATTATCGTATTGTGTTTTGTTTAGAGCTCAACAGCACATAAACACGCAACTGAAACTCTCTGACAGACAAAGTCTTAATCTTCATGGTCTTCAAATAAAAAGTAATAAAAGAAGCACAAAGGATAATGGGTTTTTAATGGCAACGAGTTCGGCTTTTGGACCCGCTGCCGACTTTTCGGCTTTTCTTTGCAAGCGCAACTTTTTTATTTGTTTATTTTTGGTTTATTAGCCTTGTATGCCGAAAACAGATAAACATTTTTAAAAAATATTATTTGCTTTTGGATTTCATAAAATCCACTTCAGCATGAAGTAACATTGTGGCAAGTGTGTTAAAAAAGCAAATTTAATTATTTTCTCGCCACCGATGGGCTGGCGTGGTACATTTTAAAAGCCCACAAACAAATTATGTGGGTGAAATTGCACGAAACAGTGAGAACAGCCTTGTTGCGCTGTTCGCATACAGACAGGCAGGAAGCCACGATGCCAGGTAGCAAGCAGGAGGCAGCCCATCCTCACGCCCACATGTGTTGATTAAGCGCATTCATTTGACTTTATTAACGACTCGAGCGCGGCTGGCAAAAAGTTTAAGCAGTGCGGCCTCCCGGATGAGCCAGATAGTAATAACGAGCCAGAAAGCAGGCCCGGTTTCTGTTCCTGACGCTTATTTGGCCACCTTTAGCAGGCAGAAACCCAGTACCGTCGACAACACTTATAATTTTGCGTAATTATTCAAATTTGAGCTGTAAACTTGTCAGGCTTTGTGGTAAGTCTTGTTGCTGTTCTTGTTGTTTTATGTAGTTGACGCGATTTCGCGTGCTTCATTACCAGGCATAGAAATGAGTGTACGTTGGCATCATGGCACGTGACTACTCATAAGCCATTAGTCGGCCATGCACACAAAAAATCTGCCAACCCGAATCGACTGCCTTCTGGTTGTTGATGTTGTTATGGCTGTTGTTGTTGTTGTTATTGTGGTTCCATGCAACTCGTCAATGTACGAACCAGTTTGTATTGCCATTGGTAATTGTTGACTAATTGAAGCGGACAATAAGCACTGTAGTACAATAACAGTGCAGTGCCACAAGCAGCCATCGTTGCCCCGTGACAGTCTGAGTCTCAGTCCCGCTCGGAGTCGCACTCAATTCGTGTCAAGTCCTGTCCAGTCCAGTGATTTAGAGCGCAGTTTAGCAGTTTGGACATGTGTCCAGTCTGTGGTAGCTAATGAGCTGCAAATCGTGCCACCTTGACTACGTGCGAAAGTCCTTTGAAACCACAGTCTGTCAAACTGGACGCATCTGCTAGTCTATAAAACTATGTCACATACGTGGCCTTTAAATGCAATTTATTATTGTGTATGCACACAAACTATTAGGCAAAAGGAGTAACTTCAGTTCGATTTTTCACAAGGAAATATTCCTTTTCATACAAATTTACAGAGAATAAGACAGTTGAAGCTTGAAGATTTAAAACATTGATATGAAAAATTGTTAAAATGTTTAATATTCAATGCCAGTTGACTCCCTGCTTAATAAGGAGTTAAAATTTATTTTGAAACTTTTATTGCTCAATGAATAACACAAATGTGTTAAACACTTTCCTTAATTTAATTGTGGTAGTATAGTTGACCGAATTTGGTTTCAATTGTAAGAGTTTCTTTTTGACCATACTATCAAAAACACACGCACATTCACACGTTAACACACACACACACCTGTGCGTTAACACACATTGACTTGGCCCAATGAAACTGTCAAACAAAATGAGAAATTGTTTTTGGTGAAACGGCGTAACTTTTCGTTTGGTTGATTTCGGGCTGGCTTTCGATTGATATTTGGCTTTCGGTTTTGGTTCGGTTCGGTTCAGTTGGGTTGGATTGGGTCGGGCTTAGCTCAGCTTGGTGCGTTGCGGTCAACAAATTGTTATGTAAATCAGCGCAATGAAAGAAAATCAATTAGCTAAAGTAAACACGCGGTGTAACAAGAAACAATGAGATCAGAAACCACTCCTGGGTTGAGCTCCATTTGTAACGTGTGAGGCTGTCAAATGAGTTGCGGGCTTAAAATTAATTAAAACTCATTTGGGCAAGTCTTTGAGGTTGCCAAGTATTTTGGTCCGACCTACGCATGTACTACATATATATATATATATATATATATATATGTGCATACGTAGTAGTTTTGGTTACGGTCTGGCATTCACTGCAAGCCCGGACAACAATTAGAGCCTGTAAATGCCGAGCATTAGGACAAGCAACCGTCCAAAATTTGACCCAAAATCCACAAGCACACTCACACACACCATCTACACATATATATATATATATTGTAAAATGTGTCAGGCATTTGAAAAGGGTGCGAGGAAGGGGGAAGTGTGCGGTTATGTATATGGCATGACTGTCATTTGCTTTATGCACGCCGAAATATTCATGATTATAGTTAACAAGGACAATTATGACTGATTTATGTGCAGGGTTATGCGCGTGCCATCGTCCCGCCCATTAGTTTGAGCCATGGCAACTAAGCAACTAAGTTAACCTTTATGTCAGGTAGCTTAAGCTTAACGTTCTCCATAATGCCTCAGTAGTGCATTATACTTAGCCATCACATCAAGACAATGTGCTTATAAAAATGATGACTTTTACCAGGCCTCAAGACGAGGCATAAAATTTTGAGTGTCTCGTTAAATGCGAGGCCAAAAACAAAGCCACATTATTGTCCCAACTAGACAGGCGAATCAACATTGCAAGTTTGTGTTTGTGCCGTCTATTCGACTTATAACATAAACATAACATTTAATTAGGTTGCTCATACGCCGCGTAGGATGCCGACGCCGCTTCAAATCAAAATGCCAACTAAAACTTTTACATTTTGTTGCGCTCCTTATAAATACTCAAACGTTGGCGTTAGGTGTCTTACCATGGCGTTAAGCCTTTACTATTTTAACTTTATTATTGCTTATGCAAATTTGTTAGTGCCAAATTGGTGAGAGGAAGAACTCAACTAAGAAGATATAAACAGCATGAATTACTTCTATTTAATTAGTAAGCCATACAACTTGCTTTATTTTCTTCCTGCCTGGTGTCATAGGTTAATGTAATGCGACAACTGCTTATCGTTATTGCTGGTAATCACTTCTGCTTTGTTTTCATTTATTCCCTCCCTAATCCCAACGGTCGTTGGCTTTAATAAGTATTATGCCCAACACACACACATACTAACAGTTGACTGACCTGGTAAATTTGATTGTATGTATATGTTGATTATTTCTTTTATTTCCGGTTCCTTTAGCCAGTTCAATTTTTACCGACCGCTGTGCACATTTTAATCCGATTGTTTTCAATTATTTCTAAACCTGTTTGGCTGCCCTGCTGCCCTGCTGTGTGCTCTGCGGGTGTCCTGGCGCCCAAGTCGCTCGTTATGCATAATTTAATTAGAGCAACAACAATAATAGCAGCAGCAGCAGCAACACCAGCAGAATGTTCAACGGCAACAACCACAGCCGGAGCAAAGGGATTATTAAAATGTTTACGTGCAACATGAGCACAACTTTGTGGGGCTGCAAAAATAACAACAATTGTTGCCAATAGCATTATGCAATTTAAATTGTCCACGCACTTTCCATTGGACATTGTTTGACATTGGCAAATGCAATATATAGTTTGAGCAGCGAATATAAACTTAAAACCGTGACAGTTATCGGTGCTAAGCAGAAGCCGTTGAGCCCTGAAGGCGCTGGCACAATCCTTTGAACGGAATTTGGATTGAGGCAACCATTGTCGTTTGCCGCAATCGATGTCGTTTATCTTCTGATTTGTTGCCAAACGAAGCAAAACAAATCACTTGGTCGAACGGGCAAACTAACAGCTTCGCTTACATAAGCTACATCGAAACTGAGTCCTGCCAAGGATCTGCAGCTGCTTTGACGAAATTTGCCCTACTGCTCCTGTTGCTTATGCTGGAGGCACTGCAAATGATTTGTTGCCATTTTTCAAACATCTTTGGCGCCTGCAAACCCTCTGCAATCCGCATCGCAGCCGGCAATAAAGACAACAAAAAATGGCAGCCAGGACAAAAGGCGAACGCATTGGAATTTTTGGTAGGCAACACGCCGCCTTGTGTTAACAATAAAAGCACGCCTCACAAAAAAAAGGTACAAATGTTACTGAAATTTATTAGCACCCATTAAACAACATACACACGTACACACACGCACAATACACATGCAGAAGAACAAGAATGTATATGCATGAATGTGTGTATTTGTGCTTATATGACTTTCACAATTGTTTTGTCTTCCTGGCTGGCAAGCTTCTTGCCCTGTTTATTATATGCTGTCGCATATTCCCTGCCTGAAGTTAATCAGGATTTGTGTTGCCTTTTCAAGATAAATTAATTTGTGATCTGACTTTGGGCAACTCCATTGAAATTTGCATAAATATCATTTGCCGTGGGTTGCATGTAAATCCAAGCAGGAAACATTAAAATTCTATAGCCTGTCAAACTAAGTAGGGCCCGGGGCAAGTAACATTAAACCGATAAGCAAAAAATAATAAATATATATAAGTAAAATAAATATAAAGAAATACCCCACACACCCAAGCGAAACACACAAACCAACTACAAAACTCTATTATTTCAGTACATTAACTTTGGATTTATTGTTTATGGCGGAACAAATACATATACAGAGCCAAATACATACGTACATACATACATATATACACACATAGATGTGGCAGAGGCTGGCGCAATTTGTCACTCAGTCAATGGACGCAAGCAAATTGCCTTTGAGCCAAGAAGTTGTGTTGTATACTTTAAGCTCTAGCATATAGAGCTTCATATCGAACAGTCTGAGAAATCCAATTATGCGTATAAAGCTACCTATGCACTAAAAAGCTAATTTCTTGTAATTTTCATTCGCAACATCTGTGAAAACAATGGGAGCTTGTGCGTTCAATCAAAGAGGCTTCAATGTGAAAGTTTTAAGACTTTACCAAATAACTTTTCTGTTGGTTGTGCAAATGACGGTTATGAATATACAATACTAATTGAAAGTGCATTAATTATGAGTGTTCAGGTTGAGGTGGGCTTTACGTACAATATTGCGAGTCGAGATTGGCGTTGTTGCATTAAGTATTACGCACATGCGGCGTATGTGCAATGTGGGAGAACAGATATAATAAGGCAGGCGGCAGATGCCGCAGCAATAAGTATCTTTTTCCCCAGGAACATGCAACATAGAGACAACCACACAAACAAAATTATTTTTATTGACTTTGTAGTCTTCGTGAAATGTTCTGAGACCAATATTTATTTGTATACGATGGCGAATTGCTTTTCGATTTTGCCATGTTTATGATACATATTTTGGCCGATGCTCGTAAATCTTTTTAAAACGGCAAATTGCCCATTTTGCGTACGCATATAAAATTCCTATCCTAAAATAGACGCAGAGCGACGCGCGGCCGATCAATAAATATTTATTTATATTTTTGCTCGAGTGGTGGTCATAAAAATTGTGAACATTTGTATGATGAGTTCCCAGCGCTGCCTAATTAATATCTATGCTTGTAGGCATATATAAATCGTCAACAAGATACACGCAACTTTAACTCCAAAGGTTGCCTCAGCGATTTATGGGCTACAGCTCACAGTGTCAGTAAATAAAAGTAAAAATGTGCAAGGCGACAGGACGCAGGAAACAAAAATAGGAACAGTCTAAAGAATAAGAATAGAAAGAAAGTTCCACGGAAGTGTCACTTGGCAAGTCGATTGGTTGCTAGCCGTTGCACGAGGAACCAGCTCCGGTTCCCAACTAGGAAGGAGTCGCTCTGCAAGTGTCGGTCTGTTGCTGAGCCTGTATTTATGTAGCGATAAAATTAAATTTATTTTAACGCCAGCCAAATGTGAGCCACACACACACACACACACAGAAATTGCCCTAGACACTGCCATTGGCACTGCTTGTGGGCGTATCATGTGCGCACATAGTCAAACATTATCGCGAACTTAGTTGCTAGTTGAAAACTTGGATGCCAATGCCCGGCTTTGTCTGTTCTTCCTTCCCTATAGCCGCAGCAATGGCAACGGCAGCAGCAGAGGGCGGAAATCGCTTAAATTTGCCGTAAGAGATGCGAAAGATTTCACAAACACAGGCAGGAAAAGCACCTCCTGCGCCATTTTCCACTTGCCTTATATCACATTCCCTGTGTAGAACTCACTGTGCCTGGCACAGAGCCGTGTTTTGGCCCGGACCTGCTCTACTGGCCACCGGCTACTGGCAACATAGACGGCTAATGCAATGCCATAAACAAGCTGACAAACGCAATGCAATGGCGAATGTAATGCAAGGTAAGTACGGCACCAAGCGGGCGTTACTGTTAAAATCAACGAGATCGCCAGATATTTTGACGCTGCAATGCAGATACAAAGGCAAACTGTAGCTATTCAGTTGAACACACGTATGGTGATTTTTGGCTAGCAAAGCACGATTCAACACCAATTTCAAAAGTGAGTACTTTGCATTCAATGTATCCGAACATGCTATTTAACCAAATGCTGTGCTAAACAAAATATCAAACCATGGCATAAAGGTATTAACATGTTGCAATTTTAATAAAAATTGTGCTTATTTTGCCAAAATTATAGTAAAGAAAAAAATTAATGTTAACAGCTTAATCGATATTTTTTGATTTGGTATTTTGGGGTTTTATTTAGATGGCCGTTGCATATATTTCTCTAATATTGTGCTTTTTACAACCTGTCTAAGCTGTGAGCTCTATGCTTAATTAAACGGATATGAATGAATTGTTGTGAACTCACATTATTCAGTGACAAATACGCAGTCAACACATACATTTGCTATAACTCCTGTGCATGGTAGGGCGTAATTCAGAGAGCTTATCGCTTAGTAATGCACGTTTATGGCACCAAAATAGTAGTCATTAATTAAAAGTCTTAATATGTTAATATATTGATTTTTTGCGATTGGATTGATGAGTTTAACGGAAACGGGCTTCATTTTTATTGGTAATTGCCGGCGATAAGCTGATAATACACATAGCGTAATCGTTTGTGCGTGACTTATAAATATAAATAGGATCAATGGGTTCTTGGTAGTACGCCAATGCCAGGCAATAAGTTAGCAACACAGCGAGTCTCCTTCCAACAGGAGCAGAGACAGAAGCAACAGCAGCAAACGTCAGAAAGAAAAAGTTGGCTAAGCCGCAGTCGGAAGAATCAGCCGCAATGGAATGCACTCGGTGCTGGTTCGCTCATCTTTGTCTCGGGCGGCATGAGTCTGGCCTGGGGTGCTGGCTTTGCTGCCCATTCGGGTCATCTGGAACGACTTACGTTGACGCAACACATGCAAATCAGCTGGTGTGTAGCAGCGCTCTTTGGTGCCGCAGTAAGCGCTATATTGACACACCGCACACCGCAACGCCCTGTTTATGTGAGTAGCAAGTAGCGCGATGATCGGTGGTGCAAGTGCATAATGATAATGTCTTTAGGCGTTTAGCTCTTGCCTGGTGCTGATCTGTGGTATGCTCTACTTGACGCTGCCGCAGCGACCGAATGTTATTATCGCGGCCCGTTACCTTGATGGCTTTGCTAATGGCTTGGTCTTTGTGCCGACAATGACAAGCGTGGGTGAACTGTCCGTTTGTGAGATGCGCGGCGTTCTGGCGGCTGCCGTGGAACAGCTAAGCTACAATTTAGGCATCTTCATACTCTTGTTCTACACGGCCATCTGGCAAGGCGATTGGAATGTGAGCATTCTGCCCGATCAGGTGCACGGCCTGCTCGGCACTCTGTTCGGAGTCGTGGCTTTGGCCCTAACACTCACCTGCTGCGTTGAGTCTCCTGTGTACTTTCTGCTGCGGAGTAATGAGCAGGCTGCGGTAGTTGCACTACGGCACCTGCAGCGTCCGTACGTGGTCACTTGTGAGACATTCCTGCTGCTGGACGAGCACAAACGATACGTGTCGGCCAATCGAGACCTTACCTGGAGTGAAAGTATACAACGAGGTCTGGTGCCGTTGCTTAAGGTAATCGTACATCGCTCACTCTATGCGCTCACTCTGACGCCCATCGTTTGGAGCGCTCTCTTTGCAACGTCAGTGGATACGACAGCAAATTTTCACACCTGGCCGTATGCAGTATTTGGCACTTTGCGTTGTGTTGGCTGCCTGTCTGTTGTCTTCCTCATGGACTCCGGCGGTCGCAAGAAACCATCTCTGTTTGGCACCTTTGCTGGTGGCGTTTTTGCGATTGCCTTTGCTGCATTGTTTCAGCGTGTGCCTCGCATGATCTCTGCATTAGCCCTCTTGTTTTGCAATCAGTTTTTTGCGGGAGTAGCGCATGCAGCGTCGGCTGTCTACCTGACGGAGGCCTTTCCGTTGGCCGTCAAGCCCTATTTTGTGGGGTTGACCTATGCTGTTGAGCTGGTGATCAGGCTAGGTTTTTGTAACTTTACGCCAACACCAACGGGCATTGCAATCTATTTTTATACATTAGGAGGCATATCCATGGGCTTCTTCTTGCTGGGCATCTTTTGTTTGCCAGAGACGAGGCTGACAACACTGACAACGGCTCAATTGAAGATACGCAAATGGTTTAATGAAGATTTCTAAGATACAAACATGTGAAAAACAATATTGTGTTCTCTCAATATCAATCCCTAATTAAAATTAGAATTGAATACAATATGTGACTTTTTTAAACATTAATAGCAGTATTCCGTTTAAATTGATAATAAAGCTCTTGGAACTGATCAATTATACCGAATACACTTATCTGCCGTAACCTAACGTACCTTAAATGGACTGTCAAATAATTGATAAAGCAAACGAAAAACACAAGGTGTCGCTTTTACCAAGTACTATTTACAACCGCTTTATTGTTCATATATCAAGTATTTAGGCTCTTTATTAATCTTGGTAATATGCATTTGTGGAGTTTACTAATGTATACGAACAACCTTATGTTATCATCAATTCACTTCGGAGTATATGATAGCGGTCCTAGCCATGCTTCGCTTATCAAAACAGTGATAGTTGGTTATCTCGCTGAGCTCACCAACTGTCAAGTGTGCGGGTTTAGCAACCCAAAATACATCAAAAATAACTTGACCGTGAGCGAGAGCTTTCAGTTACCATCAGCCAGCTTTTGGAAGCGGTTGTTAGAGTGGAGACCTAATTGCAAAATGCAGAACGACAAATATGTGGCTCCTGAGCTACCAAAATATGGTTTCAACTCGGCACCACCAAGTGTTCTACAGAATTACCCACAACAAGGCTATCCGCAGCCAGGATATCCACAGCCAGGATATCCACAGCCAGGATATCCACAGCCCGGATACCCTCCTGCACAAGGATATCCGCAGACCGGGTACCCTTCCGCACAAGGGTATCCGCAGCCAGGATATCCACCACAGAATTTTGCACCACCGCCCCAGAACTACGCACCACCGCCACAGAACTACGCAGCTCCTCCACAGAACTATGGACCACCTCCACCGCACAACTATGGACCTCCTCATACCCAGCCAGTGCCGCCCACCGCAATTGTAGTGCAGCCTAACGGATGGTTTAGCCGCAACCAGCAGAACAAACCACAATCAAACGCTGTGGGCGCGGGTAAGTTGAACTACTCATCGAAGAATTAGTCAGCTGGTCATAAAAAAAACTGTCGCCGATAAGATTCGATAAGTCTGTATGAATCAGGCAGTGCTTGGATAAGCTTTCGTGTTGGTCTGACAGCAAATCGATCAACTGATTTTTTTTGGAATTTTCACAATCTGAAAGTTTTATTATTTTAGCTTCACTCATCTTTCTCTCGGGTGGAATGAATATTGCCTGGGCCATGGGTTTCCGCATTTTATTATTTTCTGGAGTTCCTCTGCATACTTTTCTTGCTTGGTTCATTGGCGCTATTATTGGTGCCGTATTCAGCTGTTTCCTGGCCAACAAATTGCCAAAGAAGATTGTTCTGGTGAGCAAACGAATTGATTACAGCATAATAGCAAATTTGTAATAATACGGCGCTTTTCGTTCAACAGTGTTTCTCCTCATTACTAGTGTTAATCGGTGGCATTATAATGGCTTCCACTCATTACAACCTCCAAGCCCTTGAGGCAAGTTTCTATCTTGATGGCATTGCCAATGGATTGGCATTTGCACCAACAATGGCTCTCGCCGGCGAGGTGGCAGTTTCGTATATGAGAGGCACGATTACCGCGTCCATTGAGCAAATGTCCGTCATGCTCGGTTTCTTTATTCAAATCGTATATGTGACATCCTGGATCACACCTGGCTCAAGCTATAGCGACTTTGGTGCGCAGCAAATGCAAGGCGTCCTCTCTGCCATCTATGGAGCAATTGCACTGATCATTGCCGCCCTGCTGTGCATCGAGTCGCCAGTGATTTTGCTCGCCAATGGCGAGGAGCAACAGGCAATTGATGCATTGCGACGTCTACAGCGCCCCTACACGGTGACCACTGAGACAATTGCGCAGCTAGAAGAACATAAGCGATATCTGGAGCAAAACAAGGATATGTCTAAAACTCAAAGCATCACTCAAGCACTTCCAGCTTTTATCCGGCTCTGCTACCTGCGCGCCCTCAATGCCATGAGCCTTTCCATCTTTGTTTTCTATGCCCTGTACTTGTCTGTTGTTCCTCAGTATTTGTTTAGTAGCTATACATTTGTTTGGCAGTTTATCCTGTTTGGAGCCTTCCGCTGGATTGGAACACTTATCACCAGTTTTTGTTTGGAGTCTGCTGGACGCAAAAAAACAACACTTGTGGGTCTTTTGGTCAGCGGTGGCATTGCCTTTGGAATTGGAAAGTATATTTATGACTTTCCCTTCTATGACTACCACACTATGTTTTGGCTGTTGTGCGTGTATCAGCTGTTTGCTGGCATTGCTTTTACCAGCACCTCTACCTATATGTCTGAAGCATATCCGCTGGGCGTTAAGCAGCCCTTTATTGGATGTACCTATATTGCTGAGATGCTTGTCTTCATAATCATAACATCTATGGAATATAGCGTAAATGGAAATGCAGTATACTTTTATGCCATCGGTGGTCTTTCTATAGCTGGTTTCTTAATGGGCATATTCTTTTTGCCAGAGACCCGACGAACCACTTTGCGTGAAGCACAGGACAAATTCAAGGGTTTGCTAAGCACTGGTTTTTAATGATGTGAGCCAACTAGATTATGTGCTCTTAAACAATACAATAATCAACGAATTGCAAAAATTACTAATGTGTCATAAATTGTATGACTTTATAATATTTCAAACTTATTTGAACTCTACAATAAATGAATCATAAAATATCGAAATATCATAGTTTTATTCTATCTACATATTTTCGTATTAAATCAATATTTTTAATATGTATACTTTTTAGAAGTGCCGAAATACAAACGAAACAAAAAACTGAATCAGATTCTATAAAAAGCTAATCCGCAGCTAGCATATTTTAAGCTCAAAGTTACAGTTACTTTTTTTTCCATATTTTTTCATAGCTATACGGAAAATATATATAATTCAAGCGGGGAAGCACTTTCAATCTATTAACGGCAATAAAAAGCTATACAGCTCGACTTCGCTGAAAATACTTTTAATTTCACCCCAGCAATTTAGTTGGAATTCTAATCCCGATTCAACCGGGGAAGCACTTCCAATCTATTGACGACAATAAATTACCTGCACGCGTAATTGCAACGCTTGAATATAATACATTTATCTGAATGCCTCGTGCCAAACTCTATGCCATTACCAAAGTTCTTGGACATGGTCATAACAACAAGCCTTATCACTTTGTTATCGGTAGGTTGCTTATCGATGCGTGTGGGCGTGCTCGCTTATCACTACTTGTCAGGAAGACAAAATGGCATTAAAATGCGTTGGTTAACTTCACAACTTTTTAGTAACGAAGCAAACTTTGACAAAAGTGATTGTCGGTTAGCTTAGAAAAAACAAAATGAAGAACGACAAATATCTGCCACCAGAGCCACCGGCATATGGATTCACATCTGCACCGCCAAGTTATGCACATCAGGAATATCCTCAGCACGGTTATCCACAGAGTTATACAGCACCACCACCACAGAGCTTCGGAGAACCACCTCCACCAAACTATGAACAACACTCTCTGCCGCTACCACCGCACAACACTGACCAAGTGCGACCTGCTGGGTGCTTTAATCGCTTACAGATCAATAGGCCACAAATGAATGCCTTGAGTGCAGGTAAGTTTCGGTGAACCAACATATTGGACAATCTTTAGGAAATTATTTGATTAGATTTAGAAATTTTGATTATATCACGATTTTGCTTTATTCTTAAAAAAAAGTATTTATTCTTTGTAGCTACGCTAATTTTTGTTTCGGGTGGCATGAACATTGCTTGGAGCATTGGATTTCGCAGTCCTATATATAATAATATAAGTACTCTGAAACATGTTTAGCGTCGCTTGGTTCATCGGTGCGATTATTGGAGCAGCAATCAGCAGCTTTTTACCCAAAGTGCTGCCAAAGAGAGCCATAACGGTAAGCACAGTTTTAATTGCAATATCAATATCCACTCTTAGGCTTAACTTTTATCTCACAGCTATTCTGCTCCATGTTAGTGCTTATTGGAGGCATTGTGAACGCCAGCACTCATTATAATATCGATGCTCTGACAGGGGCCCTCTACTTGAATGGCATAGCAAATGGCTTGGTATTTGCTCCTACACTGGCGCTCGCGGGAGAGCTGGCCGTGTTCTATATGCGTGGAAAAATTTGTTCATCCACGGAGCAGCTCAGCCTTAACTTGGGCATCTTTCTGCAAATCTTGATACACACAACAGGCTCTGACTTTACTAATCACTCCAATAGTTTTAATCCGGATCAAATACGTGGTGTTATTGCCGCAGTGCTTGGATTTATTGGACTAGTCTTTGCCGCCCTGCTGTTCATCGAGTCGCCAGTAACAATGCTGGCCCGTGGTCTGGAACATAGTGCCACAGATGCGCTGCGTCGCCTGCAATGTCCCCATACCTTGAATGGCGAAACTTACGCACAGCTGGCAGAGCATAAGCTTTATGTTGGCGAAAACAAGGAATTGTCAACAGAGCAGAGCTTTGTTCAGGCATGCCCAGCCTTTGTTAAACTTTGCATACTGCGTGCACTCAACGCCATCGGCATATCCAGCTTCATATACTACGCATTGTGGATGAGCGCATACGATTATTACAACTATTGGGACACCAAATGGAACTATGTCATATTTGGAGGCTGCCGGATGCTGGGTTGCTTCATCACTTATTTTTTTTTGGACTCAATTGGACGCAAGAAATCAACACTACTGGGTCTTTTAGTCTGCGGATGCTTAGCAATCGGCATAGGCTGGCAATTCCACCAGCCTAATTACAATGGTGTTTTTGTTATGTTGGATATTTTCCAGGTATTTGCTGGCGTGGCTTTCGCTGCCTCCTCTGCTTACCTGGCCGAAGCCTTTCCCCTGAATGTAAAGGAGAACTTTATAAGCTTTACTTTTATTGTGGAGCTTCTGGTGTTTATTATAATTGCATCTTGTACTCCAGCAAATGAGTTCTTTTACGCAATCGGTGGCGTTTTCATTGCCGTTTTTATACTGGCCATTTGGAGTCTGCCGGAGACCCAAAGAACCACATTACGCGAGTCACAGAAAAGATTCATAGGCACATGTTAATCCACAAAAAATAAATAAATTAGGTTAATACCTCAATCTAAAAGCACCATTTACTAGGCTAAAGCATAAAAATGTATGTTTATTTTGTGTTAGTTATAAGTATCCAATAAAAATGAAGGAAATCACGACAACAAAGTAATTATGTGAATTCCGAAACCATAGTATTTTTTTAGTTTTAACTAACATTGTTGAGTCATAGAAATTTTGAAAGAATGTCCAAGAGTAACACTAAGAGAGTGATCGAACAAGTAAGAGAAAATTGAAGAGAGGGTAAATGCAAATGAAAATATAAAATTTTATTTACAGTGGGAAAAATGACTACATATCCTTATCAACAATTTCACTCGCTCTCACCTAAGATTATTACCTGCTCATGTGTAAAGTAACATATGTGTTATTCTTGTTACCGCGCCTAGAATCCAATATAAACATTTAAAGATAAATTTATGACGGCTAAAAGGTTGGCCAATGCGATAGCGATAGCACTACCAAATCTATGGTCTATATATGTTTATCAATCAATGTGCGATAAGAACTATTTACCAATGGATAAGTCAAATGAAACCGTGTTCGACATAGAGTCCAAAATGTACGTCGTTTCGTGTAGTTCTCTCTTACGCCTCGACAAAGCTGGACGTACAACAGCACAAGAATGGAACAAAAAGACCAAAATCATCGAACGGCGTCACAAACAACAGTTAGTTACTCACCACTGCCAGAGCCAAATCAAGAGACAATGCCAAAGCACCAGATACTATATCAACAGCCGACCAGCTGCTGTATCCGTGATAATCGTAATCAGCCACAGGCAAATGCTTTGGGCGCAGGTAAGAATAATTAATATTAAATCATAATCCCTAGTTTTCTAATTAAAATATATAATTTACACTCATAGCTGCACTGATCTTCCTTTCGGGCGGCATGAACATTGCCTGGAGCATTGGCTTTGCCAGTCTTGCCGATGAATTAATTATATGTATGCATCTTCGTATATGCTGGTTTATCGGAGCCATCATTGGTGCTTCACTTGGTGTGCTTCTTGGCAAGCACCTCACCTATAAATTGCTTATGGTAAGCGAAACTATCTAAATTTACTGCATGCATTTATTGACACACCTTTCTTTATCTTTTAGCAACTCAGCTGTCTGCTCGTTATCATTGGCGGCATTCTCTTTACTGCCACACAACTCGAAGTGGAAGCCATGTTAGCTGCACGTTACTTAAATGGCCTGGCTAACGGACTGGTGCTGCCATCCACGCTGGCCATCGCCGGAGAGTTGGCAGTGTGTTATAAGAGAGGAACTATTGCCTCAGCCACCGAACAAATGTCCAGCACTTTGGGCATATTTATGCAGATCGTTTTCAGCGTCAGCTGGGATATGGAATATGATTTGACTGTCGACCAGCTGCAGGGTATTCTGTGTGCCATATATGGCGCCATTGCATTGTGTCTGGCCACCCTGTGCAGCGTGGAGTCGCCAGTGCGTCTTCTGGCCCAGGGCGAGGAGGATCTGGCCATCGATGCGCTTACTCAGCTGCAGTATCCGAGAGCTGTCACAATAGAAACCAACGAGCAGCTGTCGGAGCACAGTTTCTATATCGCTCACAACAAATCGTTTAGCGTATCTAAAGCGTGGTGTCAAGCGTTGCCAGCCCTATTGCGTTTGTGCCTGCTTCGGGCTCTTTATGCCATGAGCACGAGCATGTTGGTCATCTTCACACTCACATTGACCAGCACCCAGGTCTATGGCATCAGCAGTGGTCCATTTGTGCTCTTTGGACTGCTAC
The DNA here is from genome assembly GCA_035044485.1 of Scaptomyza reducta. Taxonomy (NCBI): domain Eukaryota; kingdom Metazoa; phylum Arthropoda; class Insecta; order Diptera; family Drosophilidae; genus Scaptomyza; species Scaptomyza reducta. The sequence continues at coordinate 474,948 of JAWNNV010000206.1, read as the reverse complement.
GTCTGGCCGGAAGCTGCAGTGGCGCTTTTGTTCAGGATACACTTGGCCGCAAGCTAACTCAGTTGATTGGCTTCATGATCTGCGCTGGAGCGGCCATTGGCCTGGCCAGCCGATTTTCGAATGTGGATTTTGTAAGGCTTGCCGACTTGAAGAGAGCACTGTGGCTTCTGCTTATCTTTCAATTCTTTGCGGGACTTGGCTTCTCATCCAGCCCTGTGTATCTCACGGAGGCCTTTCCACTGTCTGTGAAGCGTATGTGCATTGCTATCGCGTATATAGTGGAGCTGACTGTACAGTTGGCTATATGTAACGTGGATCTTAACGTGCGCATTGATGGCATCTACTTCTATGGCCTTGGCGTATTTATGTTGCTGGGCTTTATGTTCAGTCATTGGTATTTGCCAGAGACCAAGTTTTTGACGCTGCGCCAGGCACAGCAAAAATTTCGAGACTTTTCGTGATCAACTAAGACTATCTACCATTTAGTACTAGCTATATTTAGTCATATACCTTAGCCATATAAACAACAAATTCTGTACATACTTTTTATATTAAAAGACTGATAAAACCCGCAATATCAGCGAGCTTTAAAAAGTTTGCATTTAGTGTATCACTGTCTAATCAGAGTCCACTTACCATAATTTCTTGACTGTTGAATCCATTTGCTGCTTGAAGGCATAGCTTGTGAAGAATAATCTGCAAAAACAAAAGATAATGTTATATGCTCAAACACATTTACTCTCATACAATTTTAAAACTATATTACCGATAAACTTGATGACTTTTATTGAATTGAATTTTACTTTGATCATATTTCTGTCAGTGTAGAAAGTCGCCAAATTTTTTTGGACCTATATGGCGTTTTGTGTCCACTCTACTTACTTCTGTCGCCTACTATTCAAATTTAATTAATTTATTGTTATATCCAGTAATCATATTGATAAGAAGAGCGCAGAAACTTTAGTGCGTTTGTTTGTTTGTATTTGTTTTTATCTTATCTGAGCTTCGACGTTCTCGCCTCAAGCACTTCAAACAACTGTTGTGTATGCTTTCCGTTTATCAACTGCACAGGCAACGGGTCGGTCAGGCGAACAGCAACTGCCCAGCTCTCAGTGAGCAAGTGTGTACATAGATAGAATAGCGCGAAATCAAAGACCAAATAAAATGACGGATACGAAAATAACAAGTAATAAGTTCTGTTACTTCTAAGGAAAATTAATATAAAAAAATACAAATTAAAATTGACAGTGACAGTGCGTAACAAACAAATAAATCAATTGAGTTAAGTAAATTAGAATTTGAGATTGTCAAAATACACGAAAGATATTCTACAATGCCATTACTGCCAACTATCGAGGAAGAGGGCAAGCTGCCCTGGCTACGACTCATGTGGCGCTATCGCCTTCAGTTCCAATCAATGACCGCTGGTAAAATCCAATCTAACTAGTGTGACTGTCGCTCTACATTCTGAAACGACACTTTGCATTTATATATATATATCCTACAGCTTCGCTTGTTTTTGTGGGCAGCGGTATGCGTTTGGGCTGGTCGATATTTGATACACCCGCTGGCAAGTTTTACAACAACTACAGTACGCACAATTTGATGATGAGCTGGTTCATTGGCGCCGCTGTTGGTGCTGTGCTGTCGGCGCTTTTTGTGCAACGCGTTACCAAAAACGTGGCCTATGTAAGTGTTATGCTGCCGCTTGTGCTGTTGCAGCCATTAGCTAGTTATCTTATAAACTGATAAGCTTTAATTCGTATTTGCCATTAGCCATTAACTTTGGTAATCTCTATGAGGGTTTACTGTTATTGTGGGGGATGAAATAGGGGAAATACCATAGAAAACAAAGCAAACATTTTTAATTTTTCATTTACGATACGTTTCAATTTTGCGAATTTCAAAACAATTCTTCATTTGCAGACATCAAGCGGATTTCTATTACTTGTGGCAGGCATATTGAATCTGGTGCTGCCGCGTCAATTCAGCTCCGCCTGCTACAGTAGCGTAAGTGTGGGCGCCGCCTATGGACTGACACAGGTACAGGCACTTGTCACTGGCTCCGAGATGGCCCACAAGTCTATACGCGGCATGCTGCTTAGTTGTGAACGCATCTTTCTCTGGCTGGGCGTTTGCATTCAGGTCTTCTATACGCGTGTCTGGTACATCTTGGAGCCAGTGGAGCGGGGTCACACCATGCACATAGATCAGCTGCATGGCATTCTTTTGGCCGCCTTGGGTGTGGCTGCGGTCATGCTATCGCTGTCCTATCGCCTGGAATCGCCGATGTTGTTGCTGCGACAGGATCGGGACATGGCTGTCGGAGATACACTGAAGCAGCTCAATGGCCAGTCGCAGTCGGACACAGAGCTACTGCGTCTGCGCGAGGATTGCCGACAGCTGCACAATACGCGTGACTGGGAGCAGTTTGCTTCTGGTTCGCAGGATTATTTCTCGCAACGATGGGCACGTCGCCTTTTGCCGCTGGTTAAGGTTCTTATGCTGCGTTGCTTTGCGACTCTGGCACTTTCGTTGCCATACAATCGCGCATTTCTGGCGGTCAGCTGGCATGGCCTCGAGTGTGATATGAACTGCCTATACTGGCTATCATTCTGTGGCCTGTTTGGCAGCGTGGTTGGCGCCCTGCTCGTGGATCGGCAAGGTCGACGCAAGCTGTGCTCTTTGTCACTGTTCGTGGCTGGCATTCTGATTGTGATGATTGGCGGCGTCTTTGAGCATCTGGAGTCGGTTAAGAAGACCTACTTCGACATCAATCTGCAGGCGATTGCTTTGCTCATGCTGCTCTTTGAGGTACTTGTGGCAGGTGGAGTGGCTGTGCCCGCTTTGGTCTATACTGGAGAGGCATTCAGCGTGGCGCACAAGGCTAGATGTTTGGCTGGCGTTCTCATCTGTGAGCAAGCACTGCAGCTGGGCCTGATGTTAGCTTCTTTTGAACACATCCTAAGGGATTCAGTGTTCTTTTTCACATTTGGTGGTCTGAGTTTTGCCTTTGGACTGCTCGTTTTCATGCTAATGCCCGAGACGCGGCAGCTTACACTCTACGAGTGTTTGCTTAAGTTTAAGAAAGTTCCTTAGACCCTTACTGTTAACTCAGTACGTCTATCAGGTCGCCATCTCTATGTATGTACGTGTCGTTAGTTGTATGTATCTCTACTAGTAATTAAATTATTCCTTTATGTGTGTGTTAATCCGAATAATTTGTTTTTGATAATATTATCAGTAACCAAATAAATTTGGCAACCCATCGTTGCCAAAGTACTTTTCATCTTGTGTCCTCAATGGGTTAAGAGTTGTGTGTCTCAATGAAGCTTTTCAAACTGTTTAAGCTTTTGTTAAAGCTTTTTGCTATAACAGGTCAACAAGCTGTTCCCAGTCAGCATTTTCCAAAGCTTTTACTGGAAAGCTAACCCAAATATACCGTTGTTTCTGTTGTAAACAATGTTGATTTTTCTCAACCGGCATTCAAATAGCTTTTGCTCATTCATAGAGTTGTACAACTTATTAAAATTGCCATTGCCCGCAGATGTGGCACTTGGCGCTTTTTGTAAATTTCAGGCTTTCTTCAACAGGGGGATTACTCAAGGCAACAAAAAGAGAGAAAGAGCGAGCAAAAGAGAGAAAGATATATTCAGAAATTGAACAGAACATTGATGAATATGGTGTGTGATGACTTTGTATGGCACTCACAACGATATCAAAAACAGTTGGTGGGTAACGCGTTTGTTTTTTCTGAAACCAAGAAAAGCTTAGAAGCGCCAAGAAAACAACCGAAACAACTCTCCGGGTAGGTCACTCGAGTGCTTTTCCGTCTAATGATGTGGAAAATTTGCTCGCCCACCCAAATATGGAGATATTCTACAAAAAAAAAAATATGCACACCCACACACATACACATACGTGGTATATTCATACGTACATATATTTATAAAGTTATTGATATGCAATATTTGTGTTTTCTGGTTGCAGTCATCTTCATTCCGGAGCAGACAAAGCACTTATGTGTCTCGCTGTTTGTGGATAAAGGGCTGATGGTTTCTATATGTGGCTCTGGTGCTACACTTGTCATTGGTATTGGCTTAAGCATTCTGCTCTGCGGTTGTTTTGGTTGCTTTGTGCTTGGCCTTGGACGCTAAGCAGGTGTGCATTCAATTTCCAGTTGCGGCCACTGTCGATACTCACTGGCCAACAACATGCGGCCAGTAGTAGTTAAAACAACAACAACAACAACATCAGGAGAATATTCTAAAAGAACCCTCGAGGCGCTGGCTGGCTAATTAAAGCGTTGGGAATTGAGTTTAAAGTTATTTAATTTTTAATTGTATTAATAACCGTGAACCAAAAAATATGCTAACTTGTACAAAATGTATTTATTTATGCAGTTGTTGGTGTTGCTGTCGTTTATTAAGGTATTGTTGTTGATGTTGTCTTCATTGGCCGCCTCATTTCCCAGCGGTCTTGCTTAAAAACTCAAAGTTTAAGCAAATTATGCAGTCTGGGCCACAAAAGTTATAACCCACAAAAATATACACGATAAGGCGTTTAATTAACTAGTTTATAGAAGTTTCAAATTGCCTTATGCTTGTACTCACAGGCACACACACACTTACACACCTGAGCCTCGCGTGCTTTGCTGCTAACTTACTAAGGAGATATGAAAGAAATTTTGAAGTTTCTACTGATATAAATATATATTTTTTGGTACATGTTAATTTAAATAGTGCATTTAGCTAACTTCTTTTAAATGTGATTGACAATACACCTGAATTAGTCTAGTTGAACATAATTATTTCGTCTTGCTCTCTGGAAATGAATAGGTAACTTTACGTTTCAGTAAATCTGCTCAACGCAATGGGAAAGGTTTAAGTTTTACACATAGCGTTTTAACCAGCAGAAACTTTTTATACTGGGTTATAGCTAAAATGCAGCATACTTTCCGGCGCAAAAAGTATGAACCAGAGCTTTGACGAGTTTTTCTTCGTTGTCAGCCCCGCTCGACGTAAAAGCAGCGCCAACAGCTCACAAACTTTACTTTGAGCAGGCAAATTTAAAAACAGTAGCAAAAAGCATACAAAAATACTGAGAATTGGGTACTTTTAGCACTTGTCAGGCGACAGCAGACATGGAAAACGATGCAGAATATCTGAGCTAGTAGCTCGGGGCGTTGGGTGTCCTTTGTATGTTTCAATTAACTGAAATGGAAAACGACAATCGTAAACATTAACAACTTTGAGCTGCGTCTCTCATGCTGTGTAACACACATAAATACACAAACATTCGCCACATGTGGCCGAATTGCCTGGCGGCGGGTCCTTAGCATCTGGTAAAACAACAAAACAGAATCTAAACAAGAATTGCAGCATTGCAAATCGTTTTGTTGCGGCTAAAAAGCACGATGACGAGCAGCAGTCAAGAAAATGCATTTCAATAAGCCATGACAACAAGCTAAGCATCAGAGTGAGATAGAGAGGTCCTCTCAAAGAGAGAGAAAGAGAGAGAGTGTTTGTGTGTGTGTGTGTGCTTGGGTCGTAAATGAAAAAAGCAAGCAAACGTAAAATTTTATTTGTGCGCAATTTTCTATAAATCGATTGCCATTGGGATATTGGCGACATTTGCGTTTGGCATTTTGCTGCGTACTGCGTCCTTCACCCACACACACACACACACGCGCACATGCAGCCACAAACCTACTTAGGCACACACAGAAACACGCACACTACTCGAATGCTGCTCCTTTGCTGCTGCTTGACTCAGCTCTTGAGGTGTCGATTCTACTACCATAACTTTAGCTGCACTTCGAGTTATGCATGTTGTTGTTTTTGTTGTTGCTGCTGAAGCTGTTGCTACCTCACACTAAATTGAAAAACCCCCGCACACCAGAGTTTGTGTGTGTGTGTTAGTGTGTGTAGATTTCCAATCAGCAGGCAATGACGATAAAAAAAATTAAGTTTCTATAACAGCACGAAAGAGTGCAAATAAATTATGTTATTTTGCCGAGCGGAAACGTGAAGCCGGTAAGCAGCAACCACAAGCAACATTGGACATTGGCATCGAATTAATGTCCCAGCATGCCACAAAATGGCCAACGTGGCGGAATTTATGACTGTCGGAGACAACTCTAAAATGGCCAACGCTGCGGTGTGACAATAAAATGGCGTCAAATTGCCATAAAAATGAAGCCTCCAGAAAGCAACCCAAATCGTTGACAAAACCACAGCCAAAGATATGCCGCCCATATAAAAGTGAAATAATAAATAAGCACATAAACACTGGTAGTAGGGGTAATCGGAGGAGGCAAAAACAGCTACTAAAGAAGAATCTAAGCCAAAGGGTTTCTGAATGGCAACTTTTGGCGTTGGTCTCATAAATTTGCCCCAAAATGAAACACTTTTTCAGGAACTACACTTCATAAGCAGCTTTAATCAAGTCAGAGCAATGAGTCTTTTATAAAGTAGACAAGCAATTTCACAGAGAAAAGGAAAAGACAGAGAGATAGAGAGCAACAAAGATGTTGTTGTTTATAAAAAACGCAAAGCTTTTTACTTTATGGCAAAAATCGAAACAATTTAATATCGTAACATGACTTCTTTAGTTAATTGGAATAGCTGTCAAGTCAGCAGCAAAAATGTCATTCTGAAAGCGAAAATTGTCATATAATTCATTTTTAGACAAATATCGTTATAAATTGACACGTTTTATTTGTTCTTGTTAGCTGTCAACTTAAGAACACTGTCTTTAACTCGCAAGCACCAAAAAATATTACGCAACTCTAAATGTAAAACACAACGAATATCTCTTTAAGGCTGACAACTTATTGCCACTGCAGCAATGATCAAAAATTGAAGACCACCTTGACAGCAGTTGCTTTAAATGCAGTCAAAAAATTCGTGTATTAATATTGACTCTCCTGACCTAAGCCAAGTCAAGCTGCACCTCTTGGCTGCTCCGTTGCTATGCAAGATGTCACACAAAGCGCATTAAATTTAATTAGCTGACATAAATTTCTCTCACTGAATCGAAACTCGAGGCTGCATCTCAATCTGAAGATGGAGCTAAGACTTGGGCTGGAGCAAAGGTTGAGGCTGTGGTCTGGCATTTGCATCAAAGCGAAAAGTAAAGCAAGCACACAAAAATCGTTCGAGTTGACATTTTTAATGGAAGAGGAACCGGATAAGGAAGAGGAAGAACTCTTCTGACATTTTACAAGAAAGAAAAAAATCTGGACGGGGCCTGTCGGAGCTGAGTGCATGCATTTTCATGACTTATGCAAGTTTTGACGACAGGTGTGCACGTGTCTGTCTATGAGTGTGTATGTGTGTGTGTGTGTTTGTGTGTGTGTAGTGTTTGTGTGTTCGTGTTAAATCATCTGTCACTTCCTGCCGGCAAACTTTGTCCTGCAAGGCAGCCAGTCAGCAAGTCAGGCTAGGCTAGCCAAAGCCTGTCGTCTAGAGGCCACTTCGAGTTATGATAGCTGCCTGCGTTTCAACAATTTACTTAAATGTTAACTGCTCTACTGAAGTATATATATAGTATGAAAAGTATCGAAAGAACTATGAAGCCAAGGTAGTGGGCACTAGCTGTCTGGATGCCGGATGCGCAGTTCAACTACTTAATCACGATTTAAAATTTGACTACTGCCTTGCCTCGAATAAATCAAAAATTATTCGTCTCTTAAACATTAAATTCCATTTTCATTTCGTTTTATTACTTTCAATTTCAATTTATGATGCACTTAAAGCTGCTTTATGAATATTTACTTTGCACATATGTATATACATATATATATGTATATCTGTTGGTTAATTGGATTTTTTGATTAACACAAAGTTGAGCTGAAAACTCTGTTGCCGAGTATCATTTATGGCATGCAATTAACGCCATTTAATATCACTACACGCTAATTAACTGCGTAAACAGAGTTTTTCCTACCTTTTTTTACCTTGCGTGTAGCAGAAACTTTTTTAATTGTGACTTTTATTGATTGGTTTCCTTAAATTTAAATGACAACTTAAAGGAAATTTGTTTTGTGTCAATGTTTTAGCATTGACACGCGAATAGAAGCAGTAGAAGAGACAACAGAATTAAACATCCGTTCTGCAACAAGGCACAACAATTAGGAGCAACTGAATGGGGGCAGGTAAGGGCAACCTGCACTGATAATGTCTGTCGGCAACAGCTTCGTGTGTACCAACCGTTAGCTGAGGTAACTGGCAGCGGAAACAAGTCGCGTTCGGTTCAGTCTTGTTATATTTTGTGACGCTCCCGTTCCATTATACCAATACACCTCCCGCCACCACCTTCCGCTAGCGAGCACTTGTTTTCAAAATAAGCGAAATCTGTGCCAATAAGCCTCAACGTCGCCTGCACTTAATTTATTTGCAACAAAATGTGGAGAAACCGAAACTTTTACGCAAGTGCAACTTTGGTTTACGTGTTTTTCGCATCCGCATCCGCATTCGCATCACTTGGCTTGTTTTCAACACATCCAACGGGTGGACATGCAACGCGCTCTCTCTCTCCCTTTTTTTTGGCGACCGCAAACACGAAAATGACGGCAGCAAGTCGATCCAATGGCAGTGCTGGCTGCGGGGTAATTCAAGACGCAGCGAAGGAGGGCAACCGAAATCGAAGTGTCTGTCTGTCAGTCAGTCATCCACTATGTGTGAGTCTGTTTGCCCACCCAACAGAATCATTTTTGTGTTCTGTTATGTTACAGCTTGCGAAATTAAAGCATTTGCATATCAGTGGCTGCATCTCAGGCGGCACAAAATAAACAGATCCGAAACCTTTAGCACTGATTCTGTTGCGGGCAAACAAATTTGTATAAGAAACAGGCAAACGAAATTAACCTTTCCTTTTTTGCGCATAAATCTGGCCATAATCGATACTGCTGAAGCTTTAGCTATTGCATGGCGATTGTAAAAGTTCAGTTAAAAAATCAATTACCTAACGTTGCTTGTAGTGGATTTTGGGTTAAATGAAAATGTATTTTGCATACGTATTTCATACGCCAAACACATATAAGTATTTTTTATTGACCTTTTTTCGGTTTGTTTTCGAAACCATGTCAGTTATTTGTTTGCCTAGCAATTCAGGCACGTATCGCCTTGATGTGTAATCAAATAAAATATGTCACGAGCACACTCGCACAGAGAAAGGGAGAGCATTTCTAAATATTATTTGGCTGACAGACGCAGCCGAAATTGTATATTTTGTCTAATTTTGCATATAAATTACAGGCAACAAATAATCAAATGCAAATATGTTCTTAAGATTCAATATTTGTGCAATCAACGCACTTAAGCGCATCATCATCATCAAATGCCATCAACACTAAACGACAACCCGCTGGAGGAAAGAGTAACACTCAAAAATATACAGAGTGAGCGAGACAGAAATGAAGTGAGTGGTGTGTGTGGGTGGGGTGGGTTATGTATGTGGGTGAGATAGATTGCAGACATTGAAATGGCGTTGAGCGTCGCTACAGACAGACATAACACATCATGATGTGTGTTTGTGTGTGTGTGTTTTCAACTTTATGCGTTGTTTGGCATCGCTTCAAAGCGCCATCTAAGAGACGTTGTTGTCCTTCACACTTGTCGCCAGCCAGCGAGCGCCCCAATTTCTTTCTGCACATGCAATCAAGTTTAAAATTTTAGCGACTGACAGACAGCTTGCTGGACAACGCTGGTTAAAGTCCTGTTAACCCATACGAATAATAGTTGTCACGAGTTAAGCAGGAAGTAAATACATTCAAATGACAGAATGACAAGCAAACATGCGAGCAAAAAGTTAAAGAAGAGAGGAGCACAAGTTTGGCTCCTCGTTCGATTAAAGCGTTGTCCTGGGAACTTTGGGCTCATGCCATCGATACGTTGGTGCTGCTCAGTAAAATTAGCACTCTCGGAATGGCCCCAAGTGAATTGAATCAAACTGATTTATGATCGCACTTAATGTGTAAATATGTAACCCGGGCACCGAGTTGACGCTACGCTTGTCTCTGGCGTGTCTATGCGAGCAGCATGTTTGTCTATGCGGCGCACACATACAAGGCGGTGGAGAAGCGGGAACGACGGAACAGTCACGGAGGGGTGGGGTTGAAGGAATGTGCTCGCAACTGGAGTAACCAACATTTGCTTAAGCAGGCGTGTGAAAATTGACCATTAGCAATGCAATATATTCTCAATCTCAGTATGATATAACTTGTTGGCTGCGTGTGTATATGTACGAGTGTGTGCCTGATAATTGGTGTAAATGTCGCAAAGCATTGGCTAGGGACAAGTAGCAGGAGCAGCAGCAGCAGGAATAGGCCCTCTCTCTCTCCCTCTCTCTCTCTCTCTCTCTCTACGTCGCTGTTTCAGTCCAGCAACATTTAATATGCATCTGCATAACTTATGGCAATGGCAGCCATTAATTTGAGTGTGTAGATTTTCAGAGCAGTCATGTGGGTTAAGGTGTCGGAACAGGAGGACAAACGTTGCATAGCCGCAGGCGCACGTGCGTGACCAATGAATGTTCGCCGTGCCATGTTACGTTTAAGGCCAGTTGCAGGGCCTACAAACATAAATACCCACACACACCCGAACATTCACACATGTACATATAGGCAAGGACAAGCACAAACAGATATTTTATTTTAATTTGCTTGACAAAAGCCAAGAGAAAAAAGCGAAAGTTGGTTTGTCGTTTGTCCTGTGTTATTATTATTATTTTGTTTTTGTTTTTGTTTTTTTTTTTTTGCTTATTTTTGTGTGTTGTGGCAGCTTCTCCTCCATCATTACGATCGCTTCATTGCCTTATTGAATCTGGCACACGTTTCACAATACTGGTTGAGGCGCTGACCAAATCACAATGGCGGCAGCCATCGCAAAACAATATGCAAACAATTTTTACCGTTACATGACCGAAATACACAAAATGAATGAAACGAATGAACAAACGAAGAAACGAAAGAAAAATCGACGCATTTGTGGTCACGTGCGTAATATATACTATGTAATATCCATGAAAATATATGTATATATGTATATATATTTGTGTAAGTAGATGTTTGTGGTTCACAACTGACCAGACACGAAAATTTTTGGGGCGCATGAATATTGCTTCCAAAATGACAAAGAACATAAAACTGTTAAGGTTTCCCTTTCAATTTATAAATATATATTTATATATATTACACTTATGCCCAATTCATCTATTGCACAAGAAGCAAAACATACTGCTATTTAATAAATTTGTTATTGGCGCCTAGTATTGCGGCTCACAAAAAGGACAATTATATATTAGTTGGACATTCGAACGTTTTTCGCACACACACACTTGGCGTGCATTTTATTTTGGCATATCCTTTGCACGCTAACCCCACGCAAGCTTTGCTTGGCTAACCCTTTTTTTTTTCTTCTTTGTATTGGCCAGGTCTTAACTTGATCGACATTTTTCACATACTAACGCGCAAAAAGTTGTCTGTCATCTGTGTGTGTGTGTGTGTGTGTATGTGTGCGTACGTGCGTGTGTGCGTGAGTGTTAGTGCGTGTGGCTGTGGTGATTGATGGTGTCCAATGTGGTCTCAACAACAACAGGGAAATGTCCCAACTCGAGTTGACAACCCAATTCTAATGTCCTTGTGAATATCCTAAGCTGGCAACAGCACGCAGTTTCAACATTTTCTAAACCGCAAGCATGAAGGGAACATCCCTGTCTGGTACTTTTTATGCCTACCAAAATATAACAAAGTATAACATGATAAAAACTTAACAGTGTGAAGCAGTTTCGATGTGTGTGGAGCGTGTTCGTTGTGTGTGGAGTACTACACTATTTCGTTGAAGGTGGAGTACGTTCGTTAGCTATTGTAGACTGTTCATCCAAGCCACAAACCATGTTATTGGTTAACATACATGCTGAATGCTGCCAGATCATTTAATAAAGATCGAATCGAAAACTTTACCTCATTCACAAACCTTTAAAATTGTTATCCATGACAATTACCTGACCATGATATTAAGCTCAGCATACTTTTACTCTGTCCAGATAAAAAAAATTATATTAAGCTCAGCATACTTTTACTCTGTCCATATAAAAAAAAATGATATTAAGCTCAGCATACTTTTACTGCATGGCAGCAAAATAAATATTATTGCCCACTTTTAGCTGCGCATGAAAATAATAATTTGTAGCGCCGGAGTAGAAGTATGCTGCAAAATGTTTCCCTGTAAAAATAAGTTACTTGCTGCTAACTTCTGCTCGCCTGGTATTTTTCAATTTGCCAGGCAATTTTTGGTTAATTTCAACCCCAAGCACCAGGCGGACAGAAATCAGCAGCAGGCTGATCTGCAACTTAAAATGTTAATTAACAGAACATAAAATGTTAACTAACATAAAATGTTAACTAACATAAAATGTTAATTAACAGAACCTGAAATGTTAACTAACCTAAAATGTTAACTAACATAATTTAAAATGTTAACTAACAGAATCGAAAATGTTAACTAACAGAATCGAAAATGTTAACTAACAGAATCGAAAATGTTAACTACCTAACTAAGTTACAGCATACTTTTACTCCGTCCAGATAAATAAATATTATATTAAGCTCAGCATACTTTTACTCCGTTCAGATAAAAAAAATGATATTTAGCTCAGCATACTTTTACTCCGTCCAGATAAAAAAAGTGATATTAAGCTCAGCATACTTTTACTCCGTGGCAGCAAAATAAATATTATTGCCCACTTTTAGCTGTGTATGAGAATTATATTTTAAAGCGCCGGAGTAGAATTATGCTGCAAAATTTTTTCCTGTACAAATAAGTTACTTGCTGCTAACTTCTGCTCGCCTGGTATTTTTCAATTTGCCAGGCAATTTTTGGTTATTTTCGAGCCCCAAGCACCAGGCGTGCAGAATTCAGCAGCAGGCTGATCTGTAACTAAAAATGTTAACTAACAGAATATAAAATGTTAGTTAACAGAACCCAAAATGTTAACTAACAGAATTTAAAATGTTAATTAACATAACATAAAATGTTAATTAACATACCATAAAATGTTAACTAACATAACATAAAATGTTAATTAACATACCATAAAATGTTAATTAACATAACATAAAATGTTAACTAACATAACATAAAATGTTAACTAACATAACATAAAATGTTAATTAACATAACTTAAAATGTTAACTAACAGAGTAACCTGCTGCTGACTTCTGTTCGCCTGGTATTTCACTTGGCGAACGCATGTTAAAATGCCTCAAAAATGGCCAACGAAGAAAAAAAGTTGATTTTTATATCAAATGCACAACCAAAAAACTATGCATACTTTTAGGGGCACACGATAATTCTTTCATTACTAAAACAGCTCTAACTCGGCCAAATCCTTGCAGATTTTCGCAGGACATGGTGCGTTAGAAACGTAAGGACCAACTCTATAAAACGGCATATAAAAAAATGGGGTTATCTAAGAACCCTACACTTTAAAAAAATTGAGCCCCAGGACGAATGGGAATTGCTAAAAATCACAAAATCGCTGGTTCCTCGCAAACTACAAGGACAATTGGATTGTCCTTTGGCCAGTTTGTAGCTCTAGTAAAAACCTAAAGTTTGACGCAGGACTCGCAAGGATCCGAAAGGATTTGTCCAATTTAGAAGCATTTTGCTGTTTTTTTAAAAAGTCCTCATAGCTTTGCTGTTTAAAGGACTTTCATCCTTTTTATTGCTCTATTCGGATCGGCAGCGCAAGGACTATCTGTGTGCCAAAGGACATCCGAATAGTCCTTAAAACAGCTGAATTACGACCGTTTTTTCAAAAATCATCAAAATTTCTGACCTACCCCCTTGTCTAATTGTCGGAAAAAATTTTTTGACGAATCCTGAAAAACTTTAAATGCAAATCGATAATCCTTTATCATACGATCTCAAAAATACGTGTCCTGCCGATGTCCTTATGAATATGACCAAGCTATGGCATAAAAACGCAAGTGATGTAGCATGAGAAATAAAATGTTTTATTGGCTAAGCAAAAATCATACATTAATATATAATTACATTCATAAATATATTATAATATATAATAATAATAAAAATTATATCGAATAATAAAAAAAATGGCCATGTTAATGTTAACAGCGTATAACGGAAAGTCAATAAGAATCTAGTATAAATTTAATTCAGTTTCTTCAACATCTAAGCAATATTTAACATTTCCAATTGTTAAAGCATCGCATGGGCTTGGACTTCTTTACGGTATTCACATAGCGTAAGCTGCATTATTATATCCGATATCATTTGCTAAGCAATGTTTGCTTTGCGAATCAACCGCTCTAAATTTAAACCCTGGGGCGTGTCTTCAGGCCTCTGCAACCTTGGGAATGGCGTCTGACTCGTTGGCGATTTATCAGCATGCGACATATTCCTCTGCAGTAGTTTAAACGTTCACACACACGACGCTACTGAGATAAGAACTTAACTTACTTGGCTGAAGCTACTGTTGCTTGCCCCAACACACAAATCATACTGATATCACCAACATCGCAGCACAAGGACTTAAATAGCTGTAAACGTTTTTAGAAACGTATCTTGTATCTTTTGTGCTTACTCGGCAAACGTTGCACACTTTTCACCTCCTTTCAAAGACCTTGAAAACTGCTTGACTCATAAAAAGGCTTGATAGAATTTTTTTAAAATTATTTTTATATTTTAAATGGTTTCTGTTTTGTTTTTTACATTAATAGTTTTTTTTTTTATTTTGTAGTTTTTGTGCTAATTATATTGTTAAACATAAAAATTTTTGTTTTGTTTGTTTATTATACCCATAAATATGTAAGTACTATATTGTTTATTGTTGTTCTTGTATTTTGCCTTTTGATTGTATTTTTTTTTTTATTGGTTTTTGAGTAAATTGCCATTTTTTGATTTGTTTGTTGATTTTTCACTATGCAACTTTTTGTGTTGTTTTCCTTAATAAATTCGTAAAATTCGATGTTAAATTTAATAAACCATTTATTCCATATTGTATATAAATAAATGTATATAAAAACGGAGTAAAAATACTGCAACGTGTTTGCTTCAATATACGTAAATAATATTAAAAAAATAAAAATAAAAAACAAACATTAAGTGCTGCATATAAAATTCTAATAAATATTTTAATTTCTTACTTATATTATGTTATGTGTTTTTGTATTTGATTTGAATGAAACTGGCGCTGCAGCAAATGAAAAACGTAAATGCAGACTCTTCCTTTTTGGCTGCAAACGTTTTTTTTCGGCTCTCATTTGTCTGTCATTTGTAATATGTACCTATATATATATATTTTTGATTTTAATTATTTTTATTTGTGACGCTAATAAATCCATTTCGGGTCTTCATTTATTGTATATTTTGTTAATACGATTTCTTGTTGACTTGTTTGTCTTAAACAAATTTTGGCACATGGTTTCCGAAACTGTTTTGAAAGTCAAATTCTCTTTCAATCAATGTTGAATCTGTTTGCTAACCTTATTATGAGTGTGTGTGTGTTTGGTTGACTAGTTTGAAATACAGCTAATTAATATGTGGATTATTCCATATGAACTAATTTTAATTTGTAGTTTGTTTTAACTGCTCTTAACTTGGCCACTTTTATGTATATAATGTGTGTGTTAAGTGTGATTTCATGTTTGAAAAAAGTTTGATTACGACTTGCTATTTGATTTTAAATGCTTGGGCTGTTTAAAAACATTTATCTACACATTGACGAACGACAGTTTATTGTTTATTGGATACACTAATTGTGTGTGTGTGTGTGTGTGTTTAGATATCATGTCATATCATATATGAAGACTGATACAGCTGTCGATTCGTACTCGTGTAAGTATATTTAATACATTTAGTTAACATTTTTGGAGCTATATGTTCATTTTGGTTTCTTCTCAGTCAATTGTTTTTATATATGTCTGTCTATGTGTGTGTGAGAGTGTGTCTATATACAAATTTTTATGTTTAACAACTAATGATTTATCGTGTGTGTATGTGTTTGTTTGTTTGTACATGAGCCAATATTAAATACTTTCTGCTATATATTGTTAGTATTTAGACATAAATATAAATATATATATAGAGATTTGTACACAGAATATATATATTATTAGTAATTTTAAATATAAATTCCTCGTTTTACAAATGGAAAATGCTGTTAATTATAGGTAACTTACAAAAATACTTAGCCATTAGCCATAACTCAAGTTTCAGTACGAGTTAATCAATATATATATAGATATAAAAAAAAACGAAAAAACTTTGCTTTGACCAATAACCACAAAATACTTACATACAACCTCTGCTACATATACAAAAAACAGTTCGATTATAAGTAGTACGAGTTAATACGCTTTACGTAATGCTTTACGATGCATCGTTAGTATTTGATAGTATTCGAGTTAGTTGTTCGAGTTAACATTAGTCGTAAGTAGCTTAAGACTAGATTAGTAGTAGGTATAAGTATGCAAATATTATGTTTATATAATACAACATCATTTTGGAAGTTCGATAACTGACCTGGGTTCTGGTTTGCATGCCGCTTTTAACATGCACAATACATCGTAATTACCTATTATAATTATATATGTGTATATGCATATACGGTTATATGAGCGTTATATAATTATTTTCGGGAATGGAGAGAGAGAGAGTAACAAATGGATGTATGTGCAAATAATTTTGATATATTGATTGTCCGAAAGTTTTCCATTGTGTGTTTTGTTTAGATTTGATTTTTGGTTTTTGGGTTCAGGGTTAGTCAAGCTGGTGAATGGGGTCAAGGCGGATGCGGTATGGAGTGGTTATAACGGGAGGAATTTGAGTATTTGTAGGTACTATAAACGGCTCAGCTGTTGTTTACCCAAACATCAAACACATCGAGAGTCTAGAACTCACGAGTGTTGCCCAAAATGAAAAAAAAATCGATTAACTGCTAACGTCTAGTTTTTTGTTTTGTTTTGTTTAGTCTGACCTCATCCTAACTGTGCTGATCTGGCTGTGATCAGATCTTACCAATGTCTCACACTGATATCGAATAATCCGATTTCTCGCTAAGCAATTTCTGGCCTGGAGCGGGTGAATGTTGTTGGGGTCGTTGTTGTTGTAGTGGCTGCTGTTGTTGCGGCTGCGGTGACTTTGAATGTGCTCGTTTGTGTGGTACTTGTTGCTGTCGTTGCTGCTGTTGCTGTTGTTGTTGCTGTTGATGCTCCTGCTGCACTGCCAACTGGGATGTAGTGGAATTCGGACGTGACCAAAGCGAGGAGCGCTGTCCCAGCTTTAGCTTCTTAATCGTATCCACATCGCATTCAACCTCGGCCAGCTCGATGTGCTCGCCAGCATCGCGCTCGCCACGATGGAAGGCGCCAGTGGTGCACTCGGCCTGCAGCTGCAGCGGATGCAGCGTTCGCAGGATGCCAGCTCTGCATGGTTCGTATGTATGGTGGATGGAAGGGGGGAAGAAGAGTATCCAAATTTGTTTGATACTATTTATAGTTTTGATTTAGCTGGCAACCACACACTAAAGCATTCAGTATTTTGTTTTTGTTTTTTTTTTATATAGAGACTTAGTTGTGTTCAAGTTGTGTTTTATTTTGGTGGTTGTTGTTGGTGGTGGTGGTGTCATGTGGGGGCTGCAGTTTAATGGGCGCCCTCAGGTCCACACACCTCACCGTACGCCAAGTCTCATGTGTGATCTATGGGATCCATATAGGTGCACGATATTTCGCTGCTGTTATAGCCAAAGCTACTGCTGCTATCAGCACCACCTGCACCGCCTGTATATTCACTCCCCCCATTGGCCGTATCCTATTTGGGCAACGGTAGCGTTGGCGCCGTAAAGAACTTTGAGGACAGCAGAGCCGTCGAGGGGTTCAGCAGAGCGGTGCCAGGGACACCGCTCTGATGATGATGGTTTTGCTGATGATGGTTGTGGTGGTTGAGGTGTGACTCATGCGCGGGCATTATGGACTTGTGTGGTATGGGTCGAAACTGTGAGGAGGGTGGCATGCAAGTGACGGGCACAACAGATGCTAAGGTACTAACACCTCCATCCAAGCCCAACAGCTCCTGCCCGTTATTGGCATGCAACGTTGTCGTCGGCGTCGGCTCGAGCTGATGAAGCTTGGGCTGGATCAACAGTGGTTGCTGTTGCTTCAAACTACTGCTACTGCACTGGGTCTGGCTTGGGTTCTGACTGGACTTAATGCTATTAGACTGTTGTTGTTGTTGATGTTGCTGTTGTTGTTGTTTGTGAAACTGTTTCTGTTGTTGTGTGCTTATCGATGGTGATTTAACCAATGTGGGTATGTGGCATTGTATGGAGTCTTGTGATTTGAATGTGCTCGATATGGATTTCAGATTGCCACCAACGCCGTTGCGTGGTGATAGAATTTTGCTTGAATTTGTTCCCGATGTGGCTGTATTTGTATTTGTGGCTGTGTTTGTGGTTATGTTGTTGTTGCTTTTGTTACTATTGTGATGACGCGGTGTTGTATTGGTGGAAAACTGATATTGCTGATGATGATACCTGGAGCGACCGCGTCGTGGCAATGATTTTTGTTCGGACATTGGTGACAGATCGGAGGATGTGCTTGATTGTGCTCCATGGTAGATGATGCCTGCATCGCATTAACAGCATTAACAGTTTTTTTTTAAAGAAAGAAAAAAGAAGAAAGAAAATACGGGAAAAAGTAGAGACATTTGGCATGTGGATAGGGCAAAAACACACACAACAAAACTTAAGACTAACTTAAAGCTAAGTTGCCCACATTACAATATAGTATATTCTTTTGATTGCTTTCTTAGTCTTTAGTTGGCTGGTCAAATTTATGTATATTTATATAAAGTAAGTGCATTGTGTGGCAATAGTTGGTGCTTTGTTTCGTAGATCTACTAGAGATAAGTTATCGATATGTTGTGATTTGGAAAATGTTGAATTAGTCTAGAGTCTGAGTCTGCAAAGAGAGCGAGTAGATTACTCCATTTGATAGCCCAAGAGCACTAGGAGCTATAAACAATGGAAGGGAAAAGGGGCATTCGATTACGACTTACTGTGCTTGATCTTGCCCTCGTGCTGATTGGAAGACTCGGTGCGACTGGAAGTCAATTGATCCTGATCCGATTCGGATTCCTCACTCTCCGGTTCGGTTTTGCGTGAGTGACGCCTTCGATTCTTGGACTGTGCATAAAACAAAGCATGACATTAGTTCAAATAGTTCTTACTGCGCCATAGAGACTAGCGACTAGCGACTACAAAAGCGCTTGGGGGATGGTAAACGCTTTCAAACGAAAAACACAAAGGAGAAACTTAAGATTGACATGTGACACGAGGCAGAGCGCTTCACTCAATGCCCCAATGGAATACAGCATTGCACTTAAGTGAACTTAGATGAAAATAAGAGACGAGCAGAGAAACAACATAAAAAGCACGTAGTACTCTTTATAGTAGTCTATAGAGAAATACACACTAATTGTAGAAATAATCTCTGCCCCTGCCGAGCGAGAGAAAGAAGACAGATAGATAGAGATAGAGAGAGATAGACAGAGAGCTAAAATCAAAGAAATGAATAAACAAACGCACGATATTATGAAACGGTGAGGTCTGATAATAATTATGAATTGTCTTTTGTGGACGTTGGTTGTGGTGGTGGTGATGGGTGGTGGTTGGTTTTAATACCGCAGCTGGTGGGGGCGACGAACAGCCCTCGGCCAAAGCCCTCTCATGGTACATGAACGAGTGCAGCAGCGTATTGGCTGGACCGCCATGATGTGGCTGCGACATATTACCAGCCTCCGACAATTGGAAGGTGGCATACGGTGAAATGTCCTCAGAGGTTTCTGCGAAATCAGAAAGAAGCCCCAGGCTTAGTTGGAACAAAACTCAATACGATCAACTTAACGCTTACCCGGAATTTTGTCATTGTTCTGCATGGAAACCTTGTGTATTGTGGCATAGTAACGTTCACGCTGTGCCGCCTCAGAGTTAGCACGATTCTCAAGTGATTCCTTTTGTATGTGATTGCTTTGTTCTGTCAACGCACACATACAATTAGTAAACAAATCAACTCCACACTCATCAGTCTAAACTTACTGTGCCGATAGCAGATGACAACCAAGGCAATGGTGCATATCATGCCAGAAACAGCAGCAATGCTTGGTATGAGCAGGTTGACATTTCCATAGAAGACACTTGGTCCGCGCTGACCACGCTGCACAATCTCCGGCGGTGGTGGATCCCCATCCTTGGTCAGCGTCACAAAGCTAAATTCTGCCTGCGAAACACCAGCCACATTGTGAGCCTCCATTCTCATCTGATAAAGCGTTGAGGATTGCAGATTAGAGATGACAACGCGTCGTTGCGGCTTCAGAGCATTTGACACTGGGATAGTGAAATGAATTGGTTTATTATTTTTGAATATTGATCTAGACATAACTCACCCAGTATCCATTCCCTGTCGGGATCATCTGTCACCGCGCGATATTGCAGCACAAAGTACATCAAGGGACATCCATTGTCTGGCCAAGTGTGCAGTCGCAGCAACACCGAAGTGGAATTGGGTGCTAGCAAACTTGTAGAAGCTGGCATTCCAGGCGCTTGGCCCTGAGTGCGCACATGGAGCATAACGCTGGCTGGGGAACTGCCGACCTTGTTGTGGGCATTCAGATGGATCTGATAGGTGCTGCCGCAGACAAGACCCTTCAGCTCGTGACTAGAGGCGTGCCGGGAAAGTTGCATCTCATCCGTGTTACCTGTGGCGCGGCGATAAAACAAAGTGTAACCAGTGATGGGAGCATTGCCAGTAAAGCCACACTTCCAATGCATGAGAATGCTACTCGAGGTGGCACTGGTGACATATAGGACAGGGGCCGAGGGTGGTACTTGGACGTGCAGCATGTGGGTCACACGATCCGTGCCAATGCCATTATCCACCTGGCAGCTGTAGTTTCCACTGTCCGCCAGCTGCAAACTGTTGAGGATCAAATCGCCCGTATCCAGCAGCTGAGAGTTGTGCAGACCACCCTGACGCAGTGGGACATCGGCTTTGAACCATTCTCGCTTGGGTTTGCCGACAGCAGTGCAGCGCAGTGTGACTGTGGCGCGCCAAGGACGCACCACACGGCCACCAAAAGATATAATTCTGGCTGGCACGCGATTTGTGGTTATCTGTGAAGCAACGCGGGAGCTTTTGCCCTCACCCACACGTGTAGATGCCGTCACCCAAAACTGATACTCCATGTGTGGATGCAAGTTCTTAGCCTCGTAGAACGTTTGCTGCAAGGGCAGACTCCGTTTCTCATTATTAAGTTCCTCGCGTCCATTGACAACGCGCGTGTAGAGGCTGTACTTGGAAACGACGCCATTGGGCTCGATCGGCGACTTCCAGGAGACAATGAGTGACTGCGGTGAACTGACAACTACTTTGATATCAGATGGCGCCTCGGGCACATCCTCCTCGGTGTGGCAGAAGAGCGGCTTGGAGAGGGCACCATCACCCATGCGAGTGTGTGCCAACACCTGAATGCTATAATTGGTGAACTTCCGCAGTCCAGTGAGCACCGTGGTCAGTGCAGTAGTCTTTCGTGATTCAACCTCATCCTTGTTGGGCACCATGTTATCAATCATAGGCTCAAAGATTAGCTTGTAGCCCTGGAGCAAGCCGTTTGTATGATAAATTGGAGGCGGTTGCCAGGATACTTGCAGCGATTGGGACGTCAAGGCGGCACAGCGCACATCCTCTGGCGGGCGACTAGGCACTAAACGGAGAATACATTAAGGATATAATGGGTATATAATATAATCGTTGACTTACCATCTTCCATAGTCTGTGCTGCTGTTGGCTCTGAGAGCGGACCGGGTCCCACTTGGTTAAAGGCCTGCACCACAATATTATAACGTGCAAATTTGGAAAGTCCGCTAAGCAGCAACTCGCCATTGCCACCCTCACCATCGCCCGAAACGGAGGTGAAATTGTATGCCGTGTTGCTAGAGCTGGCCAGCTTATAGCCAACATTATAGCCCTGTATATCGCCATGTCGCAACTCCGGCAGCGGAGCCACCCAACTGATCAGAAGTTCCGTTGATGAGAGTGGACGTGCGGATAGACTCAAAGGTGGTCCAGCTGGTCGTTGAGGCTCTGTGCGCACAATCAGCTCCTGACTTGGTGCACTGCGTCCCGCATTACCTTCGGCTATCACTCTGAAGGAATAGCGGGTCGCCGGCTTAAGATTCTCAATCAGCGCATTAAAGCTTGGTGGATCTTTGACTTCTAGGTGCTGCCACTGATCGATGAAGAGAACAGCTGGAACAAGATAAATAGCTGTAATACTGAATGCTGATTGTTATAAAACATTATACTGACGATCTGCCTCGCGGTACTCCACAATGTACTTGGACACATCGCCGGTGCTCAGTGCCTTGGGTTGCCACTTAAGGTTCACAGAGCGACTGCTTATCATGGCCGCCTCCAAGACACTGGGTGGCTGTGGCGGTTCCTGCACTTGCAGTTGCACCAACTGCTGATCATTTCCATACAGATTGCTTGCACGACAGAAGTAGGGACCACTATCGGTGGCATCCACTGTACGTATCTGCAGCTCCGCCGAAACGCCATCTGGTGTAGCCTCCTGCTTAACAGATATTCTGTTGGGGATAAAGACTGGCGTTGTCAAGCCATTGCATTAATATCGACTCACTGCACTCACTTGTAATTGGTCGATGGATTCAGTGTATTTTTGCCCGAACGCATCCATACAATGTTAATGGGCTTGTCGCCACTAACGGCGCACTGCAGCAGAGCTGTGTCACCCTTTTTAACAGTAACCGAGCGCGAAGTGGATGAGAAGTACGGCGAGGCTGTAAAACATTACAATAATTCATATTTTAATTATGCCAGCAGCAGCAGCAACATAATTGCAATACCGTAAGGTGGCAGCGCTGCAATTAACCAAATTGCCACGTTCCATTTGGCATCCCAACCCCTCCTCAGAGCTATACTTACAGTTCACTTTCAGCTGTATGACCTTTCCAATGCCCGTGCCAATGCCGTTGTTCGCCTGACACAAATAGAAGCCCTCACGATCCTCCTTCACATGCTGCAGCAGCATAGAGCCATTCCCCAGCAACTTGGTGAAGGGACGCTCACGTACTTCTTCGTACTCGCCAGATTTACTCCCTGTTGTCAAAAGTAAAACATAAAAATAATCAAAGCACTAAGGGACCGAGCTAATGTATTAAATTCCAATTGAAATTGGTAATTATCGATAACTTACATCGATAAGATTACGATAACTAACCTGTAGCCTTTTTCCAAACAATGCTGGGCGTGGGCACACCCTGTGCCTGACAATGTAGCATTATGTGACGATTGCGTTCCACATTCGCATCGGCAGGCTCCACAATCCAACGTGGTGGTACTGGGGAACGTAAATGTGACATTAAAAATATTAACAAATTACCGATAGGGAAGCTGTGAAAATCTATTAACAAGAAATTGAAATTAAAAGTTTCAAAGACATACGGAAAGGTTACAATAAAGAAACAGAGATAGAAATAGAGACAGAGCGGAAAAGTGAAAGTTTCTGGCAAAGAAAAAAACGGCAAAATATATGTAGTATTGTGACTATTCAAATTTGTTGAGAGTATTAGAAAGTTTTATAGCATATAGAAAAAGTTGTAACTAATTTACAGTTTGGTTTATAATATCGTATTGGGTAACATTTGTTGTTTTGGTTTTTGCTTACAAATTCAACAAAAAGATATTTATGCAACTGAGTCAAAATCGAAAGAAATTATAAACTCGATGCTTTTATAAAGAATATTGTGTTGTTTTTGGTTTTTTTTTTAATCCGTGGCTAAAACTCATTAAAGTTGATGGTTGTTGTGCAAGGATTTTTATAGTCATATTTAATAGTTTTTTATTATCAAATTTTCCTTCTTCATAGTTCTTGTTTAATTTTTGCCCACGCTCTGCGCCTCGCTGTTTTGCTGTTTGTTGTACAACAAATTTATGAAAATGCCTCTGGTCGGCGCATAAATTAAATATCAAAGGCATGCCAAAGCGAGTTAAAATAATATATTTGCATTAAAATTAAATCGCAACTTAAACACATAAATGTTTTATATGTACGATTAATGAGTTTTATTGTTAGGCACGCAGCTGGAAATTAAAAATATATTTTATATATTGTATGAAGTAGTATATTGCACAAAAACAAAAACCAAACAGGCTTTTAATAATTAGTTTTGAAAAATATGTAGTATGTGCCA
The DNA here is from genome assembly GCA_035044485.1 of Scaptomyza reducta. Lineage (NCBI taxonomy): Eukaryota > Metazoa > Arthropoda > Insecta > Diptera > Drosophilidae > Scaptomyza > Scaptomyza reducta. The sequence continues at coordinate 450,651 of JAWNNV010000206.1, read as the reverse complement.
CGCCCCGAGCAGAAAGCATGGCAGCGCAAAATTGGATTTCAATAATTTATTGGCTCAATAATTATTTATTTGGCCATGCCATAAATTTCTCGCCTTTTGTTTGTCAGGCATTAATTGAAAAAAAGAAATGTTTTATGTTTATGTATAATACGTATAATAAAAGAAAATTAACAGCATTAATTAAAAAGCATTTAGCGGTTCTGTATGGATTGCTTCTCATATATGTTGTTGTTTATAAAGCAGGTTTGGGTTCATACGACAGCGCGTTGATTGTATAGCGACTAGTTGGAAAAAATCTTTGCACACAACAGCAGCCTGGGTAAAATGGGGTATTCAAAATTAATTAAATTAAATAATACTATTAAATGCACACATGTGTTTCTAAATGAATTTTTAACTCGTTTTCGCCATGCACAATTAAATGCGTACTTTATTGAATCGAAAATTTATTGTTTTTATTGAATTTTGTTACGCTTTGCGTTTTGGTTTTGGCAAAATTGGGGTAAAAAAATCATTTATTAAAAACATCTGCGCATCACAACGGAGCAGAGAGCAAGCAAATCATAAATAAATTAAATGAAAATTCATTTACTAGCACAATGCGCATGCAGATGGCAAGCTGGCATCAGCAGAAAAAAAAAGAGAGGAGCCAATTTATGTACAGCTACATTTACATGCAAAAAACAAAAGCAAAGAACAGAACCAACGTGCAGCATAATCTGCTGCTGCCACAACATGCCATAACTACGAAACATTCATTCTTAGCTACATTAGCAAATACTGCGAAGCTTTAAATTTATTATATAAAATTTAATTTTTTGTAATATCATTATTTGGATTCATTTCTGCAAAAAATATGCTTATGCATTTTGTCAGCTGCACAAAAATGACCAAGCTCACACACAAACAGCTATAGAGAAATTGGCTCACACACACATACACTTCCCACACACACTTTTGTACAAAGCATAGCAGAGTGCAAGCAATTAATTTAGAACCCAAAACCAAATTGAAGCATAAGCAGCGCGTCTTCTTTGTATTTTTAGCACATTTTTGTTTTTTTTTTTAATTTTTAATTATATTTTTATTAATTAAGCACAGCACATTTATTGTTACGGCTTAGCCATTTAGTTTTTTTTTTATACGTAGAAAGCTTGTTTTGGAGGGGAGCGGGCAAACAGCAGCCGTTGTGCGCTAAGTTTTGAAGCTGCAAGTCAACAAAAATGGCAGTAACAAAAAAGGGAACAAAAATATTTATTCATTGTATATATAATACACAACCGTTGAGAGTGTAGCAACAAAAAGGAGTAAGCGAAAAAGCAAATTAATCTTAAGTCAGCTTATTTTCTTTAATTAACGTATGAGCTTTTGCATAAATTATAAGTACAGCTATTTGTGAATTCCGTGCGCTTTTCCAAGTTCAAAAACCAAGAGATTTTAGATTTGATGAGATTTTTGAATTTTTGAAAGCTTAACATAACAGATAAAATATTGTTCACATTTTCACACTGGATTCTTTTTTCTTCTGAAAAGCGCATTTTGACTACGGCCAGCCGTAATTAAATATATAGTCAATTCTTGAGTATAAAAAGCTTCAAAAATGAGATCAGCAACTTATCAATAATATATATTTTATAGATTATGTATAAATACTTAAATGTGTTTTAGATTTTAGCGGTTTTTCTTGATTAAGAAGCGTATAAAAAGCAGTGCAGTTTATAAGGTTACCTGGTGAAACTGTTGTCAAAAAACCCACAGCGTGCCAAAGCGACTTAAGGGTACAAGGATTCGTATTAATAAGTTCATTAGTTTTTTTTTAGAAGCGGGGCATATTCTGACTTTGTTTTTAATTAAAGTTTTTGGTTTGTTTTGTAGAGTGAAAGCGTCAAAAACAAAGCACCATTTGCTAAAAGCAAGAGTAAGTAAGAGCAACGTTCAGTTACAAGTTAGCTTGTAAGACACATAACAAGCATCAAAAAGTTTATTCCTTAAAAATATAACGAAAAATGTAACAAATTAAAACCATTAAGAAGCGCTTTTCTTGAATAGTACATCAGCGAGAAAGTAAAATTTTTTTTTTTTTGAGGGCAACTTTAGTTTGTGTTAGGGGTAAATTGTGACAAGTGAATGGTGGTTTTGTGTGAGTGTGTTTTTTGTTTTTGTGGGATAGCTGGATTGTAACCTAGTACGCTACCTTTGACCTGCAACAGAGCGGTATACTTGATCTCAGCTGCCGGATTCTTGGCCACGCACGTATATTCGCCGGAATGCGTGGCCGACAGCGAGGGAATGCTCAACAGCGAACTATACTGATCTAGCATGGTGACATTGGCACCCAGTAGATCGGGCAGCGGCTCACCGTCCTTTAACCAGATCAGCTTCAAGGGAGCATCGCCCCGGGAAACACCACAAACGGTTCGCGTCCGCATACCCTCGGCCAGGCCGTCCTGAAAGGCGAAGGGTTCTATAATCGGCGGTACTGCAAGTAGGAAAGAGCAACCAGAAACGTTAAGAACTGTGATAGTAACAACCTTGAATCCGTTGATGATGTTGTTTTTTCCAACGCTGAGCTGCTGTTTGCGATTTCCTGATTGAATTTGATTAGTTCTCACATTTATGTACAACTAAACCTTCGCAGTTTTGTTAAAAGATTATTCAACTCTACGAAAAAGTACTTAACTTAATTGTACAAACATTCCAAAGAGTTGAAGTGAAAGTGATTAAGAAAGGTATACGATATATATGTATTCATTAACTATATATGGATAAACTAAATATCGTTTTGTTTACATAATTTACAGGTATACATGGATATTTGCAGGACAAGTAATATTTCGTTAATTGATTTTATAGTGATTTTTTGTTTCTTTTTTGATTACATTAAACATAGTGCATACGAAAAAACGCAACTACTTTGAACTAAATATGATTATGATTATAACATATGCAGTATAAACGAGTGTTCACGTCTCATTTCTTTACCATTAACCAAAAGTGCCTGCGAATTCTCCACCTCTGCCGCCGAGTTTCGTACCACACACGAATAGTTACCCGTGTGATCGCTGCCCAGATTGTCAATGACCAGAATGCTATTATACTGATCCACCTGCTTGACGGACATGTGCTGTGTGGGGTCGATGGGACGACTGTCCTTGCGCCAATTGATTGTCAGCGGTAGGTCACCCTTCACGACGGAGCAGGTGAGTGAGGCTCGATCGCCCATGTTCAGTTGTAGTATGGAGGTTTGAAAAGGACTCAGACGGGGTGGCACTGCAAGTGGTTTTTTCAACGATTTTTGTGAGTTAAATAGACCGAGGAACAGCCTGTACTAAACCAGCAATCAGCGTAAAAATAAAAATTAAATTGTCTACTTCTCTGCATTGCTTATTTATGCGCAACGTTTTCAACAAACGAAAGAAAAATCCCAAAAGAAAAAGGGTTACAAATTATGAAAATTTAATCAACGTCGCGCTTCATTAGCACGCGAATTCATTAAGTGAAATAAAATAAAACAACAACAACTAAAAAAAGGTCGCTTGCCGCTTTTCACGGTGGTTTGTTGATTTTTTTCTTGGTTTTTTTTTTTTAATTTACAAATTTTTAAGCTTAGATTATTGCGCATATTTAATTACAGGAAAAGCAAATGCAGGGTACACAGCTAAATTAAGAGCAAAAGCAAATGCGAAAACTTGAAGCGCAATACGATCTGCTTAGTTTGCTGTTAATAATTAAAATGTAATTTTCACTTGGCGTCATTCGTTGCTCTTGGTATTTGTTATTTGTGTTCCTTGCCGTCGTCAAATGCTGTAAAGGAAACTGGCCAGATGGCCAACAGAGTTGGCACTTCACAATTATATACTAACCTATGACCGTCACCTCGCCACTGCGTCGGGCGCTGTGACCCTGTTTATTGCGAGCCCAGCACGTGTAGACACCGGAATCGGTGTGCTTCTGCACTGGACTGATGGTCAGCGAGCCATCCGGCTGCACACGCTGTCGTATATCATCGGGCAGTTCGCGTCCACCCCGCTCCCAGTGTATCTCTTCGATGGGATAGCCAGCCACTGGGCATTTTAGATTCAACGTCTCACCAGAGACGGCCGTCACCTTTGGTATGAGGCGTATATAGGGCAGGCCTGCAAGAGTTAGAACAAACAGTTGGCCAATGTAAATGCTTAACAGATTTCTGCGCACGCTGCTCATTTAATAATGCGGCTAAAATGTAAGGCAAACAACGCAGAGCACAACAACAAACAAAACAAAAAAGATTTGCCGAGCTGAAGCAAGGCAACAGGAAACAGCGCACAATGTAATATGCATATCCTGACTGTCGACAGAGGACGACTCTGTGCGCTACGCCGCCAAAACACTTTGCGTTGGGCCTCTCCAAAATGCGGAAGGAAATAATGCAGCAAATGCCGCTTGGCAACACAAACAACAACAATGTACACAATCTTCCCAGTTGTCGTTGTTGTTGTGCAGTGGCTGCTGCTGCTGCCGCTGCCGCTGCTTGGGCTTGTGAATTTCTGCGGAATATGCATAATTTTCCAGCATGTGATACGTGAGCGCTTTGGTGTCCCTGTCTGTGTCTTTGGGTGGGGCGAGATTTTTGTAATCACCGCCATTACGAAGTCCGTAATCAGCGACAATCCACAGCTTTAAACACAGCTAACGATGCTGAAAGATTTTTAGCTTAAGCAGCGTTTCCGGTTTGCCCTAGCTTTTTAAGTATAGACAATAGAAACTTGGGCTTTCAAATCAGAAAGTAAAACGAAATTGTTTTAAAACATAAAATATTTCAGGTTTTAAATGAGAAAAACTTAAAAGTATTTAAATTAAATTTGGTTAGAATTTGGGTAATGTTCTATAGTGTAGTTGCGAGTTGGTGTCATTTTCTGTTTGCTTTAAGTTTCACGACAAACGTTGGGCGCATACGTGGAGCAGATTTTTACCACCTCTGTCATCTTGTTTGTGTTTCCCTGCGCTTGGCAACGCCATTTTGTTTGCCCGGCGACACAAAAATATTTGATTTCTTACAAAAACAAAGTACCGAGCACTGCACTTGTATGTGTGTGTGCATGTCTGTGCCTTGTACAACACTTTAAGACTGCAAAGCAAACTGCAGTCAAAGACAAAGATAGACAGAGAAAGAAAAAGGGTGCAAAGCACTGGCTTCACGGAAAAAACGTTGGAAACCAAAATCGAGCAAAAGTAGGCAACACAAAATCACCGAAAAAAGAAAAACCTCTCGAGAACTGAAAAACGTTTAAGTGCATGTGTAAAGTAGCTGTATACAGACAAACATACATTTCTATGTTGTAGTTGTGTGTGTGTGTGTGTGTGTTTTGCGAATGTGGCACATACCATAAATATTCAAGCGGGCCGCATGCTCCACACGACCCGCACGATTCTCAGCAATGCAGGAGTATTCACCGCCATCCTCGACCATGACATGACTTATGTTAACATGACTAATTACATCTCCATGCACGGTGATGTATTGTCCGATCATAAATCTGTAAAAAGAAAGAAACACAGTAGTAAAAAAAATACAAATATATATGTATACCATACAAAAGACACAAACATTAAAATAAAAAAAGGCATTTGTATGGCACACTCGTTGTATGCGCAATGCGATATGCATTTTAAAATTGTTTTTTTTTTTTTTGCATATCTAAACGTTCAGGCCAGGGGCATTAACGAGCAACTACATGCATATGTGCATGTATGAATGCATGCTTGTACATTCATGTACGTGTACATGTATCTGTATAAACTAAACAAGGCGCATCTCATATGCAGGTTGACCCAAATTCTTTGGCTGTGGGCTTCATTTGTTTTCGACACAACACGGCGCATACGTAACATTGCATTATTTAGCTGTAATGAAGGCTGTCCGTCTGTCCGTCCGACTAGCTGTCGTTCTGTCAAGCTGTCAAGCTTAGCATAGTTTCCCTACTACTACGACTGCTTTCAATGTCATGTGCCACGCCCATAAGCAGCAGCAACAGCAACAGCAACGAAAGCGCTATCAGATACGAGTTCCACTTAATGTAAACGTATACTATAGCATATAATGAAAAAAAAAGATTTTATGAGCGCTCAAGCTGGCATTAAGTCTGTTTGTATGTTGGCTGTCGTCTGTATAGCGTCTGATTGGCAAAGACATTAATTACAGCAAACAATGTTACGCATACGCCATGTTCCACAAATACCCACGCATTCATGCATGTATGTGTATGTATGTGTATGTATACAAAGCCCATCTTGACAACACACAAGCGGCTTTGTGGCGTCTCATTGTTAAACGGAGCATCTCGGCAACCGGCTCATTAGTTTGTGGGCGAGACACTTGCAACATTTCAATTGGCATTAGAGTTACAGCCGGCAAAGTAATTACAATTTTAATTAACTTTTGCATCTGGCTCGGCGTGGCTTATGAATGCATTAGCTTGCCGCACACTGCTCTCGAGCGCAGTTTCCTGGACGCAGATTTCCCCAGAAAGTGGCAAAGTCAACCAAAAACCTTGGCGGCTGGCGGTTGGCACTTTATAAGCCACGCGACGCCTCTTAAAAACAACAACTGTAGTTAAATGAAAATGAAGCTGCTCAAAACTCAGTCGCCGCACAATCACACATACACGCATTCAAACATGTGTACTTATATACTTATACTCAGGCATGGACATGGATTCTAACTGCAACACTTGAGCGCATTGAAACAATGCCAGGACAAAATTGCAACAAAGTTGCACACATTCTAACATGGCAGTACGACAGAGTTCTCCACACAACGCATCCTACCACACAGTGGCTTACAGCTTAAACGCCATTGCAAAACTTTAAACGCGAGTATGTGTGAGAATGGTACAGGAGGGGAGACGCTTACGTCGGGCTGTGGCATAATACGCTTTGGTTGCAACAATATAAACCTAATAGTTGGAGCGGCTTTTGTGTGCTGTTTTACTTGATTGTTGAGCAAGTCTGCGTGTGTGTGAGTTTATGTGTATGTGGGTTTGTGGGTGGCTTAATTTTGGCAAGAGAGAAAAAAAACAGATTTAGCTACAACTTAAAATTCAGTGTGAACTGAAAAAGTTTGTCTGCGAACTCACAAAATTATGAATTTCAATTTGTATGAGTTTGAGTTGCTACTTAACAATGCGAAAAGTGTTTAAACTGTTACGGATTACAATGGATTGCTAATACTTATTTATATAGACGAACATTCTTTATTCGATTTGTTATTACTTTTAGCAAGCTAATCAGTTGGCGATTTGAAACGGAATATGTAAATAAAAGTCCCTAAAATTTATATTTTTGGCTTTTAACTTAAAAGCTTTCATCGCGTAGCGCACATCAATTAAAATCACTGTAATTACCCTGGCATATTAAGAACAAATGCTTTGCGTATTATAATGCATGCTGTATGTTCGCCTACAACTTTTCATTTGGGCCACACTTAACGGTGAATTATTTATGCCAAAATTACCCACACTTCTTGTTTGCCTGCCTGCAGTTGTAGACAAACGCATCAAGCGCACACATACCGACAGCAAAGCAACCAGGCAGCTAGGCAGGCACCCTGAGCAAGTGGCTCCTTCTGCGATGTTGCCACTTGCCACATGCCGCAGACAAACTTTTCCAAATGGCGTAAAATGAGCGTTTGAGCGTTGCGTTACCTCGTGCGCGCAATCATTTAATTTCCGCCCCAAGGCGTCTTCTCCACCTCCAACTCTAGCTCTTTGCTGAGCCCTAGTATTGCCTGACTGCTTGTCTGCCTGTTTCCTTGCTTGTCTGTCAGTCAGTGTGTTTGCCTGGCTGTCTGCTTGTCTGGGTGGCTGTCTGCGTGTGTATTAAATAAATACAGTTACCAAGTTGATATACCTTTAAACCGAATAATGTAAACCACTTAAAACTCGGCAATAACAACAAGCGACGTTAGCAACGAAATTTATGCAGCATTGCGAAGCATTCGCAAATTAGGTTGCCAACCCGCTACCCCCGTACCCCTTGGCAATGCAGCATAATGCCTATCGGCATTATGTGTCAAAATTGTGTTGCTCAAATAACTTTTAAATTAAAGCCATGGGCGACGAGTGCAAATATCTGCTGCATGTTTTGAGAAAAGGCCTGCACTGACCACCCCAAAAATGCTTGTAATCAATTTGTGCCTTGTGGTCTGCCAAACTTTTCCAACGAGCTGTTGGACCACTTTTCAAACGAGGGACTGGGGAAAGAAGGGCCAACATTCATGACAAACCGACTGATCAACTTTAAGTCTCTGAACTATTCATTTATATCACTCCGGGTTTTTTTTTGTCTGCTGAATTTTATGCATATAAATCAAAAGTGTGCAGCTGTTTTTGTCCTCCAACAAAGAATTTCTCGGGTGAATTTAAGCACTATTGCAGGGTATTTTATAGTGGACTTAAGCTATGTATTTACACATCAATTTACCCTCTGGTCAGCATATTGCATAAGTTTTAATTAAAATACAACAGCAAAGTTACACAGCTGCAACACTAAAGAACAAGAACAAAGAGTGATGTTGGTAGCTAAAAACGTTGTCATCATTTTTTATTGGTCTGCAAACAGAGCAAGCTAAATGACAGCCAAAGTCAATGTTAATGGGGGAAAAATAAAAACAGAAGTTGAGCTATTTTTTAATCAACAACAGAAGTCAACAGTCGACGGTCAACGGACCAACTTTGACTTGCAAATCATTACAGACGTAACTCAAACAATTAGTGGCAGCTGCCAACAAACTGCAAATGAAGTGCAGACTGAGGGAATCAGAGAATGAAAGCAGTTAAAATCAAATGAAATGCCAACGACAATGTCAGAGCATCATCATCAAAGCCAAAATCAGCAGCAGCTACTGTGGAGAGAGTGCTATATAAAGAGAAAGAGAAATAGAAAGAGAGAGAGAGAAAGAGAGAGTGCGAGAGAGAATAGAGCAACTGTGGTTGCCAATCAATCGTTGTGCTGTTGCATTTTATTTGTTTGCGCCAAACAAGACTAGTACAACTACTTGCCGAGCTTGACTGTCAAATGCAAATGTCAATGTCATTAAAGGGCCACTGAGAATTTAATAAGCAGTTGCCTCTTGGCTGTTGCCAGTTGGCACTTGGCTCTCGGCCAGGCTAAAAATGTAATTAAATGCGTAAGGCAAACAGCACACTCGTCCAAGTCTTAATTAACAAATAGAAAGGCAAAGTCAAAACCTTGGCTAGACACAAGACTAGGCTGCACCAAAGACTTTCTTTAGAATGCGGCTGTGAGTGTGATTGTGGCAGTGCCTCTGATTGTGGCAGCCGTTACCCCCTCAATACAGAATACAGAGTGAATGAACGCTGAAGCCGGCGACGAGCCACCCACCACCCATTCAGTAGGCGCGCAGCCAGTCGGCAGCCACTTTCTGTATGTGTACAATGTTTTGAAAGCCAAATGCAAAAAAAAAACAGAAAAAGAGCGAAAAAAAACCATACACAACGAGCGCAATAAATGCAGCCTCGGTCGCATTTTTTTTCAGAGACGCCCGCAGAGTTGGCATTGCCAAGTCATTGCCTGCATTAGCTCCCCCGCTCAGAGCAGAGCATGCAGAGCCCGTTTTCAACAAGTTCAATTACCTTCCGTTTGATGGCAGCGGAAATCCGTCCAATGTCCATGAAATTTGCGGCGTTGGATTGCCGGCTGCAGAGCATTTCAAACTCACAGCTGGTCCCGGCTGCAGCGTCTGCTCAATGAAGCTATATAAAAGCACGGGTGGAGCATCTGCAAGGACAACGTGGTTGCGCATATACATATAAATATTTTAGTTGCAATTACTTGGCGTGTCCTGTATTTCAATCTCTGATTTTTTTTCTCTTCGTTTTTGGTCAATCCTACTTACCGCCCAACTGGAGTTCTGCAGTCGCCTGAAATGTATCGCCCTCGGGCCGCCGCACCACACACTGATACATTCCGCGATTCTCACGGCTCACGCGTGGCACGACCAGCGTATCCTCGATGCGACCGGATGAGGGCAGTTGACGACCGTCCTTGTACCATAGGATATTCTGCATTCCCACGGGGCTGCCATTGCTTGTCACCACACATCGGAACTCGGCCGTGCCCCCCATATGCACGCTGAGCACATTTGGCGATATTTCTACTTGTATGGGCGTGGCCACTGTGAGTCGCAATTCGGCACTAGCCTCGCCACCCACATTGCTGGCCGTACACTTATAGATGCCCGAATCTTCACCAGTCACAGCCTCAATCGCCAATATGGGCCCCAACAGTCGCACCCGTGGACCACTTAGAACCGGCAATGGACCACCACCGTTTTGAGTGTACCAGCTGCAATAAATATACAAAATGTTATCTTTACTTTTGAATACCATAAATAAAGCAACCATAAATTCTTGCCACAACAAAAATTAGTTCAAGGCCTAACTATTTTATTTTCATAGAGAGCCCATTTATATCTGTACATCCTCTGCTGCTGCTTGTGGGCTTTATCAACTCTCGCTTTGTTTAACGTTGCATTAATCCCTACGGTTGGCTCATTTGCCAATGTCTCCGTCGACTGTCAGCCCGACAGACTCTCAGCTTTATTAATTATGAAATGGCTACAGCTCGGTTCTCCACCCACTCTTTTTATACCCTGAACCCATTGAAAATGGGTAAAAAAAGGTATAATGGTTTTGTGCAAAAGTATGTAACAGGCAGGAGGAAGCACCTTCCACCCATTAAGTATATATATATTCTTGATCAGCAAGAGCTAGAAACTCCAGACCGCACTGACGGTTCGCTTTAATTATAGGGTTCAGGGTATCGTCTAGTCGGGATCTCTCGACTAGAGCCTTCTTCCTTGCTTTTTTTGTATTTGTTACTCGGCAATCTATCTATCTATCTATCTGGCTGTTGTCTGGCTTCCCTCATAGATTCTTTTGTTTCGCGTTTACAGTCTGGCATTGTATCTCGGATATCAACACCCACCGAATCCTCCTCTGGCCATTCAACGGCACTGCAAAAGTTTTTTATTACTTGTCTGCTTATCAAAGTGTAATTATGTGTGCACACATGTGCTTCACCTACCGCTGAGCCTGCCTCCCTGGCAGCTTAACGACTATACACATCATTACCTATGCCTTTGTCTTTAATGCCTCTGTGTGCCATACGTATACACACAGATTACACATACGCAACGTTATCAACGTTCGAACTTTAGGTTGGACAACGGACTAAGTTCCTATTTCAATTAGCGGTCCATAGTTGGCAACTCGCTCGACACATTTTACACAATTAATGGCCAAGTCAGAGCGGTTTTCTGCCATTTATATGCTTGGCAACCCTAAACGGTTACAAATATGACACAAAATTGTCAATGTGCTTGTGTCCATGTGTGTAGGTGTGAATGTATATGCGTTCCAATTAACTCACACAACGACAGCACACGAACGCAGTGCTGTCAACGTCAAAAGTTTCGCCCTTATGTGTGTCGTTGTGGCTGCCAGTGCCATCGATTTTGTTCCCTTCACTCTGTATTTTGCACTACCCACCTGTATTCGGGCGAAGGGCAACCCTGCGCCACGCACAACAGCACCGCGCCCTCATCCTGTGACACCTGCACATGAGATGTATGCTCCACAACGCTCGGTGATATGATGCCGCGATGCGCTATATGAGTACAGATTGACATTGGTTAGTGTGTGTGTGTGCGTGTATGAGTTAAATAAAATGTGTGTTTTAGCAGTCAGTTGGAGTCATTGGGTTACTCACAATTAATACGCAATCGTGTGGGTGAACTGACGACCACCTGACGGGTCAGTCGATGCATGCTGCGACACCGGAAGGATTGAGATTCATCGCTCTCCTGCAGATTGTGAATGAGAAGTTCACCAGTTGGAAGCAAATGGAATTTTCCATCTGTGAAAGAATGAAAACGAATAATTATGTTGAAGTTTTTCATCATACGATCGACGTTCCACGTTTTAAACAACATAGTGCGATGTTTGGTAAAATATAAGTTAACAACTTTAAGAAACTTTTAACTTAACATCTCCCGCATGACACTAGAATTTAATATGCATAATCTAAAGTTTGTATTCTCAATGCATTAATAAATCTTAAAGACACTAGTAATTTTGTAAATATGCGTCCCTAAGCGCTTGCTAAAGGCTTTTCTACTTATCGTTGCTCAAACTTGCACCTTAGTTGGGAGCAGGGTTAAGGCAAGTTAAAAGCGCTTCTCAAATTGCCAAAGGACAATGTTAATTATGCATCAAAGCACACAAGGCATATGACACACACACACACACACACGGTTAAACTCATAAGCATACACATGCACACACCCAGCCATGCACACACACACACATATATAGAGGCAGTTAAGCAGGCAAACATGTGAGGCAAATACTGCAAACAAACAATGCACTTTGTTGGCTTGGTAAGCCGCTACCGGGACAAGGATGCAAACGAGGGCCGAGCCTGCGACTCCAGCTGGAGCTCCTGCTGCCACGTCAGCAGCATACACGCAGACATCCAGACAGATAGACGTTGTAATGGATGTAAGTAAGCATATCCCACGCCCGTTACCCTTCACTGTTACTTACCGCCTTGCAGCGAGGGATAGATGTAGATAGCGGGTTCATGAACCCACGAGACCACTCGTACCAATTCCTTGACAAACGTGGGCACCACACAACGCAAAATGGCGGTGCAACCTCGCGAGGCAGATAATACCTCCACATCCACTTTGTAGGCCTGCGCCACAACTATTAAAAAAAAAAAAAAAAAAAAAAATTTTATGTAAAATACAAAAATATATACAAATATAAAGTATATATGTTATGCATTTTGGCTGGCTGGCTGGTTAGCCGGTAAACTTACCCGCCCTCACTTGCACATCGCGCGACACAATGCGGCCAACAGAATTGCTGGCAATGCAGCGATAGATCGTATTGTGTATATCCTGATGATAGGCAGCCGCCGCAAAGGGCATCAGCACAAGTGTGCCATTGCGGAGCACACGACGCACACCATGAATTTCCGTAACCGCCGTACCGTCCGCATGCACCCAATCGATCGTTGGCTGTGGACTGCCCGAGGCAGAGCAATCCAGCCAGCCGCCGGACGAATTGGAGAACTCAACGCGGCCCGGCGGCTCCATGACAAAGCCGGGACCACGTAAATGTGTTTCGAATGGTTCGCTAATCGTTGCATCTGAAAATGGAATAAGGAAAAAATATATATCAATTGCAAGTACTTCGTTATCTCAATTTAAAATATTGCAATTATAATTGTGAAGAATTAAAGCAGATAGTGAGCAACTTATACAAATACTTGCTCAGTTGTCGGTCAACAAAAGTAAACATATTTTAAAATACATCTTAATGAGAAAATATAGCTCAAATATATGAATACAAAATCATATTGTGTGCAATTATTTCAAATATGAAATGGCATTTAAATATGCATGCTTGTGTTTTATTTTCCAAAGTGCCATTTAAGCTGTACTGCTTTAATAAGCACTTAAAATTAGTTATGTTTCAACTACGAAGCTTTCCATTTAAGCCCATTTCAATATGCTTTTCCGCTTTCGTCCCGCTTTGCAAACAGATTTTGCCTTATCTTAAATTAGAATAACATTTTTGTCTTCGGTTTGGGTTTATTTATTTTTCCCACACATACAAGCAGACTCGTATTTATGCATACATATATAGCCATATTTATATGTGTATGTTGGAATATATATTTCTCGAATTGACATTTCGCTTCAAGTTCCACATGAATGCGCCTGGGCTGTCTGTGCCACCCAAGCGACTGTCCCTGCGGCACTGTGCAAATCCTTGCAACTCGTTCAAGCCCAATACAACAAGCTAGGAACCTCTTACTTCGCCCCAGTGTTACCCGCACGCTTCTGCCGCTACCACCAAGTCATTGTGTCTGCAATTAGAGTTGTTTTTGTTCTTTTTGCTTTTGTACATATTTTTTTATGTTGTTTTGTTCTTGTTCTTGTTCTTGTTGTTGTTGTGCCCGGCCAGGCGCTTTTTGTTTTATGCTTGGCATCATGGATTTTTATGTTACTTCTTTCTGGTTTCGTTTTTCAGTTCGTCTCTGGTCTCTAGCCGTGTACGTTTCATTTCGGTTTTCCCCGCTGATTTCATGGCTCCCGTTGTTCGGGGTGGCGAGCGGGACGGGGCCTCTGCCAGGCCATAAAATTATTGCAAGTATGTCTTGAGTACGCTTGGCACTCGGTTCACTTTTTTGTTTTCGGGCAGAAAGGGTATGTTTTACGAGCATGTGCCTCAAAGCGCACTCACATGCCTTTGTGTGTATGTGTGTGTGCGTACATCCACTTGTACGTTTTTTATTCTTTCCTGTGAAAACAAAAAGTCTACGCTCCGAGCGCTACTGTGCGTGTGTTCCGTTGTCCCGGTCCCATATCTTCTTATTCTTCTTCTTTTGCTTTCCCATCATCATCATCACCGTCGTCTTGTTCTCTGAGCACCTCGACTTGGGCTTATTCATGCGGCTCAACTGATGAATCCAACATTTACACGAATATCTCTATTCAGCTGCGCTACATTTTGGCTTATGCGGATTTCATCCGTAAGCCATTTCTGGACAATTCGGATTGACTGTGACACAAAGAAAATTGACTTTAGCTTCAGTTCTGTTAGCATGTAGCACCTCTTAGATTTGAACAAGTTTTAAAAAAATAATCTCTTAACAAAATCTATTTTTTATTTTTAAATAGCTTATCAAAAACATTTACTTGCTCACAGTTAACAATCTTTAAAAATCAAATTAATGTTAAGGGGCTTTTAAAGTGCTGCCATTTAAGAAGTTGTCAAACTGCCTGCCAGTTCGTTGCACTCTCCCTCAACTGAACCGGCTGCAAATGCAGTCGCGATTGCTGCCTTCCCTCCGCAGGCTGTTCAGTCCACGAAATGCTTTGCTTAACATTTCCGCTCGTTTTCTGTCGCACATTTCTACCGGCTTTCATTTGGAATGTGTGTTTCTCATCCACTTGCGAGCTTGAGGGGTTGCTTTCCGAGGTGTCTCAGACGTTTTTTGGATTATGCCCTTTTGGCACTTTTTAAAATTATTTCGTTGCCTTTGTGTGTGCCTGTGTGTGTTTTTAGTGCCGTTGTCTGACTTTGCACGTGTGCAGTTTTGTTTTTATGATTCTGCAGACACACTATCCATTAAGGCCTACTGAAGTCATCGGCTGCTTTATGATACATCCACGTAAACTTGTAGGTAAAAAAAAAAAAAAACTAATATTCTTTATATGTTCAATTCACATTAAAGCTAAGCACAAACTCTTCAGGCGTCGGAAGTGCTCAGATAAAGTGCGACCATGCCGGATATGATGGGCCGTGTCTTGTGCGCAATCAACCCGAAAAACATACAATTCAATTCGAGGGAAACGTCAATATACGCCCACCCACTAAGGGCAATGCGTACGTCAAGTCAATATTGTTGGGGCCCAAAGTTAAAAGAACTTAGAGCTTTCACAGACCAACGCGCATTGCGCAAGAATAATAACAACAACGGAAACAGTAATAATAATTGTAAATAACTTGATTTTTTCTCCGTTGAACGAACCCAAAAGCAAAAATAAGTTTCCCAGCTGGCCCTGCTAAGCCTATTTAAAGCCGAAATGCACATAGGCTGACCCATCACAAAGTATACCATAAAGGCAAAGCCCAAAAAAAGCAACGGGATGTAGAAATGTTTGTTGCGCAAATTGTTTTTAGGCAATGCAAAATTAACCTTAATAAGACTGAATAAAAGTAGAAAAATTGCTAGACAAAAGTTGAGCCAAAGCTAATATAATCCTGAAATAATACTTATTGAGGAAGCAAATCAAAGCAGTAAAATTAAATCAACAACAATCAATAAAAGAAAATAAACTTAACATTGGATTAAGTCCCTTAAAAAATAAAACAATTTCAACTTTCAATTAATTCGAGCTTTCCAAAGAGCACTCCAAGTCACATAAGACCTTATTAGGAATATGAACAATCTCAAAACCAGCTGCTGTATTTTTGACCTCAGCCTAAATACACATTTCGCTTGAAGTTGATGATTTACTCCATTAATCCTACAACAAATTAATGCGTTTGTCACACTGAATTTAAAATACAATCAATCAAAGAGCGCAACAGCCGATTTTGAACCCAACAAAAATATTTCATAATTTTGCTGTCACAAATTCGGGGGCACCCCGCTTCAAGGGTTTGGGCTAGGTTGTGTTGGATTAATCGCATTTCTGTTGTTCTTGGTGGTGGTTTTATGCAGCGCATTATATTTTATGTATATTTTTATCCGCTTGAAAATGAAATAACGTCAAAAAAAAAATAAATAAATGTGAGATCCCTTTAGACGTTGAGCAACAATTTCATTTGCATATTTTCCATTCAACCTCAGCTTGGGTGCGAAAACATTCAATGTATATGTATGCATGGAATATAAAATATCTATATGGCATTCTAGTCAATTTTTTTTTTGTTGGTCTCGCAAAAATATGTGCGTCAGTTGTTATTGCCATAGCCATCATAAAATGCAAACAGCCAGCTAGGCAATGAAAATTGGAAAATATCAAATTTTCTCCTATTTGTGTTTGTGTGGGTTGAGTATGCGCGCGTGTGTGTGTGAAGAGTTCGATGGGCCTGCTAGTTCGATCGAGTGCTCTGACTCTGTTTCTGACACATTTCATTAGTCCCACGCGCACACACTCACGCACACACACACAGAGTCATACGGGCATTCCAACCTTTTGTGGCATAAATTGACGCCTGGGTTTTTATCATAAGGCAATTTCATATTATGTATACGTATTCTGAGCGCTTGCTGTCTTAGTTTTTGTTGTTATGACCGACATTTTATGGGCTTGGCTGTATCATAAAGCAACCAAATCATTTGCACTTAGTTCGTAGAGCGAATGCTTAGCCATAAATTATACTAACACCTCCGTAAAACCGTTTGTATTCATATGTGCATTTAAGCATTTATATAGGGCTGGCCTTAAATCTTCTTGAAGGCTTACGAAACAAACTTTAATTTGTTATTTTTTCGTGTATACATTTTATATGACACTAGTTTAGTTTAAAGGCTCGAACAATAACTATTCTAAATAAAATATGCCTATCCTTAGTATAGAAACACAAATGAAAAACTTGGGAATTTTCTCGGTTTTAGTATTCTTCATAAAAACCGTAAAATCCCCTAAAATCCTTATGAGCTTTAGCGCCTTTTAGCATAATAAGTTTTGGAGAGTGTAAAAAGGAAATATGCCGACAGCTGTTGATGGGAATACCAAAACATACTCTCACGCACACACAAACACTCGCACCCGAGCACAAAGCAAGAATCTAAGCATACTTTGCGGCGCGTGCCTAGCGAATCAACTAAGTTTAGCCGGTAGCAAGGCTTAAGAGTTTGGTAAGAGAGAAAAACAAGTTGCACCTACCAAACCTGAGCAGCAAACAAATCACAAAAAGGCGGCTACTAATCCACATGCTTTCCGGTTTTTGTTTTGGTTTTGTTGTTTGTTTTTATTTTTTGTGTGTGTTTTATTTTGATATTGTTGGATGGGCAAAATAAGCCTTTTGTTTAACGCACTGATTTATTGTGCAATTTTGATTTGAGTTATGTTGCACATCACATTTGGGAAACTTGCTTGAAATATTTGATGTTTGGCACAGTTTTTTTTTTTTTAGTATTTGCTATCTTTTAATAACCGATTATTTAGTTGCTATGTATTTATCCGGCACACACTCCGACCAGAAACAAGCCCACACACTCTCGCACAGCACTTCCGTTCAGGCAACTACACGCGTGCAAGGATTTAACTTAACTGCGATGCCTGTTCCGTCAGCAAGGACGCTCAAGCTCTTTTGCTGCGATTCTGCTATTCTGTACACTCTCTTTGACGTGCTCTTTAACGGCGCCTATTCACCACACATGTGAACCGACTGCCACTTGAACTCGCACTCGAACCGCTCGCACTCACAGCACAGCACAGCACTCACTTACAGTATTCACTATGCAATCAGTTCCCGCATTTTATAAACCAGAGCCAGAGCCAGAGCCGTGCGTATCCTACGAGCCTCGAAAAGCAACTGACTTCAACGCCGCTCGGCAACTGACTTCTGCTGTGGTGTTTTCGCTTGGCGGTGCAGTTGGCAGCACTGCAAACTTGACGCATGCGCCCCACACAATGTTGTCTGTGGTTAGGCACAACAAGGAGGCACACCAGGAGTCGAGGGTGGTTGGGTGGACCAAACAGCTGTGCTCAGTGTTTACACTAGGCGGTCAGTCAGGCTGCTAGAAGTATTGGTCGAAGGCCTGGCTTGATGGGTGAGAGCCACGTTTAATGTTTCAATTATTTGGGAAGCTTTTTATGTTGTCTTTGATGGCACATATTTCGAACTAATCGAATGCGTGCTTGACCAATTTAAGGCACTTGAATGACAGTTTTGTAGAAACTATTTATGGATTTCAGATAAAGAGAGACAAGTTGAGTACTTCGGAAAATGATTTATATATTATAATGCATTAGAACATTCGAATGAAATTTGAATAAAGCTTTTCATAAAACGAGATTTGTGCGGGCACATTTATGAGCTCGTAATATATTTGCATAATTTACTTGGAATTAAGCGAACAATTTCACACTTAAAGCATTGAGGTCTGCGCATAAATTTTGCCTGCTTCAGCACAGGATGCGGCTAATGAGTATCAAGGGAAATTATGTGTAGTGAGTGAGAAAAACTCGTAGCAAATAGCTGCCAAATGTTGTTGGTTGCCAAAAAATGATAATTACTTAGGCTAAAAGCATGCGGCATATAATTTGTTTTTGCTATACCCACATTCTGTTGCCCAATTTGGGCGCGTGAATGCGTAAAAAGCATCTGAATCACAGTCCGCATCACAATCAGATGGAACGAAAACCAAAAAAAAAAAGAACGAAACAAAATTACCGAAAAAAAATTGAAAGGAAGCCGCAACAACAATGTTGCCTGTCGTTGACACACATTAGGTACGCCAAGGACAACAACGAAACATCAGCCGCAATGGCAACACCAGCAACAACAAGAATAAAACATAAGCCAAAACGTGTTTGTTTGCCAAATTTATTGCCGGACCCGCTCACATTTCCCACAGCGACCAACGTACATTCTACAAGACCAGCCCAATACACAAATGAACGTATGTATGTGTGTGCGTATGTATGTGTTTGTGTAGATGTGTGTATGTGAGTGCCTGTCAGTGCGTGCGTGTCGGTGTTGTTACTAATGACAACGAAGCCGCGTCGCGCATCAACGAACGACACCAGAAAGTCATTGACTCATTGAGTTTTCCCTGTGTGCGATAACAAACGCTAGAGCAAACGCAACCCAACGCCACGCCTCCCCAAAAGCCAGCCCACTTACAGCACTGCAGCACTCGGCTTGGCTTCAACAGCGTGAGTTTGTTTGTTTGCCAGCTGGTTGGTTGTCTGGTTGGTTGGTTGACTGGCTGCGTGTCTGCACGTAGCCAACATCAACATCACCAACAACGTGTGCAGCAAGAACAACAAAAAAAAAACAAGACTAGGCACTGCGTCTGCCTTAACGTTATGGCTGTGATTACGTAGTTGCTGCTGCACTTACTCCATCATCATTAGACATTGTCAGGTGGCACTACATTGCCTTGGCACTTTGGGGCACTCGCCTGTGCAAACGTGCCAAAAACTGAAGAAGCCCATCCAGCTGGCAATCTAAAACGAAAACCGACCCTCAAAAAAGGCGGCCACGGACAAGATGTGGTGTGTGACCAAATGTCCAGTGAATACAGTGGGCTAAAAATGTGATTTAGTATAATTCTTTATGAGGTAAATAAACCAAATGACAAATATCTATCAAACGAAAGCTAATGGACCAAAACAGTAATTTTCTCTATATGACTTTATAAATATTTAATTTTGAGTAATTTGTTGTCAGTTTTGTATAATAGCAGCTGTCAAAAATATTTATAATATACAAATAGTGTCGAATTATACCGAAAGGCTTACAGTTGATAGTTCACAATGTTCCACCATTTGGTTTGTTTAATATGGATTTTACTGGCTCAGGTTGTTGCAAAACTTGTTTCCATTTTAGTTGTTTAACATTCGTAATTTTTATTTGGTAGGTTTCAGTGCATGGCAAAGTTGAGATTATTTTGGAAAAATTGGAAACCAACTGTGATCAGAATTATGTGAAATACTTTCACAAAGTTCCCAATCAAGAAGCTCTTTATACCTTCCGTGTGGTAAAAGCAGCTCCTTCTTTTACAATCAGCCTTACTTAGCGATATTTAAAGTCTCAGCGTATTATGTATAATATTAAAGATATTGATGGTTGTCAGTTTGTATCGAAGCCATATATGAAAATTCTATCACAAGCTTACCGCATTTTAATTGGGAACAACAGCTTGATCAAATGCCCAATTGCACCGAAGGTTTACTTTTTTGGCAATCTAACCGGTGCCTTGATAATGCCAAATTTTCACCCACTTGGCCGTTACCAACTTAGCCTGCAGATTAAAACGGCGCAAAGCACCTCACCTTTTGTCATGCAGATCCTGTGGAAGTATAAAATTCTTCAGTCGCAATAACAAGTAACTTATATTTAAATAGTAGATTGTAATAAAATGAAAATCAGATTTCTATATTTTCAGGCCAGCTAATGAACCATAAAAGCAATTAACTATTTATGGCTTTATAAATATTTACTTAATAGTAATTTGTTGTTAGATTAAATAGTATGGCTTGTTTTAAACTCTCAAATAATGTGGAATTTTATTGATGGCCTGACAGTGCGAAGTGCATTATGTCTCCATTTCAAGTTTGCTTACTATTGATTTTACTGTCACTTACAATTGAGCAGGTTTGTTTCACTTTGCTTACAATAACTTGTTATCTAACATCTAACCTAATCTAATCTATCAATAGTTTTTGGTGAATGGCAAAATGCAGGTTATTATGGAAGCAGTGGACACCAATTGCGATCATGATTACGTGGAATATTTTCACAAAGTGCCCAATCACGATATACTTCACACTTTTCGTGTGGCTAAAGCAGCTCCTAAGTTCACAATCAGCGTAATAATGCGAGCTACAAAGTCTCAGCGCATAATGTATAAATTGACGAATATTGATGGCTGTCAGTTTTTAAAGAATCCGTTGATGAGCAAAATACTGGCACAATCTTACCGCAGTTTAGTTGGGAACAACAGCGTGTTCAAATGCCCGATTGTGCCGAAGGTTTACTTTCTTAACAATCTAACCGGTGCGTTGATAATGCCAAATTTTCACCCCCTTGGCCGTTACCAACTTACCATACATATTAAAATGGCGCAAAGCACAGCACCTTTTGTCATGGAGATCGTGTGGAAGTATAAAATTCTGCAGTCACAATAACTAGTAAGTTATTTATAGCAGTATTTTTATGTGCCCGATTCCACCAAAGGTCTACTTTTTTAGGAATCTGGCCGGTTCAATACTAATGCCGAGATTTCATCCGATTGGCCGTTATCAACTGAATGTACGAATTAAAATGTCTCACCTCTTGTAATGGAATTACTGTGGAAGTATAAAATAATCCACACAAAAGAGTCAGCAAATAAACTTTAATTGCATTAAAATACGCAATAACTTAAATTAATACACATTTTAAATATATATGTGAATAAATATCGTAATTACATTTTAAAAGCTTCATTTTTTTCCACTGAATATTCATTAAATTCGAATTTGAAATCAACACCAATTATCGAAATTGTCAGTTGACGATCTGGATTATTCAGTAAAAAATGTGTTCGGTTTTGGGTTGTCTTCTATTTTTTGTGTTCACATTTTCAGTTGAATCCAAAGATATTTTTAAAATGAATGCCCTGTTCCGATTATGATTATGTTTATTATACGGCATTCAAAGTAAGGAAATCATTGAGTCAGCAGAAGCCAACTGTGATCACGAAATTGTAAAGTACTTCCACAGAGCAATGAACAATGCAAATTATTACACATTTCGCGTAGAAAATATTTTTCTATAAATATTGTTATGCGTTTTATAAGATCTCAGCGAATAATGTACAAGTTTAACAGCTTGGCTGCAAATTTCTCAATAATCCGATATTGAACAAAATTCGTATTATGATGACAGAGAATCCAATACCTTAAGTAAATGATCGTTATGACGCACCACAGCGTAAATATTAAATATAATTATTGTGATAATAAGCATCAGCTCAACTTAAATACTAAATTGTGTTAAAAAATTATGCAGCTTGAGTAATGTTTTATTAAAACTTTATATTTTCCACAGTGCACACACAATTGGCTTGTTTTAATGGTTATAGCACATCCGCTGCTGGTCACTGAATAGCAAGGCTGCCATCCCAATTCTATAAATCTACATAACAATTATGATGCTGGTTAGTATTAAAAACAATAACAGCCCCGAACTACAGCAACAACGATAGCTATAGAAATATCTGCGCATAAGCTGTATAGCAATAGCAAAATAGCTATGGTTACAGCTATGACTATGTCCGTCATATTTCTAACAATGCGTTGGCAACTGGACAAAAAGGCAAACTTATCTACACTGCGCGTTGTTGTTGCTGTTAGAAAAGTTGATGTTGTTGCTGGTTGGCGTGGCATTTATACGCCTGTTTGCTCAGCGTTTTGTATGTAGGTCAACATTTGCACGCTGTGTGACTGACGTCAACATGGATGGGCCTGCACAGTCCGTTTCCGTTTCCCGTGTTTATGCAGTGCTGTTGCCGTCTTATTGTTATTGTTGTTACTGCACCTCGTCTGCCTGCGCAGCTTTTGTTGCTGCTGTTGTAGGCTTGTCGTTCTGATTATTGCTGCTGTTATGACAAATGCCCACACTGCATGGTGAACACCAGCATCTGACCAAGCCGCCTATTCGAGTATATGGCATGCTGTTATATACTACAATTCCTATGTACAACATGCATATATACAAACTCATATATGTTTGTGCTATTGATTTTCATTTTTGCGTGTTTTTCAAGCGCTTTTGCATTTATTTGCGCCGTCATTGACAGCAGTTGCCACACATTTTTTGTAGCATATTTTTTTGGGCGTTGTCCGTTGCATTTAATTGGTATACATGCATTTTCGCGCGTCAACGCAATGACCATACATGCATGTGTGTGTGTGTTTGTCACGCACTCTTTAAAATTGTAGGCGAACCACATACGCCCACCCTTTGCAACGACCCATCATGTTGCTGTGCACTTGAAAATTGCAATCGTCAACGCAATTACGGTTTTTTTATTTTCATAGGCAACTTCTTTGACAGCATTGCGAACACCGCATACTCATAATTGCTGCCTTAAGGCTGCGTTCCAGCCCAACATTTTACGTTTTTTATGTATATATGTACAACTTTTCGTTGATTGTGTATTGATTTTTGCATGCCACATGCTTTTAACATGTTTTTAATGACATTTTTTGCCAGGTTGTTACTTCATTAAAATGAATGGCATAAAAATGTTGCATATTTGACGTTTGGTTTTTTCGAATTCTGCTCAAGTGGGTCGACACTTGTGCCGAGTTGTCGTTGTCGTTTGGCTAAAGAGATTTCAATAAACTGATAGGCAGGAGCTTCTTTTGTGTAGCCTGGCATAAAAGAAATCACATACATCATTACAATATTTATTTGCACACACTCTTAACCTCCCCCACAATGTACTAAGACAAAGAAATACTGCACCAGCAACAGAATAAGCAGCAGCAAACGCAACAGAAACAGCGTCAAATTCTGAGCTCTGAGCTGTGAGTTGTGAGTTGTAAGTCTTCTGTTCTGGGCAGGAAGCGCATTTGCATGTAACACGTGAGCTCACAAAGGACAAGTGACATTGTTTGGGGGCTTGTGGGTCGCTGCCTGGCACACACACACATTAAAGTGAGAGTGCAAGTGCGTGGTAGGGTTGATGTTCGGAACAACATACTACAGTATACAAACATACAACCCCGTACCCTCGTAACCCCAACAGCACATATGACAGCAAAACAAATAGCCTGGGTGATGCCCCACCGTTGGTATGAGAACAAGACTGAGTTGATGCCGGTGCACGTCTCAGCGCACAAAACAAATTATGCGAAATGCATTTGGAGCTGGGTGAAGTTTGAGATGTTGCACATTAAATGATTAAAATTTTTAAAAATCTCTTACCTGTACTCAATGATTCAAATGTGCGCTTCAAATATGGCATCTAACACTCATACATCAGAACAATTGTTTAAAAGGATAGCGATTAAACCTTAAAGTTATATTGGACTACAACTCTTCAACAACTTTATATAATCTCTATTTTCGCCGTGATAAATTTACTACTGAAAAATTCACTAGAGAACTTTAAGGCATATTACCGCCTTTATGGGTATAGAGTATTAAAAATTGATTATATTGCAATCGTTTTTGTATATATCGAACGGAAATGGCAATGGTAAACAATTTGCCAAGTAGTTGTTGAGTATATAAACTGAATGGCACTGTAAGCCGAAAAGTTGTTGAAACAAAGTTTTCTGTTTCTGGCTTTGTTATACCCTGAAACCATTGAATGTGGATAAAAAGGCCATAATGGTTTTGTGCAAAAGTATGTAACAGGCAGAAGGAAGCATCTCCGACCCCATAAAGTATATATATTCTTGATCAGCATCAACAGCCGAGTCGATATAGCCATATCCGTCTGTCCGTCCCTCCATCCTTATGTATGAACGCGTCGATCTCGGGACTATAAGAGCTAAAGATTCCAGATTTGGATATAATGTTCCTAGGCAGTACCATTATAAGTCTTCCCGCGTACACACACACACACCCACACACACACATACTTGCAAGCATTGTATAGGGTTCAGGGTATAGTCTAGTCGGGATTTCTCAACAAGAGCCTTCTTACTTGTTCGATTTGAGTTTGTGGGGCAGCGTCAGCTTCGGGAGCGGAAATTGTGACGAAAATACCAACGCAAATACATAGATATACGTCAGTATAGACAAATAACCGTTACTTAGTTTCCGCTTAAGCCAAAAAGTCATTCTTTGGGCATATGGAATGAGAAAATTGTATATTGACCAAGAAGTTTATAAAATTCGAGTTTATTGATTTTGAATGCTTGTCGAATTTTATTCTTTAATCATGTATCATGAAGTTTCTGACTTATCTTACTACTTCCCCACTCTGATTGCTTTTTTAACTTCTGCCAGATAACTAAAAGTAAAGTTGATGATTTTTTTACAAATCATCTCTGAGTTTTTCTAACGTTATGTTGCGTACTCTGTTGCTGGCGGTCTTTGTGTCCAAACAGTTTGATCAACACAAAAGCCGCTTAGCACGCACTTTCCATTCACACAAAGATAAATACACAAACTTAATAATGTACGAGTACATAATAAAGAATATCCATGAAGCGTTGGTTTTTTATTTTGTCCTATCATGTTATTTGCAGGCTTCAAAGAATATAATAATCACCCATTAAGTACCGTTTTCAATTACTGTCCTGATGCTGCATTGTGCCGTGGCGCCCAGCTCTTGTGGCTGCCACTCAAAATGTCGCTCAGCGCTAAACACATAAAAAACTAATCAACTTATTTATGAACATTTGCGGCGAACAAAAGAAACGTGCAAAATTGCGTATTCCGTCCAGGCAGACGAGTAAATAAAGCGAGAAGCTGAGAAAATATACTTCAAGACAGACGATAAGCTACAAGCAGCAGCCCAAAAGTGAAAAGTGCAAAATAAGAGGAAGTCGCAGTTTCTATTTTTTCCGTTCGATATATTTCATGCTGCTATTTTACACACTCACAAAGTATTAAAAAAAATACTTGAAAATGCAGAACAAATTTCAAGAATCTTAAGTGAAGTTTTTTATAAAGAGTTCTTTTCATAAATTAGGAGTATAATAGTGTTTTGAAACTCAAAATTAATATAGAGGTCAAGCTTTTAAAACAAAAACTTTGTGGAAATGTTAAAACCTTTGATAAATGAAATATTTTTCTGAAATATCATTATTTGCAGTACATTCAGAGTGCTTTCTGTGACACATGTGACAAAGTCTCGTGTGGCATAATATGCTATAGTTTACTGCCATGTGGAGCTGTCAGCCTTCTGACCAACAAATTTACGCCACTTACATTACGTATCGAGTCCCAGCTACCATGTGCAACCATAAATGCCCAATGCTGTTAGTTTATCAGCTGTGGTGCGTGTGGGGCATATCAAAATAGGATTGGGATTGCGAGGGAGAAAGTTTTTATGGCTTGACCAAAAGCCTTTTATGTTGGTTCAAGGCAAATTTGATGATTTTATTTGGGCAGCTCGTACAAGTATCGATGAACAACTTGTGCTTAGGCTAATGAAGAGAGACGGAGAGATAGAGAGAGAAAGGTAGATGCTTTGTGCTATTTGGGGTCATTCGGCACGTTAATTAGTCATAATTACCCGCACAGCTTTTGGGCTTTGTCAGCTGCCTTTTGTGCGCCGTCACGCCTCTGATTTATGGCCGTTCCTAACGTTCTTAAAGACCCACAGCTTTAACACAAGCAAAATGGCGTTGCCTCACATACACACCAACATACACACACACATCAAAACACTTACACACTGACAGCTCTCATGCGTGTGCTAAATGATTTGGAATTGATTAGAAGTTGCCCGCAAGATACATTAGGGGGAGAACGAGAACACAAAATGAAAAAAATAAAAAAAATAAACAACTGTGGGCAAAGCAGACAAATATAAATAAATAAAATATCAAAGAAAGCTCGGATGAAATTTTTATGCGAAGACGACGGAAAACTTTATTGAAACTTCTCGGCAGCCTTGCAAGAGGCGCGGCTGCTTAAGGAAAAGGCTTCTTCGGCTCTTGATGGAGCTCCATGGTGTTCGGTCTGCCTGGCAATTCAAGATAATAAGCATCAGCAGCAACCACAACACAAAAAACAACAACAACACAAACTGATAAACAACAGCGATGGCGTTGAAATGCTGGGACATCTTGGCGGTTTTCACGTCTACTTCTCATCCGGCTGCCAAATAAACTTCCAAAATGTTGGCGCTTCGTCGCCTCATTTCAATTGCGCTCAGTTGCTGACAGACAGTTACAGATACGAGCAATATACGATGTACTACATATAGTTCGTAATGCGACATTTCGGCTAATGTGTATGGGCAAACTAGATTGGAACTTTTATTACATATAAATAAGTATGCAAGGTCTTTGCACAAAGCATAGAGCTGTAATAGAAAATTGCGAAGGAAGTTAAAAAATAATATTTACTTTCGAAGTAAATACTTTTAAGGAAAATAACTTTGCATAAAATAAACATATTATATCTATTTATTATGTATTTAGAAGTCCTGTAAGAATTTCTGTAAATTGTTAGAAAACTGTTTCAAATAATTTCGTCTTCCCATAACTTTTATGACACCTCTCGCTTGTTGAAGCTCATTTTGGAAAATTCCCCAATCATTTTGTTTACAACACTATCACTTGTCGCTCTATTGTGAGGCCCTTCTTCAGTCTCTATAAGTTTTATTGCTACCATTTTCTGGCGGATTTCTTAGCCATTTTGTTAACATGATGTTTTCATTGATATTGTTGTTTTGTTGTGGCTCTGATGTGTGTTTGCTTGTTGTTATTGCCGATGAAAATTTATTCAATTTATTATATTCTATATAGAGACACTTATTTTCTGTTGACATAATGATACCCATGAAGCTCCGACATACCCAAAATGTTATGCGCGAAAATGTGGCGATATTTTCCTAGCCTTGCTGACAGGCAGCCTCCTCGACCGCATCATTCCCATATGTGTCAATGTGTGTGAGTGTGAGAGGGGAGCTGCTAGTATAATATATGTGCGCGTGTGTGTATGTGTGTAATGAATCTATTATTAAATTGTGTTGCTTATGACAACAACAACCGCGACAGCAACGATAACACACTGACAGCGCAAACAAACAACAGCAACGGCATCATCAACGCCTGTTCTATAATTTTGGTGACGCTGTCGACGTCGCTGCCAGCTCCAAGTATCAATCAAAAGCAGACTTTGCCGCTTGCTGTTCTGGTGCTCTCTTAGAAATTTATGAAGTTTCTTAATGCCAAAAACCATGAATGTTGTCGCCTGGGTCGCAGAGTATCAACAACAACATAAATATTTTTCGCTTATATTTCTTCGTTTTCTTTTCATTCTATCTTTGTGTGGATGTTGTATTGATGGTGTTTTTTTTTTTTTTTTTGTGTGTGTGTTAACAAAATCAGTTCCTGCATAAAATCGCCAATTTTCATGTAGTGTACTATCAACATCATCAACGGTTGTCGCTTTCTTGGTACGAGTTTTGGGAAACTCAGTTGAAAGCGTATTTTGAACTGTGATTTCATTTTTGCCTTGCGAACTTTAAACCCTGCCCTGATAATCACTGTCTCCTTTCAAAGCTCTCATTAGCAAAACGTTCAAAACTCTTTTGGCCAACTTTTGACTTCATTACGTCGCGTTTCCTCAGTCCGCCACCCGCTGTCAACTCTTACTCTTACTACTCTCTCTCTCTTCGTCGCCTCCTGCCCGCGTCGCACTGTCGCCGCAAAATTGTGCAACGTTTCCGCTACTGCTTTTGGCGCACATCCGTTGCCGCTATTCTGGTCCTGATCCTTCGCCTGGTGCTGGTCCTGTTCGTTCTGCTGCCCCAACTCTGTGGTTATTCGCCATTTCATTTTATTTTGCACATTTTATTATGACTGGCGCTTGCGAGGCAAGCTCATACATTTTTTATTATTATGTCTGCTTATCAGCATGTGGCAAATATACTCCAGGACCACCGCCTGTGCCACAGCCAAAGGCCCTCGTCGCTGCTGGCTGCTGACTACACAAAGCAGAACAGAGTCGCGGCAAGCCGAGCCAAGCCAAGCGTTGAAATGCGCGCTTAGAGCCGCTCGTTTGGGCGCGTCGCTTTACAGTTCGCTGATTGTTTGAATGATGACGACGTCAGCAGCGACTAAAGCCTATAAAGCTGCGCTTTGATGCTAACTGGCATTGAATTGTTACGCCCAGTTTAACATCTTTTAAATTATGGCTGCAATATGTGCGATGCATGTTTTTAAGTACATTTTTATAGAATCTCATACATTGCTCTCTGTACAAAAAGTAAATTATGAAAAATTATTTGATTGCGTCAACATTAAAAGTCGCCACAATAAAATTGTGGTATTTCACAAGTAATTCTCAAGTATTTAAATTGAAATATCTTTAAAATCGGAGCTAGCATCTTTATACATTTAGCAATTCCGCTCGTTTTTGTTGTTCAATATTTTGCAACTTTCAAAGCTTTTAATATCCGGCCGGCCTAAAAGCATGCACCAAAAATTTGAACAACAACTGCAACGCAAAGCCAACGGCCATTGACTGCGACGGCGAATGTGGCCGCGACCGCCATTGTCATTTGCTGGGGCAATGTCAGAGACGCGGGCCGCAAACAAACTGCCGGCGCCAGCAGCAACACAAAAACCGCAAAAAAAAAACACTCACAAACACATACACTAAAGCGCAGCTGGCGAGTGTGAGCGGCCAAACAGCAAATAACAAAAAGCACACGGCAAAACACTCAACCAGCAGCTATAACAACAACAACCACGATAGAAGCAACAGCAGCCGTCAGGCAGCAGCGGGCAAAGTAATTTTAATTAAAACTTATGGCAACGTCTGCGAGTGAGTAAAACACGGCGAAACGAGTTGATAAAAGCGCGCACAAATACACAGAAACAAACAAACACACACATTTATTCACAAACATACATATATAAATGCAAATACACACACATTCATATGCGAATGGAAGCTCAAGGCCCCGTTGCCTTAAACGAGGTAATTAAAAAAGCGTAAGCACCTCCATTCCTAGCCAACTACAACGATACAACGAACCCAATCCCTCTCACTCCCCCTACCATGCCTTTCTGTGCTTCGCTGTCTCTGTCCCTCACTTTTGACCTCCCTCTTCCTCTGTCAGTGTGTAATTTCCATTTTATTGTATGCCCGCGTTTTCGTTTGCTGCACTCCTTTTTTTTGCTATTTACCTTTGTTGTTTTGTTATTTTGTTTTATTCTTCTTGTTGTTTGTTTTCCATTTTGTTTGTTTGCCTTTAAGCCGGCGCCGTAATCTGATATTACGTATACGACGTGAGAGCCAGATATTTAATAGAAACTCAACGTTTTTAAGCTTGGCAGCCAATAAAAGCAGCAATTTTTTTTAGTTCTCTTTATTTTTTTTATTTATTTTTTTCCACAGACAGTTAAACTGTCAGGTGTGCTGGACAGTAGCAATGATATCGGATGGTTCGTATTTATTAGCTTGGCTCGCTTTCATAAAAGCAGCTTCCAGCAGTCGTTAAATATGCGCATTACACCTGATTCCATGTAGTAAATATGAGAGTTGATTAAAAACGTTGCCAATTTGCATACTGTGGTGCTGTTTGTGAGAGGAAATAAAAAATGAACTGTTGTTTATTATGATTGATGGAGATTTAAATTGTGAAAGTATAAGGTATGAATAAAACTTGTGAACTTATAACTTTCATTTTAAGTTAGGCTCCTTTACTGAGAAATATCGCACATGAGATAATAATTTGTAATTTTGTATTTACTCTACATAAACTCAAGTGCACATTTGAAGTTTGCAAATTGGATTTATAGATAGAAAAGATAATTCCATACGAAATGAAGGACGCTTTAATAACAATGCTGTCGATTAATTAGTTACATATCTTTGCATTATTAGTAACTTATCCGGGCAAGAGTATTCATTAATTACGCATGCATCCTTATTTGCTACCATCTCCATGAGTCTTACTGAGATAATCCGTAAATGAACTTTGCATCAGCTTTTGAATCCTCTTGTACTAATTACAAGTTCTTGACAGGTTGGTCCATTGCCATACCATGTCGAGCATACAGAGCCTTTCTGCACTCGGCCTATTTTGGTGGCAGCTTTTGTTTATATGCGTTTTGCACATAATATACTTACTTTGGTGCAGCTAAATGGGAATTAATACCCCCTCCTGATCCTTCAACTCGAATGAGTCTAACGGCAAAATGAAGCCAAAAGCTTTTGAAGCCGGCTGCTTGATTAACCATTCATTGCTGTTTTATAGTGCCTCAATGACTGAAACTGAAACTAGAGCTGAAACTGAAGTTGAAGCTGTAGCTATAGATGGGCAGTGGCTTCTTCTTGCTGCGAGCTGCTTTAGTTGCCTGACTGACTTAACTTTTGCTGCCGCTGCTCTCAGAGTTTGCCTCAGCCCACTCTTTGCTCGCCTCACTGAACGCTTTTGTGTGTTCCGGACTCCGACTCTGACTCCAACTACAATTCTGTTTCTGGCTGCGGCTCTGGCTCTTATGCTGAAGCTATGCAATTTACGCTCAAGTAGCAAGCAGTAAGCAGTCAGTTGTAGAGTCGAAGCTATAAGCTGAATTTTGTGATTTCGCATTTGCCAGCTGTAAAGAGGCAATCCGTGCAGAAATTATGTTTAACTTTATTTTCAAAGCGAGTGGCAGAAGCATAAAAAATAAGAGAAAAAGCACAACAAATAAAAATACGATAGTCGAAAGTGTTCGAAGTAAAAATACTCTGTACGCCTTTTTCCACTCTTATAACACAAGTGGAGTAAATCAAGAACCATCTTCTGACATCTGTTATACATTTTGAGAACTTATTCAACCTTTTTGTTAGTTACGGAGTATATTTGCCAACAGTTGTTTTACCACAAAGAGCTGCATGCCCTGAACAAAATTCAATTAACATTTAATTTGGCCAAACTTGCGCCATCCGCATATGGTCTAAAGGCCCCGGGCCCAACAAAAGCTACACAAAACACAAGCTTGACTAGAAAGTTGTGCAGAAGCTTTTTACTGGTGACAATCACAACGTGCAATGCTGTTGCTGTTGCAGTACTATATGCATTATGGCATTATAACATTGCAGTTGGCCAAAAAAAAAACACAGAAATTGCTTATGCATGCAGCACAGCAATGGCTATGAAATCCGTGCCAAGCAACTGCTGCCGTGCTGCTGGGGCTCCACAGCAGTCTCAGCCTCAGTGAATCCTTGCACGTAGCGGAAGCAATGATCTGGCAAATTTTAGTTTTACTTGTAGTAGCTGCAAAAAGTTTCGCTTGCTCTTACACTAAATAGCGTTAGCAGCAGCAGAAGCAGCAGTAGCAACAGCAGAAGTCTCTGTTGATGAGGACAACGGGTCGAGAGAGAGACAGAGGCGGCTAAAAAGGAGTAAATGGGGGAATGGGGTATGAGGTACCTGGAGACTGGCAGTGTTGTTGACGTGCTTAGGTGTTGGCTTATGATTGCGCTTGCGGCAGCATCACCAGCTGCTGTTGTTGCCGGTGCTTCAACTGCTTCGCATACCTTGGCCGCAGGATGCAGCGACAAA
The DNA here is from genome assembly GCA_035044485.1 of Scaptomyza reducta. Classification (NCBI taxonomy): domain Eukaryota; kingdom Metazoa; phylum Arthropoda; class Insecta; order Diptera; family Drosophilidae; genus Scaptomyza; species Scaptomyza reducta. The sequence continues at coordinate 418,152 of JAWNNV010000206.1, read as the reverse complement.
AACTGCAAGTAAGTTGCTTAAATTGCAGCAAATTTGAGATGCTACACTGAGCTCACTTACCTTGAGGGCACTGAGTGTTTGTCTGTGTTGGTTAGTGTGTGTGTATGTTTTGAAATTGCATCAGTTTGCTGAATACTTTAAGGTGCGACGTAGAGCTAACAAGTTCCGTCAATCTGATAAACTAGCTTGACGTTTTCTAAGTGCAAGGACTTGTTTGTGCACCTGAACGCGTATTTTAAGTTAAACTAAGAAAAGTTTAGGAAAATGGAGTGTAAAGCTGACACTAAATGACAGAGAACGGAACTTTTAAACATTTAAAAAAAAAAAAACATTTAAAACTTATAATGTGAGTATATTCATTAACTTAAGCTGTCATTTCTTACAGTGCACACAAACCCCAATCATACACAGCCAGGCATAAAGTCATAACCTCTGCCACGCCCACTGCAGCGTCACGACCGCAACTTATAGTTACTTTCTACATGTGTATGTGTGTAATTTTGCAAGATTTTATATTCATAGCATAATCCTTGGGTATAAAATAGAAAAGTTTTCGTGCACCAACTCAGAATGGACAGTTGAGGAGGCGAAGTCAGTGGGCGATGCGAAACGGGGGTGGTACAAGATCCAGTCAGTGCACGCAGGATGCAATTTTCAATTTGTTGGTAATTTTATTTCATATTCCACAATCTAAGTCAACTCAAGTTTACCGAAAAACGTTTTACCGTGCAAATGATTTTCACTTTGGCCCTGGCCAGGACGAGCAACTTGTCGTTGCCTGAACAAGTTGTAACTGTTGGCAATAAGGCAAAGGGGTTGGAAGTGAGTGAGTTGCACCAAGCTAAAGCAAAGGACAAAGTTTTCATCTTCGTTTCTGCGGCATTCGCCTCATTGTCATTTCCCATTCAGTCAGCCAGGTAAAGTTGAAGCAAATACCAAGGCGAATGCGAACGCGATTCTAAATGTGAATCTGAATGCGAGCAGCCGAATTCATTCATAAAACAGTAGTAACAGCTAGACAGCTAACACAAGCTTTGCACAGTTGGGTACAGTTGCCAGCCACTCCGGACGGGCAAATGAGTGTTTTGTGTAGGATCAAGTTTTTTGGGCGCAGCGGGGAATAACAACAAAATTACCCCAACAAGGTAGATGAGTTTTTTGTTAAATGTTAAAAATTTTCAACGCAATGCGACAATGAGTTAGTTGTAGACACAGCTTCAGCTGCTAAAATCCACAAAAAAGTGTATCTCCTGTCATAGCAATTACACAGACACTCACACACATATACACACACACACGCACATTTGTCGTAATTTACGTGTGCTGGCTTTTTGACTTGCCCCACAACAATTTGGCCAACACCCGCATCTCTCTCGCTCATCCGAACCCAGGTTTATTTAATCAGTTGTAAGATTTGAGTTTCATGCGGAAATATTTAATTTGGATTTTAAACGCGTTCCTCGGCGTAATCCGAGACCAGGCAAACGACCCTTGACGATCAAGCTCCTGTACACCAGTTCTGCTTGCTGTTCTTTGCCACAGCTGTGTGGCATGTCGGCTGCCGGGAAAACGAGACAAATGTGGCATACGGCGCAGCGGAAATGACAAGAGAAACTTTTTATGGTCGTATGCCGGCGCCAGGTAAGCCTTGTCCTAGGTTCTACCTATCCACTCTCTTTGTATACTGCGGCCTGTCGTCTCAACTTCAGGTATGACTGATTGCAGAGTAACCAAAGTTGGGGTGTTGGTGTTGCAAGAGTAATAACCCTCTTGTTAATAACGTTGTCAACCAATAATTAATTGAATTAGAATTTTATTTCTGTTTAAAAGAATTTAAATGCAATTTTCCAATTACAAATATTATTTAAAACTACATTCTTGCATTTTTTGTGCCATTCTTAAAGATACTTTTAAAAAAATTAAATTCTTTTATGTTTCGAAAACGTAATTAGCACCAAATTACCATAACCTTCTCATAAGTTTACTTTCGTTTTAACCTTATACTCAAACATTAGAAACTCTTGTCTGTCCAGCAGACCACGTTGAGCCTCAATACAATTCCTTTATCAACTATGTCACTGCATACACCCGCGCACCCTCTTTAAAGCAATCTAACACATTTAGTTTTCAGCTTTGTACACTCTGCTCCATATAACACGAGAGATACTTCGCACACCCAACACACATTTAATTTGCTACATAATTACGTAATTAATAAAACACGCTCCACCCACACAAGTACTTGAAACGAGCGTCCATAGAATGTACAAGGTACATAGGCAAACACGCGTCGTACATGACTTGAGTGATGGTGGCGGATGCGCAATATTGACAGCGACAAAGATTTACAGAGCAAAGTTGAACTTTGACTTGTGCACACGCACACAGCAACTTTAAATGCCATCACCACAGCAACAGCAAGAATAACAACAACAACCATCGCCTGTTACAACAAAAACAACAATTAAGAAGCGCTTCCAGGTAATGCTTACATTTGATTACAATGTCATTGAGTAATTAATGTGTCCTTGTCAATAAAAATGCCAGCAGGCATACGCACAGCTGCCTGTCGGCATATAATGGCATCAACAATAGCAACAACAACAACAACATCTACGATGGCAATAAAAACAAGAATGCCAAATGTGTATACACGAAACTAAAATCCTTTTGTTTGGCTCGCCTTAATTAATCTCATCCGTTGGCTCAGCTGGTCGTCCCTTTGACCGGATGTTGTTGTTCAGGTGTCAGATCGAGCCCTCGGGCATTGTTCACATCCTGCTGCTGTTGCCGCTACTTTTCGCCTCAGGAAATTGTATTTCTAATTAATGATCATAAAAAGCAATTTTCGAAAACTTATTACGCATACGATTTCGTAGTTTTCAACCGGCTCCCAAACAATTATGCGCCGAAAATTAACAAAAGCTTTCACAGTAGCAGGGAAAAATTTTGCAGCCTACAGCAATGCAATCAAAATAATTGCTGTAGTTTTGTGGCAGTCGTAAAAGCAATTCAAATTATAATTAAGACTCAAGCGCCCCCAGCAAAAGCAATTAAAAATCACAACAAAATTTTCGATAGCTTGCCGAAAATAGTTTTGCAAATGCGGCGACAGGATATTAGCTAAAAGTTGAGTCGAAATGACTTTGTCTGCCAGCACAACACAATTCGATAATATAATACGTACATATATAGTTAGATACATGGTTATTGTATGTTTGCTTGTGTGTGTGTGTGAGTTTTGGGTTATACAAATCTGAGCTGTATCGAAATCGACAAGCTAATTTGTTTGCTTAATAAGCAGCAGCTGTTAAAATTGATAAGAGGGAATGAGACATTAAATATGGGCTGAAATAAAGTTTAATATTGAAAAGGCAACGAATCGATAAGCATTCGATGGTTTAAGGCAAGTTAAACACCAAAAACATTCGGCTTTGCTGTTTATCCGTTTGATGTTGCGAAACGACTGTCAATTACAATCAATTAAATCAGATTTCTATGTGTTCGAAGATTCATTTCCGCTACGTGCGTTATTAGCTATTCGGCATTAGTTCCAAACAAAATGGCGTCCGCTTTGACACACACGTGTGTGTGTTCAGAGCTTATGCAGACAAAACGGAAATTAATTTTGTTTTTATTTATTGCTATGGAATATGAAATTGATGAGAGCAACGCTTTGAATTTTACGGCTCAATTTGCTTGGTCTGGTTCATTGAACTGGGCCACTCGATAAGCATATTATTATAATAAGCCCACCATAATGAACAGGCGCCCAAAGCCTAAAAGCACACACAAACTGGCCACCTTGCGTCCGGCAGGAACTGAAAGTGTCTGGGCAAAGTTTGTGATATGTTTTGCAAACAAAATGCCAATGGCCAATTTACAGCAGAAGCAGAAGGAGCAGCAGCAGCAGCAGCACGCAGAGGGCCTGGACACAGTCCGGACCAAACCAACAGATTGAAGTACAAACAGAGTGTAGTGGATGAGCAGAGCTGAATTCATGGTTCGCATCTGTGTTGTGCATCATCATGTCAAAGCCACAAACATATACACACACACACACTCACTCACACATACAAGCATGAACACACATTCCACTTGTGTTGTTGGCAACAACTCTGGGGGACTCTTGGCCAAAACAAAAACTAATACAATAATATGGAGCACAATTCTCAAAGCCACTCTGTGCCCATTTTGTCTCTTCCTCGACTCCACCTCGTCTTTGTTGGTAACTCGGTATGTAAGTTGTTCCATCTCTGTCTGCCCGATTGTACAACTTTCGCTGTAGAGCATACATTAAGGCGTGTTGAAGCGCATTGAATTGTGTATTGGGATTTGTTTACAATGCTGGCAAAAAGTTTTTACGTTCGCTTAGCCAAAGGCAAAGCGACTCCCAAGATTCCTAAGCAATTGTCCGGGACCAGCAGCAGCAGCAGCAGCGACAGCAACAAGACGATGACAACAACAGCAGCATTACTTTAGCAAAGCTTTTGGCATTTATTAGATGCACAACTCGTTGGTGTCGACTTTACCGCGTTGTAACGTGACTTAACTTCAGCTGTATATTTGGTTTACGGTTGTCTTTGGCGCTCGCTTTTTAATTTATTCGAAATAACTTTCAAGGCTTTGAATATGCATAGCTTGTTAGCTTTATATGTATGATCAAAAAATCGGTACTGAAACTTTTGACCTTTTTCAAAATATATTTTATTGAGTCTGTAATAGTTTTTCAACTATTGAGATAAGGCATTGAGCTTTATATGCATATTATATTGTTTAAGCCTCCATGTGCCAAAAATGAAATTAGAACCCTTTGAAAAAACACAAAAATAAAATCACCACAAAAATATGCCACAATAAAAAGTTGGCTTTCCGTTGCCCGGTAACTTTCTATGCAAATGACTGCAATATTTGTACACATGTATGTGTCTGCTATTCGTATGAATGTGTGTGTGTGTGTGTGAATATGTGTACGCGTTACATTTTAAATGAATTAGTCGCACATTTGTTTGCACAGATCGCAGCGGCCAACAGCAAATTAAATAGATATATTTTATTTTCTAAAAAATTGGCATTTAAAGCGATATATGGAGCTTTCCATACATGTGTGTATGAAGTGAGTCTATGTACATAGTAAATATGAGCTGTTACTATGCAGCTGCCACAAAATGCAATTTTAGTTTTTTCTTTCCCCCCATTTCCTTTAATTTCTGCGGGTGGACGGGGGTATGTGGGTCAATAAAAATGTCAACGGCAGCACAAAATTTGCCGTTTTAAATTAAATATGAGCCCGCATACGTAATATTTTCAATGCGTGTGTTTTTAATTTGCTTTTTGCCAAACGACAGTTTTAATATAATACGCAAACTGTACATATTTCAAATTTTAATTTCATTTTTGTATTTCGTTCTTCTTTTTTTTGAAGCTTATCTTTTTTATATTAATTGCACCCTAACCGAACAACTATCGTTTTATAAACTTTTTTATATCCATCCACACTTGGCTTTGGCTTTTAATTATGCTGGCAACCCTTGGGCATCAGCTATCGTGGTAGCCCTTTCCTCCCCTCCCTTCCCCCACGCACACACACACACACACACAAAAATGTTGCTCATGAACTGGTGGCTCATTGTTTAAACTTTCAAGTTGGCGACAATAAACGTTGAAACTTTTAGTTTTATTGCTAAAGTTTCGACGAGATTCTCGGTCGCAACAACATTCACAAAAAAAGTCTATGTATAATAATAACCACAAGTCAGAACTTTTGGAGCTCTGGCCACAAAGCACTCCCCAAAAAACTTGTCTCAACAACACTTTCGCTTTGCAGTGAGTTTGAGTTCTACTCGGAAATCGACAACCGAATGACTGAATTTTGTTTGCCCATAAAACTGTTGAGCAGCCAAACAAAAATGCAAAGCGGCTCTAATCAAGCACAGCCCCCAACTACTGTGGCAGAAACAGCTAAAAGACTCAATACATAGCCTTAGTCTTACTCCATGTCTGCACCCCTGCTCCGTTCAATCTACGGGGAAGCCTCAGTAAAGTCACAGCTCACGGTAAACGGCGCCCGAGTCAAACTGTGCAAACCTGCACGTACCTGCACTTGATCTATGCGGATATTAAGATATTGAATTACCTTTTTGTTCGTGCAGCTCAGACTGACTCAATTTTGCCATCTTACAGCCCCGACCAGAACGGTTACATGAACGCGACATTCCAGTGTGCAGAGCTTTAAGATATGAAAAAATGCGAGATAAATCCTTGTGGCAATTGAACGTTAATGGTTAAATAATACACTGGACCAAATATGCACCCAATTATGCTTAAAATTCCAAGCATAGCCAGCAAGTGGTTAAACCCAAAGACCTGGTCTGGTTTGCTAGACACGAAACGTGTCCATGCGGCCGTCTAAATCTATTAAATATGCAGCACGCGTGCCAAGGGCTGGGGCACACCGACAATGATATGGATGATAGCGTTTGGGGAGTGTGAAGAGTACTACTGGGTTGCCTTACAAATCTGGCTGGGCTTTGTTCGGAGCTCAGATAAGACATACCAAATTCAGCAAATAAAGAAGTTCAGCTCGAGAAGCTGCTTAAATAGCTTACTCAGTAATAATATAGAAAAGACTATTATTAAGCCGAATCAAAGGTGATTTAATAACATATATCTTTAAGTACTGTGAATGGTTATCAAGAGCTATCATTAATCAGAATATCTAATGGTTAAAGTTGGATTATTATTGTTGAGCGTCTGCACGTTTTATTGCGTACACTGACTTAGGGTTTTCGCGTCGCAGCTGTGTTACACTTTATGGGGTTCCCTAAGACGATGGCTAGAAATTAATGTGCCTGCGCGTAATTTAATAAGAAACCCAAAAGAAGCCTAGAAAACACACAATAACAATAAGAAGGTCCGCGACGCGGGCAACGAATGTTGTTTATGGCTGTAAATATTTCTAATTGGCGTAAGTTGTGCGGCAGCTGTTGGCCGCCTTTCAACTGCCACATAAAAAAAAAGGGGACAAATGACACTGCTGGCAACTTCACAATTTGCCAGGCAAAGACGAAATTTACCACATACATAACGAGTATGATTGTAAGTAATCGGATCTTTTTATGGCGACAGCACTGCACTCATGTTCAAGAGCTAAATGTAACGACTGGCATCTGACCTCACAATGTAACAAGTTTATGGTGCAAATTAAATTTGATTCCACTAGTTGAGAGTGCACTTTCTGGCAGATAGTTAATAAAAGTGTAAAACTACTAAATTTACTCAATTTAATTAGCTTAAGCCGGCCACAGGGCGGTTTAAAGTATAAATTTCAATTTAGTGTAGCATTAACATAATTCGTCAGGCAAAAAACACAGCAAAAGAAAAACTAAAATCTGTAGAATAAACACAACGACCAAAATTCCAAAAGCCCCAAAATGCAAATGCAGCACACAGACAGGAAACTGAAGTCTGGCACTGAGACGGAGACGGCAAGTGAGGCATAGACTTTAGCTCATGGCTTGCTGCACATTTTTGTTAAGCACTTGTTGCTTAAGCTGTAGGAGGAACCAACCCCTCTTCCTTCCACCATCTTTGCTTTATTCTAGCCGAGCTACCCTTTTCAAAGTTTTCGACATAAAATTCACTTAGACTGTCGTGGCTGTCGTATGCGTTGCTTTGCTGCCTTCCTGCCTGCATGCCTGCCTGCCTGACTTGTATCTGTTGCCAGGCATCTGCATATTTGTAGCAACCGGATGGCAAGGACATTGCAGGCATGTAGCTGTGGCAACTTGCATGCAAATACAATTTGACTGCCTTGTTAGAGCGCCCTGACTGCGATATCCCTAGCAAAACAATAAGACGTTTTGCCACGACCAGCAAAAAGGGGGGAGGGAGTCCGGACCAGAGTCAATCCCCCTCGCCTGACAGCAACCCTGAAACTGTCACATGGACAGCCATTTGGCATGAGCTTAAGCCGCGTTGTGGGTTGTCGCTGTGGCTGTGGCTGTGGCTGTAGCGTGGCAACTCTAATAAATGCCACAGCATCTTCAGCTGACAGGCACTTCCCTTGCTCTCCCTCTCCTTCCGTCCCTTTGTCATGGGTTCACCTATTGCCAACTAATGTTATTTGCGTGCGGTTCTTTTTATGGCTCGCTGGGGTGTCATAAGTGTGCAAAATTCATGTCCTTAATGCGCAACATTTGTAATATGTGCCAGCCAACAGTTTTTTAAGCCAATCGCATTGCCAGAGTATGAGAACACAATATACTTATGAAATACAATATGCTTGTACTCGAATCTTGAACAAGTTGAGTTCGTATACCAATTTATAATTATTTTAAATAATTATATTGATAAGACTTTCAATTGTAATATATATTTTTAATGGGCACATATTTTAATTCAGTCAATGCATTAACAAATCCAAAATCAATTTCAGTCCTGTCAGTTATCAAATGCAAACAAAAGGTAACTCAACAAAGCTCCAATACTGAGATGTGGAGACCAGTTAGTTCTGGCTTCTACTGATGCTACTGACGAGAACGACGACACTGATGATGGTGATGATAATGCTGATGAAGGCAGCTTCAGGTCAAGTGCTATGCTTTGTTAAAATCTGACCTCGTCAATGAAAATTGGGCGCCAGTCGGGCAGAGAGAGGATGGAAGGCCCAACAAATGCAAAGGAGATGGGGCATGCAGCATATAACGTGTGCAGATTTTGACACACATTTGTAAATTGCTGCGGTCCCTCTTAGTGTGGCTTCGTATGTGTGTGTATGAATGTGGCTTGTGAATGTGTGTGGAATGTGTATGTGAGGGTGCTTGTGCGGTTGCTGAAGTGAGAAATGCCAAAGCAAAAGTCGTAACCACTTTGTAAGTGTCAAAAACACAGCAGAAACGAAAATTGGATTGCAGCAGCAACAACAACAACACTAACAACAACGGCAGCCGGAAACGGAAGCGGCAATGTAAGAGCCTGCGTTATGAGCAATGACCCCCCCACCGGGGGGCCTCCTGCTTCCAAAGTTTTCATTATGTTGGCTAATACAATACATACAAATAAGCAACTGCAGCAGATGACCAAGAGTCAGCGAGTAAGAGGGTGATAAACAGAGAATGAGCGAGAGACAAGGAGAGAGAGAGAGAGCCGACAAACACCGTGAGCACGAGTCGATAGCACTCATTCGCAGTGTGGTCTCTGGTCATTCATACGCAACGTGAACCCCACCCATGCAATCAGCGCCCAACCATGTTGAGGGCGATTGGGCGTTGGCTTCTACTGCAACAGCAGCCCTGTGAACTGGCCTGCCCTCAACTAAACAGACGGATGACAGTGGACTGGACAGGACACAGGCCGGGACTGCACTACACTGCACTGCACTGCACTGAACAGAACGAAACTGAACTGAGCTAAGCGTGTGCTTTGAACAGCTCGATTTATATTTGCTATATTGGACCATCGATTTTGTTGGCCAGATATATGCATGAGGGGGCTGGGTAGATTTTGTAGTTGCATATAAATCGCTTTTAATTTGCAACCACAAATTATTACATAATTGGTATTGCATTTGTAAACAATTTGTACACAATGGGGAACCCATGAAAAGTTGATTGAACTGCTGGCTGGAAATGCCATGGACGACACATCAAGTTTAGTGTTGAGTTCTTTTATGTTTCGTATATCGGCAATTTGGTATGTGTGCGTAGAAGTGTGTGTACACGTTTAGTGTATATGGGTATTCCGGACATTTTTCATGTGTACTTTTATATATGAGAAATATTTTATGGCCAATATAAATGTTCCGCACGCACTTGGGGGAACAATAACTTTGCCAAGCTGCCGTTGACGTTGGCAAATGCCAGCAGAGACTCCAACTTTAGCTCCCCAAAGACGCGTCGGTTGCTGTTTAGACTGGCAAAAAGCCCTTAAAGTGTGCGAGTGTTAGAATTCCAGAAAAATAGAAGCCAACTCAAGGCGAAAGCGCACATCAACTAAAGGAAAAGCAGTGTTCAGCAAAAGCATATAGTATATATGCTGCTAGTTGATAGCCTTAAACAACTTCTAATGTTTACCACTACATTTTTAAGCTATTGTAATTTTAACAAATGAATATGCAACACCAACAAACAATTCTCTGTGTGTGAGTGTTTGAAAGACTGGCATTGGTAGTTTATCATCATCATACTATTTGATCTTCTAGAAGCACACCACATGTATGTTCAATGCGTGTGTGTCTGATAATGGAGAAAATTCAACTCTTATATGCATTACAAGACAAACATAAGCAGCTTAAAGCGAAATGCAACAAAAAATCGTTCTTGATAGCGGAACAGTATAGAAAATTGAATTGGCAGTTTAATGGCTTGTGAAACTGACAAATTGACATGTATAAAATGTGCCAAGAATAAAAAATATTAACAAATGCTGAACTTTTATATCCTGAACGCATTAAAGATGGGTAAAAAGGGTATAATGGTTTTGTGAAAAAGTATGTAACATAAAGTATATATTATTCTTGATCAGCATCAACAGTGGTGTCGATATAGCCATGTCCGTCTGTCCGTCCGCGTCGATCTTAGAGACTCTAAGAGCTAGAGAAACAAGATTTGAAACATTAACTCTCCTTATACCTAGGCAGTACAAGTTTTATTCAAATTTTTGATACCTCTTTCCGTTTCCGATATACACATGTAATCGATAACAACAAAATCTTGAATTTGAGACATTAGACGAAATAATGACAATGTGTGAAATTTGGATTGAAATCAGTTGAAAAACACCGAAGATATATAAGAAAATATGCACTATACGCGTACACACACACTCACACATGCTTGCACGCAGTGACTGTACGCGTAAAGTATAGGATAGGGTATAGTCTAGTCGGGATTTCTCGACTACTTATTATAAATGGGTTTGTTTTATCTTTTTCTCTTGATTCAAATAAATATTTATGAACAAAAATGCTTAACATTTTGAACGAATACGAATTATATCCTTTTTTGGTCCAGACTCCTTCAAAAGTTTTATCAATTTCTCAAACATTTTCAATACATAATCCATTGTCGAATCCTGTACCGTCAAAGTTTTGTTTTCCGACCCTAAAGCTCGTAGCTTAAACCTGTCAGTTACCCGCCAAACTAATTTATGCTGCCTTTTTAAACTTTATAACTAAGCAGCCAACACAGCTATTTCATATTTTTAATTATTTTCTCTCAGAAACACAAGAAGAAGAAAAAATTAACTAAAGAGAAAAGCAAAGCGCGCGTCGGCAACACTTGAAAAAGGAAAACATTTTATGAGCGTGCACCGCAAAAACTAATAACACTTTGCCACACTCCTCCAACCTCCAGCTGGGTGCAACCCTGATCTCTGAGCCCTTGTCTCTGTGGCCAGCGCTTGAAACTTGAGCCAAGACTTGAGGTTGACCAAAGCAGCAATTGCATAGCTTTCTGTTTTTTGTTAGTTTTTGTGCAGCTTTTTATTTTTACGCAAAGTTTTGCATTACAAAAGCCCAAAAAATAAAAGAATTTCCCAGAAAATTCACATAATGAGGGGTCAGCTGCTGGGCAACTTCAAGGATCTTTGTTAAATTCAAACGACGGAAAAACAATGTTTTTTAAAAAAAAGTTATTTAAAATATATTTCTTTAATCATTTAATACAAGTTGCTAGCTACATCGAAAATAATTTGAAAAATGTTTAAGCGCTGAATTTAATACGATCAACATGAAACTTTCCGCATCTCCAGCTGTTGCCTAGTTCAAATTTAATCCAATCTCTAAATATTTGCCGAAATGTCATGTACTCGCTTGCTGGTCGCCCTCTCCCCCACCCGCGTCATGTTGTTGACTGCCTAAATGGCTGACTGTCTGACGTTGCGTTTCGATTTCCTGTACACAACGTTGCAATTGCAAAACTGCATTCGCACATGCATTTGCATTTGCATTTGGTATGCATGTCCAACTCTCTCTCTCTCTCTCTATACACATGTGTTTATATTTGGTGTGTGTGTATGTGTTTGCGTATTTGATTGCTGCTGATTGTGACATTACACTTGACATTTACGGCTACCGAGGCAACAGCACCAATGCGAATCTCTTGCTCTCATGCATCTACTACTATTTTAGTTTTTACCACTCTCTCTCAATATTCTCGCATACAGTCCGCCATTTTGGCAATCTGGGCCATTGCGCATGCTCACCATGACAGGAGAGCACACAGCAACAGTAAACAGCAACAATTTCATTTGCATGCCTCTTGTTGTAGTGTGAATTACACACACACACCCACACACACACGCACATAGATAAACGTATCTTGTATCATACCGCAATGTGCGTTCCCAACAGCTTCCCTACTGCCCAGCCAGCTTATTGTCCCAGTACATTGCTGCTAAGTGGCACAATTTTATGAGTCTCGACGGGTTTTTGGTCCAAGTTGATAATTTTCACTGCCTGATGCTGATGTTGCTGTTGCTGTTGCTGTTATCATTTTGCATGTGCTGCGCATTTAATCAATTTAATGCAAAAATCTCCCCAGTGATTTCGCTTTAGTCACCAAGCGGCGCCAACTGAAAGATTGTTATTTATCACGTTGCCCTTTATTTAATTATGCTCTGGCAACCAAAAATTTTCTCTCCACCAAACCCACAATCCCTCTGCTGGCCCTGCTGCTGTTGCTATTGCTGCTCGTTCTCCAACTGCTGTTGGTAATTTGCTGATTTATGCGCTGCTTGCTGATTATTGTGTTCTGCTTAATTGTCATTCCCTAAGCAAAAGGCGACCCAAAAAATAAAGAGAGAAAAAATACTAGATACGAACGAAGAAAGATGATTATTAATAATGAGCAGTCAGAAGTCACGGGCCCAAGTGTAGCCAATTTGCTGATTTAGTCAACAGGGAGCATAATAAAAACCTGGCTGTTGACACACTTATCAACACACACATACACACCGCTTATAAATACAGCAGCAGCACCAGCAGCAGCAGCAAGGAGCACATGAAGCATCATCGCTTGGAACGTGTTCATTTGCAAATTTATTTGTGTGTCGGTAAGTGGCAGTTTGATGCGCAATGTCCTCTTCAAATGCTGCTACCACATGAAGGGGACCTTATATGACTGTGTATATGTGTTAGTGTGTGTTGGCCAACTGGCGTTGTTGTTAATAATAAAGCACATCAACGACGCCACCAAGAAGTCATTGACTCGTTGAGTTATGCTCACAAAGAGCCCCACGCTAGCTACCATTGTAGTTGTAGTATACCCACACTCACATACACACATGCAAATACACACACTGAACACAACACCGGCAGCAGAAACCGCATCAGCGACGACAGCAGCAGGACGACAGAGCAGCGCATTCGTGCCTAAAATTATGCTAACATTTTGTCCGTGCGGCGGTCTGCGTTTGAGTATATCATGTGTGTGCACTTTGAATGTGTTAATATGTATGTGTGTGTGTGTGCTGTAGCATAGCGAAAAGTCGCTTTCCGTAAGTAGCACTGTGTTAGGAAATACACTGTGCAAAAGTTAAAGAGTACAACTCGTTGAAAGTTAAAAGTTCTCAACTTGTGGAAGATCATACTGGTACTTTCCAGGTATATCAAGAATTAATCGTTATGTGTTCAAAACAAACTATACTTTTAATATCTAAACATTTTTCTCAATGTTCTTTTTATGTTCCAACATTCAATTCGATTACTCGACTTTAATATATCGAAATATAACTTGTAAAGGAAGTATGATATATCCTCAAGAACTAATCATTATATATTCAAAACTAATTACACATTTTGTTATCTACTAACTTTCCGTTTACTCATTAACTCGAATCAAATCTTCTACGATTTCATTCAATACTATTAAGCGTAAGTGATGCCTGCAGACAAAGTAATGAAGTAAACAAGCAAAGCAATCCCGTGACAACTGAACTATTTACAGCAAGAAAAACTTAAACTGAACAGCAAGAAAGCGACAACATTCAAAAATACGAATGAAAATGTGGCTGGTAGCTGTTTAAGCAACTTTATATACCACGCACGTTGTTGTTGCTGTTGCGTAATGCGGCTTTTTGCGACAAGTGTTGCTGAAACGTTGCTGGCATCGTCATCATCACGCACACTCTTTGCACACAAACATACAGAAACACTCTCATACATACACACTCTGGCAATTGTACGTAAATGGTAAATGGTGTTTGGTGGGCAGTGGGAAAAATGAGCTGAAGAGGGTGTCGGATGGCAGGCGGACGGGTACGGATTCCCTCATTCACTCAAGCAAAAACCGCACACACTTCACGTCAAAAAGGAAGCTGCAGATGCCCGACACCGACACCAAAGCGAAAGCGTTAAGTATACGCCATGTTACATGCGCCACCCCGTCACAAAATTAGGCAGTAATCAAAATATACACAAGCTCACACGCCCACGCATATATGAGACCCCAACAAACCCACACACACACACACACACACACACTCACATGCATTATGCGTGTATATGTAGCTTTTTGTGCGGACATCTTTGAGAGTGTTGCCCAACCTACTTTCAACTCAAATTTGAAACAGTTTTGCGTTTGCCGTTTCGGATGCCGACTTTCTTTTTATGTCCTTTGGGTACAGCACACTAACCTGTTGACCTTAATATTTTCTAATCTTACTGCCTGCCTACACATGCCTTTTTCCTTTCCCCCCACATGCCTCTCTCACTGGATGCGTGTCTGAGTGTGTATAGAGTAATTTTAGATAAGCTCAAAATGAAACGAAATGAAATGAAAGCAAAGTAATGGAATAGAAAGGAAAGTTAAAGCAAATGCTGGCAATTGGCAGGCAGGAAAGGAAATTTGTTGATGGCACTGCCTGAAACCTTACAGGGACTGTCCTTTCAAATAAAGGTTTCTATGTGACAACACAACTGATAAGCACTTGGTCGGATTTTATGATATAATGGGTTGTGTCACAGCACTTACAAGTCTTTAATTAAGAACATGGTAAATTCGATTCGCGCAATTAAAACAATTAAATTATTTGTGCGTGCATAATTGAAATTGCATTGCAGTCAGTTAAGAGCAACCGCACACACACTTGAAAACAAATCGATAAAGCGGCCAACGCCCAATAAAAAGTGACGAAAAAAAAAATTGGAATGCTGCTACAACAACAACTGCAACATCAATTTGTTGAAAGTTCTATATACGACGTAAACAAATATACATACAATAAATAAATTGGAGCAGGCGTAAATGCAAAATACTCACGCTCACACACATGCCGAGGTGCATTGCACACATACACATACATGAATACGTATACGTATACGTATACGTATACGTATGTATATGTATGCAACAACATGCAGATGCACTGAACAATAAATAAAATGCAGCAAACGCATTGCAAAGAAGCAAACGAGAAGAGAGAAGATGCAAGCAACATTGTTTGAGAGGAGTTAGCCAAGGGCTGGACAAAAGATTTGTGCTGCGGTCAAGCAAAATCAAGCCTCAACGCACAATGATAAGGCTGGTTATTCGAAATCGTAAAATAAGACTACTTACACGATTAAGATTAGTGCTTGATCAAATCTCGATTTGTTTTGTTTATAAACAAATAACTCTTCAGATGATATAACGAAATCTGTTTTAATCTGATATTTATTTTTTTTGTGTATCGCAGCCCTGGTTCAATGCTTAAATGTATAAATATTTTGCAATTTTATATTTGCGCGTATTTTTTTTATTTGCCATTGCTGTTGTTGTTGTTTTTCCGTTTCGTATATGAGTAATGCAAACGGACAGACAACGCGGCATGAGGCAGCAACGAATCGAGGTATGGTTCACAATGGGCGACACGACGTATACGCAATATGCACATACACATACGAACATTCAACGTACATAACTGTACGTACAACTGTATGTGTGTGCAAAGCGGATTGCGAAAGCATAAAAACGTCGAAACGACAACGAGTACGGGAATGACCCACAATGAAAACGGACAGCACATGTGGGAGAAGAAGCAGCACCAGATATAGCACATGAATCCACACACACATGTGGATTGCACATGCACATGGCCCATAAATATGGCGCACATACACCAAAAACACATAGGCCTATATATTGCAGCTGTGTGTTTATGTATGTGTTAGGTATATATATATATATATATGGAGACGCAGTAAAACGCGAGACGCAGGTAAGAGGCTGCGACAGCTTCATAGCACTTTACAAATTTTCAGTTGAAAGCTGCGCTTTGAACAATCAAGCGTGCCACACAAACCCATACATACACAAACGCACACATACACATAAGTAAGCACAGACAATGAAAGCAAAAGAGTTAAAGCAACGCAGCTGTCGAAAGCGTAAATGAAAATGAAAAATTGTGAAGGCGGCAGGCAGAAGCCGAGAAGCATTGCAGAGCGGCAGCAACAGCAAATTGAAACACAACAAAAATGGATTGCTGGCAATGCTGCACGTTGCATATTTTGGGTCGTGTTGCAGTTGGGGCAGGTCCAGTTAATCGGCTGCAACATACGTATTCAGGTCATCATTATTGATTCGCACTCGCCGCTGTTGTGCGTATACGCATTCACTCACACACACACACACACAGACGAACGTATATATGTACATAGTACGCACACGCACACAGTTGTACGTAGGCATGCACATTTTTGGGGCATTATGTAGTTAAGGCGTTGCATATGGTAACGGCCTCGTTATGTATTTTGAGCCCTACTTTGTTACAGGCGCTATTAACTTTGGTCAGGCTCATTACTAGCGTACACCCGCCCTTACACACACATACACATACTCGTATACACACACACACATACAATTTGTCTATACACTATACTAATCAGCAGCCATTATGTAAAGTCAGTCAAGCAAGCCGCATCTACATTGCGGCGTATGCGCAACGTGCCTCAGCGCATCCAATTTAAGGCGCTGCAAATTGCTATTGCCGCAAATTACCTGACGAGCCACCCAGCAGCATTCGCGCCACCCACGATGCGGCAGTAATTCCAAAAAGAAAAATAAAAATTGACGCAAAAAAATTAAAACGATATCCATTTTGGCTCAGCAATTTTCGTCTCGGTGTCGTCCCTGCAGTGCAAGACTTTCATATCTGTCGTATTTTAGCGCCCTGAATACGCAATGCGTTGGCAATTTGCTGACAACAAACAGGACGACAGGATGCGACAAGGACGCCTGCCTAACAGCCTGCCTGCTTGCCTTGCCTTGCCTGACTTTGCCTGGACGAGCAAGAAACTCGTTTAGTTTTCATTTTCCAAGGAACGCAGCAAATGCGTTTGCTTGGTAATTTTTGCTATTTTCACAGCTGCCGTGGCATAACCTCATACAATTTCTTTTACATTTATTAGAATTTGTGCGAAGTCTTTTAGTCAGGCAGCTTGGCGCGCCGTTTGTCTCTGGGTTCCCGGCTTTAAATTGCCTTCCATATATATATATATATATATATATATATATATATATAAACTTGTACATATAAACATGGACATTCCTTCCATGTCCCAGTCATTCTGCCTGCATCAATCCAAACAGCGCCTAGCCGAGCTGGGCAAGCTGCCGTGTGTCTGGCGCTGGATGCTGTGTGTGTTGGCCGCGCTGTATGCCTCGGTGTCGGCGTGTCATAAAAATGTCGACTCTGCCAAGGCGCGAAACGACAACTGCACAGTGGAACTACGTTACAATATTTATGGTTAAAAACTTAAAGTCATAGCAAATTGTTTAAAATAAACATATATGTAGAAATAACTTTAACTTTTACTTAGCTAAACTTGTCTTTCTTTACTTTTTGCTATTGTCTATAAATTCCTTGATCTATTTAACGGTTTTTTCTTCAACTGCTTTGATGATTTGCCATTGTTCAAGATTCTTACCTTGGCGTGTTGGCTACCTGTTCTTTATGAAATCTGCCGCTGTTGTGAAATTGTTATGTACACATTTATTTTTCGTTATTTGTTCTATATTTTTTATCACGTACTTACTGTGTGTTGTTGTTTTTGTTGCTCTGGCTGCCTTGAGTTTGTTTGTTGGCTAGGCAACTATGCGCTATTGCCCTGATTAGAGGCGTTGATAAGTCTGCTGTTTCTATCCATTTGAAGCTGCCCGCTTAAATTATGAATCTATTTATGTTTTGCGGCATGTTTCGCATTGAAGGTGATTATCGCAAAGCCATATCCTAACAACCGACAGCATGTTCGAGCAGTCTAAACAACATCAACAAAAACTCACAACCATACATTTGTACATACGTTTATGTACATTTATGCATTCACAACAACTTGAAATGCCGTCATGTGCAGTCTGTGCCATTGTTTCGTTAAAAAGCAAAGTGCCCCCAAACAATGGAGCCACTGCAGCAGCACCAGTGGCAGCAGTCCTCCTGCGTCATGCACTTGAAATGCCAGTCAAGAGCAGCGGCAGCAACAGCGCAGTTGCCCCTAAACCATACAGCAGAATTTTCAACAGCAAATGGCACCGGTAAATGTTTTTTTTGGGCCAATGTCTTTTTCCCCTAATGTTTATTTGTTGTTAATGCTGTCTTTTTTCTTTTTCTTTTTTTTTGGTGTTCTGCACACAGAACAACAATGTTGATGTTGTTTGCAAATGTAATTACGTACATGTTTATCAACATGGTGACAGCAGTAGAAAACCATAAGGAGCTTGTCTATCTAAAGGGGTTCCCATTCAGACATGGAAGAACTCAGCTACTTAACACATACTTAATGTTAAGGTACAAAATTGTTTAGTTTTATAACATTTATTTATAAATAAATAACTTTTTTTATCCCAATAAAAACGCCTCAAGTTTTTTTAATAATAATTTAATTTAATAATATTAATAATCAATTAATAAAAGCTTTTCAAGCTCCCCATTCCACTAAACTCTCTCAGCCAATGTCATTTGTCTGTGCTTAGCATTTGTGATAGACCGAGAGCGAGATCGATTGTGAGAACGCCCCCTCGAGTGACCACGAGATCTTCCACGCGAATGAGAGCGATCGCGCTTTCTATCCGAGCGCGTATGCCGACGGCTTTCACGAACTCGATCAACTGCAGAGTTTTTTCTCACGACAACAAGCTCGTTGTCGGAACTGTCGGAGCCGGAAGTTTGTTTGCAACGCCAACTATGACGATCATTGATCATGTCACGTCGAGAGCGTTGTCTGCTTGAGAGAGGCGCCCCGGGGCATTGCCTCTCTTCCAACTGCTCCAAAACATCTACAAGCAAATTCTGTGCTTTATTAGCCTGTTCAATTAACTGGTTCATCAGGTTAATTGTTTCATCACTTGACGAATACCGACCCATAGTACTATTAAAATGTTAACTTTTCAAATAAAACTTACTGACACTGTGTGTTCACGTTCAGCGTACACTTTCAACTGATGATAAAGCAGCGCGCTGCCGAAGCTTTTATAGGAACTCGTCAAACGTTTGGTAAACGTTTACAAAGTTCTGATAAGCTTCTGTACGTTTGAAAACGTTGCGGTTGAAACGTACGCTTAACGTTTATCATGACGCTGAGTCATCGCAAATATAAATGCAATGTGTTCGCGTTTTGGTGAGTGTCTTCGAAAATTATACCAATTGGAATGACAGTCCAGAAACTCAACCTGATGGTGATGCTGATGCTGATTCGCTGCCAATGTCTGTAAAAATCTGTTTTGAAACGCAGAAGCAAAAATCAAATATGCGAGCCCAACTGAACTAAGCAGCATCAGAAAGGAAAAACTACATAGTTCGTGCAGCGAAAGAAAAGTAAATTGATTTAAATGCGGATGATCGATTCTGACATACCCTATACTCATGGGATATATGACTAACAAAAAGAATCTATAATGTTACAAATAAAAGTGAAATTTAGCAACTACAAGCATTTCCTTGTGAAAACCTCCCAATACCTTTTTTTGAAGGTTAAACAACAGGAATTTGCGTCAAACAGCATAATAATGAATGGCATCCAGCTAGACAGCGCCGCAGAATACGCTTTAAGTAAGTTTTGCCATGAAATCCCTGGGAACTTGAATTGTTGACTGACTCAGCTACCGACTTGGCAGCGCATATTTCGTACAGTATAGGAATACGTGTGCTAAAGCAAACCACGTTCATCCCGTGCTTGGATGCTCAAGTAGCTTCAAGTTAGGAATTCATTGTTAGTTATGCGATTTCATTGCTTGTTTTCTTTTCGCATTTCTTGCGACGACAACTTCTATGAGTTGGATGAGGTCGAAGATGTGGAGGACACACCAGCAAACTAAACGTCTTTCATTGGGCTTTGGCGTGCCAGGCATCAAGACGGGAATCACGACTTCAGGCAGCCACCAACACCAATAAAAACAACAGCCACTACAACAACAACGAACAAAATCAGGAAGAATCAACAAGGAGCCAAGTAAGCCAGCCACCCACAATCGCATTGCATTGCACGGCAGCAAGACAAAGTCAAAGTGTTTGACATTATTTGAAATTCATGAGAGGCATTCTCTGCAGGCAGCCGCTAGCATCTTCAGCTCAGTTTTGTCTGGCAAATAAATTCAAGTAACAGCAACTGATAATGGCATTTTATCCAGCACCCTCACACACATGTGAAAACTTCCTCTATTCTACAAATTCTAATTGAACACGCACGCTAATTAAGACACCAATAGTTTTAGTTTTACTTTTAGTTCAACTGTTGGTTTTCGAATGCGGGTTGCGCTTTGGTTACTCGTTTCTCGCAATCCAATTTTCGTTTTGTATCTGGGGTATTCGGATGTAACGCAATTATTACGCTAATTAACTGTTTAAGTTTATGCTAATTATGCGCGCTTCCAAGTATTCCAAAACGTTTCGTAGCTGCTGTCCAATTACAGGAACGTTTCATGGCAAAGGCAAACTAGAAAATAGTAACACCTAAGCAGTGTAAATAATTTAAAAAATCTGTAAGTTTTTTCGAAGAGCCATACAGCTTATAAGAATGTACAGTTGGGTGCAAAATGCTTTTTACTATCGCATAGAAGTAAAACAACTGAGAAAAAATACTTTTTATAAAACACATTCATATTTTTTCTAGTCAAGTCTTTATCATATCTTTATTATTTACTTCCCCCAACTGGGGCAGCATCTTTAACTAATGCACATGCCATTCCAGCTCTAATGTCTCACTCCATTTAGCACTTGCTTCCGCTTGCAATGTCGTCCATGCCCAGTAATGCTCCATTCTTGGCATTCATACGTCGACGTCACTCAGCGATAAGTGGAAACAGTTAGCAGGCCTCATGGCTGCCCCGATTACCACGCTGTGTGTGTATGTTTGTGTGTGCTTGCATTTCTTTAAGTTTGTTTGTATGTATGTGTGTGTGTGTGTGTGTGAGTATAATTATTGTAGGTCCAACATCAACGTTGCCGTCATCGTCGTGTTTGTGTCGACAACGCCGCCAACTTGTTTGCATACAAATTAAACTCGTTACTTATGTGCGCTCTCTTTCTCTCTTTTGCATTTTCTCTTTACTACTGTCTCTCCTTCTGCAACAATCTCTTTTCCTTGTTTTTCTATATCTGCCACTTTCTATCCCTATCTATCTCTCTCTCTCTCTCTCTCTCTCTCTCTCTCTCTCTCTCTCTCTCTCTCTCTCTCTCTCTTCGTTTCTACCCTTTTTATCCCCTTGGCGCGTCCACTCAATAGCGCGCTTCGTTGCACACTGTAGATTAATTTATCATCTCGCTTTACAAGCATTCTATGAGTGTAATGAACTTTTAACAAGCAGCTGCCACACCCACAATAACCTCCCCCTCCCACCTTGTTTCAGCCCCCAGCGTAAACAGCTCGTCGACGCGTTAGTTTTTGCGCATCCAATTAGTTCTTGCAATTTTTTTCAATGCTTTTATTAGCGCAAAGCAAATATTGTTCCGCTGGTCCACTACACATCCATCAAGCGCACTAATATGCTATACATATTATATGTGTATAACACGATATTAAATATAACTCTGCGATGACGAAGATTAAATACCCTTTTAGACATTTTATTAATACTATAATAATCGAACTACAACTACATATCGATCACATTTAAAATGAGAAAGTATTGAAAACAATAAGAAGTTTAGCATTTGTGTTTACTTCATTTGTGAAGCCAACTGTCAATAATTTTGTGAAAATACCCTTCGCAAAGTATACACGTATGTATGCTATAGTTATATATTTATACATATAAAATGTCGTTCAGTATGCAAAGCAAATATTATGTTTGTGATGCGTTGAAAAACATAATTAAAGTTTTGCATGGCGACGATGATCCCATGGGACGAGCGCCTGGAACCACGACTAAGATTATAGCGCGCAGCTTTCACGCGCCGAAAGGTAATTAAAATGCTAATAAACACTTGTTAAGTACATAATAACCCAGCAGGAACGGCAACAACAGCGAACAAAAACCAACAACGACACCAAACTGCCGAAACTAATGCGACTTATCTGCAAATTTACACCAGGCACGATTCCTCAACATGTAGCACACACACGATGGTCTCCGGCAAAATTTAACTAAAGTCATGTCTCAAATATTCGCACACACACACTGACAGGCACTGTCCTCCGGCACAGAGGTGGTTTTACTGGGCAGAGTTGTCGCTCGATACTCGAATACTGGTCGTACTTTGGTTCGTTTTGCTTATTATGCGCCTGTCGTAAAATATGAATTACAAGTGTGATTTAAATAAATTAACTTAAACACACAAAACACAAATGTGGGCAAAACAGAGAGTATGCGATGCAAACTATGAAAGCTGGAAACTTTGCACACAACTTGCACAGCGTCGAACCCTTTAGGTCGTCCTTGCCATAGGCCTCATATTATTGTCACTAGGCACACATAAGCCCATAAGAATACAAACAACTACTAACTGTAAGTATAGGCTGCGATGGTTGGTTATTTTAAGGACATAAAGTTTTTCTCAAGAAGAAGAAAGAAAGAGAACCAAAATTTTATTTGATATAATAAGTTATCACTTAAAAATAAAACAAAATTAAAGTAAACAGAAACAACAGAAACACCTTCAAGAGAAAACGTTCCCTTTTCAGAATCAATTAAACCTGAGAAGCTTAAGAACAACGCTAATGGAAAAATCTAATCCCTGTTTCTTCGCTGTTTATATTAATTAGTTTGAGTGTGTTTATGTGTGCATTCGGATTTCGGACCTACGGCAACACCCTATACACACAAAAAAGGCCAAATCCTTTAACCGGCTTTATCCCAAACACTAAGCTCAAATTTTAATTAAGTTTTTTTCAAGTGCTTTTGTGCTTATGAAGCTGGCCATGCTCTAGCTACGGTTCTGTGACCCTGTGGTCCATAAATTACCAGCAATTTCTCATAGCATCGTTGTTGTTCTTGTCGAAGTGGTTGTTACATGAGGAGGCAACACGGAGTGTCAAATATGTTGGCCTTACCTGGATATTAGACACCCAAAAGCCCAAACACATTATAAATTATGACATAAAAATGTAATAAACCCCTGGATCAACCCCCAGATAGATACAATGTCAAATATTGAGTGCACAGTACGAACTTCAGAACCAAGTTGTGAATGTGTGTGTCGCAAAAACGGTTAGTAAAATTTCGAAGCTTGGCAAATGCTAACATTATTCAAAACTATAGTTGCGCATTAAATATGCAAGAGCAATGGGTGAATAGAGGAGAATGTCAAGTCAAAGTTTTGCAACTATGTTATGATTGCTGCTGTTGTTTTTGTTGTGGAAAATGAGCGAGAAAATGCGCCCGTTAAGAAATTTGCATAAAGTGAATGCAATAGGAGCTCGCCGACTCAACAGAAAAGCGCGCTAGTTTTGGCACATAAACAAGCTGGCGTTGAGAGAAGCGTCACAAATGCCAACAGGTTAGCACCACCCCCACTCACTGCAGCAATATAGCAGCCGTTCCCCCTCAACACTCACACCCACACCCACACCCACGCCCACTTGTATGTGTTGGCTTGCTGTAGCATTATGACAATAGTACTACAACAAAGCCAAAGTCGCTTCCAACATTCGCCTCGGCAGTGGCAACAAAAACGAATTTGCATAAATAACAAAAACATATTTAAACCAACCTTCTCACCCCGCCCAGCCACGCGCTTTGACTTTTGAGCGTGGTAATGCCAAAGGGGCAGGTTCAGAGTTCGGGCTAGGCTAGGGCAGGTCATGCAGCCACAAGCTTGCTAACTTCCTAGGCAACCTTCGGGCAGAAACTTTCCCCACTCCTCCTAACATTTACTTTTTCTCGCTTGTCCATGTTTTTTCCTTGCTGTTGGCCGTTGTTTGCCTTGTGCATAATTTAGAGGCACGCATTGAGCCGAGGAAGTTGCGTTGTCTCCTTGCCTTCATCTTGACGGTCTTGGTTAGGTGATTTCTCTTCGCCCATAAAAATCAGAAAAACCTCGTTCGTTTTTCTTTTCACTCTCTGTTTTTTATTTGGCTGCTGTTTCTGAGAAGTATGCATGCTAAAATTATTTGTAAAATGTGGCGCCAAATATTTGAAATGAATGCAAAACGGAAAATAAACGACAGCCAGCGAACATCCAGAACGGATGTGTAAAAAACGCGTTAAAGAATTTGTTTCCTTCAACTTTTTTTTAATAGAATAAATACCCAATGAATTGCAGATGGTTTAGTCCGACAGTTAGTTGGATTGTGAATATTGTTGTTGTGGTAATGATACACAGAAAAAAGTTACAAAAAAGTTTTATAATAGAACGCCGATATATAGCGAATTTCCAATTGATACACACTAGCTAAAGTATAATAATAACAATCATAGGAAAAATTCAGACACATTACTAAAAAAAAAAGAAGCAATTTCAAACAATCTTTCAATACATATCAGTCTCAGTATGTTATCCACAACCAATTTCCTTTACTCACGCCTATTTATCCTAGTGCTAAGCGCCAGCGGGCCCCAATCAATATGCCCCACAGACCGCAGTGCACAACTCCAAACACACAGCTCGGAGCCAAAGCCAGCGATAATGTTCCTGCGGTGCGCATAACAACAACTGCAACAGCAACTGACAACTGCTACAAAAAACCGCAGCAGCGACAGTAGCAGGGGCAGACTGGAGGGACGCAAACATTGCGAGACAGCTGGGACATGGTCGGGACAGCCCCAATGCGTTGCAAACAACGGACGGGCAAAGATGAAAAGAGAAGTGCAGTGCGAGTGATAGAGGAAGCAATAATTTAATTCTGCATTGCAAATGCAAACAAATTTTGTTGAGCCGCAGAGAAAAACTTAAACCGCAATAAGGGAGAGAGCGCGCGACATAAATGCAGAGGAAGACAAAACCAAAACGCGTAGCCGGCGGCAATGGCAGTGGCAGTGGCAGTGGCACTGAAGAGCAAAAGGAGCAGGATGCCACAGTATACAAGGAGCTGTGGCAAAAGTGAGCGAGTGTTTATTTTATAGCCACCATAGAGTCAGCTTTACCCGTTTCCCGTCCAAAAACCGCCAAACGTTTTACTGATATTGCTTCTCTTTACCTTCGAGCCATCCTGTTGTTCTGTTCTGTTCTGTTGTGTTGTTGTGTTATTATTGAAGAATTATTACGCGGAGAGGCAACAGACAGACAACAACAGAGTTGCCAATGGAGTCAACATTGTACCCTCCCAGACGACCAATAGCGCAAAGCACCCGCACCACAGTGCTCAGTTTCGGTTCTTTAGACTTATATATATTTGTGCATAAAAACTGAATGCACAAGTTTTGCATATTCATGGCGCTTTAAATGTCGTCGCTAGCTACGTCGACGCCGGCGATGTCTGAAGTGCAACAGCAGCCGCAGCAGCCATGCCACAAAGGCAACTAGCAATAATGCCAACAGCAGCAGCAACAAAAAACACCCAAACAGCCAAAGAAATACTCTATACAATATAGTTAGTTATGATAGACAAACTATGCGTATACTTAATTTGACTGAATCAAGTTTTCATAGCAGATACAATTTTATTTTTTCTTTATACTTCATTTCATTTTTGGCTATCACTTTAAACTTATTGTTTCCTTTTGTGATTTGTACTGTTTGTTATATAAAAATGTCTTCGTCCTCTGTGATTGGCATTAGATACGATACTGGCGTCATAATCGCTGCTGATACTTTAATCAGCAACCACACCACAGCTCGTTATCAGAATGTTGAGCGTGTCTTCCAAATCAATGATCGAATTTTGCTTGGTGGTGGAGGTGAGTATGCACATGTCCAGTTCTACGTGCATGGCTTCAGGGAGAAGGTGATCGCCGATAACTTTGAGAATTTCCAAACGACACCCAAGGCAATGACTACCCACATTACACGCATCCTCGCCAATCGTCGTGCGTGCCAAAAAGAAATAGATATGACCGTCATTATCGCTGGTATGAATCCAGATGATACGCCTTTTCTTGCCCAAGTCAATTCTCGTGGATGTGCCTTTGAAGACTTTGTGCTGGGCACTAATTTTGCAAATCCATTTTGTGTGCCATTTGTGTGCCAGAGCAAGCCGAAGGACCGTGAATTCACGAACTATGAAGCAATCAAGGTGATGCGTGACTGCATGAAGTTGCTTTTCTATCGCCATACACATAGCATTCCAATTTATACTGTGGGCGTTTGCAACAAGTTCGGCTGCAGGGTTAAGGGTCCATTTAAAGTCGACGAGAACTGGGACTTGGCCGTAGGATGTGTGGGATTCTAAGAATGATGTTAATTGTGCTGCATAAAATGTTCTAAAAGTTGAAGCCAAAAAAAGAGTATTTAATTAACAACTATTAGTAGTGAAGAAAACTTCTTGCGCTTTTTATAGTCCTGTACATATGCAGCAGCTGACAGAGAGCACAGACACAGAGAATGAGTGAAAGAGAGTTAGCGTGTGAAAAAAGTAATAACATCAACCATAAAAGTAGCAACATCAGTTGGCAGCTGTAAGTAAACCAAGAGAGACAGCCAAACATACATAAGGACGACAACGACGACCGTCACAGACATATTGTGTCTGCAAAACTTTGTTGACAACGGCAACAACAATAACAAAGTTAGCATTAAGGAAACAACAACAAGGAGAAAGTGTTTTTTGTTTGCAGTTGAGTATGTCGCGACTAGAAACCGCGCAATATAGTGCATGTGAACACAATGAAATTATTGGTTGAATTTATGTGTGTACAACGAAGTCAGTTGCCTTCTGCGTCCTGTCGCACCATCCCCAGATCCCTCCTCCCTTGCCTTGTAATTGTCGACATGTCAGCACATTTAGTGGGCCATAAAGCGTTTGCAAACGGGGCAAATCAAAGCAACTTGTTCCACGTCGCGTTAACTTTTCTAATTTATGGCCATGGAATGCAACAGTTAAGCGCCAACGGCCTTTTGAACTCTCGACCCCGGCAACATTAACATGCACAAACGCAGCCGGACGCCCCCGTTGCAGCCACAGCAGTCGAACCCACCTGCCTCCGTTGACTACCTACCTGCGTGTGTGTGTGTGAGAAGTTGCACTAAAATTTATCATGACACTAATGAGCATGAAATAGGACAAGGTTTATTAAATTTCCTTTTTAAAATGCGCACATGGCAAGTTGCCCAAGGAAGATGCAATGCAGTTACCAGAAGGCAACAAGTTTTCCGTTTTATTCGGTTCTTTTCTGTTATACCCTGAACCCATTGAATGTGGATAAAAAGGGCATAATGGTTTTGTGCAAAAGTATGTAACAGGCAGAAGGAAGCATCTCCGACCCCATAAAGTATACATATTCTTGATCAGCATCAACAGCCGTGTCCATATAGCCATGTCCGTCTGCCCGTTCGTCTGTCGATTTCAGAGACTATAAGGGCTAGAAAATCTAGTTTTGTAACATAAGCTCGCCTAATTCCTAGTCAGTACAAGTGTGTTACAAATGTTCGATAACATTTTCCCGTTTCTGATATACACATGTGATCGATAACAACAAAATCTTGAGTTTTGGAAACTTTATACATACTTAGAACTCAGCGTAAAGCTGGACATGAGGCTCTAAGAGTAAGAATTGGGTTCACGGTATATTCTAGTCGGGATTTCTCGACCAGAGGCTTCTTACTTGTTTCTTTTTGCTCATCATCTACAGCAATGGCGACATGAACGTGGCGCCATTGCGACTTTCACACTCTTTTGCTACCTATCAGCTGCCTAACTTTGAAAGCACATTCTATCCCGCCCCTACCCCCCACCAACTACAACCACCCAACCTACCCAGACGTCCAAGCAGCTGGTGCTGGTGCTGCCCGGGTACCAGAATGAAAAATGTTTGCAAGTGCGAAAATGAATCTGCCCCATGTTGCAATTTATTATGCCAACATAATAAATATTATATACAGTTGGTGTGTCAGAGACTCCTAGACGCGCCGCGGATGAGGGTCGGTCGCTCCAACTTTGGGTCACTTTTGGGTGGCTACATTTCTTTTTTAAGAAGCGTCGCTTTGTGACAGTTTGAGTAATGTTTAAAGCGTCCTCGTTGCCCCCCTTCTAACCCTATTGCCTAATTGCGGCAAGAGCAAATAAAGTAACTTGCAAAACATCAAATATGTAGTAAACCAAATATATATAATTTTTTTTTTTGTAATGTGAGGTTAAAACTTTACAGCAAAAATAAAATTGACTTGCAAATAAATCAATGATGTCACACAAGAAAAAACCATTCATTTATTTTGATTGTACTGCAAATTATTTCGAATATTTCTACTCCAGTTCATCTGTACAATTTAGACCTTATGTCAAGCACATCTATTAGTTTATATTTACTTCCCAGATCTTTCTAAGCTCCGCTGTTTGTCTTTTCTTTTACTACATGTAACAGTTTTGTGGACGTTTGTTTGTTTTGTGGTGTCGACTAAACCGTCTTTTCCTCGTCTTCCCCCCCGGGTGTATGGTAATTTTTGGGTACGCACCCATAAATAAATCATTCAAATTGTCAACACGAATTTATTTGCGTTGCGCTTTCCTTTCATGTAAGTTTCTTGCGGTTCCCCAAGCGGAAATGAACAACTTGGATGTGGAGAGTGGGAGCAAGGTGCCGGATAATCCGGAGGCGGAAGGAGGCTATTGTATTGAGGGGAAGGGATGGAAGGGATGGCAACGTCACAGTGTTGTGCTTTTGTCAGGCATGTCAAGTTGCTTGCAACATACTCATCTGTGGGTGCATGTGTGTGTGTGTTAATGTTTGCGGTTGGCAATTTTATTACTTTTTCAAATACTCTTAGTTTTATATCGCTGCATATAATACTGTTCTCATATCGTAGAGTATCTGTTAGTTGTGGTACATTGAATAATTTATCTAGCCTGTTGTTATTTAAGCAAATTTATTTGTTGCTGTTGTTGATGTTGATGTTGGTGCTGTTTGCTTTTCATTTCCGGCCACGTCGACAAATCACAAACAACCCAAAAGGATATTATCTGCAGCAAAACTGTTTCCTTAACCACACTAACGTCGCTGCGGTGTCCTCATCTTTTCTCTCCGCTTTTCGCCTCTCATGTTTATTTGGATAAATAATTTGCAAAACATTTTTCCTTGTTCATTGTGTGCGTGTGTGTGTTTTCTTAATGGGCTTTTAAGTGGTCTCCACTTGAGTCGGAATCAAAGGCTGCCTGGTTGCTTGCATGCTTGCTAATCTTGACCGAGCCATCAACGGCTAACTGGCCGAGTCACGCAAAAGCACTAAGAAGAGAGATTTTGGTCACACGTGTGCCAAGAGAAAAGCAAAGAACACAAAACTGAATTCGTCAATTCTAATTCCCACTTCCCACACAATTGCGCAATGCTAATTGGATGGCCAAATATTTGTGCCACTGAAACTTCCACTTGTCATCATTGATGTCTTACTTGGAACATAGCTGCTTTTCATATAGGGCAGCAGTTAGTTTTTCAACGTGTTGCAGTTATGTGTGGAACGAGTGGTATAATCATTAGTTTGACGCTGCTGGCTCTGGGCGCCAGTTATGGCGTCTCTGGCACACACAATCTCACCGCGTTTCTGTCGCATCGCCAGAGGCGTGGACTGATTTATCAGAATAGTGGATCTATTAAGTTCAGTATTGGACCATCGTTGCCAATCCCTTTGGGAGACCATGTGACCTTTCGCTCGTTGGTGCTCTCCTTCAATTTGCAGGGTGGCACCTATAAACTGCCGACAACGCCCATTTGGCCATGGGACAAATGGGAAGGCACTTTTGCCCGATCTCTGCAACAAATGCGACGCAACATTGAGAGGCATACGGCAAACGGTGGTGTTAGATACGCGGACGATGCACGACAGTTGGTCTACTCGGCCCTCGAGGAGTACATGGGCAGAAGGAACAATAATATGATTGTTGGCAGGCAATGCCTACTCCGCTCCATATGCGAGAATGCTCAGGTGCATCATCATGTTGGCGTTTTCTCCGAAATAATCAACATTGTGCTAAGGTGAGCAAACTTCTTATTGGCCAACTCTCCCCCTTCACCTTTAGATTTGAACTTTTTCTCTTGCACACTCTTTTGTAGTCCGGGTAAAGCGGATTTAGATAACTCGTATCATGATGCCTTTGCTGCTGGCCAGGCCGGTGCTAATTGCTTGGCCATATACAAGACCTGTCCACGTGGCCACAACTTTCTGGACGAGCTGTTGATTTTGGAGCGCAACTGAAATTTGATTGATTGGATTTTCGTTATGGATTGATGCATTTGTGCAACACAAACACAATAAAGTTTTGTCGGCAAATCCAACTGCATGTCTAATGCTTGTTGTTGTTGTTGTTATTATTGATGTTGTTGTTGCGACTCTTGCATAATTTGCAAGTCTGTCAAAGGAGAACGCAGCGAGCATGTGAGGCATATGCATGCATACATACATATGTGAATGTGGCAGGAAACGGCATTAGGGGAGGTTGCACAAATAAACGCATTGTAAACATAAACACAAAACGTTTACACGCATCTAGTTATCAGGAAAAGAAGCTTACTTTATTATTGTGATTTGCTTTAATTCGTTTATTATACCCTTAACCCATTGAAAATGGGTAAAAAGGATATAATGGATTTGTGCAAAAGTATGTAACAGGCAGAAGGAAGCATCTCCGACCCTATAAAGTATATATATTCTTGATCAGCATCAACAGCCGAGTCGATATAGCCATGTCCGTCCGTCCGTCCGTATGTATGAACGCGTCGATCTCAGAGACTATAAGAGCTAGAGACTCCAGATTTGGTATATAAGCTCGCCTAATCCCTAGGCAGTACAAGTTTGTTTTAGATTTTCGATAACTCTTCCCGTTTCCGATATACACATGTAATCGATAACAACAAAATCTTCAATTTAGAATACTTTTTGATGCAGTTTGAAAGATTAGACTAAATAAAGACAACATGTGAAAATTTTATTGAAATCGGCTGAGAAACACTGGAGATATGGAGTATTGAAATTAAGAAGGTATGCCCTATACGCGTATACATACAGCCACTCACACATACTTGCAAGCACTGACTGTATGCGTAAATTATAGGGTTAAGGGTATAGTCTAGTCGGGATTTCTCGACTAGAGCCTTCTTACTTGTTTATTTAGTTTACCTTACTCGGAGATAAAGCTTTTTTTGGTCATCATAAATTTGTACGTTTTGTCCGCATAAACGTTGCTGCCACAAAACTGTTACCTATCACAATGCGGTAGCAGAAGCTCAAAACCACAATGCTGCACAACTGCCACTGCAAACCAACCTCCCCCCCATGGGGTGCCCGCAATTTGTACAGCAACCCATCAGCATTCCGCCCCCTCCCAGCGGTCTGTCCGACCATCAGTTCGTCGTTGTTCGCGTTGTCATAATCGCATTTGAATTAGCTGTGCATACAAAACGACAAGCGTTGACTTTACAGGGTGCCGCATGCACATTCCTATGCCACTTATGCATTCTGCTGCACAAAGGATAACACCCTGTAAGGCGACTGTCGTGTGTAGCCACCTGGCAAGCCTAATGTGCCACTTAAGTCGCATTTATTGTCTTTCTGTTGTCGTAGCTGTTCTTTCGTTCGTTCGTTCGTTGTTGTTGCTGCGTTTCCATTTAATTGACGCCTTTGTTGACAAAATGGCGGTCGCATGCTCGCTGCTCTCCAACAGCTTTCTCGCTCTGTGGAGGCCAAAGCCACAAGCCATTAATGTTCCGGGGGAAGCGGCAACATTTACAGGCAGCCAAATGCATGCAATTATGGGGAAGGGGCGAGGGGGCTTGTGGCATGTGCAAGCTCTGAAATCAGTTTGCATTAACGTTCAAACTTTGAAAGCCCCTTAAATGCAATTTGCTTTTTTAAAGCTCTTCTTAACACCACTTGCACAAAAACAATTCGCAGAAATGTTTTAATCAAATATTTATTAGTAGTTTTGCTTTAAACTAGCTTAGCCAGCTAAGCCAAATTAGTCAGTAGTTAACATCCACAGCCAGTGCGTCCAGGACACTTTCACCTCGAGGACAGCCTTCGTATTGCTGCAGACAATCCACACCTGCCAAACCCGCAGCATGAGCTTCCTTATAGGTTTGCCCAAGTTGTGCCTTGCCCGGTCTGCAATTAGAAAGGGATAAAACATGCTCATATTGTTGATTCTATCCACTTACGTAAGGAGCACATTAAGCAGCTCGGACATAATGCCCACATGATGATGCACTTGCGCATTCTCACACATTGCACGCAACAAACACTGGCGTCCACGCCCCCCAATGCCACTCGCATTGTCCATGTAGTGCTCTAAGCCTGTATAGGCGAACAGGCGTGTGTCATCCTCGTGCGATGCGTCCAGTTGGCGTATCTTTTCCTTTAACGATCTGGCAAATATGGACTCCCATTTGTCCCAGGGGTAGAGGGGATCTGAGGGCATTGAATAGGCGCCAAAGTGTAGCACAATAAACTGGACCATGCTGCGCCAGACAACAGGATCCGCCAGTTGAACACCCATGACGGGACCGACCACTAACCGAATAGTTCCTCCATTCGGATAGACCAGCTGATGGCGTTTTTGTCGAGCGTGCAAATAGGCCGTTAGATTCTGCGTGGGTCCAATTACATCGTAGGAAGCGTGCAACAAATTCACCAGGCAAACGAACAGCATCAACTGAATTATTATATGCATAACAGCTTTTATGGGCAGTCGAGACTAAAGTGCACAGAACTCTGAAAGAATGATCGTTGACGATAAAACGTGTGTTGAATTTCTGGTCGACAGAAACGAAATAAATATTTGCGCAAATAATTAACAGAAAAATTGGGTTATAAAGACTTCAAGTCGACGGCGCATATTGATCGGGTTGAATACAATGAGCATTGTACACTTTATGTTTACACAACCAATTTCTGGCTTTTTATGTTATTTGAAGATTTTTAAGCAGCGCGCTAAGCAAACAGAGCTGCCAACTTAATCTTATTCTAGCACTCATGAGAATGACAGTGTTCGTTAACAAATACCATCCACAACGCCGCACATCACGCCAGTGTGACCTTAAATCAAAAAAAATAAATGAAAACACCATAAAGTTGAAGATTTGGTTACACTATTTTGAACTAGCATTCAATTTTACTAGACATCTGTTTAAAAATTAACTAGAAATATGAGCAACGAATCACCCAAACCTCAAATCTCTCAAGAAAAGATTGTTGCCCAGTTTCAACAACTGCGCAATGAACAAAGAAATTTGGCCAACAGCCTCAATACCCTAGAAATGGATCTGCGCGAACACAAGTGAGTCAGAAGGGGCCGCTAACCTAACCTCCAAAAAATATAACACTGATTGTCATTATTTATTTGGTTTGTAAAGAACTGTGATAGAAACACTTAATGCGGCAGATCCGGAACGCAAGTGCTTCCGTCTGATTGGTGGTGTGCTATGCGAACGGACCGTCAAAGAGGTCTTGCCACAGCTGCTGGAAAACAAGGAGTTCATTGCGAGAACCATTACAATGGTAACGGATGATCTGAGTAAAAAGGGAGTAGAACTGAACAAATTCAAGGAGGAGCACAACATCAAAATACGCGGCGAGCAAATGGGCGCCGAGGGCACAAAGGAGTCTGAGACGGAAAGTGGCAGCAAAGCGGAAATCCGCAACGTACTAGTGTCCAACTAACCCAAATAGTAAATGCCAAACAGCAAAACAACAAAACGAAGCGTATTTATTGTGTCCATAATCATGGATGGTTCATTGTGTTGCGGCACTACAATAATGCATTGATTATGATTCTAATGTTATATGTAATTTTAGCTATAAGGCGCAGTTCCACACACAAACGCCACTCATTCAACACCTTATAAAACTCACCCACTCACAAACACATCGTCGGCCCACAATTAAAACGAAAGAAAATGCTAATTTCAAATGGCAATCGATGCTGCGTAATTTTATTGACGCTGAAAATCGCGCTTACCGCCCGACTTGCTCAGCAGGCGCACATTCGAGATGCAGATGTCATGGGATACGGCCTTGCACATGTCGTAGACTGTGAGCGCGGCCACAGAGACGGCGGTTAAGGCTTCCATTTCAACACCAGTCTGACCGTTGCAGCGCACAGTGGCCACCAGATGCACACACTGCTTCTGCTCCAGCAGCGTGGCCTGCACACGAACCGAAGATAGTGCAATATTGTGACACAGTGGTATCAGTTGGGCTGTTTGCTTGGCGCCCATAATGCCGGCCAATTGGGCAACGCTCAGCACATCGCCCTTGGCAAGCTCATTGGCAGCTATGAGCTTGGTTATATGCTGACCAACTTGTACGCTGGCCTCTGCACTAGCTATTCGCGTAGTTTGAGCCTTGTCGGCGACATCAACCATTTGTGCTTTGCCCTGGGCGTTGATGTGCGTCAAAGTGCTGCAGTTGCGCAGCTGTACGCGCTGTAGTTGATGAGGATGAAGCATGGTGCTGCCGCTGCTGATGATGTTGCCTGCAAGCAAACAATTGTTGGGGGAAATGATGTACTCCGGACTAGCCGCCTATGAGTATCATTGGGCGATTTTCCATTTGCGACAAATTCAGCATGCCTGCGTATGATAAATGCGCCCATTAATACAGACAAATCGAAAGGGAAATATTGAAGGAGCAACTCACCTGCATGTTGTCGCTTCTTGCGCTGCACTGCGGCGCCTATCAGCTCGACTAGCTGCTCTTCTGTGGTATCCTCGTTGCGCATGGCATCGCGCAAAGAGAACTCCTTGTTGCCGAATAAGCACACCTTAATATTGCCATCGGCCGTCAGACGTAGGCGATTGCAGGTGCCACAAAAATGTTCTGTCATGGAGGTAATAAAGCCCAGCTGGCCGGCAAAGCCAGGCACAGCATACGCCTTGGACGTGTCGTTCGGACCATTGGGCAATGCCTGAAAGTTAGGCCAACGTTCTCGTATAATCTCCACTGTATCCTTATATGAAATCAAGCGGTCCGTGTGCCATTTATTTCCCGAGAACGGCATATACTCGATAAAACGCACATCTACGGGCCGGTCGCGAGTAAACTCCACAAAGTCGCATATCTCATCCTCGTTAAAGTTACGCATCAGCACGCAGTTGATCTATAAAAAAGTTGATTAGTTCAATTAGAGATTAATGATGTAATGGTCGCAGCACCTTTGGCCGATAACCCAGTTGTATGGCCAAATCGATGCCTGCTATGACCCGCTCCCAGCCCTTGCGTCGCGTTATCTGCTCGAATCGCTCTTTGCGCAACGTGTCCAAGCTGATGTTGATGGAATCCAGGCCAGCGCGCTGCAGCGGCAGCAACATGCGTGTCAGCACCAAGGCATTCGTTGTAATGCCAACGTTCTCGAGTTGAGGC
Source organism: Scaptomyza reducta (assembly GCA_035044485.1). Taxonomy (NCBI): domain Eukaryota; kingdom Metazoa; phylum Arthropoda; class Insecta; order Diptera; family Drosophilidae; genus Scaptomyza; species Scaptomyza reducta. The sequence goes on along the minus strand of JAWNNV010000206.1, from coordinate 382,299 downwards.
AGCGCCTTGAGTTGTGCCACAATCTCGACAATGTCACGACGCACAGTCGGCTCACCACCAGTTAAACGTATCTTGCGCACACCCTGCTCCACAAAGATGCCCGCCAGGCGCAGTATCTCCTCGGTGGTTAGCAGCTGGGATTTGGGCTGTAGAGTCACACCCTCGGCAGGCATGCAATATTCACCTGCAATACAGCACCATTACCGTATGAATTTCACCATAAGACTTAGCTGATTATCAATCAAAGTTTAAGTATTTGCAGATAACGTTGAATGGCTTGTTGAAACAGTCAGTTAATTGTTGTGGTAGCAAACTTACAGCGTAAATTGCAGCGTTCGGTTAGCGATATTCTCAGATATGTGTGATGTCGTCCGAAACTGTCTGTTAGAGGTGACGTTGTATTGGCAGCTTTGGGCATTTCGCTCTAAAATGTAACACATGAGTGGAGCTTATTCAATTATCGCTATTATCTATTTACCTGTGTTGTTCTCGCTTCCATTAATTTGTTGCCATTTTTAATATTTCGTTGTATATCTGTTGGCTCCAGTTTTGTTGTTGTTGCCAGTTTGTGAAATTGCGAACCGGTTGCCATTCCAGCGACAGGCACTGCCACCGTTTGGCGAAACTGCGCTGTGCTTTGGAGCAGCAACAGATTGGTGCGTTTCACTAACAATCTCATTTCAATGGATGTTTTTAGACTAACCAGCATGATACTAACACGCAAGCCTGGTTACCTAACCTATAATTTGCTGGGGGCGCAGTGCCTCGATTTACTGCACTGCCATCAAAACACATTTAATTTAGACAGCTTGAAGTTTGATAAGCAACGATTTAAAATCGGAAAAAAGTGCTTACCTCACAGTTGTACTCGAAATTCCACTTGTTGCTGGTTGTTATTGAAATGTTGCGCTCTCGACCAGCAGCCGGCAGTGTTGTTTATAAACTAAACGGCAAGATCATATGGGTTTTGTTAGCTAGAGCTTTACTCCAAAAGCTCTACACACACTAACACACAGTTGCATAAGTGTAAATGTGGGACTAAACTTCAGAATGGGCAAACCGTAATGCGCAATGTAGCCGCTTCGAAATACTCTGTTAATTAATATTACCAAAAAATTAAACTTTCTCCTATAATAACTGAAGATAATTCTGAATTTTTGATAGTGCTTTTAAGAATGTAAATGGGTTTCCGATTTTTATTTAAAATAACGATTCTATAGAGCCATATTTCTGCTTATTTCTTAAAACATAAATTCGCCAGGATTAAAGTTTTTCATTTTAATATCTAATCTTAAAATTCAATTACCCTTTTCTTTAAACCGTTCCCCTTATACTACGCCACTGTGGCAGCCTTTGATCCACTCAGATATTCAAACACACACACTCGTGTCAAAGTTTCTTCTCGATTCTATTCGACACTCAGTCTTTTGCCTGCTTTGCTGCTGTTTGGATCGTCGCTGGACCGCGAGACTATTGTTTACTCCAAGCAATCTCTCCTTCCCGGCACAGTTGCGTTTTGTTTATTTGAAATTCGAATAGGTTTGTGGCATATACACACAAGCACACACACATTTCAACCATGCATAGCATGCGTCTGAGGAATCTTAGGCGGGCCTCGCTGCTGCTCACCGCTTTCCTCTTGTTGTACGTTTTTGTTTTCTCTGCGGGCTATCACAAATATCAAATTGACGGCGTTATCGGCAATGCTAAGCCGGAAGCTGTTTGGGAATATGTGGCGGACTTTAACAAAATGCGCCTGCTGAATCCAACAATGTAAGTATACGTATCGTATAGTAACAACTGACTACAACTTTTGTTTGTTAGCTTAAATTTCAAGATTCTAAACGATCAGGGCCACGCCCACGACTGGCGCTACACGGTCCAGTATACCGAACGTCTGTCCCATTGGCCGCACTGGCTAAACAAGGCGACCGCCAATTATGTTGTGACCAAGACAATGCCTGGTGTACATCCGCCAGCATGGGCCATCCAATCGAATCACGAAACTTGCTTCTTTGGCGGATTCTATTGCTGTAAGTTCTCGACAGTGCTTAAAAATGCCACATGTTTAATATATGTTTCTTATAGTACATTCGCTGAGCGAATTTAGCTTCAGTGCCCTCGGCACCGATACATATGCGAATGAAAAGATCCAATATCAGTGCCCGCCGCTTCTGGGCAGTGCCTGTCGGAGGGAGCTAGAGTTCCAGCGTCGCGCCGTCATGCACAATCTGACTCACATATTCAAGCGAACATAGTAAAACAGACACCCAATTAAAACTATCGTATTCCTGATTAATATTTTATGATGTATGTATTTGTGTACGTATTTTCACATTTCGACGTTTTAAAACTCATGTTTGCGTAAAAAAAAAGAAATATTAAATGAAGATTGATATCCAACTAAGGCTACAAATTTACTAAATATGTTGCTAAAAGCTTAATTGAAACAAAATGATAAAATAAATACATAACTGTTTATGTATGAATATACTAAGTATACTATTAACGAACAACATTTAAGCTACTCACAGTCGAAACTTGCCTCTATATTTATGTGTGTATCTTTTTTTCCATATTGATTACATTTGCGTTTAATTACTTACTTTAGTTTGCCTGAATAAACATTTTTAGTCGACTGGCGGCAAAACAAAATCAAATTCTGAAATTTTGGCAAATTTGTCTAAACACGCCTTTACGATTTTTTTTTTTTAGTCTTTTTGATAGATCACGATTTTTATCATCATCACTTGAAGAGATCTAGTCGCCTTCGTTTTCCAGCTCCTCCACTGCGAGCTGCACGAGCTTTGGCTGCTTTCTCCGGCGGCACCACAGGTGTGCTGGGCACGCTTTGGGAATCTGCTGATGTAGAAGCAGCTGTTGTTGTTGTGCCAAACCAACGCGTCAACTTCGTTGACTGTATGGATTTGCTGGCTTTGGGTGACTTGCGCAGCGCTTGGCTGGTTTGAGTACGTTGACTGGCATCATCCGGCGTGGCGCCAGAGCTAATTAAATAGTTTGTAATTTTGTTGCGTTGTTGCTGCAACACGGGCGAAACATGCCCCGTGGCGCTGAGACGCAGTCGACTGCCAAATTCACAATTATTGGTTATCTCGAAGATGTCATCGTCGAGAAACGAGAAGCGCCTTTGTGTCAACTCGTGTTTTGGGCTTGGCAACTTGGGCAGTATTTGGACGCCTGGTTCCTTGCCATCAGTTTGAATTGGTTCAAAAATTTTCTCCAAGATGTCCAGGCAGGAACGTTCGCGCTTTTTTTTAGCTACTGATAGGGCATTTGAATGTTGCTGCTGTAGTTGTTTCACTTCCGAACCAAAGATCTTAAAGCCCTCGAAGGGTGCAGGCTGTGCCAACGTCAGTTGCGACAGGTCGGAGCAGTTGCTGAAGATGTCAGGCGATTTATTAGCCGTTGCACGCTGCTGTGCCAACAACTCTCCAAAACTGGAGGTGCTGGGCTGCGGTTGCTCCTTGGGCGGCCCGGAACGCTTTCTCTTTAATGCTTTTGTGCGTCGACTTTGTGATTGCGTAGCGAAGTGTTCAGAGCTCTCATCATGCGAGCTATTGATCTCCACAACATCTAACTGTTGATTGTTGTGGGGCACGAAAGCAACTTCGGAATCGCTGAAGAAATTTTGGGGAAGAGGCAACATTAGTGGAGTTTCTGGCGGCGGAAGTGGTACTCGAAACTGTGCCAGCTCCAATGATCCTAGCTCTACAAGATTATCTGGTAGTTTTTGTGCGCATTGCATATACGAACAGTCGGATAAGTTAGAGCCAGAACAGATCAGCTCTTGCGTAGAAGCAGGCGCAGCTAATGGACTTTGGCTCGGTATAGGTATCGATAAGTTGGACACATTTTTTGATGCAGCTGGTCGCCCTCTAGGCCTTTTGAGTTTATTCTCATTTGGTTTACTGGACAAAGCCGCTGAATCCGTTGGCAATGCTTTTTTAAATGGTCGTCCTCTCTTTTTCGGCGTTGTCGCCTCAGGTTTCTTGGTCGTGACTGTATTTTCCTGATTTGTTTGTTGATTTTGCTCCTTTTTGACCTTGCTCGTTCTGGGCGTTTGATTGGCTTCAGTGTTGCGTTTTCGTTTGGCCGAGCTCAATGATAAATTGCACGTCATGTATTTGCTACAAGTGCGCGATTCTGCTGAACGTGTCAGACGCTGCATTCCACGAGTCTCTCTTCGAGGCACTAGAGTTGAAAAGCTCTTCTCTTTTGCGCGTTTTGATCTCGGCTCGGCCTTGGGAGTGATTGGCGACAGTCTTTCGTGCACCGGAACAGGTGTCGTCGCCTCAAGCGGAGCTTTGGGTGCAATATTCGCCGGTTTGGAAATATTCTCCGAGGTCTTTTTGGGATTGGCTGCTGTTGGAACATCTTGACATATTAAGGGTGAGCGAAGACGAGCTATTTGAACGGCTAGTTTTTGTGCCGCAATCCTTGATGACGTTGCCTCTTCTTCGATCTCCGAATCGCTAAGCTCCACTGGCTTTTCGGCCTGCAAACGTCTTGTGTGCTTTCGCTTGGGTTTGGCAGTTATTGGTGAAGTTGTTAGCGGTGTGATTGTCGGCGTTACTATTTCGCAATCATCGCTAGAAAGCAAAACCACATCGTTGGCAGCTTCGTCGGTTACTTCCACTCCCGCCTCAGAATCAGACGTTTCAAAAACCAATGGCTCCATGGCTGTCACATCATCACTGTGCTCGGATAACGATATTTTCTCTGCATCCTGATGCTGTGCCGCTCGTTCTTGTTCTTGTTTTAGGCTCGCCAAGCACTCAAATATTTCATCAGTGCTGCCTGTGGAGGGTGCTTCTGTTGAGCCACTAATTGTGATATTGCTGTTATTTTGGCCCATCCAAAGCGATAAATTAATATTGTATTGTTCTGGTGTGACTAGAGGCAAATATGACTCGAACTGATGGCGATAACGACGCAGGCGAAAATCTCTGCAAGTAAATCGAAAAATATTTTGGTTAATTATTCATATACCGAATTTGCAAAAAATAGTTAAATATTTGCCAAATGTTATGAAATACAAGACGAAATAAAAGTACGATTCAACTAATTTGGGAAATAAAAATTGTATCCAAACAGTATTATGTAATCGTTTGATTTATTGCCTTTGTTCACCAACTTGATGTATTCGCCAAGAACACCACGCTGTTTGTAGTATTCCTCAAGATCGACGCGTTTACTCAGCACCTCCTTAACATCGGGCAAGTGAAATTTGAGATTAAAGTTTCGAAAGCTCTTGTATTGATGTTCCAGGCAACCACCCAAACGTAGCACATTGTACAACAATTTTACATCGGACTGGGAACAATGAAAAAGTTTTTATATTTATTTTAACCGATTGTTTTCTAACACACCGTTAAATCCACACTAGAGATCAGAATGTTAACTTTGCACTCATATTGCTTGAGCAGCATGGAAGTGCAAAAGTTATTATTAAGCGTATAGCCACGATGATCAACAATAATGTAGTCAAAGTTCAGCTTGCTGAGATCCCCAATGCTCCGTAAGACGCTCCATTTACTCAAAAAAACGCTATGCGCTGACTCTGTACTATCTGTAAAATAAAGCTATATTTCAAAGTTAACCGGCGAGAAATATTATAATTTCCAAACTACCATTGACATCCTTTATAACGCATACGGGCAAATCGGTGAGAACGCCCAAGTGAAACTGCCAGCCAGCCAGAATCTGATCATCGTTTTGCAGCACTATAAGCGTCTTCTGTGACGGTCCCAGGCCATTTAATAATGCTGAAATTGTCGCGCATTTACCCAGGCCACTCTCGTCGTTAAATATGCTGAACTCTTGTTTGGACAGCCGTTCGTAGAGAAATCGCGCAGCGTCCAGTTGAAAGCTTTTAAGGTACTGCGTCGTATGGCTGGAAATGAGCACATTATCGGAGAGACGCAGTTCCGCTGTTCGCTCAGAGACAAAATGATACATTTGCTTGGCTTAGCCTGGTTCTTGAATCTTATTCTTCTTTTTAGCGGGCGTGGTGCAGCGCCAAATATATTGCCACGAGTATGTAAAGCAATTCTAGATATGTAAATAAAATAAACATTGAAAATGCACCAATAATCATTCTTTTGGCAGTCAAGGGCCCATCGATGTAATCAGGATAGAAAATATCCGCCAAGTTGTTGTTATTATTATTATTGTTGTTGTAGACGGTATGCATGTGTAGAGCAAATGCAGCGTAGACGTCGAAAAAAGGCGCGTATTCTGCGAGCGGAATAACTGTGTGCCTTTAAGTCAACTGTTTGTGCTGGGAACTACGTTTCAAATAATTATCTATGTCATATTCTTAACGACTCTTTTTAATCACTCAATACACATTTTAAACGATCTTAAATTAGCAGACAGAAATTTCTTGTTCTTGCTTGTGCGGTTTTTTTGCGTTTTACAGCACAGTTCGTACTTGTTAGTGATGTTGGACTGTTTCAGCTAAGGCCAATCGATATTTGCGAATATCTGGCCACATCTTGATTGATTCCTTGTATATCGGCATTCACACAATGCATTGTTATTGTACACTTGAAGCAGCAATTCCACAAGTGTTTGAAAGAGCGCTAAATAAACAATTATTGCTAAAGCATGTCAGTTGTAAAGAATGGAAAGCCAACTACTAAAAGAAAAAATGAAGAGCATTCTTTGACTTCCTTAACGCTACCTCCGCCTGCCAAACAGAGAATGGTGGTTACACCTTGGCGTAACACGTGCGTTTTATGTTGTTCCACCAAGCGATTCCCACAATATTCAATTTTAATTGCAGCACAGAGTTTAGTACAGTGTACGATTGGTTGTTTTTAAAGCAGACGACAACTGCAAATCAGCGCAAGGCGCTCAGTCACATGCGAATTTGGAACTTACGTCGAGGTAGCCTTTGTCCGGCTTCTGTGTTGGCCACTGGAGTACTAGTCAAAGCGCAGCTGGAGGATAAACATGGTAACCTCAACATACAGACAACATATGCCAGTGCGTTTACACGCTTCTTTAACTTCATGTCGTCAATCATGCAAAGCCACAGCATGACGAGCATGTACGACACAGCACGGCAACTCGGGCTGCAGTCCTTTATCGTGGACTTGAGGCATCTGTGTGCTCATGGACAGGAGCTTCCACCAGCGGCAGTGCTGCGTAACACGGCCGAACATTGCCTGGAATGGCTACGCAATTTCTACTGGCTACCGCAATTGGAGACAATGCAGAACTTGGACGCGCCAAAGCTACAGCGAAAGGATAAAGCAAAATTTGAATTGGAGGTGAACAGTCTGTTTGAAATGTACGATTTGGCCTTGGAGTGCCAGCTGAAAGGTGCACAAAAACTAAAGGAAGTCAGCAAACTGAAGCCCAGCGCGGAGTTTAACAAGATGCGAGTTTATTGCTCTTCGAAAAAGCTAAAAACTACAAAAGAGGTAATTAATACGGTAGTTATCGAACTGAATGCGGCAGTGAAACGGCAATCGTCGTTAATGACGGATTTGCTGGACATATATATGACTGGTGCTCTGAGGATGAACTATTTCCTAGACGCAGGCATTGCACACAACGAGGAGGAGGAACTCGTCATTGAGGCTACTCAGGGGCTGTTTCGCCTGCTAGCAATGCAGGGATATATTGAAAATATATTTGTGGCATTCGTGCAATTGACAGAAAATGCAAATGCGGATGATGCAAGGCGTCGTGGTGCAAGCTATTGGGCTACAAAGATGTTACAAACCTTTGGCATGCTAAACCGAATGAAGCGTATGTACAAGGAGGAATTAGATATGGTAAGTAGCTATAATAGATAGTTGTAATCTTTTACTTATTTGTGTTTTCTTTTTATAGAACTCGAAGCTCAAGGCAGTGGATTTCTCGACTCTCAATAAACCAGAGTTATCAAAAATAATGCGCAGTCTGCTTATTCACTCGGGCGTCGATCAGATGCTAACATTAGTTTTTGGGGAGTGCCCCAAGAAGCGAAGTTCTTGGGTATTTGAGCAGGAGTTTCTGATGAGCAGGCTCGGTTCCTTGAGCAAACACTCAGTTCCCATCCTGAAAGGGTACAGTTCCTAATCAATTTAGTCATAAAACATTTATGAACAGCTTTTTTATTTTCTTCAGTTTGCTGCCGCTTGTGGAGCCTACATTGACTGCCTCACAGCTTGAGGACGTGAATTTAAAAATGAAATATATAATTTCGGACACAACTTTAATTTCTGAAACGCAATCAATGTATGAAACCAAAAACGACAGTCAGAACGAATTAGAAACCACAGAATTTGGCCTCTGGAAGCTAGATACAGGTAAGCTTAGCTTTTGCCTACTCTTATTTACCAACACGTTTAATAATCATCTCTTGCAGACAATAACTGGTCAACGTGCGCGCTAGGAGTGCTGCCCACAAATACTCAATGACAAAAGTACAAAAATCTGAAACTTAATGTTCATATTATATAAATTACGCTAATTAACAATTTATCAATCGTCGTTAATAATACATTTGCTGTTATAAATTAGCTAATTAAATAGAATACATGATTGCTTGATAGTTTTTACAAGAAAGCAAATAAATGTATTTAAATTAAACTGTTGAGCGCCTTCTCTTCTTCATTAATTTAAATCATTCCAATAATTTTATTTTTCGCTTTGCAGCACTGTTAAAATTTAATACATTTAGGCTTGTCTTATTTACCATTTAATGCAAAACGGAAACATGGAATTTCAGCGTATTGATGCTATGCTCATGGAAATATTGCAGGAACGCAAAACCATCACTGCATTCTTAGATGCAGTGTTTGGTTTCCTAAAACGCAAGTAACACATTGTTTAAAATTCGTATTTGGATGCAGTAAAATCAATGTTTATTTATTCCTTTGAAGCACCGATTTTTACCATATTAAAAAGGATGCATCTGACAAAATCGGCTTTCCGAAAGGAATGCGCGATCAAATTCTTTACGGTGCTATGCAGGGCTATGATCCCGAGTGTTTGTTGCACACAATGACAGCTGAGTGTGGAATCAACGACAATGGCGAAAATGCGCCGCCGGCTATTCAAGAAGTCTCTGTACAGACTGAAAAATATAAAGCTTCAACTAAGCACACAAAACCTAGCCAATCTATCAGCAATGTTAGTCAGAGTTTTGAATCTGGAGACTTTAAGAACGGTGCCGCATTTCAACATCATTGCTGGTCTCAAACACTAAATGATGTGGAGATTCACGTACAACTGCCAGAGAACCTAAAAACTGCCAAGCAACTGTGCATCGATATGAAAGCACAACAAATCAAGGTGAGCAGCAAAATATCACCGGAGCAGCCCATAATTGAAGGAATGTTGAGACAACGTATAAGACACAATGATGCCATATGGTCAATGGAAGATGGTAGACTGCTGATCTGTTGTGGTAAGGAAATCAAAAAAAGCACAAGTATTCCTTTAATCAATAGTATTGGTTTAGAAAAAGTCCAGGCGCGCTGGTGGGAACGACTTTTCGATGGCGACGATGACATCGATATAACGAAACTTGACTGCCAACGCTACATAGATGAACTTCCAAAGGACTCACAGTTGGCCATTGAAAAGCTGCGAGTTCAGCAAATAGCAGCGGACCGGCAACAAAATCTTATGGCAACAAATCCAGAGCAAGCCAAGACTTTAGAACGTTTGCGGACAGCGTGGGATGCCGAGGGATCACCATTTAAAGGACAACCATTTGATCCATCGGTGGTGCGAATGAGTTAGTCATTTATTAGGTACATAAATAAATTTAATGATAAGATACAAAACGTATTTTGTTAAATTAAATTCTTAGCTGTGAGGGTGTTAATGCCAAATCATGGCGCTTATTGTGATTATTGAGCCTTCAATTCCTCTTTTTTGAGCTGCAGCTGTTTCTTTTGATAAACAACATCTGACTGATCAGTGGACCAAGCAACATACATATAGCTTGTTAGCAGAACGACGAGCAGCAGCCGATCAACGCTCATCACATTGGTCACAATCAGCATGAGAGTGAATGCTACAAAGGATGGATGACGCACATGAGCGTAGAAATTGCGCAGCTCCATGGACTTATAGGCAATGGGTTCCAAGTAGTTATGCATATCGTAGTAGGCCTGCTTGATGCCTAGCAATTCTCCCAGATCCATTATCAAGCAGCCACCGTAAATAATAGTCCAACATACAGCATGCGTGATCACAAAGGCCCACCAAAGCGGTGCGCTCTCATCCACGTTGACTTGCCACAGCACAATTGATTGAGCAGGCAGCCAGTTTTGCAGCAAATACTAAACGAATGGTGTAAATGAATACAGAATACAATAAATGAAACGAAGGCTAATGATCTTACATGTAAACAGAGCGATGACGTCAGTGTATAAATAGTTCGCTCAGCGGGAGCCAATCGCAATTTGCGTAAGAGATTTTTTACCAAAGCTGACTTAAGGAAGCTGTGCTGAAAGATAAAGCCGATCACATAAAGGGTGTCCAAGACAATTGGCCCATAGGCGGTTTCCAAACGAGATTTGTTATCCAAAAGGTTGAATATCCAGGTGTGAGCTTTTGAAATGGATCGCGGCTTGGAGAGAAACAGAGTCAATTTGCTGACCACATAAATGGTATAGCCGAATGTAGCTAGTGAGGCTAGCAAAACAATAATTTTAACAAATGACGGCATTTTTGCTTTTGATTTTTGCTCTTTTTATGTCAACATATAACGTAAACAAATAAATGCGACTAGCACCAAATAACTTCACGGTGTTGGTAAACAATTAAGCATACAGAATGAAGGGTCACCCTAGAAAATAAAACAGCTGTTTGTATTTGAGCGCGTCTTTTAGTGAATGGCAAATTTGGCTTCGAAACTGACGTCAACAATTATTTATCAATTTTTGTTTTTATTTAAGTAATTGTAGAATATGTTCACGCTGTGGACGCTTATCGAGGCCTCACTGCTCTGCCTCAATGCAGTTTGCATATTGCACGAAGAGCGTTTCTTAGCCAAATGTAAGTTTGACTAATCAAAAGCATTATACACCAAAACTTGACATATTGCATTTACAGTTGGCTGGGGCAGACAAGCCGGACAACAGGATTTTGGAGCGCCCAGTGCAAAGGATCAAGTCTTAAATCTAATTCGCTCTATTCGCACTGTTGCAAAAAGTAAGCAGCAGCTTAGAATATTACAAAACAACAATGAAAATACTAACACGTGTCCCTATTTTCTATTTTACAGTACCGCTGATATTTTTAAATGTAATAGCGATTGTATTTAAACTTTTACTTGGATAATAGTTAAAATCTATTGTAATAAATGTACTAGTAATGTTTTTCATAGAAGTTACAGGTATTATCCTACTGTCTGTTGATTCGATTTCCGCTGCAACACACACTTGACCCGGTTTTCTAGAGCTATGCTGTATGCGTCCAATTTGTAGGCAGCCGCCTCCAGCTTGTCCACTGTATCCGATATCTCATCAATTTGCTGCATGAGTGGTGCTAGCTGTAGGAACTTGCCACACAGCTCGTTTGTGGAAACGTTTAGGGTTTCAGCTATTTGCCGCATGTCTTTGTATTTGGCAATAGTTGCCTTGTTCATTTCTTCGAGCAGCTTGTAATCCTCCAGTGGCCCATTAAGCTCTTGTGTTATATAGTCTTCTGTTTTTTGGAACATCTTTGTGGCCAACTTGCTGAGATTGGGATCATGTGAGTGTGCCAATGCCTCGAAACTTGATGTTGACGTCGACAATGTGGGCCCACGCATTGGTGAGTCTAACATGGGATTGTGATCTTGATCCCTTGCTTGAGCTGCACTAGCGCTTGTTGTTGGTTGCTCTTTTTCCATTTTGTTAGACCACTTCTTCAAGCCCCAATAAAGACGACAATAAAAACAGCTGCTGTCAGCGTGTTGCAGTGAATGGTTGTTGTTAAAGTACTGTGAATGGCGAATACTTGTGAACCGTTGTGAACATAAATAAAGTGGCGCTAAGCATGTCGATGCAGAATAATGTCAGTACAATCTTGTCTGTTTGACAAAGAACACTTTGTAATGTCCCAACGGAATGAAGAGAAGAAACACAAGCATCTATTTGATGGCGGTGACTGGAATGTGTACGAGCCAGATATCTTAAATCTTGGCGTGGGAGCTCCAGGCACTGATCTATTGGAGCCCTGCTGTGATATATTTCAACAGGCTACAGCTCATACGTTGGTAAGTACTTATCAGCTATTATCAAATACTTTAAGTTGAAACGATAATCACCTTTATGTAACAACAGAAATACGAAAAAGAGCACAACAATTCGCTGCTCTTCCAATATGGACCAACAAGTGGAAGTTATGAAGTACGAAATGAAATTGCCAAGTACTTTAGCGGAATGCATGATAGTACCGTTAACAGGTAAGGGCTAAGCATTTAAAGATTGACTGATGTTTTCGTATTAACAAATAGGTTTACTTTTAGCGAAGATTTGATAATCACAACTGGCGCTACGCAAGGCTTACACTTTGTGCTATCTACCCTCATTGACTTTAACGGTTACATATTTGTGGACGAGTTCACATATATGATTGCATTAGATAGTATGAAGCATTTTACCAGCCTTAAAATTATTCCACTGAAACTAAATGACGATGGCGTTGACCTAAATGATCTGGAGACGAAGGTGCGGGAACGGCGATTCAAATCGGAGAGTAAAGAGTTTTGGGCCATTTACTATACGATACCCACATACCATAATCCAACTGGCATATTATTCTCTCCAAGTGCGTATGACAACAGCAAACAATTCAAAACTTCTTATCTATTTTGTAAATTTTGTTTACAGCTGTTTGCCGTGGCTTAGTGCAGATAGCACGTAAATACGACTTTTTAGTGTTGTGCGACGATGTCTACAACATTCTACACTACGGTGAAAAACCTTTGCATTCCCGTCTTTTCTCCTATGATGCTCGTTCAGATGCAGATTACGCCGGCAACGTCATTTCCAATGGCAGCTTTGCGAAGATAATTGGACCAGGCCTGCGCTTAGGATGGCTTGAGGTGCCACCACGCATTAAGCCGCAGCTTGAAAGCAGTGGCTTTCTTAACAGTGGTGGGTGCTTTAACAACTACACTGCGGGAATTGTAGGCAGTCTTTTTGAGTTGGAGTTAGCTCAACCGCACATTCAACGCTTGTATGCGGCATACAAGGAGAGAATGTTGGCCACTTCAGCGATACTTGAGGCTGATTTGCCCAAAGATTGTCACTTTTCGGCACCTAGCGGCGGCTACTTTATATGGATACGTTTGCCGGATCACTTGGATGCGCGCGAGTTTCTTGCTTACAGCTTGCAGCATGAGAAGATTACGTTCATTGCTGGTTCACGTTTCGCTGTAGAAGAGGGCAAAGGTAAGCAATTCTTTCGGTTATCAATAGCCTTCCACGACAAGGAGAAACTTGTGGATGGCGCCAAGCGTCTGTGCTTGGCTTTAAAAGCCTTTATGAAGATTGTAAACACTTAATTTTATTCTTTTATTGTTTTTTGATTTTTATAATATGGCAAAAATGTTATTGTTTGTTATCGAATTTTAAATAATTCTTATAAAGATACGACTAAGATCTTAATCTATACTGTTGTTTTAAATTATCAACATGTCATTAAATAGTATGTGTATCTAAAAAATGTTTGGGCACAATGCTTAAAAATATCACAAATTTGATCAAATTTTACAAATATTCAAGTTTAACTTTATAAAACAGTAGTTTAAACATGCAACCCCTTGTCTTGAGCCCCCGTCTATATTTGATATTTGTTTAGCCCATGTGTCATGCGTGCTGAGAATGTTAACCGATATCGTATTGCATATTCTGTGCATAATACTTTGCTTTCACAACAATTGGAATGTGCTGCGGTAAATTTGAGGGAAAAAAAACATTTTCTATAAACCAAAAACAAGTGGAAATATCAAGTTACTCCGTAAATGTGAGAACAATTTCCTTGAGAGAGGTATAAGTGCCGATTACCAGACCAAGAATACCCACAATTATAAGCACAAAGTTGCCTGTATAAAAAGAAAAACAAATTTTTGGCAATTAATAATTTGGATTTGTGTTGTGGTTTAAATACTCACTTAATAACAGCCAAACCTTGCTGATACCTGTCGTCTGATACCAGTGTGTGCAGATTTGAATCAAAGCTGGAAACGCTAGCCCCAAAGCGGATAAGCATAAAGCACCAAAGAGCGAAATGAATAGCTCCAGATTGGGTATTGCCACGGCCAGCAAAACTGCAAAAACAATTAAGACATTAAGACACGTTCTAGAATTCCTAAGTGCCAGCTACTTACAAGTGATAAGCACAAGACCCGTGCGCACTGCATACTCCCAGAATAGCTTATTGCTCTGTGGCCCCAATTTCTTGCCAACATAATCATTCCAGGTGATGTCAATTGCCACATAGCAAGCCAGGCCGTGTGTGATGTAGATGGCAAACGCCAGCATGCCTTTAACACATAGCGCAGCACTAAAGTAGGTAAGAGAACAATATTTATTTTCATTCACAAGCAGCTTTTTAAAGTTAACTTACATTTCATGTTCTGGCAGATTGAGGGTGATGGATCCCAGCACACTGGAACCATAGTTAAGGTATCCAAACAAGCCCATGCCCACGTACAGGAACACAATCAATATCATAGAGACATTCAAGACGCCACAGGAACCTCCAAACTTGTGAGGAGTTTTCATTTCGTTCTCAAGCGGTAAAATGACACCAATGGCCTCAAGCGCAAACAAAACTGTACCAAAGAAGAGCGGGAAATTCTCCAACTTGCCAAAGGCATCTTTGCCTTCAGTTGAAACTGGTTCACGGAATATGTAGTAGCAAATGATGGCAAAAGACACTAGAGTTATGAGATTGGCCAGCGTGGAGAAGGGTGCCAAATACTTGAGCTGTCGCACCCAGTTAATAAGTATCAGCGGTATCAATATGATGATCATGCACAGACGCACATCCACATTCGTGTTATAGACGGCATCCACAATGGACTTGATGTTGGACGCAACAAACACCACATAGACACAGCATGTGCCCAGTTGATAGATCAGCAGAAATACATTCACTATCGTACCAATGTACGGTGCACAGGCTTTAAAGAATGATGGTCCTTCGTTTAGCGCAGATTCCGCTACACCTGTATAGTTCATACTGGGCACCTTCTTGCGCCGGCAGAGCTCAACCTCGGCCTTGACCAGCTGATGTATGCAGTATGTGCATATTAAACCAATCACAATGGTGCCTATTACGCCCGTTACATAACCAGAATTCCGAAAGGCATTTGGCATAGCCAAAATACCTGTGCCCAGAGAGCCTTTCAGCAGGTGGAAAAGTGTTTCCGAGTTCCTAATGATAAAAAAGAGATTTTAAAAACGTTTCCTTTATGTCTGTCTGGTTATACTTACGTTGTAGGATGTGGCACCTCACGATGTTCGTAGGGATTGTAGTCCGGATCTTTGACTGCCTTGTTGTTGTTGCCACCCTTCTCCGCCAACTCAACCGAATATTTGTTGCCACTCTGCTGCTTGATATTGTCCACATGTTCGCTGACAAACGCCGGATTACTGTGGCCATTTTTACTCATTGCTGCCAAAAAGAGAGAAATTGAAAAACGCGTTAAAAAAAACGTTGATTACAGTTCAATTTCACTTTAAATGGGACATATAAATCAAAAGGCTAGTCTGGTTGTGACCACTCCACACTTACAGTAGTTAATTGCTTGACACTATCTATAGAGATCGCGAACTATCTAAGCGCAACAAATGCAACTGACCATAGTCTGACATATTTCTAAATTAATAGCAGGCAAACCCAGGCTGGCACAATGTCAAGTTCAGTGTGATCAAATCGTTTCCCTCGTCAGATGAGCCACATGAGGGCACACACGGTATATTGTGTGGTGAATGCTTTCAGTGTGTGTATGTGTATGTGTTTTTAACATCGCCAACAAATTGTTGTGCATGAAACGTGCTAACATTTTGTAATTGCAGCCAATTTTACTGTCACTTGTGAGTGACTTTGGAGTGGACATTTGTTGTGATTTTTATGTGGTTATTTAGTGTGTTGTTACCCCTTTTATAAGATGTATAATTGTTTTTTATTTGGAGACAAACAACAATTGCCCATGTCTTAATTAGAAAATATATATGTGTGACATGCACAATTTGACATTTTATTGCCAGCTATTACCCACTTGATCCTCGCAAATATAAAGCACTCAGTTTTTGATTCCCAAAAACCGGGAACTAGATACTTTGACAAATCAAAGCATAGGTCACCTTTGGGGCTTCGTTTCAGGGGCTTGAACGATAAGTACTACATATATACAAGTTGACTTATTTATTTCCCCATTCATATATATATTATATTCATTTGAAACCATTAGAATGCAAAAATAACAAAACTCAAGCTTAAGGTCAATCACTTCATCGATGAATGAATTCCGATTTAATTAATTAATTGTAGGGTCACGTTTCTCACACCCATATTCTAACGGAACTCAAAGTGATGCATATATAATCTCAAGTACAGCAGGTTTTATTTTGTTGCTCATGTTGATGATAGGGTATATAAAGATCTGGTGTTTAATATAAGGAAATCGTTACGCAATATAGGTAAATGACTTTTCGTTGACTGCTTTTGAATGCATGTTTTAAATAACCATTGTCGTAAAATTAGCTAAGTGAAGTATAAAAACAACACTTTACTTGGACGTGAATGAAATTAAGGTGATGGAAAAATTTTGGGAAAAATCGGGTATCTTTTGAGAACTTTCTAATCTAAATATTCCTTCTCTGGATAGCTTACGTACATATCGTGAAAGATAATATCTTTAAAGTTGTTTGTTTACTTTGCCGTTTACCTTTTTGACTAGCATCACAAAACTAACATTTTTCTCCTGTCGGTTGTACCAAATTTACGTTTATTTAAAAATGAAATACTTCAGATAATTTATTCTACGGTAATTTATGCGAAACTTAAATAAAATAATGCAAAACAAAAACTTCATAGCTTGTTTTATTAATTCACCGCAACCGGTTCAAACTGGATGAGTTTTTTTCTCTTTCCCCGAACCTTTACGCCAAAAAGAGACATAAGAAAAACTTGTATACCTGCCAAAGATATTATAATGTTTAAAAAATTCCATTTGACAAAGCACAAATCAAAAATGATTATGATTTAATGCGCAATAGTTTGCAGTGCAGATTTTCATGTACTTTAAATTTTATTCAATGAAAAAATCAGCCAAAAATAAATATTGAACATGAATGGATATAGCGACGTGAAATGAAATATTATAAAACATACAAAAACGATTGCCAAATAAAACTAAAAAAAAACGCGATCAGCACGCGACTATTGCTTTTTTTTGTCACTTCAATGATGGTGGAGAAGGTGGACGGGGCGAGTTCAATGCACCACATTTTACTGTACGGCCTTTGCGGCATTTCAGGTGGTATTATTATTATTATTATTTGTGATTGGAATTCAAACGTCATTTGTCAGCGTCGTGATCACAATATCAATTGGATGATGACAATTGCTTGAAGCAGGTTCTGAGCTTGAAAAAGTTGTTAGCCTTGCTCCACATTGTGTCGAGGACTTGTATTTAAATTTGATTATATTTAGAGTTCACATAACAAAGTAATACATCAATTCTAGTCATATTTTGTTTTTACTTGGTGTCTGTTTAATGTTTTTTAACACGTTGTTAAAGGTATGCAAATAATGTTCGATGCAACGTTAGCCACAGAAATGTCAACATCAACTGCACGTTTTTTGACTTATTGCTTGCAAGTTAACGAGCAAATATTGAAAATTGTAATTAAACGGTAATTTGAAACACCAAGAGTCAAAATGAATGCAACGTTTACACTTTGTAGTACCTTTTACCTTTCATTACGTACTTTTTTCAATTCATATTATTATTTATTATTCAAATTAGTATGTATTTCGCTCACAATTGAAAGTTCTGAATATCAGAATTTTACAGGGACGGCCAGACACTCAATCATTCTTTTATTTTTTATGTGAGTGTGTAACCATTTTTTGCCTTTAACCTGCTTAAACAGTTGTCCTCGGTTTGTTCTATTTTTATACACTTGATCAATAATTTGCGTCAACATTTTAATTTAGATTTACCAAAGAACTTTTCAGTTTGTTTCATTCACTCACACATCTCGCTTAATCAAAGCACGAAATGCGAATGTGCACTCATGCTTGACTCTGAGCTTTATTTGGTTTTTTTTTAGGAATTTTCAAATGCTCTCGCACTTCCGTCGTTAATTAGCCAAATTTTGTTGCTGAGAAACTTTCTACAAATTCAACTTACCGATGGACCTAAGACCAGATTGTTTATGAACAAAAGAATTGGTAACCACTTTAAGTTTATTACAAACGGTTACAGCTGGTCGATACAATTGCGTTATAGAGGAAATTGAAATATTCCGTGGAAGTATAAACTTTTATTAGAATGTATGTTGACAATGTGTTGCAAGCAAAGTTATCATAAGCTGAAGGCGAAGTCAAAACAGAAGTTGCATTGAGGCAGGTGTCAAAATGATTGAATATAATGTAAGAGATCTACGATCCACTATAAACGATGTGAACGTGTTGTCCGCGCGCTAACGACTAAATCAGACCCAACGTGGGTCACCGGTTTTATGCAGTGCGCGAAATGTTGCTTGCCGACGATTGTGATGACAGCAGACAGGCAAACCACCAACAAACCACTCATAAATACTCGTTCTCTCGAGACCAGCATCAGCATAGGCATTGACATCGGCATCAGCAGCTCGCATAAAAAATCACAGTCAAACAGTATTTAACTAAATTTTTTTAGTAACGACAATCCGCAAAACTGAATCCGCCGTAATAAATAGGCGTATGTGCGTACCAAAAAACAAAAAAGAAATGAGCACGAAATGAGAGTGAGAGATGGAAAAAAAGAATGATGAGATAAATGATCTGTATATACATTAACTGCTTTGTTGATCACGTAAGCTAAATTTCACTTACGGCAACCAAAGCTCATTGCGTACGTTAAAAGCTCTTAAAGATAGTCATAAAGCCAACCGTTTAATCATCTTAAGCAATAAGGTAGGCAATGTTAATTGTGTTACTTATCCAACTGATTATATATATCTCAGATACTTTTGTAATACAACCTTACTATATAGTCAGGTTTCAAGTACCTTTCGATACTCAGTCTTAGCTTCCACATTATTGATAGCATTGCAAACAAACAGCTACAATACAATGTAAACAAGATGCGTGTTGCTTTAAGCTATACTCACTCACTTTCTGAACGCTTTCTCATCTTGGCATGCGAAGCACAAAAAAGAAGTTGCCAAATATTCGACAGCTGCTGCAGAGTACTCGTAACTATGGCAAGACAGCCTAAAGAACCAGTACAAGTTGAGGTGTAAGGTGCATATATCTGCTACTGTGTGTGAAACTTGCAGTTCGCTCGCTTACTACCGTTGCCAAAATGTGCAATTTACATTTTTTTTTTGAATTTTTCGTTGTTGGTGGTGGTAGCGGTAGTGGTATTAATACTGGCAGTGCCTTAATACACTTTCTCAGGCGAGCAACCGGTTTGAGGTAAAGAGAATTTGCGGGCTTGTGTGAAATTTCATTTACAGCTGCGGCCTTCCAATCATTTTGCATGCATTGCGCATACGCCGTGTGTTACAGTTTCGTATATGTCGAACAACAAACAACTACAATCCGAATATGGAAAAAAAAAAACGCCGGCTAAACATTTGCCCATGCCCATGTCTAGCTGCTGCTGTTCGCCTGCCCGCCAAGCCACAAACCGGTCAGCCGTTGCTCCAAATCTGACGCAGTTTTGTCTACCCCAATATCTGCGTCTTGGCCATTTTGTTGGCCTGTGACGTCAGCGTTAAGTGCTTGAGAAGTGAATCATGTGTAACAGATCAATTAATCGCAACTGTTGATCATCCAAACAATTGCTACCTACGCACATTACATATTGTTATTAATTTGGAATATATTTATCCATTGGAATTGCTTTGTCGCTTGTTGCTTCAAATCAGGTGCTAAAAGCTGCCTTTGATAAATTGATGTTAATTTTTGAGCTACTGGGGTTTCCTCTATATTTTTTATGGTCCAATCAAAACGTTTGAAACCTGTTAGGGAAAGTAATTAAATTATAAATTTGTTTCGCGTTGTTTATTAAAATCAAGTTGCATAATTTCTTGTGTTAATTACTTTAACAATAATGTTATTATTATTATATCGAGATTTTCCGCTAGGAAAGCTTCCCTAATCGAAACCTCTCTTAACCATTTACGCAAAAAAACCTTTTAGCTTAAAAGCAAACATTCTAATCATCGAGTTCGGTAATTTTGGGATTAATTTGCACAGATAAGCACTAAAAAATATTTTAACAACAGATTGCATCTAATAATTACTTGTGAAAAGTAAGTTTGAATAAAACTTTACTCACAATGTGAATGGCGCTTATTTAATGACGATACTATTCATGAATATGGCAAAAAATTTGACAGAAAACAAGGAAGAAGGAAAAAACAGTTTTATTACATAGTACATACACTAAAGTGTTACATAATTGAAAATTGTTTTCGCCATGAACTTGTGCAAACACATCAACCGTCTATCAATTACAATAAACACGGGTCTTTAACTTGGGATACTGACATCAAATTAGAACTGATTCGAAGTTGCCCTTTGGTATCGACAACACAGTATGTTTAAGCTAACGCTTTTCAATACACACGTTTTGTTGTATATAGTTAATATCTTTGTTTCTATTAGTATGATATTGAAATCTGTGTGTTGCCACCCATTGATAGTCCACCAAATGTAAGTAGTTGTGTGTGGAATTGAATAATTGAATGATTACCTTGTTATTGTCAATTTGTGTATGAGTCTACTATTTTACGTACAATCTATTTAATAGAAATTTAGCGTGCAACCAAAGAATAAAATAAAAAATTGCGCATACCGTCATATACTACTACTACAATCTACTGTAACACTGTGAAACTGTGAACTGGGTGATTCTAATTTAGAAGCTGCTACCGCTCCAAAAAAAATCAAAGGAAATATGAATTGAGAGCAGCATAGTATTGAAGTGTTGCACTAATCCAACTTGCGCATTGATTGTTGCTTGGTCATCGGCTGAAACTCATCGAGAATACATTTTTATGTTGTATTTTAAACTCTTATGGTAAGCACTTATCAAAAATATATAATAAAATTTTATTTTTTGCTCTTAACGTATGAAACAATTTAAATCAGTTTGCCTAATCTTTGCAGCCGCATACCAAATGAACGAACATGCAAAACTCTTATTAATCTGAGTGAATATTTCAATCTACTTTTTTTTTTGTTTCGTGTGTGTTAGTTTTAGGTTCCCTAAGATAAGCAGTGGAAAACATTGGTTAATCGCTTCGTACGCTGGCTCACACACATTGTCTCCATTTAATCAGTTCGGTAGCTGAAAATTTGTCGTCTCTTCTGAGTCTTTTCGCACGTTTCGCTGTCTGCTTCTCAAATATGCGCTGAAAGTATTATGCAATAAAAGCCAAAACATTAAAAAAAAAATGTAAACAACAACAGACTAGACATGTATTGCCATTTGGTTGGCAGGCGTATATTCAATGTTAATGTTAAGCTGTAGTCATTGCCAGGCATTTAACGTGTATTCCATATGATCTCGAACTCAAAACAATATTCGAATATAACTGGCACGACAGGCTACATAAGTACATTCAAATCACTCCAAAAGTGAGCGAGTTTTGAGTGGTTTTTCGATATGAGATTGGGTTAATTGTTGAGTGCAATGGCACATTACCTGCGTATTTAAAACGAAGTGTATTGTAAGATTTGTGCTTTTATTCGTTGCACACCAATCGCTTCATAAGCAACAAACGATCGCTGACTAGCGCACAACAACGGGTCGTATACCTAATTCAATTGCTTTACAAACTCATATAGTGCAAAATTAAAAAACCAAACCGTTATGACGGTGGCCGTGATTAGTGGTTCAACCACTGATCAAAAAATTGGAGCTGTAAGTTCTTAAAATGTTTCCACTGACCCACATATAAGTTATACAGCATAAGCTTTATCAGCAAATAATTTATGAAGTACCTGATTGTGCGCAACATATTTGTGAATCCAAAATCGTAAATCAATGTTGATTGTGTGCTAATAAAATTGAACTCTTTCGTGTGTGAAGTTTTCACATGATTAAATGACTATTTGGCTAGCTAAATTAAGCAATAAATATGGTATTGTGAGAGTCCTTCAGACTGAGTTCCAACTGTGTTGCCATCTGCATATAACACGTTAAGCTCTAAAAGTGACAATTAAATAGTTATTAACAATGTGAATGACTTTATAGTTGTAGTTTATGTCTCTTATCAAATCGCAATATTTGATTTGGCTAATGACAGATAATGTGATATTCAGAAGTGGCAGAAGTCAAATGGCTTACGATCGTCTTGCTTCTCAACAGTCTTACTAAAGCAACTGCCTTGAATGGATTGGCCAAAAATGACTCAACGAAAAGTATAACAAAATGTAATTGGTAACTTATTATTAACAACAATAGCTATTAAGCATATGTACTCAAGTATGTGATTGTTAAGTGTTGTGTGCTGTACATAAATGGGTTCTGTCGAGACATAATATTTAATTTGTTTCTCATACTTGACCTCTTGTCAGGTAATAATAGTGAGTGGGATCAGTTTAGCGTTTCACTTCCGCATCAAGCTGGTTGATCTTACATAGTTCTCTTCCAGGAAAGTAACCATAGCTATGTAAATATATATATGAATGTCAGCAACTCACACACCGATCATTCGATTGCTGTTCCATAAACCCAAAGAGATCATATTTATCTAATAATTTCAATATCTGGTTCAAATTTGTTTTTTTTTAATCACCTCATTGTCAGTTCAATGCCATGATTCAGCTTAATGAATCATAAAGTTATTTGTGGCATTATATATTTAAAATTGGATAACTGATAATGAGCAAAAATGGCCAATGTGGGCTAATCAGAATTGGGATATACATTGGTTTTTAATTAAGCAAACATGTGGTGCACGGTTATTCCTTTTCTTTCTACTCGCCCGACAAGTCAGGCCGGCTCTTGTGATGTCTAGTATTGTGTGCTTTATCGGCGCTACAAACATGCATAGAATTCGGTCTATACGCGCAAAAGATTGCGATATTGCTTAATTAATGACAAAGCGTGCCAACTAAGCTCGTCAATGACGTTTAATCTCACCCAATAATGCGATAGACCAAAGTTACTTTGCAAGTGAAAGGGACGTGCAAAAATCAGTTCGTCTTAAGTAATTGAACTCAACGCATTCTTACCGTGTCAAAATAACTAAGGATATCGAACAATAATCAACTATTACCAATTCAAAATGACAGCGGATGGTGAGGTGAGCCTTAAAAGTGTTGTGAAGGATCTAATTAAAAACTAAAACTAAAAAATACTAATTGCGAACAATCTAAAGCAATCCTGTTGTGCATTCTAAATGATCCATTCAAAGTCAACAGACTGTGGGTAAATCCCATTAAAAATGTTTTTTTTTGGGAATTTTTTCTCAAAATACGTAATCATTCAATGTGATTCGATTAAGCACTTGCCACGCGTGTTTTGCATACAAAAAAGCTTCTGGGGTCGTTCGTATCCGTATTGCAAAAAACCTATGTAATGCCGATGATTGATCTTCCACTCTCGCCAGTTAGTGTTTTCTGCTTTTGCTTTCATACAATGAAAAAAAAAAATTAATTTTGTAAATGATTGTGTCAAATGTGTACAACCGGTTGTCAGACTAAATTTAGAATGCATTTGTTTGACTGACTGTTCTGTATGCAAATTTCTTAAATTTCAGCTCAGTTTCAAACTAATTTGCAGGCCAGCTACAAGTTCGGTTGAATAAATAAATTAGCATTCAAGTACGACTTGATTTTGATTTCTCTTACGAAGTGTGCGAATTATTTTAGTTGTTGTGTTATTTAAGCAGTTGAATTTATTTGAAATCAGTGCAAAGGTCACACAAATTACGACTTTTCTTACAACTTTTGAAAATGCACTAATATTTCATATACGTACGTCTTGGGGCGTATGCGCAATGTCCAGCCAAAGTGGCGCGCTATTAGATTTCGTTAAGTGACTCAGTTTCGTTGAGTGCAAACATTTCTTTTTTCAACTTAAGTTCGCCAACAGTTAACGAAAGATGGCGCTAGATGCTTTTCAGTGCACAAAAGTATGCATTATTTTTGTTCCTTACTAAAAATCTGTAACGGAAACTTGAAAATTTGACATTATTGTTATGCATTGAGATTTCTTTGTGCTTATTACAGAACAAGCTTACTTTATCTTTTATTTATTTTGTTTTCATATGTAAATTAATTCAGGGACATTAATTGAACTTTGTTCAATGACGCTTTAATCTAATCCGCTTCCTCAGTGATAAGTTTTCATTAGTTTAGCACAATCTCGGTCAAGTTTAGCAATTTTGCCATTTTCAATTGATTTTCACTTAGCAAAAATAAATAAAGAATCATAAAAAATTTCCATACGCCAAAATCCGCTTTGCACTGGTTTAAGTAGACGAGATCGGTATCGGTTCGTTATTTGCAGTGTTCCCAACGCAGCTGGCACGTTTCAAGTTACACATGAGTAAATGCGCCACAAATAACCTACACAAATTGATATTAATTATATATATATATATATATATATATATATATATCGTATGTATATTTATATTGAACATTCAATCACATTTATTAGTAAGACATAGATGTCTGGATAGCCCTTGGTTTGCGTTTCATATTTTTGGCAATCAATTGGCAGTTAATTTGCAGGGGTAAACGTCACAAAATTCAATTGCCAGCAAATTAAGCGATCGATACGAAACGTTTCTGTTTCAGCTGTAGGGGAAACTTCGCAGCGTTAAATGCAACTTCATGGAATTCCATAAAAGTTTTGCGCAGTTGGAAATGGTCGCCAAACTGAGTGGCACTGGTTAGCAGCCTTTTACACATATCGAGTGGGCGTGCAAAGCTATTAGTTCATTTTTTTTTTTTGGCCCTTTCTTATCTAACGACATCGTTAATTAATTAGCGCATTATTTGATATTCATATTGTACACATTTTTCCATGAATCGAGCAATGCGTTATCTAAAGAGTATGCATATTAGTCATACCCTGTCACGAAACGGGTAAATAGGGTACATAAGTTGTGTTTACAAAGTTCATTTATTGAAGTAAAGTTGCTAATAGTATTTTAAATCTTTAATTTTATGCCTTAACCAACAATTATACTTGAATTTTTCTTTGATAAATTACTAATAGATAAATCTTGACAATTATGGGTTTTCTTGTCATTTATTAAGGGTTTTAAAACATGCATATTATTATATTTTACAACTTTTACAGGCATTTTTTTATATTGAACAGTATTTATCTGATATGTGTTTTATCTGATTTATGCTAGATTACTTTAATTATCGAAAAGGTGTAGCTGTCTCCAATAAAAAAAAAAAACTATACAGATTGTGACGCATACATCTGCCATATACAGTCCAAGTGCAACGGAACTGATTTAAAAATATTGGCTAGTCCCTGTAACGTCCAAATGAGGGGCGAACAAGTTTCCTTTTCGTTGAAAGTTTGCAGTTTTCATTATCAGAAGCGGAACTATATGGCAATATGGGTACTCAATAGCTTAGTAGCTCGCTCTCTGATGTCTCTCTCTCTGTCCCTCTCTGACTGTGTTTCTCTTTCTGATGGCTGTTGCCCGTTAAACAGTCAAATCGGGTGTTTTACTCGCTCGATTTTATGCGAAGGTTGGCATTCTTGTTCTGTTTGTCAAACCGTGCGGTTGGCAGAACTTTCAATCTCTCATTGCAACGTTTTAACTTTCCGCCGACACGCCAAAAATATAGCAAAAAATTGAAACAAAAAGTGCAGAGGAAAATATAAAACCGTTGCCTATTTTTCAAAGCCAGAGCGGTCGCAAGTTGTTGAGAATTGCATTAGTAATATTGCATTTTATCTTTTATCCAAAAAATTAATAATACAAAATCAATTCTCAAATTTTGTTTGCACTAAATTTCCACATTGAATTTGTATCTTGTATTTGTAAAAAAGTGTTTGGAAATTGCTGGAAACTGCAACGGAGCGCGTTTATCGAGAGTTTACGAAATACGTTAAGCGCGCAACGGTTGCCATTGCCGACAGGATAGCACTCCCTGCAGGATTATTGCTCCGGTGAAAATGAGTTTTCACAAAAGCGATTCACGCACGCCGCTGGCCCCAACGGAATATACCGTAAGTAGTATGTAGTTTCCCATCCTCGCTCCGTCTTACGAACTATGCTAATTCGTCCTTCCATTTCGGTGGGGTCAATGTCGTGGGCTAAACTGATGACGACATCATGTAAAGTTTGCGTTAACATCGATTTGTCTAGGATCAAAGCAAACAGTTCAATGATCTAATTGGGCTTGGTCTTGGCAGTTTGGCAACGGTTCAAGGCACCGATTCAGTAACGAATTTTTAAACCAAAATTGATTTTTATCTCTAAAAATTTTATTTAAGACACTCGTGAACTTTTTTAAATCAAAGATATTAATATATTTTGCTCAATCCCTATATGAAGAATGATGAATGAATATTCGGAACATGTGATTCAAGTACTCCATCATGTCATTAGCTACTAATCACTCCAACTAAAACGTAGCTGGTTAACTAACCCTATAACTATATAGAACACTTGCATTTATTGATTGATCGACTTGTGTACATATTATTAGACCATGCAAATCATGTCCGTTGTTTGGATTGATAACAACATTTGGAGTTCCAAAACTAAAGTCTAATTTCGGGGATGTTTTCATTTCAATTTCGTTTGTCCCTGTAAATGTTGTTGTTGTTATGAGTAACATACACGTTCCCACCCTCACCGCTGCTCCTAGAGCCAAACAATGCCTATTTAAGTTATAGTTGTTCTTGTTGCTAATGCTTGTTGCCTTCTTCTGGTTTTATTTTTATGAACAGTGGAATTTTCCACTCGCTGCCTTGCACTTTTATGTTTGCCTGGCTGGGATTCCAATTCGGTGCGGGTATGCCGTTTCTACGTGGTAGGGGACGAAGTAGGCCGACGTCGTCTTTCTTTATTGGTCCGTCGTTGTCGTCTACCTACTACTGCGTCAGCGTATTTCAGGGTTTTAATTTTTCGTGGCAATATGCACCACAAACAAAATAATGGCATGTTGTACTTGAGTCGAAGATTTTGTCTGACACTCTTTCCCTCTAACAATCTGACGTTCTGCTGGTGCTGCGCAAGCCCCGTCGATGAATTTGCTGCATTGCTTTTTTGATAAATGGCACAAGCTAAAAATATATTGCGTTTGGTAATTTTACATGCCGTAAGCATTAAAGTCGCACTCTGAAAGTGTGACCAGCAAACGCTCTCAAAACTTGTAAATCAATTATTTGCGCTCCTACACCCCTCTCACTTGCTTCATACTTCTCACTCACTCTCTCTCTGTTCTTGCCGTTTGCTAGTATGAGGCATCATTGCATCAGTAGCGCTGCACTTGAAACGGCTCACATTATACATGTTATCGCACCAGGTGAATTGAACAGCGCATAGCTTCTCTTATTTCTCGACTATGCGATGTGTATTGTATCCAGACAGTTTCAATTTGCAATCAAATCAAAAATTGTGTCTGTCTCTATCGGAAATTGAAGTATTTGACCCATGCAATATTTGCTCTCTTATCTATGCGCTGGCAGGCGCATGATATACATACAGTTGTACATATCTGCCCAATATACTTGACGCAAGTCATAAAACACAAAGTCTACATTGACTTATTGCTGACACTTTTCGCTAGAAATGAGCTAAGTAAAGTTGTGTTGGGCTCAACTGAGCTATACTTCCTTCCAGTCCCCTCATCACTGTCGGGCCACGTGATCCACACTTTACATTTGAGCTTATATCATATTTAAGCCGCAGCATTTTAGCCAGTTTTGTAATAAAAAAACTTTCCACTACAAATTGTGTGGCGTTTGTTTGCCTTATTGTTTTGTGCTGGCTTTTGCCGTTTTCGATTTTGTTTCCCTGCTGTTACTGTTCAGTTTCTATTGCACTTGCTTATGTAAGTTCAATGGCATGTAGTCGAAACTATTGAGAGCCATAGAGTCGTAGAACGATTCAGCTGGCAGTTGACAGTTTTAATTAGAAATGAACATGAAAGCATGTTCGCTTGTACGACCGTACGCCTGTGAATGTGCGAATTTTCGTTTAAAGTCACTGCACTTAATATATTTTAGTAGGGAGGGTGCGGAACTCTAGGGCAGACATGAGAACTGACGCTTTCGTCATACCATGCAATTAAAGGCGGTTCCAATATCAACATTAATTACCAAGTATCGCTGTAATAACACGTTTTCTGATTGCACTAAGATTTTTCGAGTTGCAAATATTTTAAGAACTGCATGCACGCTTTTCTTTGGGTCTTGGCATTTGGTATCGCTATTGAAATGTAAACATTGGGAGCTACCTGCATTAAACTATATAAGCATATTGATTGATGTTTCTTTAATGAATTACTTACTTTGTTATTCGTTTGTACTATATAACAAAAAATCGATAACGATATGAAACTACATATATGAATTTCTAGCATTAGTAAGCTTTTATTTTTTTCCGTATGCTCGCAGCTTGCACTCGAAATTTAAGCAATGCTACAGCTGGTTTTGGGTAAATACGTCTAGGTTGATTTGGTGCAATGATTTGATCGATTGCTTTTCATATCGAAATGTCTCTCTGCTCTCCCTCTCTCAATTCGCCATGGAGCGCCACACAATGCTAACGGCACTTGTTCGCCATATTGAACTTGAATCGAGCCAGTCTGACACGTGTTGAGTGCTTCAGCTCTCGCATGGAGCTTGCAGTCCGCTTTTTAGATTCAATTTCAGTTGTTATTCTTTGCCCACGTGTTTCGTTCTATACGTTTGGCACTCTTTTTCGTTTTGCTCATTTTGCTTGACTCCCTTCACCCCGCATAACAAATAATAATGCAAACTCTGAAATGCAGTTTTTTTTTGCTGTTAGCGAGTCGTAATGAGTGAGCTTTGCACGCGACTAAAAACGCTTGAATAACTGAAAAAATTACGATTATATATATGGTTATTATAATAACTGGCGCCATATTACAATAGAATTTCTGCCAGCCCAGCTGTCTAACTATTGCAAAAACTATTTTTAGCCCGAATTACCGATATTAACAATGTATATATTATACGCTCTTTCTAAAAATCAAGCCGACTAGGGTATCTTGTAGCAAGACTGATGAAAACGTTTGTTTATGTTTACACTTTTTTGGTACTGTTTGCTTATGCATTGCGCATTAAGTATTTCCTTGTTTGTGGTTCATAACTTAAGTGCACTGGTGTGTAAATCTGTCAAGATGACTTTTTTTCTATACGCTTAAAATATTTTTTTTAATGTCATTTAAACTGATTACCAATCGTGAGTTATTATATAATAATTCTATTAATATAAAAACATATTAATTTATAAAATAAACTTTCACCACACGCTATTCATAAGTACATCACGGAGAGAATCACAATCTTTTTCTGACCATCGAAGATCAAATGCTGTTACATACAGCGATCGAATTCGCCGCAATGTTCGTCACACGACTCGTTGACAAAGTTCGCCGCTTAAACGTGGCATAATTCGCCGCCAGCTTTTGGAAATTTTCCGCTGTTAACCGTGGCGCATATGCAACATTTTTTTTGGAGTGCGTTACGCTAGATGGCGCCACTAAAACTCGCAGCAAGCATACGCACCGTTGTTTTAAATAAAATATTGTTGCGCATGAATAACAAATTCTTACCGTGCCTTTTGTAAAACAAAATCAAATGATAAAAATTAATAAATTTATGCATATATTTTCTAATCAACCAAATCGCTGTCAACATATTTCAAATTGCGCCTGTTGATTTAATTTAAGGGGGGTGTAAAAAAAATAAATGAAAAGATATTTCCGAAATAAAAAAACGTTTTTTGTTTATGCGGATTAGCTGTTCTTGTTGTTGCACTCGTAAATATTATCGCACAATTTTTTGCACAAATTTACAGTTTCCTCATTAATTTTATTTTACGTCGTACTTGCGGTGTCGCATACGGCGTCAAACTGATTTTGATCAATTTATGTGGGAGCACTCGCTGAGATTGAGCTTTTTGGTTTTTTTTTTAAAGCCGTGCGCTCGCCTCTCTCTCGGCGCACGTGTGAACATATAGGAAACAATAGAGGCCAGGGCTAAAGCAGCTCTGATGACGACATCGAGAACTGTGAATGCTGCTGCTGCTGCACCCCAACATTATATCTAAATACAAACGTTACACAGCAGCCGAAAAAAAAAGTATATCGTTTCGAACAAAAGCCGTCACAAACTAGCTGCTCAGTGCTGTTGCAGCGGGGTCTGTGGCTGTATGCGACCGTGTCCCGAGTGTCCGTCCCACTTAATTCCTGTACCCAAATTGCTTGAAAGAACGCACACACGAATCTCTCTGAGTGTGGCCACTGTGTGGTTGCTGTCGCTTTTCATTTTGGCCACAAAAGTGCATAAAAGCGGACGACATTGGCCGTGAACGCGAACAGATTCCTATTGTATCTCACTGGAATTGCACGTGCAAACGTCGCGCATGTCGATCAATCACTCGATCTTGAACTTTATCTCTAACTCGACTCAGAAAGCGCAACGCCTTCAAGCTGAACGCCACCGCCGGAAAGCCGCCTTTGCCGCCGCGTTCGCCGCAGCAAGACCACGAATTGAGCATCTTCGGCCCAATAGGACCACGTGAATCCGCGAGTTTATCCAGTGCAGCGCTCAGTCGCCAACGGTTGAAAATGTCGTTGAAACGGGGCGGTCCACCGCCGGCACTGTCGAGTGGTGCTGCTGTAATGACCACATCGTTAAGTGGCACCACTTTGGCTCAGCAGGTGCGATTGAAAGAATAAACCATATCTCACTGTGCTGTCTGTGCTTGTGTGTGTGTGAACGCATCTTTGTTCTTCTTCCGCATAACAGTTTGACTATTGAATATTGCGCATACGACGCAGGTTGCCAACAAAATGTAACATATTCGCTGCATTTTCGGTCGTTTTGTTTATCACCAGAAACAGCAAACACACATCACATGAGTGATACTGAAGTTGATCAATCCAATCGTGCTCACACACAGAAATTTGACATTGTTCACTGTGATTGTCAAGGTCATGTAATTTGCAAATCCAGCGACAAGTCACCAACCATTGATGCTTATTGGTTGTTGAGCGACCCGCAAATTGCAGCTGATCTTGCTCGAAACTACGCAAATCATTCTTGGCATCGATATACATAGGTGTAGTTCTTCTCCGCTGGCTGGCTGATTTACATAAGCTTGCGCGCTCTTCTGCACTCTGTACTATGCACACTCTGATTCATTGCACTTTTATTGGTATTCTCATTCTCATGATTGCTCACGTATTTCCTACAATCTCTTTCTTGCAGAAAATTCCGACGGCTGTGACGGTCTACGACAGCGAGAAGAAAAACGGCAGCAGGGACAATGCGAGCATAGGCCAGCCAAAGTGAGTGCCTTTCATTTTAGTATTCGATGCCATAGCTAACGTAACTATAGCGCGCAATCGAAACAAATAGTTAATTTATTTTTGTTCGTTCGATACAATTGTGTATTCGTTGTGCAATATGTATAAGAACATCGATAACAATTCGTCAACTACAATGTTTGAAATGTATTCATCTTCGGATAGATTCATCCGATCTGACATGGCCGATGTGCCTGTCCAGCAGGCAGCTGGTTCCACTCTACCCTTGGTCCTGACGCGCAAAAAAGGCGGAGATGATGGGGAGGATGGCACCTACAATCCCTTCGAGCATCGTAAAGTGGACCATCCAACCTCGTAAGTATTATGTTAAGAAATATGAGTGAAAAACAAATCCTGAAAAAAAAACATTTCAAAAATCGATGCTTAAGCTACAAAGTATATTTGAATTGGGTAACGAATCTCGTGAGTTTACCATCAACAATCGAATTTCTCTTATATAAGTAGTTGATATCAGCGCGATCAAGGAATATTTCAATGACTAACTAAAAAAACGTCATTGAACTTTGCCTAGACTTTGATTTAAGTGTTCTCGCTTTTTCCAATTTCAAAGAAAAGCAAAAAAAAAAAAAACGAAAAATAACGGAAATGCATTTGCAATTTTATTGACATTGTCCTTGGACTTTAGCCGAAAAGCTTTTATACTAAAAATATAGTACATTTTCAAATAGAAACAAAAATAGATAGACAAAATATGTAACACAAATGTCGAAATGTTGCTGCACGATTCGTTTACGGTGCAAAATGTGCAACGCTCTCAGTCGAGCGGGTGTGAGAATGAGAGGGAGTGGGAGATAACGGCGCCATAATGTGCACTGGCAAACAAAACTGGGTTGGGCAAATTATATTTGACACATGAAGCAAAATTGATGAACGGCTATTTTAGTATAATTTGAATTCAATTGATTCACTTTCCAGCATTGATTCATCAGTGATTAACGTAACGAAACAATTAAATGTCGGATTGGTATAACATATATATATATATTTTATGGTTTGCTGGGATTGTGTGATGTGTGTCACTCAATGTGCTTGTGTGTGTATCTAAATATATATATATATATATATATAAATATATATTTGCGATATATTTTCGCTATATGGCTGAACAGGCACCTAAACGCAGCAAACAATTTTGCAGTGGTCAATATTTTCTCTTATTTTTCGTAAATATTTTGATGCAACTTAAGTTTTTGTCTATTTTATTTTGGCAGCCGGACGGGATTTGCATATTATAGATATTATATGATAAGTATATATGCATATAATATTTGAAATATCTGCATCAGTTCACACAGCATGTCCAATATTAATGTGACTTCATTTCGATTTCTAGCGATATGGAAACCTTTATGCATCTACTCAAGGGCTCATTGGGCTCCGGCATTCTTGCCATGCCCATGGCCTTCTCCAATGCTGGTCTTTGGTTCGGTCTGGTGGGCACCCTAGCCGTGGGCGCCTTGTGCACCTACTGCGTCCACATATTGGTGAAGTGCGCGCACATCTTGTGCCGTCGGCGCAAGATTCCAATGATGGGATTCGCCGATGTGGCCGAGCAAGCCTTTCTGGATGGACCGCCTGCGTTGAACAAATGGTCCCGCTTCATACGCTTTATGGTGAACACGTTTCTGGTCATTGATCTACTTGGATGCTGCTGCATATATCTGGTGTTCGTAGCCACCAATGTGGAGCAAGTGGTTGCTGTCTATTGGGACGGGGCGATCAGTATTCGCTTGTGGATTGTGATTATTTCGGCGCCTTTGATTTTCATGTGCTTGGTGCGAAATCTTAAGTTTTTGACGCCCTTCTCGATGATTGCCAATGTTCTGATGTTTGTCGGCATTGTTATTACGTTTGTGTACATGTTTTCGGATCTGCCAGCGCCAGCTCAGCGTGATGGTATTGTTTCACCCGTGCAGTGGCCCTTGTTCTTCGGCACAGTCATCTTTGCTCTGGAGGGAATCGGTGTAGTTATGTCCCTGGAGAATGATATGAAGAATCCCACTCATTTTATTGGCTGCCCCTCGGTTCTGAATTTTGGTATGGGTCTTGTTATTGGTCTGTACACGCTGGTCGGCTTCTTTGGCTATCTGAAGTATGGAAGTGATACCAAGGCTAGCATAACACTAAACCTCCCCCTAGAAGACAAGTAAGCCAATAACTTAATCTTTGTAACGGAGAGGAGAACTAATTAGAATTTGTTTCTTGCAGACTCGCACAATCCGTGAAGCTTATGATTGCCATTGCCATCTTTTTCACCTTTACCCTGCAGTTCTATGTGCCCGTTAGCATTCTGTGGAAGGGAATTGAGAGCAAGATTCCTGCTGCACGTCAAAATATAAGCGAGTACGCCTTGCGCGTGAGTCTTGTGGTAAGTCAGAAGTAATTTCGACGTCAACTAATTTAGTTAATGCTGTCATGTGATTTACAGATCCTTTGCTGTGGCATTGCTGTTGCGTTGCCCAATCTGGGTCCATTCATCTCGCTGATTGGCGCCGTTTGCCTGAGCACGCTGGGCATGATTGTGCCGGCGACCATTGAATTGGCTGTGTACAATGAGGATCCGGGCTACGGGCGCTTCAAGTGGCGACTGTGGAAGAACTCGGGGCTCATACTGTTTGGCATTGTGGGCTTCATAACGGGCACATATGTGAGCATACTCGAGTTTCAGGCTGAGTTCAATGGCAGCCATGTGAGCGATGGGCACTAAGAAGCAGAAGCGAAGATTGCCCAAGATTTATGCTAATTTAAATTAAATTAGTTTTAATAAAACTCTTCTAAGCACAGGGATATCTAAGTTAAGTTTTTGACTAATTTTAGGGCTAACCAAAGTTTTGTAAGATTCTCCCTCTGCAACACTCCTCCACACACCCCATATTATATCATATCCATAACATAACAATGTCAAACTAAAACAAAAAACAACAACCATTCAAGATTTGTGCAGCAGTATCATAACCTTTAAAGCGGCAACCAGTAGGCAGCTTTTTTCTAGTTAACTTTCATCTATATCTTTACACCCTCTAACTTTACCGTTATGCAAGCAAAGTATTTGATTTAGTTGATGCCGCATTATGAAACGTAATTGTGGCATTAAAGTTATTTAGATAATTTTTATTAGAAGTGATTTGCGTAAACGTAGTGATCTTTTGACAACAAAATACATCGTACACATACATCGTAGTTAGAGTAGTTGTAATTATTTCCTAGCTGAACTTAATTAGTAACACACCAAAATAGACAAACAGCTAAGCACACACAAATAGACAGACACACAACATGTTCTAAATGTACAAAGCATTGTATGTTACTTTTGCTATACACTTTTGTTTGTTTATAAAAAACATTATTGATTTTCCCTCTTTATATGCCCTATTCAATTAATCATGACATATTTATATATATACAAAAAACTACATATAAATAAAAGAAACCAATTGCATAATTGCAAACAAAACTTGATTGAAATAATAACAAAAAAATGGAAATTAATGAATTGTTTGTAATATGTTTTGGGAAATTTTTAGGAGATTGAAAAATACTTATAATTTTTAATAAAAGGTAGGTAAAAAGCATAAATAACAATATCGTAAAGGTTATGCTTCAGGGAGAGAGAGTAATTGGGGACGTGTGGCACAATACGTGCAGAGAATTCAGAGAGCTAAGAAACTCGATCGCATGAGCAATAAGTAGATGGTCTTTAGGGCCACATGAAGGACCTCGAGTGGGTCAACAGTAGAGGAACAGGGAGAGGGGTTTTAGCCGGTATACTTGCTGTTAAGGCAGGCACAAAATTAAAAATAAAATTATTATTATTAATATTATTAGGGATCACTCATAGGGGACACTGATTAGGGGTGACTACCTGATTAGGGGTCACTGACCTCATTGGGGTAACATTAATTAATAGAGGGAAGCATCTCCGACCCCACAAAGTTATTATATTCTTATAAGTTTTATTTAAGATTTAACTTAAGATTTAACTTAATTTAAACATGCGGATAGTAAGTCCTCTAGAATGTCCCGATTTTAACATGTTTATAATTTATATAGGGTTAAAACTTTAATGTTTCTATAATGAGATATGTCAATGTTGTCTTTTCTCATCTTTCAGTTCAATTAAATCAGACATAAATTGTTTATACACCCGCTAATTTACAAAACCTTGAAATTGTCACCTAATGAGTTTTTGCCGCCTTCACTTTGTTGACATTTCTCACCGCCTAGTGGCAAAAGATTTGCACACATATTTGTTTGCACAAAGCACAAACAATCCCCAAGCACTTGATAGTGGAGTGATAATAAGCCAACTGCCAAAACCGCAGCAGCGTCAACTACTTACAATTTGCAAAAATCTTTTTAGTGCATTCCCACGCTTCTTTATGGCGCTCAGAACGCTGAGAACAGCGAGCTGAGAAATAAATTTAATATACGTGATTTAAAGCGCTGAAAACCGAAACGCTGATAAGATATTTATTCAGGTGCTTTGCAGTGTTTTTTATTTCTCCCTTAATCACCCACAAAAGTGTTGGCGAAAAAGGCTAAAGAGGGCAATAAAAAATATGATCCACAAAAAAAAAAAAACAACAACAAGAAGGGAAATGTGCAACCGCAATTTAAGTCCGAGTTACTGAAAACTGAACCGTGAGAAAATTACACCCACCGATAACAACAAGAATTAATATAACACAAGAAACACGAGCGTTGTATCCATTCAGATACATTAGCGATAAGCATTTTGCATGTGACGTAATGTGTAGTTGTGTGTGTGAGTGAGAGTATGTGTGTTTACAACAGAAATATAACTATTTACCAACGGTCAAGGCGACCACTCGGACCGAGTGAGAGTTTAAAATTCGTGCACATTCAAAATATTGTATCTGACAGATACACACACACGCACAAACACACAAGAGGTTCGATAAGCAGCGCTGCACAGCGTGTGAATTTTTAAAACCAATCAGACTTCGTTGCTTTACTGATTGAACAGCTCACAAACATTTTAAACACGACTCTGTATGCGTTTTTTGTTGGTATCTTATGGATATTGGCGCCCGTTTAGCCATCATCATCCGGTTGATTTTTGGTGAAATCTGGTGTCTCTGACGCATAGCGTATAAATCAGATGATTGGTGTATGCACAACCTTTGAACTGGCAGATTAAACGGCATAAGCAGCTCAAGCTGCAAAAATTGGCAGCGGTCGCAAATTCATTTTGATATATTAACCACTGTTAATTTACAATTGATGTTTCGACTACTGGCCAAATCGATTCGTTACGCTACAGTTGTCCAGTCGGTGAATAAACACGGGTTTTATAGCTGATCGATACACAGATAAATGCATATTATTGGCTACTGCTGCTGCTGTTGCACTGCCCACTGTATAAGTCCAAGACCAATGTCACTTTCTTCACTCCTACCCCCTCTCTCTTTCGCTCAGTAAATAGTTGTATGCTTGGCAGCTTAATGTCAGGTGCACAATGTTTAGGCCATGTTTATTGGGATTACTTAGTTGCTAAAAATTATTACCAATTTGTCGGGTCCAATGAGATGCAGCAGCATCGGCAGCATCATTTGCCATCAGGGATATTCAAGAGAGAGAGAGAGAGAGAGAGAGCGAGAGAGAGAATACGCCTTTCAAGTCAATTGCATGCAAATGCAGTCAGTGTCAGAGTCCAGAGACGTCGCAACGTCGTCCAACATCAGACCGTAGAAGGCGTTCTTCTCTGTCTGTGTCTCTCGCACTTATTTTGCGTACATTTTTGGTAAACAAAATTAAAGCCTTAAACAGATAATGCGCTATCACACACAAACAAACACTCAGAGACAGATACAGTGGGGACTGTTTGCACTGTTTTGGGCATTCAATGCAAATCTCACTCTGTCGCCCAGTTTGCCAGTGTTTGCCTGGCTGACGTCTGGCGAGTTAATAGAAAATTTATAATGCCAGGAGTGCCATAAATTGCAACAAACACCCACATGTGTTGTGTGTCAATGTTGCGATAGGCAACCAGGCAGGCAGACGGCAATCGTGTGGGAAAAAGTTGTAATTTGCAGTTGACAAATACGCAAATCGCAAATACGCTTTTGGTGGTGCTAGCAAAAATTAACTCATATTGCAAAGTCAAGCCAAGCTGGCTGCAATCCGTACTTGCAGTTGGGAGTCAACTCAATGATTTATGTGCATAGCCGCGGCCTACGAAAATGTGTAGCAACAACAGCAGCAAGTACAGCAACAACTTACAACAAGCGAGGAAGGAGCAACTGTGAGCGCTACAATGATCTGTTGAACAATGGGCAATGGGGCAGTGGGAGCTGCTAGAGTGGCTACCCAATCTCTTGCCACAGTCTCCTTTTCTTTTGCCTACCTGCTGCTGCTGCCTGTGTTGGCGTTGCTTCTGATCCTATTCCCGATGCAGCTGCTGCGCCGCAGGCTGCAATTGTCTGCTTAAAAGCGTTCATTCTGTCCACAATGAAGCCACATAACTTGGCCGCAGTTACTTTACTTACTTGCTTGGTTTGGCAGCCCAGGCAGTAAGACAACCATGTGCCCCATCGACGCTTCTCTTCCCTCTAACTACACTGAGTTCATGCCTTCGATGTGATGATTTATTGTGGCTGCGCCTGCAGCGACCTCCATCCACTGTGCCGTCCGTCCGTGTGTCCGTAGCAATGTCCAGATTCACAGTACGGTAGCCGTTGTTCAGCTGAATGCGTTACCTGCTTGCTGCCTTGAATTGAAACTTTATTTAATAAGTTGATGTTATTTGTTAACTGCGCCAAAGGCAACATGCTGCTGAATTATGTTGCTCCTGGCCACGGCTAGTAAGCTATTCTAATGCACTCATTGCCGGAACAGCAACATGGCCAAATGTTTGATCATAAATCATTTCGGCCAACTTCTGTTAAAGCGTGGGTACAGCCAACAAGGGAACAGCGATTTAGTGGATTAAATTGAAGCTTAAGCTGTTTCTAAAATACTTGCGAACAGTGTGAATGGGTTTTGATGAGCCTCAGGCAATTTGGTGGGTAAACTGCTTTGAAGTGAGAAAACTACACAGATTAACTCTTAACACTTTCACGTACCTTAAAGCCCCTTGATTATTGTTTGACCTACTCGCAGTCTTTAATTTTGCAATGCTGTCTACTCAGTATTTTTGCAATCTTTTCATGTAATTGTTTTAATGCACTGTGTCAATGAATTGTATTAGAAAGTAGACGGGGAGACTTTAATCTGAGCCGCTGCATCTGGCCAAACACTAGTTGACAAATTGCTGATAAATAAACCTCAAATGCGAGAGATTTGCAATAATGCCTTTCTAATTTCATGCGTCGCCGTTGCGTTTGCCGCCATAGCTGTGGCACCTTCTGGCTAAGCATGCAAAGCGGACAAAAACTAAAACCAAAAAGGCGAAGAGACGGCATTGCGTTAAGGCGGCGTGGCGCCTCTGTCCAGTATATACAGTTTTATACATTTTCCACACGTAATGCGAAAGTTTGAATCATTTGTCCACTGTGCAGTGCACAGTACACCAACTGGTGATTTTCATTTAAAATTCTTGTCACAGACATGTAATTGCAACGCGCCCCACTCCAGACTCCCAACTTCCAACAACCGATGTCCGACTCCAGCCTTACTCCCAACTCCCGACAACTGCCAAACGGATCTACCATATAGTAGCTGCTGGCCTGGCCTATTGACAATGCGTTTGTCAGCCGGCTGGTTGCTGTTGTTGCCT
Source organism: Scaptomyza reducta (assembly GCA_035044485.1). Taxonomy (NCBI): domain Eukaryota; kingdom Metazoa; phylum Arthropoda; class Insecta; order Diptera; family Drosophilidae; genus Scaptomyza; species Scaptomyza reducta. The sequence continues at coordinate 342,794 of JAWNNV010000206.1, read as the reverse complement.
GCAAGCTGGCTGCTTGTTGGTGCCACTGTTGCTGCCTCTCGCGCTGTGTTGACACAGATAAGTGCGTGGCGGTGGCGTCGGCTGCGATAAGTAGCGTTTATGCATTAATTTTTGCCACAAAGTGACATTATTTATTACGCATTAATGCGCTGAATTAACGTTTATTTAATTAATATTAATGCTGGCGCAGCGGTAGCAGTTGCTGATGTTGCTGCACCAAAGCTGTCAGTTGCTGCGGAAGTTCTTGCTGCTACTACTTGCGACTAGTATTACTTGGGCTGACATTTTGTCTATGGATTTTGGGCAGCCAGGCAATTAAAGGTACCGCTAACAGGCATTGCCTGTCCAGACAGTCATTCAGACAGTCAGTCATGCAGTCAGTCAGCAATTGTCAGTTGTTGCTAGACAACATGTTGCTGACATACCTTCCATACAATGTTGCTGGGCCTGCAAATTTGGTGCAGTGCTGTGCATTGGGCGACGTAAATTTTGTCGGCATCTTTTGTGTCTCCTCTCCTACAACTTGCCTGACGACGATTCTTTTCCAAAGCTTGTCGTCGCTAACTATTTTTGACATTCTTCGGCATGTTACCGGGCTGCCACAGCACAGAACCACACAGGTCAAGGCCTTGGGGGAAAGCAAAATCAAATTGTCGACTCAAATCGTCTTGACTTGTCATTATCCTAAAGTCAACAAACAGTCGACTGCCGCTGACCGTTAAATTGTGCAAATATTTGTACAGAAATCGAAAGTAAAGTCACCCAGTAAATATGTAACCAATAACTCACCAAATTTTTTATTTGGAATTAAAAAATTTCGATAAGCCAATATTTGTGTTAGGTCGTGGCGGTAGATAACGGCAGGCACGATATATGTAATCCATGCCGGGGGCGGCCAGAGGACTTCGGACTTCGGAGTGTGGCCTGTGGTCAATACTCTTATGCTCATGCTCGTAGTTTCGGGCGCAATAAACTTTATTATTTATAGACCAATCAGACGCGGATCGCACGCACTAAAACAAGTGAAAAATCATAGTCCAAACACATAATGCATCAGTGGAGATCAGAAAGAGGCAGGCAATTTATAGGATGGCCATGCCAATAGACACCGCACAGCGGGTTGTCAAATCGAAGAGCGACTGTAGCGACGGTAACTGAGACTCAGTCTCAGACTACAGTATGTATACAGTATATATGCCGGATTGGAGTATGTATTTGGGATGCTGGGACGCCGTTTTGCGGACTCCGCTGGCCAATTGATTTATATAAACGGCAAAGCAACGGAACACAAATTGGTTGGCATTGCACCGAGGATCGGCAATGCTGGGGTCCTCCGAAATGATTTGTTGCACTTTGCTACAATCGTCGCATACGCAGAACTGTTTTTGTGTTTTGTTTTTGTCTTTCTTAGTTTTCGCCAGTTGCGCGCTGTTTAACCTTTTGAACTAGCCACATGGGCGGAGTGGCTGCACATGTGGCAGATTTCTGTGGAAATCATTAGCCAAAGATCAGCAACAGTTGCGTTGCGTTTGCGGCTTACAACTTTGCAATTTTGCATGCGACTTGCGTAGCTAATTAGAGCCATAAATGCACCACACACAACTCAATCCCCCAATGTGAACTTGTTCAAAGCCCCGCGGATTTGACGGAAAGTGATATGCAGGCGTTGGCAAAAAATGTTCGGCTCGGCCAACAGCAGAAGTTAACACAACAACAACAACAACATCAGAGGCAACAACAACAACTAACAGATGTTGCCTGTCGCCCGTTTGCCCATTTAGGTTATGTTGGAATCCAACACCAGTTTATCAAGAGACGGCCCAAACAATAAATTACGCAATCCAAACGCTCAACTGCAGTCCATCAATGGCATAATGAGGCAAGCGGCGGGCCGCCCCAGCAGCCCCAGCAGCCCGAGCATCACCAGCAGCGGCCCCAGCGCAGATGCATTACCATATCGGCATAAATTCCGGAGCATCGTTAAGTGGGCCTGAAGATGACTGCCAGACAAACAGACAAACAGGCAACAGTGCTGTTGCTGTGGCCATTGCCGACGAAAGGCTGCACTGGCTTCAAGCAGGTTGCCTGCCACATGCCACATGCCACATGCCCGAGTACGCCAGGTTACCCAGGCTTGCCACCTAATGAGGGAATTACCGCCAATGCCAATGACGACATCGTCTATCGATAATGGCCATTGAGCAACTGTGGAGCAGTAGGTGGAACTGCTGTTGTTGTTGATGCACATGCTCCTGTGACTGATTGCTCTCTTCTTGTTGACCTTTCAACTGACGCTTAATTTATCATGCGGGGCATTGAATCGACCGTTTACTATCGCACTTTGTTTTAAATTTTTACTCTATGTTAATAATAAATATAATTTGTATTAATCTTCCTTCGGTTCCTTCATTTTGACAATCTACTACTTCTAAACTCCTTAGAAACCCGGGTTAGTACCCCCGGGTGTCTAAGGAGTTTAGAAGTAGTAGTAGTAGAAATACTCGTAGTTGGTGAAGTCGCTTGCGTAATCGGAGCTGATGTCGTTTCCTAATTCGTTCTATCCATGTTTTGGGTATTGTCACGATACGCGTGAACGATATCGAAAATAGCGTGATAGGAACCATACAAGAGTATAACCGTTCCAATTATAATGATTAATATGTCCTTCCAAAGTTTCCATTTCAACTTGCCATACGTATCGTGGTACAACAGACTGAGCTCAATGCAGCATGGGATTATTAGATTGAGTGAGGATATGGAGAAAGCTCCGACCAACGCCAGAAGTGGACCCAAATTGGGAAATGCAACAGCAGTAAGTGTGGTCCCTATCACGAACATTAGACGAAATATGTACTCGACCAGAACCGTTTTCTTAGGATTCCATTTAGGTTTTATTACATTGTGTATGAAGATGTCAACTGGGACATATCCGGTAAGAGGATATGTACAAAATACGGCAACTGCATAGAATATCTTTATCAGCAGTGCCAGACTGTTAAAGAAGTAAGAATTAATTAGTAGGAAATCGCTGCTAAAATATTAATACTTACATTTCATTATTAGGTAGATTAAGAGTTATACTTGCCTCGGTGAAATCACCATAACACCAGTAGCCAAGAAAACCGATTAGGAAATATATAAAAAATACGACAATACCACCCACACTTAAAATGCCTGACCAACCCAGGTATTTACCAGGCTTAGCCATTTTTGACTCAATTGCTAACATCTGCGATATAAGGAACATAGTCAATGCACTTAGTTATGGTTAGACGATTACTTACGACACCCACTGATGAAACGGCAAACAAAACAATGCCCATGAACATAGGTATATCTAAATTGTACGGAAATAATTTTCTGTCACCAAATTTGGGTAAGGTCTTAAAAATATACCAGAAGATTAAGGAAATACCAAAGTATATGCATATATTTGCTATGAAATTAAACGGCACCAGAAACTTTACATGCCTTATTAAAAAAAAAGGCAAGAGGCAGAGCCCAACTATTGCACAATATGCTCTTATGTTTAAATAAAAGTTCACATTCTGTAAAAGTTGCATAAGTTGCGTGGACACAAATACAATGTACACGGTGCAACCACCAAAGTGAGATAATGATAGAATAACATCAACCATATATCCAAATCCCTTGGCGCAATAACGGCAGCAAGCCGGCCCCACATTAAATGAATATACCATTGTATTTTTAAAATTCATATAACCCACCTTGTTCCGACGACTGCACTCAAGCATACATTTAATCTGTTGGGTACAGCATCTATTAAGCTATATTGTTTATTTGTTAATACTTAAGTGGGGTTACTTACTAGTAAGTGGATGCCATATATTATAAGAAATGTGCAGATCATTGTCAAAATAGTCCCCATAACTAATCCACCATATTTAAAAGCCAAAGGCATGGCTAAAATGCCAGTGCAAACAACGCCTTTTAACAAAGACACAAATGCATCGCAATTTCTGTGGCGCAGAGTTGATGAGATGGGCACAAAGGGAATGAGTGAAAATTTTAAGATAAACTTACGTTAAAGGATGTTCCACCTCGCGATTATCATATGGATTATAACTGCTATTGATAGGTTAACAGTTATGAAATACATGAATTGTAGAGATGCCAATACACCTACCTATCCGTCATTTAAGTAAAAGCGTGTATTTCAAAATGTGTCTAAATAAATTGTTTGAATATCTACAAGATGTATAAAAATGCAAACAAAAATCATTTGTAGCTAACAAAGAAAGGCCAACTGGGTATTGTCTAATATTATTTTAGTCGTTGTATTAAATGATGTCTACTTTAAAGAATGTTTGAATTATAGTATGGCAACTTGTTAAAGACAGCAAAACAAAAGCTCATTTGGAATGAGTCATAAAAGCCGTTGCTGAATATCGCATAAGAAGATGAGGGTACAGATTCCTTAATCAAATTCTAGTCAATCCTGGCCAAAATGCCCTAGGCTGGTTGCCCGTTTTGGCAACATTTATAGCTTTAACAACAGCTGTATAAGAAACATATATTTTTGTTTCGCTTGCCAATTATGTAAATGTCTTAGAAAAGCAGACAAAGATGAAACGGATTTGGTAGAATTAACTTATTCTTTAATACTCTTTCAACATACGTTAAGGGCATCACAGCTTCTTCCCTTGGAGAGCTTTCAATATTAGCATGGCCCAGAGCAGTGATTCATTCCAGGAAATTAAGCACAACAGCAACATAAGAAAGATGCTGATCTGTTGTGTGGGCGTTTAAGGTCCAAAAAAATGATCTGGGCCATGAAGAAAGACCTGGCCAAGGATTTCGTTTGTTGTGCGGTGGCTGTTTCTGTTACCTAAATTATGCAGCAGCCCGCTGGCAATCGAGCCAGCAATGCGGCGTGTTCTCAATGATCCAAACATAAGGCTCAGACCCGCCTTCGTTCCGTTGGCCAAGTTCTAGGCAAGCCAAAAGACAAACTAATTAGTGTAGACAGCGCTGTCGTTTTGCACGCATTTTTCACATGCCTAGCGTTAATGGCATTGACCATAGATTGGCCAATCCACCATCACTGAACCCCTGCATCACAGTACACAGAACACACTGTACCCCACACCGCATCATTCAATGGCGATTGGCAGAAAGTACAGTTTCTAGTTAAATGTCCGCATTGTGTGCGGCCCATTGCAGACCGCCCGCTGAGAGCGTATGGGATAGAGTACAAGACTATGAGAACAAGTGTGAGCACGAGTGCAAGGCTATGGAGTACATATAATGTATACAATTGTAGAAATCATCATTACCTTCGGACTTACGAAAGCGCCCCTTGGCCGTTTTGTGTTGGCGGAAATGTTGTTTTTCCTATGCAAATTTCGTTTTGTTGCCCCTTTTTGCATTTGCCTAGTGTCTTTTGCTGCGTTGTTTATTTGTTTTTTTGCCGGGGCCAAGTCAGGGGTCAACTACGCATTTTATTGCTGTTGCTGTTTTCAGTTACTGTTACTATTGCGTATTTTCTCCCCCTCCTTATTTTTCGTATAGTGGGGTGTTCAAGGTGTTTTGCGCAATGTATGTGCGGGAGGTCAGCGAATTGAAATTTGTTACACATGGCGTCGACACTCTACAAACACATTAACAATATAACAGGGTATTGAATGCTATTGGTTCGAATGTCAATTATATAATTCAAATAGCGGATAGAACTTAAACAAATTTTTAATAAAAAATAAAATTATGATAAAAGTTAAGGAAGCTGTCTTTCTTGTGAAGTATTTCCGTTTTTACCAAACATAGCCAAGCAACACTGTGGCTTTTCTAAGCATTAAGGGTATATTTAGGTACAGTAGCAGCAAGCAGCCAAAGAGTCACACAAAACAGGCATTTAAATATGCGCATTGGCAATTGCATTGCAGGCGTACCACGCTGCGTATGAATTTTCAGTGAAATTAACATACTAATGACAGTTTGGAGCCCCGGCCCAAGGGTGTCAACCCATTGATGATGGTCGCCCCAAGCACAACCAATCCAGCTAGACCCGTCCCGATGACAGAGTGAGCAGACATCAGCTGGCAAAAGCAAGTGGGTCAGCGACTGCAACTCGAACTTCGCATGTGGTTCAATAATTCCAACAGTAAATGCTAAACTATGCGCATAGATTGTCAACGCGCCAAGATGCTTAGCTGATTGCTGTCGTCGAGGTGAGGATTGGAGTGGTGGATGTTGCTGTTGCTGCTGCGGCTGCTGCTGCTACTTCTGTTGGACGTGGTGCGTCATTAAAGTGCAGACAAATGGCAACGGCATGTGCGGCACATGTCAAACTGCAAGCGGCAGCAAATGGTAACAGGTGAAAATGCTGGAATTCTGATTATCTGCTTGCTGTTTGGCTGCCTGCTGCCAATCACTACCAGCAACTGTTTGCCGCAAGAGCCAAGGCATCAACTTAAACTGTAACTTTCGACGATTTGTCGTTCGACGCTCGTCGCTGGCTGGCTTGTTGTTGACGGTTGCTATTGCGATTTGCTTTTTTTCTTATTGCTTGCTGCCTTAATGTTTGGGTACAAAACCATCAACTTAAATACACAACCACAACATGCGCATAATTATGCTACTGTTGCTGCTTCTACCCGCCAGCAACATAGGCGCTACATTTAATTTGCTGATTTTTCTTTTGCCCATTGCCCGTTTGCCATTTGTGGGCGGCACAAATGACACGCCCACATTCAATTTACAGCCGGAAGTGTGGGTGTGCACGCATTTTGAAATACCAACTTCTACTACAGCACTGATTTTTTGTTTTTTGTTTTCGCAAACTGGAACTCATTTGCTGGAGCATAAATCAAAAATCCCAGCAACATCAATTTCTTAGCAGGCAACTCAACTCAATAGCAACAGCAAGAGCAGCAGCAAAAGCAACTCCCGCATAAAAAAGTATGAAAAACGCATATAATGATTGGTTTCAGAGCAGCAGCAACAACAGCAACATAATAGCCCCATTGCCTTGGCCACGTAGCAGCAGCAAAAAGTGGGAGGATGCAGTGAATTTTCTCCCTCGGCAAAACTTATGTTTTAGAGTCGGCTGCCGTTTGCTTTGTTCCCTGTGTATTCTCTGTTGTTACTTTGCCAGTTGCTGTTGCTGTCGGGCCGTTTGCCTTTTTGGGGCTGTCAGGTCTTTGCCTAAGCGGCAGGTTCCTGTCTGCGCCGTCTGGAGCCCAGCTTTAAAGACGTTGACTGCATTTTTAAGCACGCTGCGCATAAAATAAAAGCAGATTGCAGCAGCAACGTCGGCAGCAGCACCAGCATTGCCTCGGGCAATGTGCGCGCGTCGTTTCTTCAATGAAACGAGTAAAAGTGCAGGATGCTTTGTAGTCCTGCCCATCGGAACAGCTTCTGCAGATACGGCAGCAGCAGCTAATTTTAAGATCAGAGCAAAAAAACAGACCAAACCCCGAGCACTCAAGTCGAGCTCCAAGAACCCGCGATCGTTTCTTTCGTTCGTTCGTTCGTTCGTTTGCTGCAATTGCTGGTGAGCAGATCTTGTGCGATAATGATGCAAGTTAATCATTAGCTTGGAACGTGTATTATGCGATTATTAGTTGGGTCTGGCAAGGATTATTGTACATACTACTACTACTACTAACAACAACACCGTGCTACCTACTCTACTCTTACTGTTACCAACCTTCTTTCTGGTGGTGGGCGTTTTACTTTTGCAATTTTTAAGTAATTTTCAATTTCCGTTTGCCATATTCGCACATGCAGCCCGCAATCACTGCTCAATGTTATTGTATCCTCTGCGTAATGCGATGCTCTTCATGGTTTGCAGAGCACATGTAGCAATTTGTCAACGTTGTTTTTGGACTGGCAACTACAACTACTACGTAGGCAAATATTACTGCTCCTAAGCAGGTAAGCATGCGGCAACATGTTGCTGCAACATGTAAAGTGTCAACGTTTTTTAAGAATCAATTGCCGCCCAACAACAGCAGCATCAACAGCAGCAGCAGTCGCAATTCGATATTGTCGTTGTGGCTTTTGGCGTTGGTGTTGCAGTACATCTTGTTGTTGTTGCTGGTTCTGTTGCTGCTGCCCGCCTTCTAGCTGCCGTCTGTCAGCAACATGTTGCCGCCGCCTTTCCCCCCTTGAGCTAAGTTATGGCCACACACGTTGCACAGGGCGGCCTTGAAGTGCAATCTGAGTACAAGAAGAGTACTTTGAAAAAATCATTGCAGAATTTAAATAAGCAGACAAATAACAACAGCCACACAAAAAACGCATACAGCGCACACACATATATTGCAAGCTTTGCAATTGACGTGCAACATGATTTTGTAGGCGTGCAACATGCGCATGCGCAACAGCCGCAACTTTATCAGATTGCCGCAGTCCCAGCTATAAGTCCGTTTTTATTCTGCTCGTTTTTTTATTTCTTTACATTTTTGGTACTTTGCGGCATGTTGTTGACTGTCAATTGTTTTGTGGGCGTTGCAGCAGCAGTAATAACAACAGCAACAGCAACAACAGAAACTACAGTAACAATATGTCCATAGTTGTGCCCTCGCCTCAAGAGCTATATCAATGTCAACAGCATTATCACACAACGCTGTCAATATATGCAAATACACACACACACACACACACACACACAGTATCCAACTGTCACAACAGCAAGAACCACAGCAACAACTGGATGCAAAGCAATCAAGTGACAAGCACTTGCCAGCTAAGCAGTTGGGCAGTAGCAAAAACTGCAACTACGACAACAACAACAACTGAAACTGCAACTGCAACAACAATGTAAGACTAAGACAAATAAATGCGTGTTTCTGCCTGTGTGTGTATGTCACACTCGTTAACACGATGCGAAACTGCGCGAAATGCGATATTTCACACGATTTATGCACGAACAACGACAAAAGTTGCGTCTGCAAAAGGCAACGCCAGCAGCAACAGCAATATACAAGAGCATTTGCTGCTAACTACCTTTTAAGAGGCCACACACGTTGCCTGGACTTTAAATACTGGCGGACTCTGTAGGCAACAGATATGTTGCTAGCCAGCGTAATTGTTTCGTTAAGTAGTTGGCACTTAAAATTATAGGTAGTTATAATGATAATAAACGTATATTTCCATATTAGAAGGATATGGCTAAAATATTTGCAGTTCAATTTGTAGTTTTGACGTCAAATTACATTTTAAATTGAAAATTTAAAATTTAGTATTAACCCAAACGCCAAACCGTTAACTTTCTGTTAATCTGAATCTTTACATTTTTATCATATTTGACCAATGTATTCAAGTGCTAAGCTTTAAACTTCACTTTCTTGTCACAATTCGAAACTGTTGAATTAAGCATAAGAAACCCTTAAACATAATTCCGACATAATAGCTAGGTAAGACCAACTAAAGCCAATCAGAAAGACTGAACTAGTGTTGTCAATGGTTGCATGTTGCTAAGAACATTAACGTCATGTTGCTAACGTGTTGCTGCTGCTTGTAAAGGAATGTGCAGCTGCTACTTCTGACTGAGCAATGTTGCTGACTGACTTTCTGGCTAATTTGACAGGCCGGGCAGCATGTTGAATAATGTTGATGATGACTTGAACAGTGAGTGTGTGTTCAGCCTGTTTAGATTTATGCAATGCCAATTGGTTGTGCCAACATTTTGACCATATACATAATTGAAATGTAATAAATTCTGTTGATTTTCGTGCGCAATTAACGCGTTTTGGCCAACAGCGACAATTGCTGACCATTTTTATGTTTGTTGTTGGTTATTAAATAAAATAATTTCATAGTTGCAGCATTGCAGCAGCAGCAACAGCACTTGATGTTGTCGGTTGTGGCAGTTGCCATTGCTGGTTTTACAAGCTGTAAAGTGCGAAATCAACACGCTTCATGCCAACTATGTATGCGCTGGCAGTCTGTTGCAGCTGCAGCATCGCTGCAGTATTCGCATTCAGTTCCAGTGCACAGTTTCCAATGTCCAGTGTGTTAGTTGTCAACACAAATGGCAATCGCCGTTGATAAATTGGTGCTGCCTTGGGCCAATTATAACCGTCTTTGGCAATAACCAATAGTCTAGATGTTGTTTCTGTTGTTGTTGCAGGCGGTGAAATTTGCGAGGCTTTATGCAGATCGCACAACAACAGTTCCTGTCGCCGCATGAAGCCCCGCAACGCTTCCTGCATCCGCATCAGCGCGTGGGTGTTGAATGACCTAACAATCGATACTGTAGAAGTAGCAACAAAGCATCAGAGCTCAGAGCTGTGTAATCAGATATCGTGTAGCAATTTACTCCTTTTGCTCACACTCTTATGGTTAGATAATTGAGGCACCCGCAATCACGTCGTCGTCGTCGTCGTCTTTTTATGGCTCGTCTGCCCAAAAAAGGCGCCAACTTTACCCCGGTCACAATGGCCAAATAGGCCACGTGCTACAAATTGGTATGGGCCAGAGGGATGGGGTGCTGCTTCTGCTGCTGCTGCTTATGTTCTGTTGCATGACAAAAAAGTGCACACACCCTCGCACCTGAGGTTGAAACTGAAATCCCTGCCGTAAGACGATCTTTGGTTTGGGTTTCTCAGCTGTTACTTCGATTCTTTCGTTCCTTTCTTGGTTGCTTCGCGCGCGTTCTCTCAACTCTTGTCATCATCATTATTATTGTTATTATCTACGGCCCGGTGTGTTCTCTTCCGCTTATACAATAACATCCAATTTCTGCTACCTACTTTTGCAGCATCAGCAAACGTGTTTGAGACTTTGCTTTGATTTTGTTGCAGTTGCTGCTGGAAAGAGAAAACACCCGCATGCCGCATACCGAATGTCGAAATGTATGTTGCATATTTGTATCCTACGCTAATGACATTAATAGCAACAAGAAACTAACAAGAAGCTAGCACAGAGCTATTGAATACAATTGTGGTGATAGCATGAGAATAGGAGAGATACGATGACCGAGATACGATTCTAAATACAGCATTCTTTTATCTAACGATCTGGAAGTGAGAATGTGTTAATCTGGAACAAATTTGACTTGCTAATATATGGATAGGTTTAAAGTTAGTGTGCTTCGGTAAGCTAAGGTATTTTTTTAATTTTTGAATTATGATTAAAAACAAATATAGTATTTGGTATATTTTAAACTTAAAAGAGTTTGATTTCGTTCAAGTATTCAAGTTATACATAAGTCAAGAATATTTTTTTTTCGATTATATTCTTTCCGTTTGTACTTGACTTTGGCACTATACTTTTTAGTACTTCTTAATACTTAAGTCAAGAATTTACTAAGACTTATCTCTCACATTTAAGATAATATTTTTCAGTCTATGATTAAAATCTGAAAAGCATGTTTGAGAAAGTCTACTATAATCTGTCCATGGCATATGCCGTTGGCATCAAAAAAAGCAGCTCCTTTAGTGCACTATTGACAGAATTTTTGCACTCACATTCCCCTAATTGCAAGCCACCCCAGCAGAGATTATTGACCTCTAAGAAAACAACACAGAAACATATTGCAAGGGCGGCATTCTTTGTGCCGCAGAATATAGAAGCAGCCAGCTGTTGTGTAAGGCTCAAGACAGAAAGTCTTGGCGCGCTCCTACACAAACTCAACCCTGCACAGAAGTCACGCACAATTGCAATTACAAAAAATGAAATGATGAAAAACTGTCCAAAAAAATCTGAGTAACAGCTGAGAGAGGGTGTGACTATTACGAGGAAGCGCACGAGTTGTCGGTGTTAAGGAAGTGAAATAATTATAATAACCAGATCCTGTTGCGGTTGCACACGCGAATCGTACTAGGTGTCAGAAATGTAACAGCAGCATCTGTGGCAACAGCAGCAGCAATTACAACTGCAATTAGAGTTCTGGCTCTGGGGCAAAACTATTAAGCCAATCGATTGGCCAGAACAAGTGTCTAAAACTGAGAGCTGAAAACAGAAATGACATATGGGCGACGCCAACGCAGACGCAATGCATTGCGTGTGTAACTTGGGCCAGACGTTGAAAAAAGCATAGAAAAAGCGTTAACGGGGATCTGTGGCAGTAAAGGCGGCAGCTACCGTTAGCACACAAATATTTATCATTTCAACAAGAGAAAAAGAGCAAAAAACAACAAATAATATATGTTAAAAACAAAAAACATTTAAAGAAATTCAAACGAATTGGCACATTTTGGTTTGTTTTTTCTTTCTTTCGTTTGTGGCTGGCTGACGCTATGCCCCCGGGCACGCCCACTTAAATTGCGTGCCATGCTGAAAGCATTCATTTTGAGGCTGTGCTTGATGTCGGAGTTGGACTTGTAGAGTTCAGTCTCAAGGATGTGGATGCCACTGCGACTACAATTAAATTTGCATTTGTATGAATTTTTGTTCCTGCCGCGGGTGAAATACCATGGCATAGGAAACATTTATCACTGCGTGGCACTGACCACCACTACCACCATCATCACTAGCAGCACCACCGCTACCGCCACCGCCACCACCGCCTTGGCAAAGCAGACAACGCACAATAAAACTAAAGCGCTTATAATTTCATATATGAAATTCTTATGGACTTGAAGTCAGATTCGGAGTCGCAGTCCCAACTATTAACCGGACATGCAATTGGCCAAGAGGCAGCAGCAGAAGCAGCAACCAAGTTAATCACAGGTTTGCTAGCTGAGTGGCCTAAACGAAAATGCTTAAATTTAATGACATAAATATACACGAGGCAAATGGAGTTGCACTGCGATTTCAACTTAAGGTCGTAGTCGGAGTCGAAGTTTATGTCTTCAGCAAACCAATGGCGGGTGGATCTTCACTATGTGCGTGTGCCCCGACTGCTGCTCATAATTTATCTGTCCCGGCAATTTTATTGTGCAATACTCAAAATGTGACTATAAATCTAGTCATATTTATCAATGTGTCACGCCGAAAGTTGCTCAGCAGAAAAGGAGACGTAGACTTCATCTCCTGGGGCTTGCCAGCTGCCTGTCCATTTTGTGAAAACGAGTTTCTCAGTCTTGATACCACTTAGGTAGGGCGGTGGTGCTACCCACCACCCCTTTTTATTTGGTTGGCTTTTCTTTGAATTTCTTTAACGGAATCTTTTGCGCATTTGCTGCGTAATCTTTGCCAGCCGCCTGCCGCCACCGCCACCCCTCAAGCAGGATAGACCGGCTGTTACTTTGGCCGGCGGGAAACACATACCTACTCCTCCTTCTCGAAGCCGACCCTCTCTTCTCGTCGTCATTGTTGTCATTTTTGTTGCGGCGCAAAAGTGGCCAAAGATAACGCAGCTGCGCATGGAAATTAAAAAATTAGGCAACTTCTGCGCAATTGGCCTGGGACTGCCATCTTCTGGTCTAGTTTTGTTGTTTGCCGCATGAAAATGCCATGCAGCAGGGCAAAAAAAAAAGCTTGCTCAGTTTGTTGAGCGCGGGCTAATGAGAAGGGTGGCAAGCAGCTGGTTCGAATTTGATGAGCTTTGTCGGTGAAACTAATGAATCCTTTGTATCTCCCTTGTAAAAACTGCTTTCGATCTTTTATGTGTCAGAGAGATGAGATTGGGCAAAGCAAAAGTGTATAAGAAATAAAATCTTTATTTATTTATTCTTAACACTTAAAGTATTATGTGTCGCTCTTCTTCCGTAGAACTACGTGGGTTCACAACCTAACACTGCCCCCAACTTGTTAACCTATTTGTTAGACGCTGTTTGCCGCCTGTGGGCCATTAACTTCTTTGTTGTGGTTTGTTAGTTAAGATCTTATCGGAGCACTTTGCACTTCCTCCACAGGAACAACAACAAACACGAATACCACACAGACACACAGCAAAACCGAAATTAACTCTGACACCGGCAATGTCGACGCTTCCACCATGAGCTTTAATCATGCGCACGCCTCAATCTCGCCAAGATCTCATGGAAGACAAATTTTGAATGATTTACCTACAGCGGTGTCTACACATGCAATGGTTACACAGAGCAAAAAACTTAAATAACTTGTAATTAAAAATTCAAATTTAAAACTCGATTTCTTATTCAGAATGAGTTTGCTAACGTCGTGAAGATTTATCTTGATTTAGAGTTTTACTTCATTCAACAAGAGTTTCTCTAGACTCAAAATTATTATTCTATACTTTAGACTTTATTTAACTTTTTTTTCTCCATGTGTATAAGCAAGTGTGAAGTGTGCGGGGCACACAAAGGGCAGAGGGAGTTTGCCTTCAACTTTATTTCATTCACTAAACTTTTTGTCTTAATGAAAGATCAAAGAGAGAACTCTAAACAGCAATTGGGCTGCTAAGTGAGCGAAGGCCACCAGCAAAATTAAAGTTTCGCATTAAAGAGTCTGCTAGTTTTTGTTGTTATTTGTTGTAGTTGTTGCTTTAGTTGTTAGTAGAGCCACCGGTGTTTCTTATACTAATTGAATTTGTTGTTAGGTTGCTTAGTTGTAGTCATTAAAGAAATGTGTTTTGGCCTGTAGTTGCCTCAGAGGCAATAGAGCTGTGTAGGCAGCCAGTTTGGATTGGCCGTAAGTGTTTAATAAATAATTTCCGCAAGCGATGATCGCTGGCTTCATCTTCATCTTCATCGTCATATTTATCATTATCTCTTCGCTTCTTCTCCTTCTCGCTTTCAGCCTTGTCTGTTTTGCCATTTTTTAATCTAGCTTACAACATCCGTTGAACAGTGGGCAATTGAATGTTGAGCATTTTCTCACGTCGCTTAAATGGCTTAATAACTGAATGCATTTGTGGCTTAGCTTTAAGCGTTGGTAATCGCTCGGCTCCCTCCTCCCTCCTCCCTCCTCCCTCCTCCTGCCGCGAGACTCTAGGAATGCCCACGCAGGTTGCTGCTGCTGCCGCTTCCGGTCTGAGGTCTACGCCCCATCAATGGGCCAACGGAGCAAAGTGAATGCATGAATGAATGAATGTTGTATTAGAAATGCCATAAAAACTGCAGCTATTGCGGCTGTTGAGGAACGCATAAAATTGATTTGATTGCTTCTCAGGCACAGAGACTTACACCCGCAGATGAGGAAGACCAGGTAAATGGCTTGGCAATACTAGTAACCGAAATACACTTCCACTGACTGGGCCAACTGATTTGTTGATTCTTAGCAGGTTGATTGCTGCTGCTGCTGATGGAGCTGCTGCTTGTCGCAGTAACAATCCCCAATCCCCAATCTCCAATTAACAGTCGCTAGTTTGAGAGACGCTTCCTCAGCGCCCGGCACATTTAGAGATTAACTGGTTTTATTGCTCGATTGGCTATAATATCTTTTATTTACGAGTCTTGAGCTAATTTGAATTTTCAACGTTTTCTTTTGCCGTGTTTCGCCTGCCAGCTTCTATTTCTACTTGGAGTTGGTCGGCTTTACCTTCCACTTTGATTTCTATTGATATTTTTGTGGGGCTAAGCTTTTGCTTGACCATCTTGATCTTGACGGTTTCTCGCTTGTTATACCCTGATCGCATTGAACATGGGTAAAAAGGGTCCGACTGTCCGACCGTCAGTATGTATGAACGCGTCGATCTCAGAGACTTTAAGAGCTAATGACTCAGATTTGGAACATAAGCACGCCCAATCCCTAGGCAGTACAAGTTTGTTTCAAATAACTCTTCCCATTTCCGATATACACATATGATATGATTCAGTTTGAAACATTAGACTAAATAATCTGTACAATTTTTTTAAAATCGGCTGAGAAACACCAGAGATATTGAGCATTGAAGTTAAGAAAGTATGTACTATATGTATAGCACTGACTGTACGCGTAAAGTATAGGGTTAAGGGTATAATCTAGTCGGGATTTCTCGACTAGAGCCTTCTTACTTGTTTTCTTTCGATATATGCTTTCCCACACTTTTACAGGTGAATGGGCAAACGCAGTCATTTGCATGTGTGTGCATATGGATGTGTGTTTGTGATTGGAAAGAGTTTTTATCGCATGATTGTTATATTTTATTATACGGCTTATATATTGAAATGCTTCACTTTGGACCGATTTTGCCGTCGTGTGTGTTTTGTATGTTAATCGTTTATGAGCTTAAGCTCAGTTCATTTTTTCTTTCTTTATTCATTTTTTTTTTATTTTTGGGACGCTGAACACTGCACAGTGAATAGTTAAATTTTTATTTGAATGAACAGTTAATTTTATGCCAAAGTGGCAGAAAGGCAGCAACAGCAGCAGCAGAAGTTGAGAGAACGTCAACAACATTTTTCGGGAGCAGCATTTATTGAGTTTGTCTATTTTGTGGGAGTTGTCTGAAGTTAAAGACTTTAATGCGTGTTGTACAACAAAATGAAGCTACTTTAATGCCATCAGATTTGGGTATGAACATAAATTATGCATTGGCGTTGGTGTTTAACTTCAGCATTCAGACGAAAGACTTAAGAAACGAACTTGATGTTTGAAAGAGAATTTTGTTAAGAAGTTATCAATAATAATGAGAATAATGGGGAGTAGTATATAATTTGTAGAGTTGCTATATTCAAAGGGCATTTACCTAGATAATGAAGCTAATAAGATTTTTGCTAATTTATCTTTATGTCCGTAGCCTTGAAATCAAAATCATCGTAAACTAAACCAACAATCGCTCAAACTTGTATAAGTTTTACTCACGATTGCATAAGACATTTGATCCGAGAGGTAACCAAAAATCGCAACCAAAGCAAAAATCAACTTTTTGCACAGTTGTTGACCACAAACACACACTAGCTGGACATTAACTCATCTTTTTCAGTTGCTTTTTAACGGGTTTAATTTAGTTTCAATTAATAATTTCTAGCTGCATTTGAGATGATATGTGATCTCCAACAGCTCAACAGCTGCCTATGATAAATCATAAGACACACACACATATGTCTCAAGTGCCATGCAATTGTTGTTGTTGTTCATCCGTGAGAAAAAGAGTTGGAATTTGGGAATCTGAGCTGAGCAGCGAATTCGCATGCAAATTAGATTTTTTAATTGGCGCATAAAAGGCGGCGACAACGTTGAGAGCCAGTAGCTCTCTAACAGGGAGTCGGGTACACAAGTACAGTGCAGGCAGTGTGGATGCCGTATTGACCCCTTAGGCTGTGATTGTTGCGTGAAAAGCGGCAATGGTTGAAAAGTCTTGCCAATGCGGTTGGCGTCGTCGAGGTGCTACAATGCTATTTGCTTTTATGGTTATTGCACTTGGTTGCATCAATGCAAATCAATGCGCCAAATTGTGGTTAACATTGGCGCAATGTTGGCGTTTTTTATTGAGCAATTTTTTCTGTGTGGCGGCCAAGGTTTCTAAGTTTTTTTAATGTTTTCGAAAAAGTCAAACGCAGGCGCCGCGACGCAGTTTCCGTTGCCCCCGCCGCGTTGTTGCCCTAGAGCATAGGCGGAAAGAATAAGCATCATTAAAAATTAAAGAAAAAGGAGCAGCATGACATGCGCAGCGGTGCTCAGGTAAAGCTGTTCAGGGGTGGCTTTAGAATGGGCCGTTGCTGGGTTGTGTGTTTGGGTTTCTGTGTAAGGGAATCCGCTCCTTGACAGGAGGGCCGCGGGCGGCATCCTATTGTTGGTGTGGCAAAGTTTCAAAGACGTTAACTGAGATTGCAAAGATTATCGTTTCCCGCCAAAAGTTAGGGGGTTGAACGAAAGGACGAGAAGGCGACAAGACGAAACAAGGATCGGCGGTGGTGGGTTGCGTTCGGGTGGTGGTGGTGCAGTGGTGGCGGGCCAACAACGACGACGACAACGATAATAACAATGCTTGAGCGAAGAGGGTGATGACTTGTCCAACCGTGGGAAGATTTCCAACACAAAAAGCAATTGCACACAAAATGATTGTATAGGCATTTTATGTTGGATTTCACGTAAATTTTATTGCAGCTGCGCAAAAAAAAAGATGCCAAAATAACAACGCCAACTTTGGCTCAAACAGGGACCACTTTCAGTCCCTGGCGTTAGCTGCTGTTCTTCGTTGCGTTTGGCGTAGGCAATTACGACATTAAAATGTACTTAAATCAGTCATAAATTTGCATAAAACAAACAACTTCAATAGCGACAACTTCATCAACAAATCAGCGACGCGCCAACGCCAACGTCGGCTATGAAATGTTGCTTGTTTTTTGTGTTGGTTGATTGGTTAGTGTTGCTTCCAGACCGACAGACAGAGGCGTAAGATACGAATAGTATCTCGGTATCTCAGTATCTTTATCTGTATTGGTATCGCATTATGACTGTCGCGAATTGGCTGCCAGTTGCTGCCACCTTCGCGTCGGCTAACTGAGCCTACACCATTTTGGTTTTATTTGTGTTCGCGTCCTCGTCATCGTCAATATTATCGTTGTCGTTGTCGTCTCATTTCAATAACTTATTGTTGTAGTTTTTGTTTCACACCAATCAACTAGCAACACACACACACATTAACAGATATCTATCAGCATAGCCTACACCTACAAACGGGCTGCTGCTGCTTGTTGTTGTTGCTGCCCGCCAGCAACACGAACAATTTTTGTACGAATCGCGTAAACGCGTTTTTGCGTTTCGGTTATTTTCCCTGCCCACAATTCACACATACACAACCAAACCATGCATTTGTATTGCTGTCAGTATGTGTGTGCGCGCATGTGTGTGAGTGAGTGAGCGCTTTTGTATTGGTGTGCTACTATTCGTTCATTCACAAAACGTGGCCAGCGTCTGTGTGTGTGTGTGTGTGTGTGCTTGGCATGCTTTTGGCTCGTCTCTGTTTCATTTTGGTCTTTGTTTTGTAAACACTCCACACATACACACTCACAGAAATGCCAAGACTGCACACAGATGCAAAGCGTCGGCAGCTGCGTCGTCAACTCTCACACACACTTTTACAAACACAGTTATACTAGCTGCTGAGCGGGAGAGTGCACGCGCTCTGAGCTCTCTGTTTGCTGCATCGGCATTTCAAGTTCAGGCATTCGACGCTAACGTTGAAGTTGCTTGCCGGCATTTGCGTGATTTCTGCTTATGTGTGTGTGTGAGGAGAGTGTGTCGTATGTGCATGTGAGAGATAGAGAGTAGAGAGGCTCTTGTTGTAGGAGCGCATTCGATTTTTATCCGAATACTGTTTATCCGGCCATGAGTTGCAATTTGAGAAAATAATATTTATGATAACTTTTATGTTTTTTTCCCGTGTAAAATAAGTCTCTTTTTGGCAATATATATATATATATATTATATTTAAGCTTGAATAGCTTTTTTGAGAAGTACGATTTAGCTTACCATTAGTAGGCAATTCAGGTCAATAACGTATATGACCTATTAACATTGTACAAATTTTTAATATCCTTCGATTTTTAGCAAAGCTTCACTAACTAGAAAGGCTTACTCTTTAAATCCGTTAATACTTTGAGCTTTTAAGCCATCAAAGTATACTTAATCTTTAAAACAATATTCCAAACGGACAATGCCGACAACATGTAAATGAATCCATTTGATATCCACAGGATTCATATAAAGTAAAGCTTTATAAGCCTTTTAAGTAGCTTTATAGCTCAAAAGTAAGACCATATTCTATTAAGATACAGTATATAAGTAATCCTTACTCTCGCTTTGTTTCCTCATTACATAATTTGTACTTGAATTTTGTACACCCCCAACCCGCCTATCTCAATAGGCTATACCCCAACCAATCCAAACTCCAACGCTTTTGAATTCTCCAAAAACAGCGAAGCAGCCGCAACAACAATGAAAAAGTGGGAGGTGCCTATTCGGAGCTGGCTTTCGCAAAAGCGAAAATGCAACGAAGTCTCCTCATTGGTATAAAATTTGAGCAATTAGAAACCCACGCAGCCATAAACAACAACTACAACGGCTTGCGACTAGCGTGGGGGCAACAATAAACAACGAGCTACGAGCAGCAGCAGCTGCCCCAACACAAACAGTAACAACAACAATAACAGCAGCAACAGCAGCTCGGAAATTGCAACAGTAACAGCAACAACAACATCAGCTGACAGTCGCGAAGTGAAGAGATAAAAATGCAAAAAAAAAACAACTGCGACAAAAATCAGAAGGCAGCTTTTATGTTGTTTTGCACGTGCTGCGGTCTCCGGCTCTCCCACTGGCTCTCTCACTTAGTCTCTCCCTCTCTGTGGCGGCTTTATCCGGCGAATGAGACGCCAACACACACACACAGGCGCACGCTAGCTGCTGCGTTGGTGTTGCTGCTGCCGTGTGCTTGTGTGGTGTTGGTGTGGCGTCGGCAGCAACAGCAGCAGCAGCAGCTACGTCGTCAGTCTATTCTACTTAGAAAGGCCGCTGTCTGCGCCAGTGTCTTGCTGGGCAGTGTCGGTTCAGGTTCAACGTCAGAGCCCCGCACGCGTTCGCCGTCGCCAAAGTAATGAAAAAGTTGATCAGTTTCATGCCAAGAGTCCAAGCCAAGATTTACTGTTTACTTATTTCGGTTGGCCAACAACAAAATTGTGCGTGCAATTGCAATTGCTGGCCTTCACCACCCACCCTCCTGCTCTCTCACACACACACAAAGGCTCTCTTTCACTCACACACACACAAACTGTTTGTTTTGCGTGCGTGTTGGTGGTGCAGCCGAAGACAGTGAAGACGACGACTATAACAACAATTCCGACGACGCTGATGACGACGACGCAACGACGGGAAAATCTCTTTGCGTTGCAGTGAAAATTTTTTCGTACGTTTTCGTTATTTGTTATTTGCACGTTGACGCGGCGACAACAAGAAACGGTACACGGTTACGAAGTGTAAAACGAACGCGCGTGCAACAAAAACAAAAGCAACAACGGCAACAAAAACAACCCAATCAACAGCCTTTTAAACGTTAACACGCGTCAGTTATTAAACAAAAACATAAAACAAAATCGCATATTTATTGATATTCAAAACGCTTTACGCACATCGCATTCTAATGTTTTTTAGTCACTCAACTTGCTCAAAACTTAACTCTCAAAACCTAATTGTACCTAGCAGCGATTCTCAACTACAACTACAACTACAACAACAACAACCAACCAACAACCAACAATTTTTTAAACTAATCAATTTTTGCTCTTTCACTCACTCAACTTAACTTGCCAAAATTTTATAACATAATTATTAACAACCGCAAAGGTTTTATATAAGCAAAAATCAAATTCAAATAATAAATATTTACATATAATAAAAATAATAAGTGCATAAAGTCGCAATTGAAGTGTCTTAAAAGAAATCAAGAGTATATTATACATACATGAAATGAAAACGCAAAGCTTGCAAAGTTTGAATAATAAAGATATTAACAATAAAAATATTATAACATAATTGCATTTGTTTAAAACACACACACAACATACACACACACACGCGAATATCGCATATGTAAACGTTTGTGATATTTTTATGATATTAGCAATTAAAGTATACAACAACACCAACACATAATAAAAGAGAAATATTAAATATATACCAAGTCAATTTTGAATGCGTGGTGCACAACAACAACAACAACTGAAACAGCAAAATTTATTGGATAATGCTTGGATAATGCTTGCCAAAGCGACCTAAACCAACTGAGGTGAGTTTCATACTCCAAAATTTAATAATTTTTTATTTTTTTTAAAAGTTTTTTTTAGTTGTTGACTTTTTGCCGACGGCAACGTCTTTTAGGCTCAGGCGCCAGTATATTGCCACTGGTTGCCTCAGCAGAAACTTTTTTGATATGTGTCAAAAAGTTATAGATCTAATTACAAAGCCAATTTTTATTTTCGTTGTTGCTATTGTAGAATCAGTTTACAACCAAAAGCTGCAACTGCAAATTGTTGATAATCAGCGCAATATCAGATAGCTCAGGCCAGTTTGATATATGGCGACACTTATCACATAAGCCCTGAGCAATGATCAAGCAGTAAATGTGTTAGTTGTGCGGTGTAAGAGGAAGCTAAAATGGGAGAGTGGTTTCTTAAGGGGTATTTTAGTTTAGCTCCATTCCCTGTTGGTCAATAAGTAATGCAACACCTACTACAAAAATTCATTGGCCTCGCCTGAATCTGACTCACTGATAAGTATATTATTGCTATCAATACCGGCCTCCAAGATGAGGCGAATAATGTTGATGATGCGGCGAGTGCGAGTGTTGTGATTTGGTTTTGGTTTGACGTCAATAGGCAACAACAAACATCACGCCAACAATTGACGCACAATAAAAGCAAGACAAACACAACAACACATACGCACACACACACACACACACGCACACACACATTTGCAAGCAACGACACATTCTTAGCAGCAAACACAATCAGGCATAGATTGCAGGCGTGCAACATTAGCAACTTAACTCAACTCACGCAGCAGCCAGCCCTTGAATGTTGCACACGATTAATGCGAAAGACTTTTAATTGCCATCAAATGCCATAATAAAGCACACACAAGAACAACAAGAGCACCAACATAGTCACTGTGCGAATGTGAACTATGCCAATTGCCTACACCTTGGGCATAAAAATGGGCAACGGCCCCGTATGCTTGCCCCGTACTGAAACTGACAAATTTGTATGCACGCGCTTCAAAAGTGCAATATTAATTAATTCCAGCAACAACTGCAAAACCGCAACAGCAACTCCAACTGCAAACGGCTGCTGCTGCTGTTGTTGCTGCTCTGTATGCGGCTGAAGTTGCTGCTTAGACCGGGCAATTAAATTGTATGTCATTCATTGGTAATTTATACCATTTAAAGGCAAACAGCAGCAGCAGCCACAACAACAACTCTCTCGCTAGGACATGTTGCTGTTGTGAGTGACTGCTGCTGCTGCTGTTACAGTAAACTGTTTCTGCTGTGAACTCTTTTCTGGTAGCTGCAATCATCATCACACCTGGCAATTAGCATGCGTGCGTGCCACGTTGCGTATGAGTAATGAACAAAATGTTCTAATACATATATGTATGTATGTTTGTTATGTATTTATCTTTCTGCTGTTTTTGCGTTTGCTGTGTTTTTTGGTGGCTAAACAGTTGATCGATCGCTCGTTTGAGCTGATCGCCCGATAAATGCAACTTGCCATGAAAAGTGCAGGCCATAAATGGGCATTAAGCTATTGCACATTTCTCAATATGTCGCGCGAGTGTACCAAGTGATTTTTTCTCTGTTTGTTTGTTTATTTGCTTGCTTACTTTTTTTTCTCTCCAACTCGATGTCGATGTCTGGCTTTATACGCACCGCACCTTATAAGACAATGACGACGTCTGCCGGACAGTCGACCGGACCGTCTCTGCCACTGTTTGGCATATAAAGCAGCCATGGTGGGGAGGAGGAGGAGAAGGCAGTATGTGTTTGTGTGTATGTGTGTGTGTGTGTGGACGGACGGCAGGAGGTTAGCGACGTCACCCGCACCACAAGCGACGCCATTTTAAAGTGGCTCAAAGTCGCCAGCGAAGCCGTCGCCAATGCTCCACTGCCTCCCTCGGTGCATTTCATTGGCATTTGCAGTTGCGTTTGCATTTGCATTTTCCACTCAACAAAAGACGAGAGTGAACAGTTATGAGATACCCTGTAGAAATATTTGATTGTTGGTGGGATAACAAATTGGCACGAACGATTTTATTTATTTGCTTATTAGTCAAATATTTATCATTACTATATCAAATTTATATCTATTTAATGAATTCTTTCTATTCAATTCTATCCCGAATTCTTGTTAAATACCCTAACTTAGTAACTCACGTTCAGTTTAAAGGGTATTCAAAAGTATTTAACCGTTTGGGACGATTTTTTTTTGTATGCCGGTTCATTGGTTAATTTATTTCACGCATAGCCTTAAATTAACAATTTTAATGCCTTTTAAATAAGACGAAACAAAAAAGAAGAAGAATATAAATATATATTTATATATGTACACAATAACAATAACAAAAGCGCGCATTGAAATTGAGACGTTGAATAAAATGCACACAATACACAAAATGAAAATACTTAAATATATAAAATACATTTACAAACGAAACAAAGGCATGTAACACAACAGACAACAATAGCAACAAACAACAACAACGTATCGTAACGAAAACATAAAACTAAAAAAACCAAAGAATGTGTAAGTTGAAAATAAAATTGTGGCGCGTTAATTAACTTTAAACGATTGAAAACGAATTGATTTGGAGAAGCCATTTGATTTGGATTAGTTGTGCTTGCTTTGTGGGGTTCAAGAGTCGAGTTGGAGACCTTAAAGCACACAATGATCCGCCATATAAAGACTAAAATTAAAATTTAATCATCACGTGTGCGTTAAAAAGCGGCACAGAGACAGGCAGACAGACAGAGACGACGATCCATGGCAAAGTCTATTACTAAAGCTGTTAATTACATTGCGTTAAACAACAAAACAAAGAGAAGCCAATGGATGAGAGACAATGCGACAGTTGCGAAGAGTTTAGCACCTCGACAGGCGGTAGACATTTGATAGGGCTCAATATCGAAGAATTTTGGAGATTTTGATTAGGGGGTTACGTTGTTATCATGCATTTGATAAACGTTTTGTTTTTCATTAGTATGGGCAACTTCAAGGCGTTTCCAACTCAGACTTGGACTGATTCAGATCACACCCCTTCAATTAGTAGTCACCTGCAAATTCCTAAAAATTCAAAAATGATGTCAAATTGTAAGCGCGCTTCAAAAACCATCACAATATTTTGATCATTTTATGTGAATATATTTTTGGCTGCCATTTTTTTTAAATAATAAAAGTTTGATATTATTTTTGTTTATTTTTGTGGTCAGTGCAAATGTTCTCAGGCGGTTACTAGTTATTGTTGTTTTTGTCAGCTGTTGATAAGCACAGTGTGCGCCTTACTACGTCAAAAGCGTCGAGCCATATCAGCATTGTCATATACATACAAGTACATACATACAAGTACATACATATATATATAGAAGATTATTCAATATGTGTATGGGCTGTTTTCTATTGTTTATTTTTTCTTAATGGGAAACCACATGCAGTTAATTTATTAAAAATATTAAATTAAGCCACGCTGATAGCCACCACAATATGTATCATAAAGACTTATGTCACGAATAAAACAAATTTTTAATGCGTTTTTTGAAAGGCAAAACGTACCACAATATGCGCACCTCCAACATTTTGTAAAGTACTTTAGCAGCATTTGAAAACAATTTTTTATTTAATCTCAAGTAGTTTCAATTAACGTCATTGGACTACATAGATTGTTGATTAAATGTCGCGTTTCGTGCGCGCTTTGCATTAACATTATAAACAAATATTAATAAAAAAAAATGATTATAATGGAAATATATATAACACATAAACAACAAACACTGAAGACTAATAATAAAAAGATTAGAAGATTGTGACCACCCACCAAACAACAGCAAATTGAATTAAAAAAAAAAAAAAGGTAAATTACTCGCACTTGGTCAGCTTTATCAGTTTATAGACGTCGCGACGTCTTTCAATTTACGTCACAATGCCGCGCACCTCATGAATTTGTACAATTTATACTTAATAAACATTTTGTTCGATTTGACTCTGTTTTTTCGTTTGTGTGTAGGTGTTCCTTTTGATAAGCAAGTGATAAGTAAGCCACTCGATTGAATGGTGGGTGGTTTGGTTGGGTTTACAGCTGGACGATAGGCCAATTGAAAAAATTTACGAGTGCCTCTTAAAACTGACCAAGGCCTGCATAAGCATTGCATAAAGACCATAACTGACTCATAATCTCCATGTGGCAAGCAGCAAGCTTTGGCAAGGAAGGCGACAAGCTGCAACCGGCAAGCGGCGCTTCATTAGGCCAACATTCAAACCTGTTGCTCGCACGCAACTAGCCGCAATGGTCACCGAGTTGGTCACTCCGTCCGTCTGTTTCTTAGTCCAACTGTCCATTTGTCGCTTAGCACATGCAACTGTCTGCACTTAGCGCTCGCTGTCGCCAATTTGAATGTTGTACTCATCTACCTACAACACCGAACCTCCCCCTCTACCACTTCTTCACTCTGTCACACGTTTCCAAGCTAAGCGGTTTTCTTTGGCCATTGCTTATCTTTGTGGCAGCGGCATTTTAAGTTTTTCTTCTTTTATTTTATTTGAATTTTATTTCGGACTGCTTCGCATAATATTTTAGTGTACTTTATAAGCACAAATGGCTGTCGCATAAAACTTAATTGTAATGTTTGTTTATGTGCTCGGTAAATGTTAAACAAGTTTTTGCCACACGGCGTATGAGCAATGTGCCGAATACAAACTTAAGCTTGTAATAATAATTTTAATACACAACTAGCTAAAAGTAAAAGGAAAACGTATGTTAATGCTAAATTAAAGTATGAACGTGGTTAGTTTCTTAATTTATGTATTACATGGCATACAAAGTGACAATCAAGCAATAATTTGTGAAAGAAGAAGACTAAAACTTGTTTTCGTTAGTTTAGATAATGGTACTTGAAACTTTCTTGGTTATATTCTCAGATGTTGTGTGATTGAAGTGTTTGCCTGTGACTCAATTTAATTAACCTAAAAAAAATAGCCCTCAATCTGAGTTTCTCTGATTTCCTCGCTTATAATTAAGTACATGAATCCTCGACTTGAAATTCATATGTTGTTGTTGTTGCATTGTGATGTCTTTTTTAAAATAAAACACTGCATTCGCTTAATTTATGTAATTCTCATTGTTGTTGACATATTTGACTTTCCTTTGCCGCCTCCAAAAGCCTTGTTGTTGTTGTGGCATTGTTTTAAGTAAACGCAAATGGCTGACAAAAAAAAAACATATTCATGCCAACAAATCCATTACAGTCAAGTGCACGCCAACAACAACAGCAACTAACAAAAATAAGACAAAAACAAAAAACCAAGCAAATAAATAAAAGTAAATGTTTGTGTGTTAACTTAAAAAAATTAACCGAAATTTTATTAGTATTTGCGCAAGCGCAGGCAATGCCAAGGCAAATATTTGACAGACAGCGCGACTGACCATAAGATCTTTGCCGAGCAGCTTCAACACACACACAAATACACATACAGGAGAGCCGCAACAGAATTGAAGACACCGTAGGAGTGTGGCACGAAGAGAGTGGTCGATGAGTGGTCCATGACCAAATCTCTGTTTGAGTTTCGAGGCGGGCAAGCCAAGCAAAAGGCAATTAGAGTTGACACTTTTGGTTTTGGCGGCCGACTCGAAAGGGTTGCCCAGGCTGAAGAAGACTCTGCACACTGCAGAACGAAGTAGGATAGAGAGAGAGAGAAAGATAGAGAGAGAGACAGAGGAGTGAAGAGTAGAAACTCTGTGACTTAAAGAAGTTGTCGCTGACTTGTGTCCAGCCAGACGATGACATGCCCAGGGACAGTTTAATTTTCACTAGGCAATGGGGCACTTAAAAACCATTTTCACTTGAGACGTGACCGCTGCTGACGTTCTCGTTATTTTAGTTGGTGTTGCTGTTGTCTTTCTAATGCAGCATTGTTTTTGTTGTCGCGCAGCGGTGTTATTTATTATCAATATTGACTCACAGCCAGAGAGCAACAACAACAGCAATAACAGATACCACGCAACATTGTAAACAAAGTGTAAGCCGCTTTATTGTTTTTGTTTCTGTTGTTGTTGTTGTTGTTGCTGGTGTTGTTGTCATCTACTAGACGCGCCTAAAACCCAACAAACATGAGAAACTGTCACTAAGCCATTTTCGAATATTTTCTTTTGATTTGCTGCCTGCCTGCCTGCAACCCAACACAACACAATGAAAATAAAATGGGCCTCCCCTTCACATACAATAGAATGGCCCAACAAACTAATCATAAATTTGTAGCGCGATTATTTTACAGTTTTTTAGTTTTGGCAGCCGCCTTTCAATGATGATATTTCAATATATTTTACATATTCAAGCAACTGAAACCGATACTCAAACTCAAGCTCAGAGAGTCTTTTGCCGTTGGCTGACTTATGAGCTCAAGAAATGATTGGAAACGATTGCCAAATGAATATGCAAATTATAGTTATTATTATGTTTATGTTTATGCAAACATCTCGCTATCTCTCTCGCTCCCCCTTCCTGTCTATCCTTCCCTCTTGTTGTCTGTTTTTGCCGCTTTTGTGCGCTAATTGTCGAACGAAAGATTCGAATTGTGTTTAAAAGCGACTTTTAAATTTCTGGCACGTGTGCCTAAACTTGGCCATAAATAAATCAAAAAAAAATATGTGGAAGAAAAAAAAATATGTTTAACAAACAGCGGCTAAAGAAGCTCTACAGTATTATTTTCTTACTTTTTTATCTTATGGTTGGTATTTACTTTGTCTCTCCAACTTGTCAAAGTCAAGTCCAAATCACCCCAAATGAAACAGAAAGAAAGAGAACCAAAGCGCTTCTATCTGTGCGGCTGGCCACAGGAAAAGGGAAGCCTGTTGAGTGGCAAACTGATTTCCGTTGACAATTTATACACAAAAAGCAATACAAAAAAAAACAAGAGCAACAATAACAAAAACAACAACGAGAGCAACAGCAACAACCACAACAAAATGTGGTGTGCTGCGAAGTAAAGTTTTAAATTCCAAGGCATAGACGTTGTTTGTTTTTTTGTTGATTTGCTTGTAGAATTTGTAGCAACAACAAAAATGCATTGCAATAGCATGGGGCAAGCAAGGCAAGCCGAAGACAGGCGAACAAGCGAAACACATTGACAAGCAACACGAGAGAAGAGAGCTTGAATTCAGAATGGAGACACAGACGCTCGCAGTCGCTTGCTTCTCACGCTCGCCATAAAGGACACGCAGTGTCCGTTCGTTCGTCCCTGCCCTACCTGCCACTTGCAACACACACTCCCACAACAAAGGTTGAATGCCGAAGCGCAGCCTATCATGACAGCTTATAGCATACATTTCTTGACCCAACTCAAAAAATAAGCTGCGACTATGAGATACGCTGTTCGAAGTATCTGTTCAAGGCTTTATGTACATTTAGATACACCTTGTGCCAATTTGCAGGGTATTGAATGTCTGCGACACGATCCAGACTTATCGTACCGTTGTTTTTTGGCCTTTTATCGGCTTTTTGGGTTGAGTTCGGCTTTGGCTCTTGGCTTTGACCAATAAAGTCTTATTATATACTCATCAATTCAGCAGCAGATAAAAGTCAAAAACTTGAGATACGTTTGCGTCGATGTCGTTGTCGAGCCACCAAGCAGATAAATTATAATTAAAGCAGCCGCAGCTGAAGACGAGAGCTAAGTTTAAGATGCTGATGCTGGGGATGCTGCTCTGATGTCAGAGCGTATTTAAAATACGAGTAGAACAACCTGCATTCAAACGCCGACGCCACACGACCAACAGTTAAACAAAACAAATAAACAGAAACAGAGAGACGAAGACGTCGCATAGAATTGAGCTTCAGTCAGCGAAAGAAACACCTGTCAAACTGGTCCACATACACATAAACACACACACACACAAACTGACAGCACGCGAAGCAGTCGCGAGGGCCCAAAATATAGCAAGAGTTGAGGGTGACGGTGGACGACGAGGAGGAGGAGGAGCAATGCTGTTGTTTGGATAATGACTTGCCAAGGAAGGAGACGGTTGGCTGGAACGAAACGGATATGCAATGCGCTTATTATAAGCCAACCCGAAAGGCATCTCGTCGCCCATTAGGGGCCTCTGATTAGCCAGAGCATTGATTTAATTGAAACTAAAACGGAAGTTATTACGCCAGACACGATGCAATGCGAGTTGATTTGATTAGATGATGCTGCAGAATTCGCGCTAGGGAAAGATGTAAGATTCCTAAGACGCAATGACGTTGTTATTTTATGTTGGCCATCAACCTAAGCAGGAAGTGCATAGAAAAAATTATGACAAAATAGTTTATCAATTATTTTTTAGCTCCCAAGCTAAAATTCAATATTCTAAGAAACAGTAAAGTATTCATCGCCTATTTGGGCTAAAGTCTTTCAGACAACTTTAGTGTCATTTGAGGCTAAAATTTGACTGTATCAATTAGCAGACACGCGAAAGGCAAATGACGCAGGGCAAACTTTCAAAACGGAGCTAACAACTTACTTGGCATGCATGTATCTGTAAGATACAAACGTACAAGTTACAAGCGAGCCGGCTTCAACCGCGTCGCAATCAAATTACAAACTAATCGCATGCAAGCGAGCAGAAAATCAACGAGCAACAACAAACAACAACAACAGCAGCAACAGCAACGAGTTCATGTCTATGCCAGTCGACTGGTGTGGATTACTTGGCCAAAGTTGGCAGCGACTTTCGTGTTTGCTGCTGATGTTGGGGGTGTTGAGTAAAAAGTGAAATGCTGCCACTTGCCACAGACAGGCCACAGAAGGGGCGTTATGCAAAATGAAGAAAGCAAAAAAACAACTGCAATGCGTGCGTGTGGCAACAACAAAAAAAAATTGCAGGCAAAAGTTTTGCCACCTTCGCCGCCTGCAGGAAGTGACGAAGAAGAAGGAGCTGAACGAGGACAATGTTGGCATGTCTTGACAGTCGACAGGAAGTGCGCAAAATGCCACAACTTGCAAATGCAAAGTGCAAACCCCACCATACACACACACACACATACAATCATACACACGCATATACAGTGTTTAAATTGAAACCGCATTGGGATAGCTGAACAAAAAAAAGTATCTTTAACGTTGCATGTTGAACGCTTGTAAACAAGCTTGTCGCGTCGGCCTATAAAAATATTATTAAATTAAAAGTTTGAGCGGACAGGAGAAGCTGCTGTTGCTGCTGTTGGTGTCTTGGAGGCGGCTATAGCAAGGCGTGACTCCACCCACGAGGCGAATGCAAGGCGCAAGGCAACAACTGTTGAAATTGCAGCCGCGAATCAAGCCACAAAGGCAATGCGCAAAAATGCAGCCTGTGTGTGCATAATTATGGAGTCATGACGTTGCCAACGTGGCGATTGCAATGGCGATGATGATGATGACGATGAGGACGACGCTGCTGCTGCTGTTTGTAGCCAAGCTATCTGGTCATTAACTGCTGATGAGCCGTAGCCCGTTGCTGGGCAATGTGGAGAAACAGTAGCCAATGCCATTCGGTGGCGGCGGCGGCGGCGTTGGCAGCTTCTACTTCTTCTACCCGCTTCTCTGCTGTCTTCCTACAGCATAAATAATTATTAGCAATTGTGTGCAGGTGCAACAAGCAGCAGCAGCAGTAGCAGTAACAACAGCAGCAGCAGCAACATAACTTTGCCTACTTTAATACTTATTGTTGATATTGCACTGCAATTTAAGCATTTTTCACATTTTACAGTGTTTGCAGGAAAAAACAAAAGACTTAAGCAACGAACTTGCTAGCAGTTGCTGACTGTTAATTGAAACGAGGGCTGACCAAAAAAGAGAAACACACACACACACAAACATACACGCACACAGCTAACAGTTCCGGGGAGAGCTTCAATATAAGAATTCCACTCTGTTATTGTGGCCGTGGTTGCCCCATTGAAATGGCCACCCAGATATATATACATACATATATATTTCTCAGATCTTTTCAGCTTAAAACACACTCAGCAGCAGCAGCAGCAGCAGCAGCAGCAGCAGCAGCAGCCGCAGCTGCAATCCACAGAAGCCCCCCTGTCAGGTAGGCCCAGACGGTTGGTTAGGGACACTGGACGGACATGACGCTGGCTGGACGTTGTAAACGTCAAACTGAAAAACCACTCAAAGTTTTTGAAGCGGCAGCAGCAGAAAAAAATTATTAACTGACATTTTAATGATGATAATGATGATGCCGTTGACGTTGGCGGCGGTGGTGGTGGCAATGGGTGCTGCTGCTGATGCTGCTGCAACTGCGTCGGTGGCTGGACATAAAGATAAAAAATCCCTTTTTCGCCCCACCAAAGCGCAGGTAGAACAAAACCATCAATATTGTGGTAGTTGTTGTTGTTGCTGGTTGTTTGTTGATGTAAGCGGCGTGATTTTTATCAGTTGGAGCCGCAGTGTTTGCCCAACTGGCGCCAGTTTTTATGTATTTTAGTTACCCAAAAAAGAGAGAACCCCAAAAATCGAAAGGTTTTAAGAAATGTCTTCAAGCAACTTCCGTGTGTGTGTTGTGTAAGTGTGTGGGTGTGTAAAATGCATTTTCAATTGCGGTTTCTGAAGTGTGCACAAATCGATTGGTTATGAATTTTAATTGATTTTTTTCTGCCCGACAGCAACAACAAAAACCAAATCTGCAGTTGAAAGTTGTATTTCATTTTGTGTTTCGTTGCGCTTGTAAAGGGCTCGAGCTCACATAAAGCATGAAAATAAGTTTTGCCTGTCAAACACACTCACACACATACTCATGCACACAAGATACTCACACTTGACTGCAGGCGAATTGTGGCTAATTTCAGTAATCTGCAAAGAATGCTGCAAAAGGCACCCACAATTCGCTGCACAGACTCTGAGGCTGAAACTGACATACACACAGACAAACAGACGGACGGATGAATGGGCAGAGCAAGAAACAGCGACTGTCCAGACATGTGTGCGTCTGTTTGCAACCTGCTTAATGTCATGCAGCGGCAAGAACAACAACAGCAACAACAAGAACAACAGCGAAAAGACAACCATAAGCAACTACAACGCACTGTCACTGTCATGCATCATCATCATTGCAGCATGGACCTGAAGCCGGTTGCTGCTGCTGTTACCTCTACTGTATTTGAAAATTATTGCATGTCCAGTCTGCACTCTGCAGAGTCTCTGCAACCACAGTCGGAGTCTGCGTATGCTTCTGCGTATGAGATTCGAGCTCATGCATGCAAAGCTGAGAGACTGAGAAACTGAGAAGGCGAAACACACTTGCAGCATTGGCTTGGCCAGTGAGTGATGCGATTATCTGCAAGATTCGCTTATCTACGGTGATCCATCAGCTCTGTGGCACTAAGGCACTTGCGTATGTCAGTTAACTTGCCTTTCCCCACCAATGTTGCTGTTGTTGTTGCTGCTGCGTGAAAAAATGCGTAGCTTGCGCGGGCGATTGCCATATAAATTAGAATATGTGTTCTTATACCTTCTTATATATACTATAAACTTGATATTTCTTTGGGATTTCTAATTTTCTTGACGCTCCCACGGTTCAGCAAATATGGCAAACTGACCAGCACCCGCAAGCAGCGCCTTTTCACTGCTTGCGGTTGTTGCTGCCAGGAAGCGCAACCACAGTGGGTATTTTTTTGGATTTTCGTTTTTTTTTTTTGTTGTGTTTGATTGAAAGTTGACACAGCCAAGCGTTGAAAACCACATCCGTGGTGAGCAGCAGCAACAGCAGGAGCTGCTTGTATTCAAATGCAATTAGTTTTTGATTAAGTTGTAGACTTCCCAAAAAAAATAGATGGCTTGGCAGTAGTCTTCAGCATATTGCTCTAGAGTTGTTGGCACAGCGCACTAAAGTACACTTAAGTGCAAAAGCAAAGCGACAGACCGTTAAATTGTTGCAATTACCAAAGCTAGCGTTGAATTTTGCTACTGCTACTGCTGCTGCCGCCATATTTGCACATGTTGCTGCCGTGCAGCTGTAAAACAATATGCACAGTCTCTCTTTGTATGGGTATGTTTTTTAGTTTGTCTGTGTGGGTGTGTGTCAGACTGTTGTTATTGTTTTTGTGTTTGTTGCCTGGGCCAATTGTTTAGCACGCGCTGCTAATTTTCTGCTGCTGCTTCTACTGCTGTTTTTGTTGCTACCGCTGCGAGGCAGGCAGCAATTTCTAAGTTACATGCACGCCTCGTTGATTGTAGTAGGTGGCCGCAGCCGGGCCCCAGTCTTAGCCTAGCCTAGCCACTGGTCATTATTATAGTAGTAGTAGTTGTAGTAGCCAAGCTAAATTTAGAGTTAGAGTTTGAAGCGCCCCTGCAAAGTTTAGAGGGTGACCAAAAGCCGCTGCAATCATGTTAATAACAGCTTGTATCGCTTGTGTTGTTGTTGCCAGTTTGCTGTTTGGTCAGCAGTTGCAAGTTCTATGTGTGTAATTTATGCCTGTGGCTAATTGCATTTGAAAGTTTAAATGCAAAAGTCAAACGATTTTCAGATATGCATAAAAACACAATCAACTTAAACGAGTGAAATGCTTCTTTTCTCACACA
This sequence comes from Scaptomyza reducta, assembly GCA_035044485.1. NCBI lineage: Eukaryota > Metazoa > Arthropoda > Insecta > Diptera > Drosophilidae > Scaptomyza > Scaptomyza reducta. The sequence continues at coordinate 308,751 of JAWNNV010000206.1, read as the reverse complement.
GAATCTCTGAACTGATTTTCACTCTGTGTGCCACAATCGCCCAACTCATTTGAAATTCCAATTTCAATAACGCTCAATGATGTTTATCGGCAACGCTTTATTTTTTTTTTTTTTTTTTGTTGTTGATTTTTTCTATTTTTTGAGTAGGCGTTGTCCGCAGCAGCAACAAATAACTTTGCCTTGTACCAATTTACGCACATATAGATGCGCTGGGCCAAGGTTCATGGCAGGGCAGGGCAGGCCAGTTCAATGGCTAGATAACGCCATGGGACCCATCAGTTTCAATACGTGCGTTGATGATGACGCTGCTGACTCTGCTGCTGTTGTTGTGGGTGCGCGATAAGACAAATCTCGAAACGAGCAACAAGCGACAAGAGTCAACGCCAGAGTTTATCAGCAGCGTGCGGCACACACAGCTGCACAGAAAATTCAAATGTTGAAAGACTGAAAATAAAAATACCGAACATTGAAAATTGTTGCGCTAATAAATTCATGTCGCTGCGAACAGCAATCGACTGTCTAGCTGGCTGGCTGCAACATTGCTGAGATATATGTTTAGAAACAAGTTTGTGGGGCGGAATATTTGTTAAGGTCGCACAGCTGCGACGCCAGCAACTGTTGCTGTTGTTGCGGTAGCCATTCCACAAACATAAATAGCTGCTGTTCATGCGGCACATATGTTTTTTTTTTTATATTTTCGGTTATATGCACACCCGCATTGGCAGAAACCGCAACAACATGCCATGTTGCATGCCTAATTGCAACAGGTGGCAAATGCCAGCAGCCACAACAGACACAAGCACATACACACACACATGCACACACGAAGTTTCTGTTTGCGGTTACAAGGGTTGCTGTTGCTAGTGCAGTCACAGCAACATGTCGCGTTTATGCCAGCAACAAGCCAATTAGCAGCAGCAACAATAAACGTTTTCAATTGTCAAACACAGTTAAAAATGCAAATGCGGCTCAGTATTTGTTGACAATTCTGTTAAATGATTAGCAAATAATAGCACACATTTATAACAATTGTTAATTGTTTAATGTTGACCAAAAATGGCAATAACAACAGCAACAACAAGTAAACCACTTAATGTTGTCTCTTGGCTGTGGCATTTGATTGGCCTTTGATTGGTTGCTACTGAACCACAAATAATTAATGAGTTAAATATTATAATTTATTTAAAACTAGCCACGATCATTAATAAGCCGTGTAACATGACTGTGATGTTTTGCGCTTGGCATTGGCTCGATTTTTCGCAGGTCTTGTTGTCTGTTTGCTGTGTTGGCCACCGATTTTGGTGGGCTGCCGCCACGCCCCACTAATTTGCCCAGTGGCAACTGTTTAGCTGTGTTTTGTGTCCAGCGTTTTGCCTTATTGGTGGGTGGCAACGCTTCGGTTTTCTACTAATTTTTCATTTATTGCCAAACACTCAATCAATCAGTGTCCAGTTTGCAACTTTCTGGCCCAACCAAAAACGTCTGCTATGTTGCAATCGGCAACCACCAACATGTTGCGTAAATATATGCAAAAATAAAACAAAAGTGTAGCAAAATAAAAAAAAAACATGCAAAAATAAATTAGTTTGCTATGAAATCAAAGTCAAAGCCACGCAGTCTGCGTTCAGGCTTAAATCACAAAAAAAAAAAACGAAAATAAAATCAGTGAAAAAATAAAACACAAAAAAATTGAAACAAATGATATGGTTAGCAAATGGTTAGCATGAGGCAATAATATTTATACATTTTGTAGAACACAGTCGGCCGGCTAGTCATAAGCATATTTATGTTTGATTAATGATGTTTAGTTTGTTTGTAATGCGCTGCTTTAATTACTGCGACAATTAGTTTTGCCAGCTTCAATAATTTGTCATGTGCATGAGCAAATGTGTTCACACATTTCATGACACACAGTCATGTCTGCATAACATCAACATAAACATAAACCTAAACGTTTACATATAATAATAATAGAGCTGCCTCATAAAGTGCCCATAAAGTAGCTAACAGTTGTAGAAACAACTAAAAAAAAAACAATAGCAAGCATGCGAAAGTTTCTAGAAAGTTAAAATTACAATTTTATGGCAAACATTTTTTATGGTTCAGCTAAATTTACATTTGTAACATTTTCTAACACATTTTCTTTCTTTCTATCTATTTGTATTCCTTACAGAATATGCCCGAGTCTATTGGAGTAACAACAAACCAATCCTAACTTAACGAGGTAAGCACACATTAAATGTTTTAAACTAGTAGCAGCAGCTGTATTTTATGTAATGTGTTTTTGTTTTTGGATGACAATGACAACCCTGGCCTGGCCATGCACAGACAACGCTGGCAACCTTCGCAAGCACAAAAAAAAAAAAAAAAAAAAAATACTGAAACGCATTTTGAATTTAATGCGTGTGTTGCAGGAGCACAAAGAAGGGGATCTGACAGGAGGACGAATTGAGAGCGGGGTGGGGGGTGGGGAGGCCTGCCGGCAAGCCGAGATCGCATTCGTATCGATCATGTGCGCCTGTCCGGCTTGCAACATTCAAGTGTCGTCTTGTGTTTCGCATGAATTTCGCATCGGCTTCGGGCTACATTTGTCTCTCGTCTCCCGATCTCTCTCTCAGTCTGGCAGCCGTCTGAGTTTGTGAGACTGTGTCTACAGTGTCTGGGGCAGCTTTAGTTGTAAGTAAGTAAGTTGCGGGCGTTGCACGGCAGGCGACCTTCTAAGTCGGCCGCTAAGGAATTGCAACTGCCATTGAAAATGAGTGAAGTTGAACATTTTAGACAGATTGCCAAGTTTTGTCATAAAAACGCGGCAACTTCGGAGCTGCAGCTGAAACTCGATGTTGTTGGTTATATTTGTAAGAAAAAAAATTGTAAGGTTAATTGCTTGCGACAATAGCTTGCAATAGCCAACAATAACACCATCAGCTGCCCCTTGCAAGACGTAAAAAATTGGCATTTTGTGGCCAAAATTAACATGACGTCAGAACGAAACGAGTTGTCAATTGCTTTAGCATAGACTGCGACCTTTGGCTGCTTGAGCGATTAAGGCCGCACCACAGCACCAACTACAAACAACTTAATCTTATTCGTTTGCTCCGCGCTTTTTGCCCGCCAGCTAATTTTTAATTTATTTCTTAAAATTTCTTTTGACACGCCTTAACAAAAGCGACGCGCTTTTGGTGTCATCACATGCACTGTTGTTATTGTTGTTGGACATTTTTCAACTTTTTGCAACAGTGTTTTTTGTATTTTTGGCTTTGTATTTTTATGTTTTTTGTTTGTGTTTTTCGGGTGGCTTGATCGCTTTTATTCATAAATATATCTCGACATGAAATACAGCTTAATTAACAAAAAATCTGAAGAAAACCTGCAGCAGCTGGCGACCGAAGCGCAGTTCCATTCATACATTCACTCCATTCAGATTCCATTCAAGACACAAGTGACATTCAGTGCGTATATCCAAAAAATTAATGTTAGCCAATTTGTCATAATATTGTTTTCATAGTTGAGTGAGTAAAAGCCAACAATAAGCCATTAAGAATTTTGGTTAACTGTTCGTGCAGCTGTAAAAGGCACAAACGACGATTACCTCAGACCAGTGAAAATCAATTAACACCTGCGAACGCTGTGGATCGATAAAATCGATACGAGTCAACCTACTATAGTTATCAGCAGGAGCAGCCACGAGCTGCATAAATTAAGCATCTGTGGCTTTATGTTCTTTTCATTGGCAATCAGTAAACGAATTTTTAAATTAACATATCAAATACAACATAATTGCGCGATAATAACCAAATAACATGAAAATAAAACCTGTTATATCCAAAGTTTGATATCGATATATGTATGATTTATTGATCATCAGTATATTTTCTGTAAATAACAACATTTGACGGGTGTTCTTAACGTTTTCTAGCAGTCAACTAAACTGTTAAAGCAGAATAATCCTGAAACTAACAATTTAATAAAATTACTTACAATGTGGCTGCGTTTTACATGCGGTTTCTGTGCGTTTCACGCGCGTCTTCTGACGCCCGCTAGAGTCTCCTGCCCTGCTCCTAACTGTTGTAATGCAAAGTGACAGCGACAGCAGCTTGTAGGCAATCAAAATGCAGTATAAAACATGTGCAGCTTGCAATAGTTAGGAATATGCTGCTTTGAGTGTTGAGACTGTTGCTGCTTGCTGTTGTTGGTTCCAGTTCTCCTCCACCTGGTGGGGGCAACTGCGAACGCAAATTGAAAGAACTTGTTGGCTGTTTTGCCTGCTGCACGCAGTTGTCGACAAGCAAATTGAAAGCTTTAGCTTTGCACTTGCTTTGCGGTCAAAAGCAAATACCTTGGCAACACTAGCCACACCAACAACATCAACTGAGCCTTGTGGCATTGCCAGTGCACACTTGTGGTGCATTTGGTGTTGCCTGTTGGTGGTTACAACTATTGATTACAAGTTGCCAATCGCTGGGTCGGTCTCACATTACCCAATACAACAAACAGGCAACAGGCAGCAACAGCAACAGTAACTGCAACAACTTTGGCAGCGACCTCGATGCGGGTGTTGCAGACAGGCGCAGACAGGCTCCAATAACAGGCAGAAACAACATCGAATGGAGGCTGTAATTAATGCGGGAGCCTGTGCTGACATTTTGAGAAATTTATTGCTCCAAGTGGATTTATAGTCTGCGACATTTTATAGTTTTACCTTGCGGTCGGTTTTCGATCGATCGAACGTTGTTGCCAGCAACATGTTGCTGCTTGCCGCTGCTGCTGTTGCTGTAGCAGTTCCCACCAACGACAGCAGCAGTAAGAGCAACCCTTTAATGCGCATCATGTGCGCGCGCGCATATATAATTTGGCTACCCGATAATGATCGGCCTTTGGCATAATAAATTTTACAGCAATGCCGCAAAACGTTGTGGCAACTTTCAAGAGTTAAGTTAAAGTTGTTGGCGGTGTTGGCGTCGACCTCAACTCATCCTTAAAGGTACCCCAAGAGTCGAGTAACGAAATATATCCCTGTAATATCGCAAGGGGTATCTGTACCGTGCAATCTATATTAATTTTTATATAGCCTGAGTGAGACCTGGCTGCCCAGTGCCAGTCACGCTGCACTTTCATAAATGCCAAAAATTTCACCTGCTTTCACAAAGATGATTAAAAATAAATATGCAACGGCGACGACGACGACGGCGAATGCCTCGAAATGAGTGCAGTTCTGAGGCATTACAAACTGTGGGCCGCCCCGCGCTGCATGATATACGATAATTTCGTTCTGATAATGTGATGGACAGCAGCCTCAGTCTTTCAGTCTCTCAGCCTCAGCTGACCCAGATGGCAATGCGTGAGTGTTGAGCCAAAAATCGTTTAAGGCTAATTGCAAAGATCGCTTTCGGTTGATAAACGAGCAAACGGCAAAACCGTCAGCGATCAGAGAGCGGGTGAGACAATAGAGGGAAAAGGGGCATTGCGATAGGGTAGGGTGAAACGATTTAGTCAGGGATTGAAAGGCCTCACGGCGCTGACCCAAAACCTTTACGAGCAAATATACAAAGAGAAGCTAAACAAATACGCAACGCGTAGTTAATGATGATTGCTGGCCCCAAAGGTTAAAATAAAATAATTTTTAACTTGCTTCCAAGTCTCGTCAGTGGCAGCCAGCAGCTCAAAATGGCGGGCGTTCCATCCATCTAAAGCAAGCAAGCATTAATTCATTCATTTGCCTAGCCATATAATTAGCATGAAATGATTAGGATTTGAAGATTTTTAGTTAAGTTGCGCTTCTGGCGATCAATTTCTGTTGTCTATGTTAATTTTTTGGCGCTTTCGCAATTAAGCAGAAATTCGTGTAGCTAATTATGGTAAACGTTTGGAAGAAGGAGGTTGAGCATAAATGCAAAGAAATATGTGAACAAGAAATGGCAAACAGGAAGTGGAAGGTCATAATAAAAAACACCTAAAACATTACAAGGTAAATGGGATTTTTTGTTGTGATTTCTATGTGAAGCTTACACTTTTTAGTTCAAAGAGGCAGCAAATTTTATGTATCATCTTTTGTAATTTCAAAATGTTTGTCAATTCATACCACACTTATGGAGTCACTTAACTGACTCAGCTCATAGACACGTTCTTTTTGCAGATCTTACTATAAATGACTGCAAACCGGTTCGGTTTTAACCCTAGCCAGGCACTTACAGCTCCTTTTAGCCCATTTTATAGTCACTTGGGCAACCGCAGGCGCCGCGGTTGCCTTAGCTTTGCTGGGATGTGCCGTCGATAAGGCGGCAATGGTTTAATTTAGCTGAAAAGACGAACAAAAGGTAAAATAAAAGAAAAGAAAAGCTGCAACAGCAGCAGATGACGACAGGATCGTTGGGCCCGGCCCACGTGCAACTGCAACTGCAACAAAAACAAATGTGTCTGTATATCGTAACTAAATTGACTTTGATCACGCGATCGCCCGGCCTTTGTGGCAAACGGAAGTATGCTAAGCAACTTGTTGCTGCCACACCGGCAACATCTAGCAGCAGCAAAGAGCAGCAGCAGCTGAAGGTGTATATTGCAAAAATAATTACATTTGATTGTAAAAGGCCAGCGTCTAGGCCGGCAACTCGGACCTGGGATACGGACTCGGAGCCGAAGTTGGAGTTGGAGTAGGGGCAATGCTTAAGAAAAATGTGCAACATGATTGCAGTTTACAGCACAGAGTCTCAGAGAGTCGAGGCAACACCGGCAGCAACAACACAAAACCAACAGATAAAATGCATTTACAATTGAATTTGAATGTAATTTTATTTAAGCTGCGGTCAGCCAGGGGCATATGTGTTGTTGTGTGAGTGTGTGTTGCTGCCGTGCACCAGCAGCAACAATTGGCCAAGTGGCAGGAAATTGCCATTATCTGGCATTATCCACTTGTGCAACGGTAGCAGTTGCAATATAACGCAGGGGCGGCGTAGGTTGCACGTCAATCTCTGCCCGAGATCAGAGGTTTCAATGATCCTCTTAATTAATGACACCAAAGCAGCAACTAGCAGCAGCAACAGCAACAATTAGCATATCGTTAGCTCGCATATTGACGTCAAATTTGGTCGGGCATTTAATGAGCAGCAAAACCAATTCGTACTCATACTCTAAATTACGGTGATCATTTTAATTGCAGTGCGCCTGCCAAAGCAACTCTGAAACTGGATAACCGGCAGCAGCAGCAGCAGGTCTCCATTACAAATGAGAGGAGAGACACCCATTTATGTATGTGCTGCTGCCCGTCTGTCTGTCTGTTAGTCTGTTCGTTTGTTTGTATGTACATTTTAAATCAATTAAAATGAGCTTTCTAACAAGCTTTTTGAGCCGGCAAAGTATGCAAGCGAGCTTGCGCTGGAATGGGGCGTGTTTTTGGCGAGCATTGAGCATTGCAACATGTTGCTGGCTCAGTTTTTGTTGCCGTCAAGTGGTCTTTGCTCATTGGTTCGTGCTTCTTAGGCGTAGGCGTATTAATAGCTTTTTTCAGTGCTGCTGCTGTTGTTGTTTTCTTTTCACTGTTTTCACTTGATGCGCACTTCAATTTCATTTGCTTTTGGATTTTGTTGTTTGTTTGCGGTAACTACACCGCGCTTTGCGTTGTGTAAATGGCGTTTTATTTTATTGGCCATATTTGTGCCCTGTCATTCTTTGTTTGCTTTCGACTGAACAACTCCATACAACTGGATTTGTTTCTGCTGCCACACTAAGCTGTACATTATCAATGCGTATCACGTTGTTGTTGTTAAAGTTGTTGAAGTGTGCTTAAATGGCGTCAGCATTACATTTGCCAGTTTAATGGGTTAGGTTCCCTACTAACAGGCCATCATAAAGCCAGCAAGCCGCATGAAGGCAGCGTGTCAGCAGCCAAAATGTAAGCCAACATTTTGTGCAAATAACAAACATTGGGCTAATAAAGGAGTTCGCTTCAGGTCGCTCTGTGTGTGGGCGGGGTAGGGCAGGGCGTGTCTGGTGTCCCGCTCTTGCCGTGCACACAATTTGTTTACATTTTAATTTCTGCAATTTTGTTTAGTTAACTTTGTAAGCGGTCGCCGTAGGGTCGCCATAGGCAAACAGCACAGGGAGCTTATCGCAGTGGTGACAACAACAGCAACAATAACAACTGCAGGCCAGCGTTGATAGAGCTGGTCAAAGGGGGGCGCCACTTTAAAACTTCATCATGTTACTGTCGCTGTGTGTGTCTGTGTAATAAGCGTGACAAAAGTTAAATAAACATATTCAAACTCACACACATACACACAGATTGAGACACAGGCGCCCATTGTGACCGCCATTGCAGCAACTCCCCCTCACGCTCACAGTCTCGTTCTCTCACTCTGTCACACAGCCCTATATATAGTACATACGTTTACATTTATTATAACAATAAGCTTTTTGTAGTTCACGCTTTTGTAATGTTCATTGTTTTATTTGGTGTTAAAACTGTTGTTATAATTAAGCGACACAAGAGAGAAAAAAAGTGACAATGAATCATATTTCCACGAGCATTGCACATTTTCAGTTTTCATACTTTTCTTAGTTCACAATGAAATAAGCCAACAAAAACACAACCAACAGCGCCATTTAATATTTAACGCTGCTTCCTCGTCTCGTTTATTGTTTAAATATAATTAAGCCAAAACGTTCAAAGGCCATCTCGCTCGCATCATTTTCCACTTGGCTTGCACTTATTGAATACCTTCGTTTGTATCTGTATCTCATAAATGACACGGCAGTGTTCCAGTTTAAATCAAACATTTGCTTACAAGCATGTTTTCCGTTGTTGAGCGCCAGGTTTTGTTTTTTAGTTGTTTGCTAGATTTTTAATTTGAATTGTTGTTTTTATTAATGGAACTTAATTCATGTTGCTGCTGTTCCCTCTGCTGCTGCTGTTTTTGCTGATGATGTGCTGAGCTAGCAAATGAATGGCTATATTTTGATTTGTTAATTGCACAAGTCATAAACACGAAGCCATTAGTTATGGCTAATTCGACAGGGTTTCCAAACAGATTGATTCTTATTTTTGTATTGTTGCCAGTTGGAAATGTCAGCACACTCAGATTCGTTAATTTTTTTGAACATTTTTATGTTTTCAACGAGTTCCCACATTATTATTGTTGACCTCAGTTGCAGTAGCATCTTAATAACCCTTTAGACACTTATTCAGCCCAAAGCTGAATTAACTCTTCAACCGCTATGCAATTCCTCTGACGCACAAAAAAATAATATAGTGTGTCTGCATATAAAAAATATGAAAATCTGGTGCCATAAATCAAAAATCTCGGCTGCTGTTGGACAGCTTCGTTTGCCTTTTTTCTGCGCTCCTTTTTGGCCGCTAACAGGGCACAGAGAACCTTGGCTATCGACACGGCTCCAACGCCACCAACGGGCGTGAAAATTTATGTTTTTTTATTTTTATAACTAAAACCAAAAAAAAAAATACTTAAACTACAACTCAATGTCTTTTGGAATAGAGCAAAAAAAAGCAGGCACTGCCGCAGAATATTTGTGGCCAAGAAAAAGTTTTTCGAATAGTTGTCAGTGCTGCGTTGTTTAATTACGCTAATTAAGAATATTAATTGCCGTTCGCTGTTTGGGGTGCCATAACTGTGACCCACAACGCCCTCCCCCTCCCGCTGGTGGAGTAGGTTTTGGATTTTATTGCGCAACAGAAAATAGAACATGAATTATGATGATGTGAGACATAACGAGCAAACTTTTTTGCAATTTCCATTTAAGTTTTGAAAATCGAAAAACTTTAAAGAGAGGAGACTCCGGGAACAAAGGACTGTACACGCACTCCATTAAACCTAAAGTGCCAGACAAACAGACATACATACATATGCGACAACAGTAACAATAACAAGCCACTAACTTGCGCACAGGACGTGAGGCGTGAGGACACAGGTGTCCATGTCGCCTGGCACTTCAACACCCAACAAACTGCTACCCACCACAACTCCGTACGTTGGTTCGTTTGCTCGTTCGTTGGACTCTTTTCATTTTCTCAACACGTAAAGCAAACACGTGACCGTTAAGGACACGGACACGGCTCCTGCTGCTGCTACTACTACTGCTGTTGTAGGCGCAAATTGCAAACAGAAGGACAACGACAACGACGTCGACCCCCCATAAACTGCCAGCTTATGTCAGACACAAAGCCAACTCATCCCAACCACCGAAGTCCTAGCCAAATGCCAAGTGAAGCGTGCAGCGTACAAGAACTCAACTCCTTCTCCCAACTCCTCCTCCGCACACCCACCGTGCTTGGTGCGTGTGTGCACAATATTCATATATCACAAGGATAAGCGCAATGCAGCAAACGTCCTTCCAGACGTGCCGTCGTTGTGCCTGTACTGTCGTATACTGTCCTGTGCTGTTCTGTTCGGTTCTGTTCTGTCCTGGCATCAGCCAGTTGTTGGCACTGACCACTGGGCATGGGACTTCAACTAAACTTGCGCTTCATGTGTGTAACTTTTAATTATTTGCGAATGTTGGCGCCAGACGTCGGCTTAGGATGCTCTCTCTCCCGCTCTCTCTCTCTCTCTCTCACTCTGCGTGTGTGTTCGTTCTGTTACCCACAAACCATTCATTGATTTCCACTTGCCTTTGGGTAAACAGCGAACAGCGAGAAAAGCGAGCGGCGAGTTGCGACGATAGGCGGCGGTCAAGGCAATGTCATAAACTTGAGCACCATAAAATCTGCTGGCATAGCAATAAAAAAAAAATGCCACAGCAGGAGCTGTGAGACGTATGTGTACACATACATGAAGTTGTTGTCGCCGCCGGTTGTGCGAGGTCCAAGTCCAAGTCCAGGGCGTAACCAGGGAGCAGCAGCAGATTTAGTGACAAACGCCAAACGCATAAAACTAACGCAGCGTAAACGACGACGACGGCGATGTTGTCTGTTTTGGCAGCGACAGCAAAAAAATTTATCTTATTTATTTGTTGAGCGAAAGCCAAGAGCAAGTGCAGCATTTTGATGCTTGACTGATTGGGCCAAGTTTATGAGGCGCCACCGGCTATGGCAATTGCAATTGCAAACATTTCTGAATGCGGCAGCAACGGCGTTGCCAGCAAGTCAAGATGGCGATGTAGTGGCGGAAGGGCTGCCAACTTGGAGAGATAAACAAATACAAAAGTTTAAATAAACGGTTTAAATAAGACTAAACTAAATATCACCTTCTCTTGGCTTATATATGTATTATTATGGCCGTGTGACATTTTGAATAACTTTTAGAACTAGAAGTTTAAGAAAGCGGCGTTGCCAGACTTTTGAGACTGCATGGTCAAAACGCCAGCTGCATCCACATTAAGCTGTCAGCGCAAGTTTGTTGTTGATATGAAACTCAACTTGACGCAAGTTAACATTTAATATTAGTTTAAAACGAAGCAATAGTGCAATAGTAACAAGTGCAATTATCAAAGATCCAAGATAACTTGATTGAATAAACTAATCGAAATATGTCGGTATGCAATATGTAAAACAAAAAAATCCCACACGAACTACGCACACTCCCACACAGAATTTAGATATTTGATATATGTATGTACATACATATGTATGTTTAAGCTTAATTATAGCATTGTGTTTGATTAGCCGTTAACAAGTGTTTGTTTACTTTCTTCTTTTGCAGGCAACTCGCTCGCGTCAGGTCAACCGCAAGAATCGTAGGCCGCGCAAGCTTAAGGAGCTTCAGGAAAGTTCGAAGGTTGCTAGCACGACGCTCACACCACAAAAAGTTGACCTAATGACGATGGCAGAAGGCACCGACCCCATGGGGCATCATCATCACGCCGCCGGCTCGCACAATCCCCACCACCATTACCACCATCATCCACATCAGCACCACCACCATCCGGCGCAATACCACCACCCCAATCAACAATATGCGCCCGCACAGCAGCCACCGGCAGCGTCTGCTGCCTCCCACTATGCGCCCTATGGTCAGATTCAGTATCCGCATGGTTTGCCACATCAGCATTTGCCGTTGGCACTCAGTCTGCATCAGCAGGCGGCGGCGGCTGCTGCTTCGGCGGCGGTTGCTGCTGCTGTTGCCAGCGTCGAGCAGCACAACAACAACAATCAGCCGTTTGTGGCCAACAATAATATAATGCCATGGAAGCAACGTAAGCGCAAGCGCCTCTCAGCGGTGCTCGACAAGCTGCATCACAACAACAATAACAATAGCAATAATAATAACAACAATAATAATAATACCAACAACAATAATAATACCAGCAACAGTAATGGTCCATCCTGCAAAACGGAGCCCATGGACATGGAAGATCGAGATACGGATGAAATGGATGAGGATGGCGATGAGGAAGCAGCCCAGGATGACAAGCAAAATCACGAGGCTAACTACATTAAGCGTGAAGGATTAACAGCAGCCAGCGATGAGGAACAGATCGATCCCGAAGCTGAGTTATCCGCAGAGGAGTTCTCGCATTCGGACGATCAGGATGAGCAGGATAGTCCGTTGCACGTGGCAGCGACACCAGCGTCTAAGCCAGCGGCAGATAGCGCCGCAGCTGCTGCCAAGGAGAATCCTCTGCATGTGGATATCAAGACTGAGCATATGCCAAGCCCGTATGATCGCTATTTTCCCATTCCCTCGCCGCTGTTTGGCTACTATCTGCATACCAAGTACTTGAATGAGGTGTTCCGCAGACGTCATGATCTCTATCCTTCGCCGCTGCAGCACACGCCCTCCTCCATTGCCTCCGAAACGGAGACGTCGCCCAACAGCCAGGGCAATGCACCAAACAACAGCAATGGCAGCCAACACCCCCAGCAGCACCAGAAACAACAACAACAACAGCAACTGATGCCTGCCATGCTGATGAATGCATCGCCGCCACCCTCGCTGCCTTCTCCGCCACGCAGTGACTCCTCGGTGACTACAGCGCAGTCAAAGCGTGTCAGTCCTAAGCCAGCCAACAGCAAGAAGAAGACATCCGCTGACAAGCCCATGCCACCGCCGCAGGAGCGTCCCTTAGATCTGTGCATGCGTAGCGATTTCCTTGGTGATCCCAAAAAGTATAAGATGGGAACATCGCCCCTGCATGCTAGTGCTGCTTCATCCATGATGCCACCACCCGCATCATTGAGCGCCGCGAGCAGCCTGGAGAGCATGAATACACTGTCGCCCGCCTCCAGCACGCACTCGAACATCTCGCTGACCAGCAGCACGCCCACATCGACAATGGCGCCTCCCTCGCAAATGTCGCCATATGCAATGTCTGCTGCGGCTGCACATGCAGCAGCAGCCGCGGCAGCCGCAGCCATGATCAAAATGGAGATGCCAATGCATCCGTTGCACTCGCATGTGCCCACTACAACAGTGGGTGTGCCGGTGGTCAAGGGAGATGTGGCCTCACCCACCACAAAAGAATCGGTGGCCTGGCGCTACAATCTCGACGTGTCGCCGGTGGTGGAGGAGATGCCCCCGGGCTCAGATGTGGCATATGTGTGCCCAACTTGTGGTCAAATGTTCTCTCTGCACGATCGCCTGGCCAAGCACATGGCCTCGCGCCACAAGTCGCGCAATCCCGCCAACGATATAACCAAAGCATACTCCTGTGACGTCTGCCATCGTTCGTTTGCCCGCTCCGACATGCTCACCCGCCACATGCGACTGCACACCGGCGTCAAACCGTACACGTGCAAGGTGTGCGGTCAGGTGTTCTCGCGTTCCGATCATCTTTCCACGCATCAGCGCACCCACACCGGCGAAAAGCCATACAAGTGTCCACAGTGTCCGTATGCTGCCTGCCGTCGGGATATGATTACACGGCACATGCGCACCCATACGCGCTACGAGTCGCGTGGTGGAGTTGTTGGTAGTGGTGGTGGTGCTGCTGGTGTTCGTGGCAGTGATGGGCAAAAGTCACCGTTGCAGCTGCTGGACGTGAAGATGAACATGAATCTACCGCTAATTCTGCAGCAGGAGGAGCTAATGCAGAAATCACCGCTCAACTTGGGCGGACCCATGCCCATTGTGGTAAAGACGGAGAGCGCCTAACGGTATCTCTATGCGGCCGCGGCCAGACAGTTCATGACTTTTTAGAGGCACCACTAGAGAGTTTTTTACCAGCTTAGTGCCCATAGAAAACATTAGAACAGTTTTTGTTAAGTTAAGCTGCGCGCAACACTGGAAATCTCTCTGCGAAGACTGAGAACCTAATTACTACCTACAGTTAAAGGCATAGGTTTATCAACATACATCTATAATTTAAACTAAAATATCTATTTTAATTTTAACACACATACAGATAGGGAGAGACGGAGTTAACTCAGAACACCACCCAACGTATTAGCGTTTAAAATAGTTGTAGGGTAAAAGGAAAAGGGAGAGAGAGAGCCGTAGAACCCCTCACGGAGACAGGCTTGGCACGTATTCGTAATATTGTATTTTTGGATAATGTTGTAGACAACGTTCAGATACAGCTAGCAATTCCATGTTCCACAATTTAGTTGTTAGTTCCGTCATAACACAAACTTTTTACACATACAAGTTCAAATGTATGTACTAGTTAGTTAGTTAGCTAGATCTTTAGTTAGGCAGAGGTCAAAGATTGACCTCTGGGCATTTTTTTAACAGCATTGAAATTATTAAGCTAGGCACGCACACATCTAGGCTACGTTTGCTATTATATACATATAATACAATATTTTATAAGTTTGTATTTAGTTAATTTAATTGAAAGCAAAGCGGACAAACCACAAACAAACATTAGCTGTACTTATACTTTAATTTGTAGTTTAACATTAATTTACGCCAATTTATATTAGTTTTTCAAAATTGCAGCCTTGCGCATTTAGTTTTTAACTTTATTAGCAACTTAAAAGACAACAACAATTTGTATTAATTTAACTATAGTTTAACAATTTTACACAAACCACCCACACAAAAAGACAAAGAATTCTCCCTAGGGCACAAAAGCATTTCGATTTCGTACGTGAAGCGATTGACACTTTGAAAAAAAAAGATAAATTACTTATTCCTTCTTTTTTTTGTTTAACAAAAATTTTTCTCATTTTGCATCTATATATAAATATTTTTTTTTCATAAAATGAAATAAAAAATTTTTGTTTTCTTTAGTTGAAATATTTAAATTTATTTTAAGAGACACATTTTAGATGCCAGTTTGGATAAATTGAAGCAATGCAAAAATTATTTAAATTATGGCAAGTTTCTGTTCGCCAACATTGAACATTTTTAATAGTTGTTTCAAGTTAAAGTTTTTGTTATTTATTACCATTTTTCCGAGCGAATGAAATATTGATTATTAATTCTAATTAAACGTTTAAATAAATTATTAATTTATGTTATTGTAGTTCGTTATAATTAGTTATTAGTTCAAAAGATTTTGACAAAATAAAACACATGAAAAAAAAACAAAACAAACAAATCAACCATACACATAAATCTTTATTTATTTTCTGTTTTTTTTTTTGGCAGTTTTCTATGAGTTCTTTTTAATTTATAGCACCTTGGAGAGAGGGCGTAACACCCCCCCCACAAAAAAAAAACACTACATAAATTATTGGATTAACATTTTTAAAAGTGTCATTCGCATGTGAAAGCGTCTAGATTTGAGCTAAAAAGATTGAAAGTTTTAACCCTGGTTCTTTTTTAAATGCCGCTCATAAATTGCTATTATTTGCTTTCAAGTTTTTGTGCCGGCTGCCTTGTCCAAAATCCTTTTGCCGGAAACTGGCTTACAAGCTTTTAGGCAATTGAAAGCGCTTACATGGCAAATGGCAGAGCTGCAGCTGGACACGAAATTGCAGTCTGGCACGCAGCAGACGAAGGCACACAAAAATGGTCACACCCACCCTCACAAGTCTTTTTGGCAAGTTTTTCCCACGCTTTGCCACTTGCGGGGGTACCACCGACCTACACCTACACTGGCACTGAACATGGAAATTTCTTTAGGCTTAATGGCCTGACGACACGAATGCCCAAAAGGCAAGCTGACGAGGGCGTGGGCGGTTTGGTCGGGTGCCTTGGCAGGACTTCGTCTGCGACGTGGGGCCCACGTGTGACTGCTGCAATGCAGTTTGCGACTAATGTTTGACCTTGTTTTCCAATGACTAAATTAATTCCTTAATAAGTGTAGGGGCGCACCGTTTCGCGTCGAGTCGAGTCGCGTCGCGTTTCGTCTCGGCGCAAAACAAACAGTAAACACGAACTGCAGACATGGCACAGTTTGACTTTTGGGTTAATTTGTGGCAGCCACCTGCCCGCCCCTCGTTTACAATTAAGCAATGCAAAAGTTTCTGTTTTGGTGGCAACTTTAAGGCGGCGTTAATTGACAGACATTGCGGGATTCGGCAATATGCCGCAACTGCAGCGGCTCATAAATCACTGGCGGTGACTAAGTAGCCCATA
This sequence comes from Scaptomyza reducta, assembly GCA_035044485.1. Taxonomy (NCBI): domain Eukaryota; kingdom Metazoa; phylum Arthropoda; class Insecta; order Diptera; family Drosophilidae; genus Scaptomyza; species Scaptomyza reducta. Next base: position 292,339 of record JAWNNV010000206.1, on the reverse strand, counting down.
GGTTCCAAGAGGGTGCGATAGTGCAGCGAAGGGAAGTTGTGTTCTGACTTATGTTTATCCAGACATATTCGAAACTAGGAGCCACTGTATTACCAGCAGTATGTAATCTCTCTCTCTCTCTCTCTCTCTCTCTCTGTGTGTGTGTACTTGGTTGATGCCGCATTGCATAATCCATTGCATTCTGTTTTGGCCGTGCATCATTTTGGATGCCAACGCTGCGTCGTTGACATTATTTGCAACTCGGCCCGGATTTTTGTACGCATAAATCTCTAAACAAGCGCGTGTGTCGTGCGTTTATTATCACTTCCGTCTGGGCAGGCAGGCAGGCATCCAACCAACCATCCAAATATTCAAACATCCAACCATGCAACCAACTAGCCGTTAAAGCAGCTCCTTTGTCTTTTCAGGCAGCGCGAAATTTATCGCCATCATTTGTAATTGTAGCGCGAAAATTGAGTTTGAAGTTTGTGTGTGCCAGGTTTTGCTTCTATTCTGTTCAGTTCAGTTCAGCTCAGCTCAGCTCAGTTTTGGCTCGGTTGGGTACATTCTGCTACCCAAACTTTATTGTTTTCATCAACATAATTCTTTGGCGATGCGCTTTGGAGCCAGTCCAAATGATTGTTAGCCAAAGATTTACTGCACGAAATAAGGTGGCACTAAGCTGGGGGTATTTCCAGCATCTCTAACATAGTTTCGCAAATGCCAGGCCATAAATATAAACAAAGTGTATAAAATGTTGCAGACAGATATTATAGTATATGGTAGTTGTAGGTATATTTAGTATATTTCCGTCACACGGAAGTGCCTTAAAACCCCAATTTTTGATACGCATTAAGCTCAAATGAGTTATTGATATTATATGTACATTGTATATACACATAAGTATACACAATACGAAATCAAACAGATTTATAACTTATTGCATTGTAATTATGCGACTTTTGCAAGAAATCAACTTTTTGACTAATACTAATTAAATAGATAACTATTTACCAATACATACGTACGATATTTTAAATGTATGAATTGAATAAATCTAGTCTATTAATCAAAACATTTTTCAACTTAATGCTTCTGAGAAGTTTAAGATTTAAGCATTAAATGCTGCTTTAAAAAAACCAAATCAAGTATTTTTTATCAAGCTCCAATTTACTCGAAGTGAAAACCAAAAATCCAAAAAAAAAAAGAAGATAAATCAACTATAATAAAAAAAACAAACAATTTTAAAAGCATACAAATTAAGTAACCAAAAAAAAAAGATCTTAAAATTAAAATTTTACTCAAATCGCTTCCAAAAATATTTTTATAGCGCTTTTCGAATTTTACCTACAACAAAATAGCAATTAATAATATATTATGTAAATTAAAGCAATAACTGATTGATAACTAAATCAACCGTCTTTTTCAACTCTTAGCTTACATTTGCCTTCTAGATCTAAGAATGCAAATCAAAGATTAATGCAAGAAACTATGAATACTTATACTAATGCAGATACTAATAATAATCGACTTCAATTTATTTTAAGCAATGCGAGAGTACTTTTTAAAAAAAATCAGTGAACAATATTGTGATATTAGTTGAGAACAAAATCGAATTACTTCCATGCTATTTCTATATCATTTGTAAACGCTATTCAATATTTAAAATAAGTAAAAAAAAAACTGTTATAAAATATTTGTGGTAACATTTTTGAATAGCGTTCAGTAAGCTCGGCCCGTCGACCTTTATAAATAGTTATATTCTTTTTTAAGGTGCAAGATTTTTTGTCTTATGTTATGGTGCTATGTAATCTTGTGCTTAGTTAGATTAATATAATTCTAAGACCCGTTATTTGTAGTCTCAATGGACAATCTTTAGCAGCCCAAATAACTTAATTACTTTAACATTAATACTAACTAGGAATCAATTAGATCAACTTACTTATTAAAATGGAAAATCTCTTTGAAACTAGATTCATTATTTCTATGCATGTCAAATTCAACTAAATTATTAATAACAATTTTATTGTATGATACAAAAAATTAGTTTTTTTTCATGAAAACAACATTTAACTAGGACACTTTTCAAAAATCTTGAACCCGCAACTACTACTAAAATAAATAATGGAATGAAAAAAATAAGAAATAATAAAAATAAATAAAATTATGCAGCTGAATTTTGTGGAATGCGAAAATAATGCAAATGCCTATGGCCGCCGGTCTTTGCTTGAATGCAATCAGTGGAGATTATGGAGGGGCTGCACCAGCGGGGGGCATTCGGGCAAAAGGGTTGCAGAAATAATGCGCGTAATAACAAACTGCAGGCGTAACTGAAATGCCAGGCTACTGCGCATTTGTCCAGGCGCTGGGCAATGAGGCGATGGGGCAATGGCGAAGGCGAAGGCGTTGGCCAAGACGGACGACGGGAGGCGCAACTGCGGTAATTACAATTGCCGCCGGACATGGACAGCAGTAGCAGTGGCAGTGGCAATGGCAGCAGCACAGCTGTGCTTACTGGCATCAACAGCAACAGATCTTTTGGAGCATCCTCGCTCGCCCGAGACAATTATATGCTGCCAAAGACGCATGCGCAGCAGTAGCAGCCTCAGCTTCCTGACTGCATTTTGTTTTCGTATACCCTGTATTCAATAAAAGTGTGTAAGATGAGGATGATGAACAAATAACATCTGTATTGTCTATACGATATTCAGTATGCAAGAATCATTTTCCCTAGTAGTGTCAGACTCTTTATGACAGACACATAAGTAAGTTGAAAATTATGATGAAGGGTTTAAGCATAAGGTAACTTAAAGTCAGTTCCTCTTGACTTAAGCACACTTACTTGTTACGTTTTTATTTGAGAAAATTGCTGGTAACTTTGCGCACTGTGACTGACTGAATGATAGACTCACTGACTGCTTTACTTTAAGACTTGACTGAATGACTGACTGCCTGACAGTTGTTGCCGCTTGTGGTGCAGCAGTTTCGTTCCAATTGCAATTTGTTTTGCTGTTGCCTTGTTGCCTGGACACAACACAAAAAAAAAAAAAACAAGAGGAATAAAATAAAAAAATATGCCAAAATGACTACGTGCGGGCGTTTTGCACAAGAATCTCCGACAGCAGCGGCGAAACAGAGAACAGCCGGGAAAACGATAATGATGATTGCAGCTAAATTATGATGCCTCGATGCAAGAGAGCAGAAGCAGAAGTGCATCAGCAGGAACAGCAGAGAAAGTGTAGCACATAGCAGCAACACAGTTCAACAGAAGCTGGCAGCAACATCACTGAAAGGGACTCAGCGGCTTTATTTAGCATAACTCGCAGAGCCTTTGGGGCCGAAACAAAAGCAAAAGCAACACCAACAGAGAGAGAGAGAGAGAGAGAGAGAGAGTAGTAGCAAAATGTAATAATTGCAAAGCAGTTTGCCGCAGGTGCGCCACCCGCCTTTTGTCGAGGAGGACCTGAACCGGCTGCCGCCTCACCAAAGATGAGCATGGCCTGATAAAACAGCAACAACTACAACATCATCCGATGCTGGGCAACGTCTCATATTTAATGCATTTGATCCTTGATGCTCTTCAAAATGAACTGAGCTCGAACATGCAATCAAGAAAGCGTCTCCCCTTCTGGCCAATCTTGCCAATTTCATGAATGAAAATTTGCCACAGACCGTCTTGGACTTTTGCATGTTTTCTCGCTTACATATCCCCGGAAAATAACAGCTCAACATGCACACCCACACAATCAAACGAAAGGAGTTCAGTTAAAGTTGCTGTGGTTAATATTGCGAGTCTTGGCGACGCTTGTTGCAGCTGCAGCGCATTAACCTCGTTCAGTGCCGCTGCTGCTGCTGTGGCAAGCAAAATATTTACCAAAGTGATTAAGATGCCTGAGTAATTTTTAACACAATTACGCTGCCAAGCAGACGACGGCAGTCAGAGTAGTCAGCAGTCGCTAGTCTCAGACTCTGCAATTGTAAACTGCTGCTGTTGCCTGCCCCGTTGTACAGCTACTGTAGTTACACCGCCTCGGCGTCAGTTGCAGCTGCAATGCTGCTAATGACCAGGCCGAGCCAACCAACGACTCAGCCGCCACTCGCAATATAAACTGTGGCATTGTCTGAGTCTCCCGACTATAACCCCAACTCCAACTTCAAACTTCAGCTATACCTAACAGTTACACTCAGAGAAATATATCCTAGAACTGATAACGAATTAATGAATAACTTCATGCTCGCCTCTATAAGTTCATGGTTTAAAATATGGCTTACACTAAAGCTTTCCATTAGCAAAAGAATATTTAATATTGGTTCAATAAGAGTTTATTTAATTTCGAAAAAACACGCAAGAAATTCTTCTCCACTTATTAGTAAAGATATTTTTATTATTCAATAACCTACAGTTCGAAGTACAACAATAAATTATTTTCACACAGTAGATTGTTTTATCTCAAAGAGCTTAGTGTTTGTTTTTTTTTTTTTTTTGCTGAGTGTAGAAGGTTAACATGGAGCGAGTGCCATCAGCAACAGCATCACGCGGACACCCAAACTTTTGTGTGCCTTGGCCATTAGCATTTCCACGCAACGCTGGCTTTAATCGTAGCGAAGCGGCAACAGGCGGTTGCGGGTGTTTTACGAATCACAGTTTTTTGACATCTTCTTCTAGACGAAAATAAAAAAAAATTGGAAAATAAAAAGAAAAACTTAACATTTTGTTGTGATTTACTGTGTATGCGATTTGTGGCAGGTGTTGACTTGAACTGATCATCAGTTGCCATTTTGTTGTTGTTGTTGTTCCTGTTGCTTTCAAAACAAAACTCATTGCAACGTGCGGCAAATTTGACGCTCAATGCCTGCCCCATTCGCAAACGCAACACACGACAAGACAACAAAAAGCCAATAACAAACCAAGAGACTCAGAAAAAAGATGCAACAAAAATCGTGATGCGTTTGGTTTAGATTTGAGCGGCACGATTTTACTGGCGTTAGCAACATTTACAACATTGGCACAAACAACAAACATACTGTTGTTGTTATTGTTGCCAGATATCCAATGCGATGTGTTGACAAAGAGCAGAGTTCGCGACTTGAGTATTTGTTGGCCATTTGTTAATAATATTTATACACTTAAATAGAGTGTTAGGACTTAAGAATCAAGTTTGTTTTGGAAGAAAAATCTTTAGCTGTAAACTTAACGCCAAAGATAAATCATTATTCTCTTAATGTTTAGGACAGAACTGACTATAACAGCTGATATAACTATACTAATAATATAATATTAAAGCCCTTAAAAATGATTTCTTTTTTCAATTCCTATAATACCATTTGTTAACTTAACTGGCTTTAACACAAAAATGCATATTAAGCAGTTTTTTAAGCTTTTATTGAACGAAATCTTAGAAAATGTAAGCTTCGCCTATCATCATTTCAAATTCTTTTCATATGATGTCTGTGATAAAATCCGGACTGTCTTTGCTTTGGACTAATCCAAATTTCCCTTCCCTTTGTAGTGGCCAATGAAAATGAAAATGAGCGCGGCACGCGCTTAGCTGCCGCACGACTGGAAAATTGCAGTGGCCGGGCCGGAGCGTTGTTCGCTTGGCTGCACCCGAAACTACCAAAGAGGGAGCAATGGGAATGGGAATGGAAATGGGAAGAGTGTGAGTGTTGCTGCTGTTGAAGCCACGTGTTGCGCATGCGCTTTTGGCCCCTGGATATTGATGTAGTTGGACACGACGCGATGCGACGCCCTAAGACTGATCGTTTGCGTTTGTCAGGGTCGACTGCATCGCGTTGGCTTCGTGCTTGCCACTTTGAAATTGTTCAGTTTTGTGCAGTTGCAAGTGGCACGTTGCTTTGGCGTGAGGATGCAGCAACAGCAACAGCAGCAGTAACTGCAACACCTTCACTCTTTGCGGTTGTGGCAATAGTGCGATGATGTATGGCCTGAGCCTGCATCGTTGCAACGCTCCTGCCCCAACCATGCTTTGCTGTTGCTGCTGCTTTTGTTGTTGTTTTTGTTGGTTGCTATTGTAGGCGTCAACTCACGTTTATGCTTTGTAGACATTATCGCGCCTGTTTATCTTTAAATTGCAAGTAAATTACTTTGGCTCGCGCAGCTTGATGTATTATGCCCGGCTTGTTGAGTGGCCACTGAGTGATTTGATAGGCTGTGGAGAAGTTGGAAATGAGGGTGATGAAGGGGAAAAGAGATATTTTAAAAACAACCCGTTTATTCGAGCACTACAAACTAAACGTTGAGCGTAATAAATTAGCTATTAAAGCATCGACAAAGCAGTTGGATAAGTGTGTGTGTGGATGTGTGATGTTTTGGGGAAATCTCTCAGTAATGAGTCTCACTGATTCTCACTTTGCCGTATTTGCCATGCAAATGATGTTTGGCAAAGGACAACAGATTGGCATGACTGTGTACGTCCAAGTGGGCGGGATAGGCTCTGTGCACCACAGCAGCATGGCTATGATGGTGGTGTACCAGCGGTGCAGAATGATGATGATGCACCAGAGGAGCTGAGTGATGAGCGTAGTGATGTAAGTCAGCATGATGAGCATGGGCGTGTTCGTCAATGTGGGCGTGGGCATTGTGAATGATGTGATGGTCGACCACAGGATTCCTATAGTGCAGGAAGTGATGTGGCTCATCGTGCACCACCTTGTGCACATGATGCACTGGCTCCACTTCATGGATGGGCTCGTGGCTTACAATTTTAGCCGGCGCATGGACGTGAGCGTGATGCACATGCTCATGTGCATGCACATCATGATCCAGATGGGCAGAGTAGCCTTCGTGATGGAAAACGGGATGAGCATCCACATGATGATCAGCGCCGTCGATCACCACAGCAGAGCTGTGACCCAGATGAATGCCATCCGAGTGATGAACATCGGCGTCCAGAAAATGGGAAAGATCCTCGTGGTGATGCTCATGCTCCAAATGCGGCAACAAACCTGCCTGTGCCACGCCCAGCAAGGCCAAAGTGCAGATTAAGAACTAAAGATTTAAAAATTCAATAGTTAGTTGAGACTTATAGATCCTTTCTCGTACACACCTTCATTGTGGAGATTTCACGCTTAATTTGAGTTTATCCAAAAGTAAAAGTTGACGGTGCGCCTAATACACTTGTTTGACTTTGCTGTTGTCGCTGGACTGTGCCCAAAACCGTTGAGACCCACGCATTTTATAGTAGACTGGGAAGACCACATTGCAACAGTTGGCTAATAACACGTGCAGCCTGGGCCAGGCTGGAACAGCTGCTGGTCATTCAAACCTTATCAAAATCACCAAGCAATGAAAGTGTCGTGTGCCATGCATTCACAATGAGCTTTTCGTCGTCACATTTGAAAGGTACACATAAACAGTCGACGGCTTGAGCTCATTATGTAAAGGGACCAATGCAGTCAATAAACCATTTACAGGTGACTTACTCGCAGTCTGTCCGGTCATGTCATAATTTTATGGGCCGCACTTGGCGTGGTGTGGTTATACTATTATGGACAATTGCTGGCAAGGCCATCGACTTTATTTACAATTTCTGTTGCATTGCATTTTGCAAGCAATTTGGCAATCTTTTTGGTCTCAGTGAAAGCGTTAGCAATCGTACAAAATTTTCATAATGTCCAAAAACAAAATCAATTCACACAATTTGCATCATAGCGAGTACGTGCGGAATTTTGCCAATATCTGTTTGTGTATTGATGTTGACAGAAAAGTGTTAAAAATAATAAACAACACTTTGTGGGTGTTGTCAATAGTGTGTGCGAACAAGTTCACACGAGCAATTGTTTTGCCAAAAATAGAAGCATATAAGTATATACGGAAATTAGTGTTAAAAAGAAGAAGCTTGTCTAAAATATTGTAATTAGTATTATTTGGCTTATCAATTCTCATCAGTAGTAAAGTGCACTTGAATTTTGTTTACTTTGCGATATAATTCCCAACTTGTTTAAGCAACGATCAACATGTGTTATATTTGGACATTGATCATTGCAATTGCGCTTCCTGTCTGAACGACGCGCCGCCAAACACGTTCCATAAATTCAGAATAGTATAAAGCTGTTACCACCAATACTACGATCAGCTACTTGGCCTGGCCAAGATAAGCTTCGAAGTGGGTCAGCCTACGGATAATTACATAATAATTTGGTCAATTTGATCACAATTTAATGAGCAACGTTGTATGCAAGGCAGCTACAGTCAGTCTATTGATGAGGGCGTGTTGGGGCAAGCCAACTATCGTTTTGGGGCACCGGCGTCAACACCCCAACAAAACAGCAACAAGAAACCCCGTAGTACGTGCAATGGGCTGCAAAATCGAACTTAAAAAGCAGCGAACGACTTTCAATGCCCGCCGGGTGCCTACGCTTTGTCGGCCTGTCTAATTTTTTTCGGTTTTGCGTTTGAGTGCGAATTTGTTTTGGTTTCGATAGAAGCGTAAACGCAATTTGTACGCCTCACAAATATTTGAACATTTTCAATGTATTTTGCGTACGAATTTGACAATTCTTGGTCTTTTTTGGAATTGCCGGTTCCTGTCTAGTCTGACTGTATGTCTTACACCTGCCCCAACAGCCAATTAGCCACAAACGTATCTAGTAGCATGCAGCGAACTGAATGTGATCAAGCAGCTCAGCATCTGAAGGGGCGGGCAGAGTGCAGTATTTGTAATTAGACGGGGCAACAACAGCAGCAATAACAACAACAACAACAACGTTGACGGCAACTTATTTCAATATGCAAATTGTTGTTAGACGAGCACAGAAAAAAAAATATTAACATAAAGCGGCGGCCAGGTGCAGCAGAAGGAGACAGCCAGAGAGACAAAAAGCTGCATGAAAAAAAAGAAGACAAAAAAAGACAAAATAGAAAAGAAAATCTATAATTTATTTGCACAAAAATGTCGGCAAAAGCGCTGTGTCGGCGGCGATGGTGGTGATGGTGGTGCTGGTGGTGGTGGTGGTTGCGGCGCATGTTTGTAATTGAGTGCATCGTAAGTAGGGGCAGCAGTTGTGGGCAGGAGGGCAGGAGGGCAGGAGGTGGGAGTGAGCTGTATTAGCGACGCTGCCAACAACTAATTTAATGCCAGCGGCAACAGCGACCAACAGCAGCAACAGCAACAACAGCGACGGCAACATGTCAACAGCAACGCCTGCCGCCAGCACGGGCCAACAACAAGGATGATCCACATGTTACGGGGGGTGTTTGTGTGTGTGTTGGACGGCAGGAAGGGGAGGTCATCAGAGTCACTATGTGTGCATATTTTATGCCTGCGGCTCTGGTGCTGCGGTGTCCATTGTGGGCAGCTCTGAATATGCGGCTGAAATAATTTTGCATCACATATTTTGTCGGCCACAAATCAACGGCATGAGAAATTTGATGGTAATTAATATTGTAAGTATAACTTATTATGCTTTTGAATAAATGGGTGTGTTGTACTTAATAGCTTATGGCACTATATGCAAATTACGGCAGCAACAACAAAACAAAATGTCATGGAAAAGTTTTTAAAAGTATCTTAAAAATTTAAAAAAATTTAAGTAGTTGGTGGTTATTCCGGTGAACTCAACTCATATTAATTATAATAAATTGAGTTTTTTGATTACATGATGTGTATCTCAACCATCAGTTAGTTTATAAATTCCACTCTCACTCTCTGCCATATTGAAGCTTTTCACGCGATTACAATATTAATTTCACCATCATCATTATGCCTTCAACGTGAACAACATCCCTTTGGCAATTCGGATTACGCTAAGCCTTGATTACACCATGTTGAAGCCCCCTTGTAGCTTGAATGGGAAACCAGCCTATCAACGGTAGCTGCCACAGCTGCCCCGATACGCAGGTGTTTTTGGCCACTGTTCCAATTTGCAGTTCATATTGTTTTTCGATTTCTCAACGCACACAAGATTTTTAATCATTACAGTTCAGACCGGGGTGTACAGAAGAATCACATATGCAACTTGGCTCTACCCCCAACAAAAAAATACAAATTGCTTGGTTATAGGCCAAGTGCTGAAATCCAGTCGGTGGTATTATTGCATTTTCGCCCGGTAATGAAGTTCAGCAAAAAGTTAATCGGAAAAGCAAGGCCCCGCAACTAAATAGACAAATGATACGGAACGGAAGCTGCCAGCCAGTTGGCCAATTGTGCGGTGGGTTTTGCTTGCACATTAGCGGCTATAAATTGTCTTAATACACACACACACTCATACACATATACGATCGGAGCCAGGCAGACACCTTGAACGGCGGCAAAGATCAGACCCACAGGCTGAGACTGCAACTCGTCGCCGTGTCGCCTCGCTTTGCGTTGCAAACTGTGGCAGCAGTTCGAGTCCAGGTTCGGCATTCAGATCTTCATACATGATCATGCATATAGCGAGTCGCGCGTGTTGTGTATCTGTATCTGTGTTTGAGAGTCTGTGTTGCATCCACGAGTTCACTGTGTGTGTAGTATCTGCATCTGTAGCTGTGGGCCTGCTGTTGCATAAGATGCTGCTGTTGCTGTTACTGTTGCTGCTGCATGTCCAATCGCTGTAAGATTGTGAAAATTGTAACGCTCGATTGAGAGCTCAAAGTTGGAGCCGTTGTTGTTGTTCCTGCTGCTGTTGCTGCTGTTAATAATATTGCACAAAGGCAGATTTGCGAAAGTTCGTCAGCAGCAGAACAATGGATAAGAGTCAATTCGAGCGCTGTTGTTATTGTTGTTTGGCTGTTCTTATGGCCATTGTCAGTTGATTTCATCTGAAATAGAAAGCATGCAATTTTCATGCCACGCTATGGCGTCGATAGCGGCAGCAATTGATCTGCGGATCGATTGAAGGAGTTATTACACACGAACAAAAGCAGCATCAACAGGAACAAGAGGAGCAAGAGGAGGAGGAGGTGAAGAAACCATTCATTGACCAATGGAGTCCATGGCAGCTATTGCTCTATTAGTGTTTGGGCCACGGCCACGAATGATGTGGCATAATGATTTTGCGGAATTTCAAATGGACCGTAGGACAGGTGCTAATTTCATAGAACGGCCAATTGAAATGCCTGTGCAAGATCTTCACAGGCTGCCGACAATCGACATCAACAAGTGCGTGGCTAAAACTAACTCCAAATTACACCACACAACTGGAGATCAGTTTGTGATCCGATTAACAAGTAAGTAAATTTTATATATTTCTACTGCATTAAGTCATTGCTTAGTAGAAAAGTGATAAAATTAATCAAAAGCCTTTTAATTTGGAGACATGTCTGTCTACCTTGTTTAATTTAATGGACAATAAAAAATATTTTAAATAAAATCGCTTTAGTATTACTTTGAAGTTGTTTGTTGCAACTTGTTACCAAGAGTTGCGTTTATCGATATTTTATGTTGCACAGTGCTATCTAGTAGGCAATTGGCAAATTGAGCAACCAATTGGCCAATCGACTGTGACTTTGGGTACGAATAGCGGCTCGATTCGGCATCCGCATTGACAAAGCGGCATTTAATTGCCCGACTGAAAGTCAGCCTCGAGTTTGAGTTAGAGTACCCGAATGTTACACATCTGGTATCTAACTACACTAACCTGTGCAGTCAATCCTTATCGGCATTCCCACGCATAGGCTGATGCACACACAGGAAAAGAGACAGGTAGCCACAAAGTGCCACCGTGAAAACTCATAAAATGTGGCCCTAAGCAAAAGGATTCTTAATGTATGTGATAAGGATGCGCACAGGAGTAGTCTGTGTTTCGGTATGCGAATGTCATCATCCGGACGCTCTGAATGACCATTTTATGTCGGCACATAAATTAACAGAGGGTTTTGAAGGCAGGTCGTGAATGAAATCGATTGAAATTGATTGAGTTTAACTGTAAATGCATTTTTAAGCGTGTGTTTTGCTGTGTTTTGTTCAAGATACGAGAACGTTGCCGTCGCTGCTTATCAAAGCCAAAATATCTAAGTGGCTTTGTAGTTCGTTTGTATGGCTACAGGGCACGGAGAAGGAGTATGGACGGGAGAGAGGCTCTTTTATGGTCTCCGACTCTGCACCGGCTGCATGCATTTATGCATATCGATTCCGAGACTTGTAAATCTGTGCGTATGCCATTAATTCTTTTTTTACCACGGCTTTTTTATTTTTTTTTATATTTTTCTTAGCTCTATGAACAACAACAACAACATCTTGTAAAACTGTAATTTTAAATTAATAGCCGCGTATTACAAGCAGTTTATATGGACAGGCGTAGGAGGCAGGGGCCGCCCCGTATCCCCCGGCTAGCCATGCGGGCCCCATGAAGGTGTTGAAATCAACAGCTAGTCCAAACTCTATAAGAATTTATAGCGGAATTATGTGACAGCTGCTGCCGTCGCCGTTGCCCTCGACGGTGTCATTGTTATTACTATCGGTTTAGTCGATGTTGTTGTTGTTGTTGTTGACTAGCGGGCGTTCAAGAAAAATAATAACAATGCGTTAGTCGAGAGCCAGAGACTCCATCTCAGTTTCAGTTACTTGTCTCCAAGTTCGAGCGTTTCTTACGGCATTTCATTTCAGTTGATTTCATCTGATTCGATTTGATTTCTTTTCTTCTTTAGATGCCTTTGGGGGCCTTCGAATGGGAAGCAGATGCTGTTTCATTTTCACCTTTTACCCGCTCTGGCCGCTCGCGCTGAAGGCTTTAGCTAATTTATGCAAATGTATATTTAATCGTCGTTGACAGTTAAGGCGGGCGCTGAAGAACACAAAAGGCGCATCAGCAACAGTCACAGCCCCAGCAGCAGCAAAAGCAACAGTATCGGCAGCAACATCCAACAAACATTGTTGCTGTTGTTGAAGAGCTTGTGCTCTTTTGTGCGATGATAGATGTTTATGAGGCGGCAACACCCACCGTAGATGGAACTCGTAGATGGCGCTGATGTTGTCCGGTGCAAATTTGTTGACGATGCATGCTGTGCATTTCAAAAAGCATATAAGTCTGTTGTCTACCCGAAAACGATCAGCACATAATGCAATCAAAGCAAGCGCTTATCGTTTAGTTTTTCAAAAGCGTTAAAGAAAAGGAAATTTTCAGAATACGTAAGTCTTGTAGAACCGATAAAATTAAGAGATACCTTATGTATATAATCTTCAACTAATGAACTGGAATTTTAAAATAAGAATTTATCCATAGTAAGAAAAGTTAATCAAACGGCGCAATTGTGTTTACCTTGGGTAGTTATATAGGCATTTATTATATACATTTTAATGAAGCTGTAAATACTGTATCTAATTGCTGCCAAATTACAAGCAAATGCCATACATAAATCTTTTAAAGATTCGCTTACCACAGTAGCCAGTGTCCAACGTTGTCGCCCATTAGTTTTTTTTTTCCTTTAGGGCGCGAGGAATTGATTAGAAGCCAAATATGCCCCAACACATGCACATTAAAACTGAAATTACTACCTGAATTCCGCAAGCGCATTAAACAAAGCCATCAGACATGAAGAGGCAACAGCATAGCTACAAAATGTAACTCTTTAGTTGGTTTATTTTTTTCTTTTTTGTCTGGTCCGAGTCATGTTTATAAAGCAAATCTTAGACAAAATCCAACTAGCTTAACGGGCGCCATAAAAGAGAGATGCTAAGATCTCTCTCCTCGTGCCGCTTGAATGGCCGCAAGTGTCGTGGATGCAGGATGCAGCACGCGCTTGGAAACTCCCCGTTGAGAAAGGAAAGGGGACTCGACTGTTGTGAAGCGTTCGACCGTCCACTCGCTAAATATCAATAACATTTTTATTTATTTTGTTTGCGGGCATTTTGGCATTTTTGAGTGCATTTATTTTAACGTCCCAAATCGAACGTTTTGTACAACGTTTTGTCCCATCTCGTATTTGTTGTTGTTGCTAGTGGTTGTTCCCCTTGTTGCTGTTACGTTCAAGTGCACGCCGAGATTTTGCAGTAGCCATTTGGGCCCATTGCATTGGCATGGCGCGTGCAACAGACTGCAGCTGCACTTGTCTTCAGCTCCAAACTACCGAACCCAACCGTACCGAACCGAACCGATGCTGAGCTCTACTCTCCTGGCAACAATAAATAATAAACCTTTTGTGGTTTTTGGTCTTGATGGCGATGGCGTTGGCCCGGCTACCGATCGACCAAGATCAAAGCCCAATTGCCGCCATTGTTTGCAGGCCAAAAAGGAGGGAAACAAAAAAATTACAAAAATCTACCAGCAAATAAAAATGTCTATAGACGAGCCTGGTTGAAAACACTTTGAAAGTTGATGTTGCTGATTGTTAGACAAGTGCTAAACGCGGGCATTATATTAAGTTTTAATTACGAATTACGAGCGGAAGCTGACCCACAACAACTTTGGTTACAAGTAGGCATAAAAGTGAAGACGGACAAGAAAACACAAAAACCGGTGGCAATAATTTTAATGCTCCTAAGAGGCAAAGTACGAAGGGATGGACTGGGTTATAGAGCGGCGGCATCGTTAAATTCTTAAAACATATTTTATGAGCAACAACAACAACACAGCAGCAAGAAAATACGAAAAACGCAGCATGTTGACAAATTTTTGAGACCCAAAAGAGGTCGGCCAGGTCGCTCGGTAGGCGCCCAAAAGGAAAAGTAGCCTCATAAACGATGGCGATTTAATTTAACGATTGTCATACTCATACTCAAAGCGAAGGGGTAAAAACACAGCAACAGCAACAAAAAAAAAAAACGGTTGAATGTGTTCGGTCGAGTTTTCGAATGAGTTAACTAGAATTGCCAGTGAGCCATCCGTGGAAGCCACCCACATAAAACAACAAACGCTGCGCCATTGTCTCAGGCGCAGAAATTCACTTGAAAAAATCCTATAAGACCCCAAAAAAAAAGTAACAAAGTAACAAGAACAAATAAGAATTCCAACCAAATGTTTAATCGACTGTGTAATACTCTGTAGAGAAGGTAAATTGAAAGATGTTAAGAAGGGAGAAATTTAGCCAGAAGTAATAAAAGATTTGTTAAATGAATATGGAGGAAAGTTTAATTAGTTTTTTCTAAGATTTTACTACTGAAACAGTTCGGGGAGTTTTTTCCCAGCTTGTAACACAGATACTTTCAGTGCAGTGTATAAGCTGAAAAGCTACACTGAAATGCATAAAATTGTATTGAAAAGACCTAAAATGAAAGCGGTCTGCGATTCGACTGTTGTTCAAGTGAGCACCCAAAACGATATCAAAAGACGAAGGAGGCAAAGTAGAAGCTAAAGCTGAAACAGAAGAAGAAGAGTTACAGAGGCTCAGATCAACAACGTTGATCACGCGCATGCGACGACATTCATTGTGATTTCGTTTGAAGCGCCGCGCGCATGCGCGGGAGCAAAACAATCGCTTGACGTCGACGTTGTTGTTGTTGTTGTGGATTGGAGTGGTTATCACAGTGGCGTCGCTGCTGAAATTGGGTCGAGCGTTGCTGGCTGGGCAGATCCCTTGGCGGCCACGCCACTGTGCTCCTAGATGCGCGGCTACTAATGTTACCTGGCCGCTCAAAAAGTCAAAAGTGAGCCAGTGCAATCTGATAATAATCTGACAAACTGTCGCTGGCGTTTGACGGCGCACAAAAGAGCACAAAGGCGGCCAGCTAGCAGGAAGAAATCAAATTTAGGCGAGCGGCACCGAGAGAGAGATAGAGAGAGAGAGTACGAACGAATGGGAGAGGAAGGCAGGGTTTGCGGGGTAACAGAGAGCGGTATCGATTGCCTTTTTCCTAATGATGACAATTTGAGCTGTAGCTATAGACGCTATAGCTGTAGCTACAGCTGGAGCCCGGCTAGCCTAGCTAGCTAGCTGGCTAACTTGCAAACGGCAGTCGCAGTTGCCTGTATTGAATTTTGAATGATTAGTTTGATTCGCGAGCGATCGGCAGATTGAGCCTGACTTTTAAATGTCGCAGTGTCGTTGAAGTTGGCGACGTCTCGGCTGCTTATTAGCCGCGCTAAATTGCACTAGGGACCCAATTTTGCACAAGCCACGACACAACGTCAAACTATCGAGAGTCGGAGTCGAGAGTTAGAGTCGAAGTCGATATCGAAGAGTCGAACAAAATGTAACGTGTGTCAGTTTTAAGGCAAGCGTCAACTCTAATGAACTCTTGTGTGAATTTAGCTGAAGTCAATAAGCCAAGCGCTGTATATCAATTAAACTGGCAGACATTTGCTGCGGCTACCTGATCGTGGATCGTGGCTTTTTGTGACGCCCACTTGTGGGCAAACATGATGATCAATGAGCTGAGCTATAACTATTGCTGCAGCCGGTCACATTGAAGCACGTAGAAAGCTGCGAGCTGCTTGTCCATGTCAAGTGAAACAATTACCACAATGTAACGATCATGTATCCATGCAGCCAGGTAGCCAATATCTATCTAAGTCTATACTATAATACCCTATACTCACTGACCAATCCCCATTGCAAATTGAATAAGAACATTATCACTGCTTTTGCTACTACGCTTGCTACTACTTCTACCACACAAACCACGAGGCTACACGACAATAATAATCAAGATCAATTGCAATTACAAGCACAATGAATGCATTGCCTTCAACTTGACTCAATGACTATGACTTCGGACTTGAAGCCGGACTTAGACTTGGACTATCGATCTGACTAGGCAGACAGGAGGAGCTGCTGGTGCTGCCCACTTCAGCAATGCTGGCAGGAAGTGAGCAGGGACTCACGGCGAGACGACACATGTGCCAGACAACGGGACAGACAACAGTCAGGCAGTTTGATATGATTTGCCGCAACATTTGCTGCTGCATGTTGCTGCTGTTGGCCCCAATGTTGTTGTTGCTGCTGTTGTCGTTTTCATCTTGCGGTCGCTCCTTCTGCATGACGCGACTAATGCGCAAAATTCACACAATTCATCATCATGCTGCAGCCTGGACACTAACAAGCCCAAATCATTTTTACAGCTAGCGGCTCCCGATCAACAGTGGTTGCAAGTGTATTTCAAATAAACGGATAACTTTTTCATATACAACTTTTTCAAAATATATAAATATATACCACTGTACCATATATAAAAGCTGACTGATGTATCTACCAACTTAAGTCTGTAAGCGCTGTAATTGGTTAACGAGCGTTCAAAACGCTGCGTCTGATGTGGCTGAAACTGAGTCGCCTTAATATGGCAAATGTGCAAAGTGATTGACAAGCAATCAGAATAGGTATCAGATAATCTATGCAACTTTAATATACAAAAGCTGCCAAGCAACAAAAATGTACACTATATCTGAAGCCCACATAAGTACCATAAATGTATAAATGCTATATTTTTTGGCACTTAAGAACGCAGTTCTTAACTCGGAAACGATTCTTCTTGTTTGTTTTTATACGAAAATTTGTGATTTCCTCAGAATAGATAGATCTACGTAGCGCGTCTATAAAGAGTTACACCCGCCCGCCTGCTTTGGCCAAAGAGATTTTGAGTTCGACGCCGACGCCGCCGCTCTTGATGTGATTTCGTAGAAGTGACCGCTGATGGACTATTCCGTATTGTTGGTGTTGCGCGGTAGGTACAACAACACGGCAACAACAGCAGCATCGGCAACACCATTGGCCAACACTATGGCTACGGTGGCGGTCTAAACGACCTCCAGTAAGTCAGGCAAGTCAAGTTAGAGTTGGAGCTCGATGCCGCAGCTGAGCCCGTCATCATTTCATTGTTGCCATAAACTTGCATTTATGATGACTTACAGGTCAGTTTTCCTTTTGTTTTTCAGTCGTCGTCAAACCAGAGCACTTAATGTCGCACATGAGTTACAAATGCGATGGCGATTGCTCCTCCACACACTTGAGGCGACTCTCTCAGTAATGGTGGTGGTGGTGGCGGTGGAGGAGTTTCTGTGTTTGAGCCTATGCCTGGGCCTGGTCCGTTCAATGTTGGCTTTTCGGTAGTTGTTGCTTCAAGCCGGGCCAGCGAAATCGTTATCCAGTTGTTGCATGTAGTTGTTGTCAGTTGTTGTTTGTTCTTTTATGTTAACCTTTTGTTTTTACCTGATTTCGACGTCGTTGTCGACGCGACGCGACGGCACACAAAGTTACAAAACGCAATGTCAAAACAAAACAGTGTGCGTTGTTGTTGTTGTTGTTGTTGTACCATTCGTAGAAATCACAAGTGCCAAGCGCGCTTCATTGTGGGAACTCTTTTTGAAGTTGGCTCGCTGTCGGTCCAAGTATCTGCCCTTCAAACCCTCCCTCACATACACATATCCCTCTCTTTCCATTTTGCTGTCTCTATGTGTGTGATGTTTTGGGCCACTTCACATATTGACTCTAATATCCTTTTGAAATTGATTTGATTAACCTTTTGATGATCGATGATAATGAATATTTGTTAACTCTTCCCCAGACGCCACAATTTCCCACACACGGTTGTGTCCAAACATGACATTAAATGAAACACTATAAACATTAATTTTGAAAACCAAACGATGGATATATTTTTAAGTAGCTCGGGTGTTCATGTGGTTTTTGGATTTGATAACTGCCATTAAAAAAAGAAAACTTAAGAATTTTGTTTTTTATTATAAATAAACTGTAGCTAATTGGGTGTTACTTGTCTGTCGGTCTATGGATCGAAAATAGAATAAGATTACGATTAATTAAGAGTCTTAGTTTCATTTTTAATGGTTCAATTTGTTAGTATGATACCCAGCTACAAAAACACCAATAAACAAAATGTAACAAAAATGACAATTTATGAACAAAAAAAAAGAAAAAAATACGCGCAATAAAAAATCAAAGTTTTATCCGTTTGTTGTGGGGTGCTTGGCTTTGTTTTTAGTGGGCCAACATTTGCATAGATAGATTCATTAATTACACGTTCGTAGACCTGATTTTTATCAGACATAATTAAGATGCATATGTCAAAGGAGCACTGCTTACTACTATGTGATAAAAGATTTTATTAATGACATTTTATGAACCAACACTAAACACAGAAAAAGGCAGCTGCGCAAAAAAAAAAAAAAAAAAAAAACTATACTTGCCATAAGCACCGGTAGAAAACATATGTTAAAGCCATTTTAGATAGATTGGGAACAGCGCAACGGAAACATCAAAGGCTGGCAACGACTGTTAACTATCAAATATGGTAAACTCAAGATAATGATATCAGCGAATGCTGTCAACCAACATTTGATCAATCTACTTACGATGAAGAGATCAACAGAAAATTTAAAACCAGCGTAGTTGTATAAATATATTTTATAAATTCACGAATATATTAACGCAAACTTTAATATTCTTCTGAACATTCAACTATTCTTTGGCATTTGCTTCGAAGCAATTAATTATGAAGCAAACTCCTAACACTTGTCAACCTACTATCATCTCATTTGTGTTCCCTAATTTCACACAAATAACAGTTCATGTTCAGGTGTGACATTACCCAAAACTCTCCGGATGTATAATTTATACATTTTTATTGGCCGCCAAACTTTATTAGCTCAGCACCGCAGGTAACCGACAAAAAAAAAAAACCAAATATTGCTAAACGTAGACGGTCATTTGAATTTTGTGGCATAGGTCGAAATAGAGAGCGATGGGTGGTTTCGTGTTTGGGGTATTTTATACGAGTGCATTTGCATAAATATGAAATTTATCAACGCGTCGAGCTCAAATGGATGTTGATTAAACTCATTTGGCTATTCAGAGGTTTAGCGCATTCTTGACTGTATGAGATGCCACATCATAATAAACACACACACACACACACACACACACACATGCACATACACCGACAAACGTACAGTTGGGGTCTTATTTAAGCAAAAGCAGTTTTAATAAATAGACATATGAAACACGACACTAACACCATTAGGTCCACTTTAAATTGTTAAATTATTCAAACACTAATATGGTGCAAAAGTAAAACACACCAACAATAATAACAGCATCAGCAACAACAAGAGCAACAACGGGCAAACGATCAAAAGCCAATTTGTCTGTCAGTTTTGGTCAATTTCATACAATATTTTAGTGGTCAGTTGGCCAGTCTCTTTAGCCCAGAGTGTGTGCGTTAGTGTGTGTCTGTGTGCTCTATATGTATGCAATATGGTCGACTCATTTGTGCGAACATCAGACAAATTACTTTATCAACAGCAACAACGAGCCAAAAGCTGCTGATGTGCTGTTTATGCATTGTCACCCCTCCTTCCCCTTATCCTCTTTTCATCCAGTATTCTAAAGCCCTCTCTATCGTTTCTCTCTCTCTCTCTCTCTCTCTCTATTCACCTGCTGCTGCTCTCTCCCTCGCAATTAGCATACTGCGGGGTGTGGTTGCCTAAATGACAACCAGCTAAACAAGCAGGCAACCTAACCAGCCAACCAGCAACTGGCAACCAGCCATAAAGTGGACCACCAACAGCAGCAACAACAGCAGCAGTCAGACCGCTGAGCCACAGACAAATTAACTTTCAGTTGTTGTCGTTGTCATCTTGGTTTAAAGTATCAATATTTGTGAGAATACCAATATATATATATTTTTATTAACAAGCAAGGGAAATTAGCGAGGGAAATCATAATTTCATAGCCTTTTTTTTGTTAGTTTTTATTGTTCGCTTTTGTTTATAACCATGTTTTGGTAATATGATAGTCTGGACACTCCAAAATAAATACTACATTCGAATATAGCATAATATTGTTAAATATAAATCTTTTGGACCGTTTCATGATGTCGTAAAACGTGTATCCTCATCGATGATGGCGCAGCTCTAAAATTTTAACATTTATTTCCAAATTCGTATTTAGAAAGCAAAAGACAAAAAGATATCATGCTTTATTTCAAACTATAGCAATGTTTGAGTTTAAAACGCATCCATTCTACTAATTAAATAGATAAGACCCATACTAGCATATCATACTCCTAAATAGCATCTACATATATATATGATATGATATTTTATTTGAGACACACGCTAGAAGCACATTCACTAAGTGGCAGGGTGTCTTGTGTCTCGGATTGTGTTTATAAGAATAAAGACATAGTCATATATTTATGCTTTTAATCGATATCACGTTATGCATATAGACATTTGGCAGCCTGTCTTACTATCTATTGTGAGTGATATGGGGTACGCAGTGTAGTATAACAAAGTATAAATAAACAAGAGTACTATGTCTATGACTATACAACCAGTTATTTTTCTATTGAATTTCTGGTATGATGGCGAGACTTGAAAACTTGTCAAAGTATAATTTTGTCATTTTTGAAATTTATTTTATAAGTAGCTATTTGGTTGTTGTTTCAATAATGCCCAAGTCGTCAAATAATTCATGCAAAACTCTCTGCTACAATTATGCTAATTTTAATTGAAAGATTTTTGCTTACCGCCGACGCCGACGATTTTGAACTTGAACAAGGAATTTTTTAAACATTTTTTGTTAATATGTTATCCGTTGTTTGGCTTATTTATTATACATTATGGGTATTTAAATATATATATATACATATATATGTTTTTTTGCTGTCAGAGGCAGCTTTCGGTGTTCTGTTAAAAAATCAACGCATAACCTATAATTAAAGTATCATATAGCACTCGCGGGCTGAGCATGAAACTGTCAAAACATTTCCCTGCACCGAGCGCCTCCAAAAAAGCCAACGTTATCTAGCTTAGCTTAGGCCAGGCCATAATGATTAGCCGGTCATTAGTTTGGACCTTCAACATCTCAGTCTGAGTCCCCATTTGAGGGATTCATTTGAAAAGACTTTAAGCCAAAACTTATTCCGTTTTGTTGGGTCTCTTCTTTTGTGGTATGCGGTATATTTATTGCTGTACACACGCACTCACACACATACATATATATTTGGCCGGGGGTGCAGCCTAATGATGCTTCAAATTTTATGCACACATGCCCATAATTATGTGTAGGCCAGGTCTCTCGACCCGAAGCATGCCAAGCTCATGCACCCACAACAATAAAGCCAAACTTCAACCAAGCTAGAGTCCGCTAGAGTCAGAGATGGTACCACTCCGAGACAATGGGAGCTGGTTCTTCTGCCTGTTTTGTATATCTGCAGTTCGCATCTGTTTATGTAAAATAAGCAGAAAAATGTTTGTCACTTTAGCCTGTATGTCATTCGTTTTGTTTTGTTGTGTTGTTTGTTGAATCTTTCACAGATTTATAGCGCAAAAACATTTGAAAATCAATTAGGCGGCTGGCGGCTGGCGGTCTGCGGCTGATAAGCAAGTGACAAATTCTATAAAATGTTTAAATCTAATTTAATTTTGAAAAGGCAAGAAATATGTTAAAAATAAATTCGGCTTGTTAGCCCACAGAGGCTGAGTTACTTAAAAGGGGTGTTAAATACCATTTCACCTGATATCACCAAAGATCAAACGATCATTCAAAAGCCGTAACAATCTTTTGGCAAAGTTATGGAAATGGAAACTTTTGTGTTGATTTTTTTTTTATTGGTGAGCCCTTTTTTGTGCTGATGTATATAGTGTGTTTATGTGGCAATCTCGTCGTGCATATCAAATTTCATTCATTTCGATCCGTTACTTAAATATCTAATATCTTCGAAAAATGCTCACACAACTACTAAAATCGAAACCAATTAATGAACCGAGAGATGCTGACACTCCTCCCGCATAATAAGCCACAAATATGGCTACATCTAAGATAGGCTTATAAATACATAGCAGTATACACATATTTAAGTAAAGTAGTATTTATATAGATATATGTTTTTTTTCTTTTGTAGGTACGGCAGCCGGTAAGCCGTCAGTTTATGGTTGTGTTCCCAGGCTTGTTTTTAAGGGGCTTTTGTTAATAATATTAAATTAAATTAAAATATGTTGTTGTTGTTTTTTTTAGGGCCTGGGTCGATTTCTGTTGTGCACAGGCTTGTGACTACCGTTAGAGCTAAATGAATTTTCAGACACATTGCTAACAAAGACACACGGTGACTGGCCAAAAACCAATCAAACCATGATGAACAATTTAAATGCTCTTATGTAAATTAGTCAATGTTTTTTTTTTTGGGTCCATCGTTTTTGTGACTGTTTGGTCTTTTGAAATTGTAATTTATTAAATAAAATAAATGTTTACGAGCTTTTAATAAAACGCGCCACAATAAAATATTTGAGGTTTATATAAGCTGTCGAAAAACTTGAAATCAAACCAACTTGCCAGACATTTTGGCAACAAGTTGGGGGAACATGATCTAAACAGAATTGACTTTATTTATGTTTTTCAGCACAACTCTCACTATGCAAAAAGTTAAGCCAATGCCAAAAGCCGGCGGAAATCCACTGTCAGTCTATCAAGATCAGTGTGTGTGTGTGTGTGTGTGTGCATTGACAAACCAAAGACAAAGACAAGCATCGTAGTCACAGTTGCTGCTGCTGTTGCACTTGCCACGCAATTCTTAAGGCCGAACTGGAAGAACGCTGTCCAACGTTGTCAGGTGTCAGCAACAATGCGACGATCTCATCGAAGAAGCGACATCGAGCCGTCGCATTGGCATGCAAATGCCCAAATGGGTGTGTGTGTGTCTGTCTGTGACGGATCTCTCAATCGCAATGTGCCAATCTGATGGCCTTGATATCGACGCCTAATTAAAATAATATGCCTACTCAGATTACGTATCAATTCATGTCGTTGTTCCTCATGTTATTTCTGAGCCCCTCGTTGAGCATTGTTAACTCTGTCATCGCTGGTCAAAAGAGACTTACCCAACAACCGTATATATTGTATATGAAGCAAAAAAAGATGCAAAAACTTTCGCGCCCGATTTCACACAGTTTATTGGACGCGCCACAAAAATCGGGCTGCCACATTAATTATGAAAAATTATGTACGAAAGGTGGCGGCCGCTGATGTTGTTGCTGTCTGTTTTATGTGCCAGCCAAGCTAATTACAAGTTGCGCCCACTACAAACACCAATCGATTGTTGAAGGGGCGAGGGCACGAGGTAGGTTGAACCCAATCAAGCAACGCACAATCGAACTTTTCATTTTGCCAGCGACAATAAAAGTAAGTGTATATTTAATAGTTGAATGACATGGGCTTAAAAATTCCCTGTGAAGAAAATATTTGTAGTTAGAGATATATATTAATTGTAAAGACAATGTTAATTGACGTCTGTCATATCCCATTGAGCCTGTCGAATTACGGGGCATACGCATTTCATAAAGAAAATGCCTCTCTTATTGTCTGAGTCAAGCAGCGTCTCCGATTAACTTACAAATTGAGATTAGCGGGACACCGATGTAGCAGCAACAGCAGCAGCGGCAACAGACGCTTCGGTTCCCACTAACATCTCCCACACCGTCTCGGATGCTACACTAGACCCCGTTGCGGCGGGACCTTGCGATCGACGAGTCTGTGCTCAGCATTAGTACAATTAAAAGCCCGTTCTACGCATCCATTTTTCATAATTTAACACGCTGCCCCCGCAACGACCTGGGATCAGACAACAAAGGGTTAAAGTTAAAGAGTATCGACCGTGTAGAGCAGACTCATTAGATTTTCCATATCTAATTATGTTCGAAATATTTGATTAATTATAGGCGGCTTGATTGATTGAGCGAGCTCGACAAAACACCTTGCAGGCCCAGGCTCTGAAGAGGCCCTGAGCCAACTAACCGAACTGAGAGACTATTGGAGTCTCCCGCCTGGCAATGAAAAATGCAACAGCAATCCACACAGCAACAAAAAAAAACACAAAAACAACAACAGCAACAACTACAACAATAGCTGTGTAGCGGATCATTGTGTTGTTGTCAGTTGTAGACGCCACAGCATGCGGTGGCAGCAACTGTTGCTGTTGCTGCTGCCGCCTGGAAGTTGCTGCATGTCAAAGTTTTGTGTTTGCCGTACTGTTGCTATTGTTGCTGTTACCGCTGCGCAGCTGTTTGATTGATTGCCAATTGAATAGTTGTGCCTTGCGTGTTGTACGCTCTGTGTCTGTATGTCTAACTAACAAAAGCTTCGCATGTAGTATCCCCAGACATGGTCAAGTCCATTGATAAATAAAAAGATGCAGCAAAACAAAAACAAAAAAAAAACAAAAAACAGATTGAGAAATGAAAACCAAAGCCATATGTTTTAGGGGCTAATCAATGCTGGACAGATTTGCACCGCTAAATGCAACAATTTCCTGCCCGCAGAGCAGCGACGGCAGCGGCAGCAAATTCGTTTGACAGTTTTGCATTGAAGCCGCACACACAAGCACACATACGCATAAATAAATAAATAAATACGCAAAATGTGTAGCGCCTGACAGGCGGGGCACTAAATTTATGGCGGCACAAGGACACAAACGTCGCACAGCGGAAGAGACTACCCCACCAACCAACCAGCCAGCCAGCTAGCCAAGCAGCCAGAGTATGAGGACCAAAGCATTGCTGACATGTTAAACGACTGCAACCAAACGGAAAGAGCAAGATGGAAAGGCTGAGAATGAGAGAGAGAGAGAGAGGGATAGTGAGACAGTGGGAAACAGGGAGGGCATGGCTGGCCTATCGAAGCATTCGATTTGGCAAAAAGATACAAATTAATTAAGCAGCATGCGGCAGATATGCTAACTTAATCTATTCGCGCTATAAATCAAGCAAGTGGTAAACTCTTGCTGAGGTGCCTCGGAAGGTGGTTGGCCGTCTAGCAGGCCAACTGGCAATTGTGGCTCAAAGGTACCGGCAACTATGTCACTTGTCAGCAATGTTTCCCAATGTTAGTTTTTGGGTCCGGACGATGAGCTATTTTTTGCTGGCACTTAATACATGCTTGGATTAAAAATTCGCATAAGAAATCGATTAATTATCCACGGGATGCATAAATGCACACATACATGCACGCATACTAGTTTTAGCAACCCACGATGTTTGTATGTATGAGGCTGCCCCATCATCATCATCATTATCATTACAACATGGCCCACTCTTCAAGATAGTCTACGCAATAGTCAGCTGGCAACATGTTGATGCTGCCGCAGCGTTTGGTGTCTGGCAGCAACACTTAGCGTTTGTTTATCGCACGAGCACGAAATGTTGTTGCCAGGCGCTGATGCTGACGCTGCTTGTTGTCGGTGCTGTTGTTCTTGTTGTTGTTGTTGTACTGGCCGCCGCCCACTTTGTCAGACTGAGAACCGTTATTTTTGCCACCGCCGCCACGCATGTTGGCCACTTCACGCGTTATTTACAGTTGGTCGGGTGTGCGAGGGAGTTGCTGCCGTTAGATGCCTACTGCTGCTGCTGCTGTTGCAGTTGCATGTTGTCGCTGTGCTCCATCACATGAATCACGACGCACTCGCCTGGCAGCCAACAACATTGAAATTGAGGCAATTTGTTTGCTGTTGTCGCGCATCCTGCGGGTAATTAAAAAAGGCGCAAGAACAGCAACGCAGCAACAGCAAAGCCGCAGAAGCAACAGCAACAAGAGCAACAACGATGGCATAGACATGACTTTGGCCAATGGCTGTGGCAAAAACTGGTCACTGCAGTGGCAATTTGTGGCAATTACATGCGGAGCCATTTACATTTAGATTGAAGGGTATTTATCTCAACCACGTTGCACGTTGGACATTAGAAAACCAACAAAAACACACCACTTGTACCCAACTTAACCAACATTATCAAAATGTTGCAAATCTGTGCAACATTCATAGTTTTATTTGCTGTTGTTGCTGTTGCTGCTGTGGTTGCGTTGGCGCCTGCTAATGAAGTGCAGCACACAGTTCTCGAAATGTTACAAAATGCTAACAAGTTGTTTTTATAAATCGACATGGAAATTAGTTTACACTTGAAGCCGTTTTGCCGTTTGATTTATTGCCGCCTGTCGCCTGACTGCCAGCTGTCTACTACCAACCCAACCAACGACGACGACGACGCCGACACCGACACCGATACCAATACCAAAAACACCACCTCTGACGCTGACTCTAACTCCGACTCCAACTCCGACACTCGATACCAGTCGAGGCTGGCGCTGAGTTAACGGCGCGTGGATCCCGAGAGTTGGTTTTTTTTATTTTTGTTTGCTTCTATTTCAGTCGGTCCGTTTGGGCGCCCCATAGGTCGCGCTGCCTGTCCGCCCAATGCCGCTACAAATAATTCATTGCGGCCAGAGCAGACACACTACGAAATAAATTAAAACCTAATAACAAATAAGTCGTCGTTGACTGCTTGCTGACTAGTGGTCGGGTTTTAATTTCAAGCTGTAGCGCCTACGCATATGCAGCATTATTTTCATTGATTTTTGTAGGAAACAAATTTAGTAAAGAAAAACAATTTCAAGTAAATAAAAAATTTTGTTTACCTGAAAAGTATCCAATGAAAACCTTTAAACTGCAAGAATCTTAAATCAGATACATATGTCTCGTATCTGAAGCTGACAATGTTGAACTGCAATTGTGTGGAATAATTTACCTGCAGCTGCAATTCGTTGCCATATTGCTCGTTTTACCAGCAATTTGCTGGACGCACTTTTAAGCTGTCAATTTTGGGGCAGTCAACGTCTGTTAAATGCCTGCTTAAATGCCACGCCCATCGACAACTGTCTGTAAATATGCGCTTAATTACATGTCATTACACAGAACAATGGCAATGGCAACAATAGCAAGGCAGAAAGGCAACAACGATTCAACAGCAGCAACAACCTCATAAGTAATAAAGCACGCCATGCAACCACAGACCGGAATCGGCACCCAACTCCGACTTTTTATTCAGTGCCGGGGTCATGTCACACTTAGCGCATAAACTATGAATCAATTTACGGGCGGGCATTGGGCGTTTATCAAACATAATGAGGAAACAACTTTTTTGACTTATCAACGGGCGCTGGGCACTGGTGTTGTTGTTGCTGCTGCTGCTGCCTACCTGACAGCAACGCCTGCTGGCAAGCCGAAAGTGTTGGTTAAAGTGTCAGAAATTTTCATTATCGACACACACACACACAGAAACGGCGCGAAAAATGTCGTGCGGCATGCAATGCAGAGGCAGTGAAAGAGTAGGAGCTACAGAAGAGGGAGCTGCTACGCCCGAGTCTGCATCAGTTATGCCAAAATGGCAATGAGATATGTAAAAAAAAAGAAGAAAAGAAAATAAAATAAAACTTAACAAAAATAAAGAAATACCAAAGCAGCCCAGCAGAATGTGAGTGTATGAGGTAGGCTGGTCTGTCTACCAGCAACACAGCAACTGTCTCAGTCACTTGCCTGGCTGATATTATTAAAAAACTGTCAAAAACGCTTGCGCGACGGCGCCGAGACGCAAGCTGAGAACGAGAATGAGACAGAGACAGAGACTGTGCGTGCTGGACTTGGTTCATGTTGCTGTTGTGTGTTATATCAGAGGCACATTTATCATTTTCATTTCAATTTTGGCGCATTATTCTTGCATCTAAATATCACTACAGAAAGCTGAGAAGGTGTGGGCGGACAACTGTCTGATTGGCGCTGGGCCCAATGGCGTATGAGCAACGCGCCTTGTCAGTCTCACTCAGAGTCACAGTCAGAGTCAGCATCTCGTTCTCATTATAGGCATGTTTCGCGCCTCCACTCGCTCACTCATTGCTGTTTGCAATTGCCGTTGCAATTGGTTTTGTTGTTGCTGTTTCTGTGGCGTGTCATAAAACAGTTTGAAAGCCCATAAAACTGTCAAAGTCAGTTTGCTCGTGCTTAGAATTTCTATGCAGGAAGTGACAGCAGCCCCAGTTAGTTGCTGGGAAAAGGCAACGGATATGTTCAGATTGAGTACATAGAGAACATTGATTTTTTACGACGACTACTATTAGGAATAAATAATCGGAATAAGTTCACAACCATTAAAATCAATTGCTAACATGTGATAATATTCTGAAATTAAGGATAATAAATGAAAACAATATAGACTGAAACATATTCAAAGAAATGTTGATAGCTTAAGAAAGATTTTAAATTGCTTTCATTCATGCGTCTTTAAGTTTTCCACTCAAGTCCATATACAATATTGTTATGTGTTATCATAAATTGCCAGAACTATTTCGCATTTTCATATTCCAATTCTGACTGTACAGTTTTTCACTTAAAGCTTACACAAACTGAAGTCAGTTGGATTTGGGGTGTGGAGTTTAGTGGACGCTGCGAGGAGGCTATGAACGGCACCTACAAGGGAGCAAGTATACTCTCAGGGTGCTGCCGGCTGCCAAGAAAATGCAGTGCCAGCAATGCCGGCAACAAAAGTCAGTCAAAATTATGCAATTTATGCGATTTACGTGGCAAGGAAGCAACGCTTCTTGGCAGGCACAAGGACACACAGGGTTAACCAAAAAACACACTTGGCGCCAGTTGTTTCACCCGCTGCGTTGCCCCCAACGTTGATGCTGCTGTTGGTATTGCTGTTGCTGCCTGCCTCATTTTTGGCAACATAAATTTGCTAACCACGTACGCGACTAACGCTGCAATGCGGTGCTTTTGTTGCTTCTGTCATGTGTGTTTGGTGTTTTCTCTTTGTTTGTTTGTAGCTCAGTCGCTGGTAATCAGACAGCTTCAGCTGTTGTTGCAGTTCCAGCAGCATAGCAGCAGCACAGCAGCAGCAACTATTGCTCCAAAATTGGCTAAAGTGTTCTCTAACAAAATGTATTAGATTTCGCGCAGATAGCGCACACTGCTGAAGCGTTTAATGTGCGCCTATCAAGCAAATTGTATCAGCAACACGTTTAAGTTGCTGCTGTTGCACCAGAAGCAGCAGCAGCAACACCAACATTGACCCACGCGGACGGCAACATCATCTAATGCTGGGGCGAAAACACTTTGTCAGAAATTCAATGCCAGCGGGCGCTTTGCCATTTCGCACCTCTTTGACTTGCAGCTTCCTAAAAGCCAAGCACCTGTTCTTGTTGTTCTTGCTGCTGCTGTCGTCGTTGTTGCTGTTAATACAGCAGCTGCTATCAGCCTATGGTGAGCGCGCGTGCCCCCCACAAAAGTGGGGATTTACGATGGGTGGAATAATCAGCGCAAGCGAATCACAGACAGGCCAACAACTAAGGCAATAAAATGCTTCCGGTGCAGCAGCAACATCAGGGGCTACAGCAACAACTTTAGCTTGTTGCTGCTCGCTGACATTCGAGTGATGCATGAAGATTATCATATGATATGTTCTAGAACGCGAAGTGAACATTCAGGTAGTTGCTGCCACAATATTTTGGCTGTCATCCTGAAACTTGTTGTTGCTGATGCTGCTGCTGTTGTTGTTGCTGCTGTGACTGGGAAGAGCTTTCGTTGTTGTCGTTTATCAACTGCCGCCGATCGTCTTTGCGCTGCATTTGATGACGATTCTCAAAATGAGCTTACATGTAGCACATTATCTTAATGTGACTGCAAATGAATGCGCCTTGTTGCTGCTGGGGCACATAAAACTATTGCCGCTGTTGCTGTTGCACTTTCCAAAAACAAGCACACACACACATTGTGCATACGCCATAAAGGCACACATGCAAATTAGTCAGACAGCAAGCGAGTAAAGTTGTGGTTGTGTCGGTGTCGGTGGTCGTGTTGCTGGTGTGGTCGTTGTCAGGCCATAATCTGGCATTTGGCAGCTGGCAATTTGCTTAGCACCCGCAATGAAGATAAAGCGATTATTGTCCCGTAATATTTAATCATCGATTGTGCACTTGTTTCACAAATGAGTCATCAATATTTTGGCCCATAATGTATAAAAGTCACCCACATGTAGTCAGCCAAAGTTGAAGAGCGGGAGTGGAAATGAGATGCATCGGAACACGGAATTCGAGCCAAGACAACGCTGATCAGATAAACGCGTCAGCAATCAGCAGCGTCATAATTTTTCCAGCGATAAATGAGTTGCGATAAGCGGTCTGCAACTGGCAGAGAGGAAGAGTGAAAGAAATGAGCAGTCAGAGTCTGAAGTGTGGGGTGTATGGAGTGTCTGGAGGATGAAGTGTGGAGTTGTTGTTGCTGGGAGTCGCTGTCGCAGTCTGTGCCTGAAAGCTGGCTGTGCGTTGTAATTAAATGTCCTCAATTAATCAAATGTCACAATAAAAATAACAGAGTATAAAATCCTGAAATTAATATGCGTTAAAATGAAATGGCCTCAACAACAACAACAAAAACATCAACAGCAGTAGTCACAGCAGCAACATGGCCAACAACAACAGCAGCAGCAATTGCTGACCACAGGAGCAGCAGCAGCAACAGCGTTTGCAGCATTCTTGGAACATAAAATCGTGGGAGCAATTATAATTATTTTTAATGCACACTCACATACAAACAAATACGCACACTGAGAGTTGCATATGGCATATGGATGACCCGCTGCTGCTGTTCCTGGGCAACATCTCTGGGTGCGTGCGTCGTATTTCATGGCCTGTCCTCCAACGACGTCGACAGCGACGACGACGACGATTGTGTGGCATCTGCGATTTTTATCACTGCAGCGCATATAATAACAATAATTCTTAAAGTGGGGGAAGGTCAGCATACAATGACAACATGCAAAGAACACAAGAACAGCAGCTGAGACTCCAGGGAGGCAGAGACACAGTGCCACAGCCTGTAGCAGTGACAAAGACATGGATGGGCATGGAAGCGGGGGGCAAGGACAGCAGAGACTGGGGCAAGAAAACGAGCGCTTAAACTCAACAGTAACATTAATTTGCAGCTACGGCAGAAGCAGCAGCATTTGCATAAGGGCTTAGCGATGACACTGGGTTAAGTTGCGTGATTGTAAAGTGTAAACGATGTTAATCATAAGATAAAAATAAATATATTTATAAAATGGTTAAGCATTATAGTTGTTATATTTAACACTTACTATTTCCATTCATTCACATTCTTCACTCAAATACTCACGAGCACATCACTTAAAGGGCTGCTCAGGTCGGTCGTCGCATGGCTTTTGGCTCTGCACAAGTTGTAAAATGATATCATAATATGCGCCATCAACGGTTGCAAAATTTATAACTTATTTCGTGGCCCAGGCCCATGATATAAGGAGCGTGAGAAAGGCACAGTGAAAGGGAGAGAAAGATAAACTCAAGTGGAGCGTCGGCGGCGGCGCCACTTGCGTATGGAATTGTTACTGCGACTGTGAATGTGAATGTGACTGTGCCACGTTCAACTCGACCCCCTACAGTAGTGCCAATGAGCTGTTAATGTGTGCGGCTAGGATTTCATTTCATTTATGCGAATCTCAGACTGCTTGTAGAACGTTGAAAGAAATGGTGCGCTTTAAATTTACTTTAATGTTGTGGGTGATTGCATTTTGATTGTAGCAGTCCCTTTTGCTTTTTTTCTTCAGACAACATGGAGTTAGACGTGCCAAAAGATGTGGGCAGCGGGATGCACATGGTGGCTGTCCACTACCACCAACACTTGACTGTTGGTGGCAGCCCAAGGCGCTTGGCCGGCTCCGCGTTTGTGTCAGCAACATGTCAGAATGAGACAGCAACTGGACAGTAGGCGACATTGCCTACGCTGTGTTGATGTTGCTGTTGCTCTTGCACTAACAACAACAACAACTGCTTGCTGCTCTTGACTTTTTATTATGATTCTGCGCTCTTTGCCAGCTTATCAAGCTGCATTATTGGCTGTCCCGCAGACTGCACTTGAACTTGACTTGACTTGCTGTGGGCAGTTGTTGTTACGCTTGTCTGGGCTGTCTGGGGCGTTGCCGATAGTAAGCAGCACCAGCAGCAGCAGCTGCACCAGCAACAGCAACTGCAGTAGCAACTTGGCTAGACGTACGCCTAGTTGTTGGTGTTGTTGTTGTTGGTGTAGTAACTTATGTACTTGTTATTGCTAGCTATTAATTTATGAGGCTGCCATTTATCACATTTAGCTGATTAATCGATTCATTTAATATTCAGAACATACTTTTATTACACTGAAATACTTCAAAATTTTATTTGAAAGTACTAAATATTATAAAAAAATTAATTACATATTATAGAAATATATAATAATAACTTCATATAAAATAGTTTGTGGAGGGTTGAAAATTGAATATACTTAAATCCAAATATGAACAAGTAATATTCTCGCTTCAACATCAAGTAATACCTTTGGCTTATTCATAACCATTTAAACGGCATCAACTGCCATCAATGTATGCCTTTTAACTCTAAACTTTTTTTAATGTTAATGTCTAGGTCGAATGATTTAGTGGAATTTTTATGTCAAATTTATTTGCGCAGCACACTCACACAAAGAGAAAGATATTTTAATTGATTTTTCAGCTAAAGTGTGGGAAGACATCAGATCCGTTACCCGCACGCCGGCATCCCCCCTCTTGCACCAAAAGAAAGTTAACCCACAGCCACATGATATATCGATTTGTATGATGTTATTAAATGCTTTTGCGCAAGAGGACAACGCCAACCAGAAGTAGCAGCCACATCAATTTCTGGCCAGCCTCGACTCATGGATCGCTTGCAATTCCTTCGATCGGGTCGAAACGCATAATTAATGCGAAAACCAACGCACTTGAGCGGCAGCGCGCATGCGTAAGGCAAACGAGAAGCAACAGCCACGGCAGCAGCAGCAACTGGAAACAACTCCCCACGCAACTGGCTAGCCCCCCTCAACCCCTTTCGGCCTGTTTCTCTCTAGCGAATTCCGGAATTTTTAATAATTGCACTTGTTGCGCCAAAAAAAAAATAAAAATTTAAGGCACCAAGAAAACAACACCAAACGAACAGTGGGAGCCGGCTGTAGTCCAAGAAGCATACACAGTCTTAGTGCCAAATCCAGTGCCAGTGCCAGTGTACCTGTACCCAATCCAAGACCAGCAAAAGGCGACGATGAAGACGACAACGACAACGTCGACGCAGCGAAGATGACGGAGGCAAGGCTGCAGGTGCAACGAACGAACCAACGAATGAACGAACGAATGAATGTGGCGACGGCAACTGAGATGGGCAGCCGCTGCGTCTGCGTGGTCATGCCACTACCACTTCTCTCCACTTCACATCTCTACGCCACCTGCCTTAACCCCTGTTGGTGCCTCGGCAAGTGCTTCACCACCGCCACCTCCACCGCTGCCGCCAGCTTGTTGGCGAGATAAATTATGTCGCTAATGCAAAGTGCTCCGCTTTATGCAGGCAGTCAGGAAGGCAGCCTAGCAGGCAGCAGTTGAGGCGAAGGAAGGCAATCCAGACGAAATGCGTTTGGCTTTTATCTCGCTTATTGGTTGGCATTTGCCTTGTTGAAGTCGTTTTCGTCGTCGTTCTCGTCTTGGATTGCGACTGGCTCTGGATCTGAGGCTGAGACTGGGACTGGGAGTAGGCGTAGGCCATATTAGCGGTACAACTTGCACAAAAACAAACCCGCTGATAAAGTGACATCGTTAGGTTGGCGCTGTCTGCATTCGCTAATTACTGGACCCAGAACACTTCGGCCATTTGAGGCGTGGGAAAATGGGGAACATGGCGATGCAAATAACCACTTCACTAGAGGTAGCGAAACAGAATGCGCAAGAGACAGTCTAAGCGAGACAGTCAAAGAGAAATTAAGAGGAAGTAAGACATTTATTAAAGAATAATTCATTCATGTGGTAAAAATTGTATTAATGATGAGCAAGAAAAGAAAGGTAATATGAATGAAATGCTCATACACGAAAAATGTATCTTAGCGTTGAGATTCAATCGTCTTAGTTTTGACCAAGCTATGTACAAAAAATTTAAAACTATAAAACCAATAACGCAAAAACTCACTTTGTGAACTTTCTAACCCGATAACCCCTTTAAACTTGTAAGCATTTAATTAATTCTATATTTGTATGTTTACCGGCCGTTGTTTCAAGTGCCTGTCATTAAACTAAAGTCACGTTTTTCCTTTGGCTTTGAGCAAATTTTAATTAAAAATATTTATTCAAAAAGAAAAACACTGGCGAACATGTGACTCTTGTGCCTTGTCTTTCTGTCTGCTTTGTCTGTTGTTTACTTTCGCCATACGCTCTGGTCGGCAAAACTGCTGCTCAAATTAGTAACAACAAGCACAACAAGAGCAGCTAATAAAAAGTCTGAAATGAGAAAAGACAAACAAAACATTGTGCCTGACAGCAGCAGCAAAACATTCACAACAGCAACAAATGACAAGGAATAAAAATGAGAGCACGCTTTTTGGCTTTTGGGCCTTGCAGCTGTTACAAATCTTTGCCGCTGGTGGCAACCATTTTGTATTGCCATGTAGGTGAGATGTTGTTGCTGATGCTGTTGTTGCTGATGCTGTTGTTGCTTGAGCTGCTGCTGTTGTTGTTTTCGCCGTGTTGCCCCACATGAGCAACAAAAGACTACAAGAAATTAATTTCATGCACCAAAAACAAAAACCGAAAGCAACCAAAAAAAAAATGCACAATTCAACGTGACATGGAAAATATTTGCTCGCATATTTAATTTTTGTTGTTCTTTCATTTCTTTATATTTTTTAGGTGGGGGTTGCATTGTGTATCCGCGAGTTTTCCACAAATTAGTTTACTTTTTGAACCCGCCAACTGACGCTAATTAGTACGCGCCACCGTCGCCACCATCTCTAGAATCGCTAGCATCGCTACCCGTCGGATTTTTCGCCACTTATTATATCATTTTCGTGGCCTATGTTTTTGGCAAAGAAAATGCAGACGGCATTTTGCGATTTTGTCACAGTAATTGGACATATTAATCTTTGTTCACATTCAACTCTTGCCACAGTTGCCGCCAGACTGCTAAGAATCGAGCAGCGACAGGCGGCGTCGGCGACCGCCAACAGTTGTTTTATGTCCGTTGTCCGCCATCTGCTGTCCGTTGTCCGATGTCGTGGCGCATTGGGGATGCCCAGACTGCCAATTTTTTATCGTCTTGTGCGATGCAAAAACTGTGAAAACTACACATAAGCGATTAGAACGTGGTCGAAACGGTTCAGTTCAAATTGATTCATTGTATATTGTCGATTCGTGGGCGATTTGAGTGCGATTAATTTTAATACAACTTTGTTTAAAAAACCAACAACCAGAGAAAGTTGTATTTACTATTATTGTTATAAAACATTCATGAAAGTATGCTGTCTAATAAAGCGAGACATAATTCACTAACTAGATAAATCTGAAATTGTTGCTATACTTTTCCTTTTTTTACGCATAAGTATCTTTAATATTCCATTGAATATCTTTAATGTCGCAACACATTGTTGCATTACTCAACGCAAGACAAGTCATAATTTGTAGTCGAATTTTCAGAGCTCACATGCTCACATAAATTATGAACAAATTTTGAAAACGATTGACTCCACGCAGAGTGGGCAATGCACATGAATCGCGATGACTTGTGGACTTGATGTAATTTTCAAAACGAATTGCTAATGAAAATGTCATTTGAAATTGCGGCACGTACGCGGCCAGCAAAATGGGCAATTTGTTGCTCGTGCCACAAGTGCAACAACAGCAGCAACAGAGTTTCCAGTTAGTAGTTTGCTGGCTTAGATCTAAGATTTCTGGCGGTACATGTTGCTGGTGACAAAGGCCGTTTTGGTCGAGGCCAGGCGCTCAATGCCCTAAAAGGAACCTTATCACTGGCATTGCGGTTCCTCTCCTCCACTCCCACTTCCACTTCCCTGCAATCCAATCCTCAGCTCTCTGCCACGTCGTTCGCGTCTCGTTAGCTGCCAAACGTTTGGCGATTATCGCATTTGCATTCACGGAGATGGCAAACAAAGTGTAAAATTATTTAATGCATGTGCTTAAGCTTGTCGAGAGGTGTAGTGGAGCTGTATGAGGGGGAGTAGGTGGGTTGCTTGCAATTGATGCGCACGCAGCGATATCATTTGGCATTTTTGTAGGTGTTGCTGATTGCTGCACGTAGCTGCCGCTGCCGATGCGGCCGCCGACAACACCTCACCAATCTCCGCACTTGAAACTAAAGTCGAAGCAGCTGAAGTTGCAGCAGACGCCGATTGCGAGGCTTTGCTCAAATTCAATTTAGCTGATGCTTTTGTTGTTGGAGTTGTTGCTTGTAATTTTGTTTTTGCAACAGATGCAATCAGCAGTTGTGGCAAAGGCAAAGCTATCGATATCAGTTGATGTTGCTGTTGCAACGAGGCATCGCCAGAGCCGCGACCAGAGCCACATCGAGTCAAAGGCAATCGTGCAACACGGCATGTTGCAGCTTGTTATTGCTTGATTGCCGCTAAAATTAAGTTGGCTATTGGCCGCAACTCCAACTACAGCTCCAGCACCAACTCCAAATGATAAATCACTTAATTGCACAGCGAGCGCATAAAATGGAAATTGAGCGTGGTCAAGACATGACAAGGGGCTGCTCTTGTTTCTGTCGTTACTCTCGTTGCTGATGTTGTTGTTTTTGTGGTCCCTGTTGTTGTTGCTAGAGCTGTTGAGTGATTGGACCAAGGGGTGACCGCCCGCATATCATCATAAACTCTAATGATTGCTGCCCACACACTGCTCAATGCGGAATCTCACAAATCGATGCTGATATCGAAATCAATGCCTGACAAATTGACACAATTGCCGCATGAGTCAATTGAAAATTTTTTCACACCATTATCATGTGGCTGATGATGACGTTGCTGTTGTTGCTGCTGTTACTGCTGGTAACTGCTGTTGACTGTTTGCCACTTTATTTTATTGTTTCCCCAAAGGCAATGAAACAACAACATCGACAACGGCAGCTCGAAAGTGAAATAAATCGCCAGCTGGCATCCACAATTCTAACAGCCAGCGTCACGCAATAGTCAAAAGCTGCCTCTCACACTCTCACTCACACCGTGTGGGCTGTCGACGACAACAGAAACACCATAACAAAAACAAC
The DNA here is from genome assembly GCA_035044485.1 of Scaptomyza reducta. Classification (NCBI taxonomy): domain Eukaryota; kingdom Metazoa; phylum Arthropoda; class Insecta; order Diptera; family Drosophilidae; genus Scaptomyza; species Scaptomyza reducta. The sequence goes on along the minus strand of JAWNNV010000206.1, from coordinate 254,589 downwards.
AACCACGACAACGACAACAGCAACATCAATTAAACGAACACCAACAATGCCGCCTTGACTTGTATGCGGGTGTAAGTTGTTGCTTTTATCGTTTTTTTTTTGTTTTGTCATTGATTTCATTTCAATTTGATTGCAAATTGAAATCAATTGTTATTCATGCTACCCTTTTGCTTAAATTTTGCTGCTTTAATTGATGCATTCATTGTGCATAATTTGTGACAATCGTTTGCCTGATTTGATTCGTGAACAAAACATGAATCTGTTACAGAGTATGTGAGAAATAGTTTTTGGTGTTCTTTTTTTGGTTGCTTGTCGCTTTTGAACTTTCACACGTCGATTGGTTATGGTCATCTTTGAAATGTCCCACTGATTGCCTGTTAAATCCGAAATTAATTAACTACATTTCCACCTGCTTAACCAGATGCCTTATTAATAAGCATTAAAGCATCGCACAATCGAATCACGTCGAACAATCGACCCACGCAAATGGACCAAAGCGAAACTTAAAATTTATACGAACCAAAGGCGAGATGAAGGAGAAAGAGCGACAAGAGCGACAGAGATTGCGATGAGAACGGCAACTCAATTTAGCCAACTGAATGACTGATTAAAAAGCAACCATAAAGACGAAAGCAAAGAGTTTGGCATTTTTGTCAACGAATTTGTAATACCCTTTTATTAGTTTCCATATGTAACTAAATTGAAACATAATTCTTTAATGTATTAATGATTTTGTAATAGTTGAGAAGCAATATTAAACAGATTTTTATCGATTTCAGAGGTATTGAATCTTTAAAAGTCCTATTATAAAGACTTAGAATACTTAAAAAGCGAACTGTATAACCCACCTGTAATACCCTTTAATGTTTTTTTTTAAGAAAAACTACAAGTTAACCGCCACATCCAAAGAGCGACATTCGCAAATTAGCATATCCCGTGTAGCAGCAGCAACTGTTGCCACCAACAACCGTAGGAGAGACAGCAGCATGAAAAGCAACAACAAGCCCAATTTCAGAGTTGTCCGACCCATCATTAAAATGTGTCCGCTCGCCCAAAAACTTGATAGCAACATTGCCTGTTGTCCGTTGTAGATGTCGTCGTTGTCGTCAATGTCGCCACAAAGGAGCCGCCGTACGCAGCCGCTGCTGGCGAAGCAGCAAAAATGCGAACAGGCTGCATACTCCCACCGTAGGCAGAAGACTGCCGACCACAGACCGTTGACTGTAGACTACAGACGAAGAGACTGAAGAGACTCTTCAGAATCTGCACCTGTCCTTTGCGTTTGTGTACTGGGCACGTCATTTAAATTACATTAAATTGTTGCGCTGACCATGAAAGCGCTGCAAATAAATTCGTTAAAATAACTGAGCCAAAAATGCAGCAGCTACAAACAGCACAAGTCGCAGATTTGTTGCTGTTTTTGTTGCTGGCAAAGTGGAACAGTGAACGGAGGCAACATTCCCCGCCAGAGGCAGAAATTTATGCGACCACGATGGCAACTGTTGCTGCTGCTGCTGCCGGGCATTTGATTTGCAACACAAACAATGACAACGGCAACAAATTTCATGAATGAAAGATTGTGCTGGACAGGAAGTGAACTGCATATCGGACGTGGAGGTGGAAAGGATGTAGTTGCAGTTTTAGTTGCTGCTACGGCTGTTGTTGTTGATTGTCTGTCGATAGGCGCGTTGTTGTTTTCTCTTTTTTTGCACAAAAATGTTGCTCAATCAGCATGCATAATGCAGCTGATACTTTGATACTTACCACACAACGAGGGTGGCTCCGCACTCCATCCGACAGCCCCAAATGGCCACAAATTGTAGAGGCCAACGCCAATTACGAGCTCGCAACTTGACATTGAGCCTGCCAAATATATGGCGAAAAGCCTGCACATTTATATTGTAATTATGTTGCAGTTGGCGTTAATTTCATTGCCAGAAACACACCTGCAAAACAGTAGCTACCAAAAGTAGCATTATGCACAAGCATAACCTGGCAACCCTTGCATTTCGTCTTAATTCAATTTCCAAGTCGCAAGAACTGTGTTCGGCCAGCTTCAATTGCTTTGAGGGTGCCAAATGGCATGGAATTTGTGAATGTGTTGCTGTTGTTGTGGTTACAGTTGCTGCCGCTGCTGATGTGGCTAACTTTATTTTGGCACTGCTAAATTAAGATTCCATTAGCTGCCACCTCAGGCATCTTAGAAATGCATGCGAAAGCCGACGATAAATCTCGCATCTGTCAAATGGTGTTGCAGTTGCCACCGCCGCCAGCAACATCCTCGCTAAGTGCCGCAACAATTCTCAATTCTCTAACAGCAGACGAGCAATTGAAACGTGTCGTAGACAATAAATTCCAAACTACAATAAATTATTCCTATAAATATTTCGCCAAAGGTTTTTTCGCTTCTTTTATCTTGGGCCAAAGTTTGAAGTTGTTGCTGCCAGGCAGCCAATACAAACGGCAGCCAACAGCTTCTTCCCTTGCTTTTCGTTTTTTCTTTTTGGATAAGTGACAGGCCAACGTGACAGTGACTGCCAAGACAGGCCCAAAATTGAATTAGCAATTGAGAAAAAGTAAAGTGCAATTGTTGCCAGTTTATAGTGTTCCAGGAGCAATGACAATAAATCGCTCACACTTATGACAACCAGCAGCAGAGAGCGAAGGCAACTACACGAAGAGCAACACACACGGTACAACTGGGCAGCAGCAGCTGGGAACAGGGATCTGGTCAAAACTGAAAGCCAATCCTTTTACGGTCAGCCAAATAAATCATCACAGCCGCACAATGATGAAATTATTATTTATGCACAGTCTTTGGAACTGCGTCTGCTCCAGTTAAAGTTAAATTCACTTTTTTGATACACTTTTCACCAAGGAGCTTAAGCGAAGTCGCAAAACGTTTGTTACACTGATGTGGTCAGAGATTAGATGATTGGAAATCAAACTTTAAGTTTAAGGAATTGTCTTTTAGCACTTTAAGTTTTATTTTTCCCTTCATAGGGTATGAGACCTTTCGTTTGCGTTGCCAAATAGCTAACAACTGGAAGTTGAACTTCAAAATCTGCGGCCTGTGGACACTTGTTGCCATGGTTGTTGCCTTTGTCGCCATGAAATTATTGCATGCAGCATTTACCGTATTAATAAATTATGAGTATTTATGTGCTGTCAGAAGTCGTGACGGCAGAGCGACACACAAAGTGATAAAATTAGCACAAAAATCTGTGCGTCTCGCAGTGTTATGTTTGGTTGTGTGTTTTGGTTATTCGGGACACACTCGTAAATAATGTATATACGTGTGTATGTGTGTTTAAGTGTGTGTGTTTGTATGCTTATTGAATGTCTTCATAAGCGGGCGGGCAACAATTGGAAATTTATGCATTCGACTTATATGGGCAACAGGTTGAACACGGAGCTGCAAACGCTTTATAACTGTAACTGGTGCAAGCAACAGCTAGACAGCAATAGCAACAGCAACAGCTACAGGTGCAGGCTGGTTGGGCAGTCACTCAAGCTATGTAATATGTCCTGCAATGACAACAACAACTACAAGTGCAACTACAACAACAACTTGTCTCTTGACACTTGGCGCATTTGACACTCAACGCGCGCATTCACTTTAAATCTAAATTTACTGATATCTGCGTACAAAATAGTATCAACAGCGGCGACAGCAACAACACCAACAGTAAAAACAACAGCAACAGCAACAAGTGCTACAAGCCAAACAACAACAAGTCGGCCTGCATCGAGTAACGAACGACCTTAGAGGTAATAAACATAAATAACGCCATTGAAAGCGACGCAGGCGCAGCACCGAGATCAGTCCAAGTCTCGACTCTATGATTGCAATAGAGTTGAAGACGCAGACGCAACTGACGTCAAGCGGAGGGGGTAGGAGCGCATGGAACGGAGACTGAGACTTCAGGGGCCTGGCTGGCATGGCCTGGCCAGCTTGTTACTTGTTATTTTGTTGGCCAACTCGACTTCACTTCGTTGAGTTGAGGTATACAGTGCCTTGGCTCTGTCTCGCTCTGGCTGTTGTCTATGGGCGGGCGTCACAAGAGCTGGCGAAGGTCAACACATTGTCGGCCTGGTGTCTCTTGGTGGTTACGGTGGTTGCAATCGTGCCATTGAGCGGGCGGGCGTTTACTTGGGCAGGAGTAGCCGTTATAATTGTTTCTTCTATATTTGCCCCGTTTTATTGCAACTAATGAACTCTAATGAATATAGCAATTGTTGCTTGATAGTCAGCATTAAGGGGTAAACTCTGTTATTTGGATCCATAACAAGATTTATTAAATCAGAACAATCGATTTGATTATATATGTCTTGTAAACGGTATTATAAATCGACTAGCAATATATCCTCAAATTAAATTAAACTACATTCAAGTAAATACTTTTAGCTCAACTTGGTCGTAGGGCAAATAGTAGGCGGCCAAACTAGTTTCTAACGAACTAGCAGATGAGCAACAGTTGCTGTTCTCCTTCCAAACCTTTGATTACTTGCTGGCAAGCCAACTTGGCCTGTCTCACAAAAGAACAACAACAAACCATGTCGCTTTCGTATGTTGAAAAGTCAACAATGGCAACAAGTCTATCGTCGCCGGATGACTGACTGACTGACTGGCTGACACCCACATGGCTGGCCAATAAGCACACAATTTGCATAAGCTCTGCTCAAGCAGAGGACAGACACTGAACAGATTCAACAGCCAAGAGCAACAAGTAAACAGCAGCCAAACCAACAAACATCTTTAGTCTGACACACACATTTGTAACAGAGCAGCAACAGGGTTCAGAAGAGAATGTCGAATTGAGTATACGCTTCCTTAACAAAGTATTTAGAGCAACTTATACTATTAATTGCAATTTCAAATTTATAATAAGTAAGTAGGAAACAATAAATGTCCTTAACCTTAACAAGTCAAGTGCACAATCTTTCACCCCAATCTAAGATCAAATCTCATTAAAAAAAAAGTTAATTTATTTGAAGATAACAGATTTCAGACATACTCAATTGGCAATTCATTATGCTCAAAATGAAAGTCCAAATATCAACAATGGATAAAGAGTGAAAATAAAGAAAAAGAATTACCTCTGCTTTGGGGCTACGTTTGCTGAGCGCACAAGACATAATAAAAATCTCTTTTATGGCACTTAAGTGTTCTTTCTGTGTGCGGATTGTGGGTAGCATTTTACCTTGGCTGCTGGAGCAGTTGCTCCCCGTGTGTCCTGCTGGGGCCATGACTCTGGCCACGATTTATGCGACTTTTGGCTAAAGTAAATTGCGCATAAAAAAGAGCCAACTTTACGCTGCATTTGATGATGAAGTGCTCAAAATAATGCTAGCCACGAAAATTTACTAAGTGCGAGCGTTGAATTTATTAGACAAAACTTTGCTGTTTACGAGCTGTTGGCTGCTTTTGCTGCACGCTTATCAAGGCAGCATCAACGGGCTAACTTATGGCTCCAGTTGGGTAACAGGTGCAGCCAGCAGCCTTTGTCCATGTTCGGATCTTGGCTTTTGGTCTGGACATTTTTGTTTTGTTTTGGGTTCGGTAGCCGCAGCCTGCGGTCAAACAAAGTGTTCCAAGTTCAAGATAAGTCAAGGAAAGGTTCGCTCCCACGATGCTGGTGCAAATTACACACAAGTACACACACATACACATACGTACAGAGTCGCAAAATTTGTGAGAGGCAACGGCGGCAACTGACTAACAACGGGCAACATTCAAATCCCATCAGCCACGCATGCAATCATCATGATCATTATGAGCGGAAATGCAGGAAAAGTAGGAGGTTTTTAACAGCCACCGAACGACCACCGACCTGACTGAAAGACCGACCGACGCTTTTTGTTTTTTGTCTCTGGCAAGTTGGCATCCTGTTCCAATCACATTCGCACTGCTCATTCTCGCTCTCTCCCTCATGGCAGTGGTGGTGGCGGCGGCGTCGGCATTGACACCGCATGGGCATAAAAAGGCGCACAAAACTTTGTGGCATGCAAAAAGTGGCGACGACGCCGACGCCGCAGCAGCAACCAGAGGAGGGCGATGTAGCAGCGGCATTTTATGTCGCCAGCAAACAACAGCAAATGACTTTAATTGCATTTCTCGGCGCACTTTTTGCCTCACAGTGCCGCAACAGTCGCACTCGCAGTCAGCATCGTCGTCGTCGTCTCGTCATCACATTCGCAGTTAGCTAGAACAGACAAAGCGGCGGCGGCGGTGGTTGCAAACATTAACAAAAATTTGCCAGCTTAATAGGCGGCGGAGATGCTCTTTGTTGTTGTTGCTAAACAATCTTGATATAAATAATAATTAAATGGATTAGCGGGCAATCGACAATGCATTAGATGCTGATGTTGCAACGCCTTGTGCTCAGTAGCTGCCACTGCCACTGCAACGCCTCAAGAGATCGCTGCAGATTAGCAAAAGCAAACAAAAGCCTGATCCAGGCAAGCGGGACGCAGCAAGGAAGTGGCACCCAGGTGAGTGCAAGCTCAATTAATTAATGGCAACCATGAAAGAGCCCGAAACGACTTGGCCTATGCCGCTGACGGAGAAGCCAACAGTGACTCCGCTGGTAACTGCAACTGACTGCGACGGCGGCCGAGAGATTGTTATCGAAAGTACATTTTACATGCGTGTAGTTAACATACAAACCGACCGTTCACACGGCCAAGCCAGCAAGCAAGCGAGCAGTCAAGACAGCCAAAACCGCAAAGCCAACCAGTCGAATGGTCCAACAATTCCCAATTCCAATCGAATCGAATCTCAATCTCGCCTGCGCATGCGCAACTTTTTGGCAATTGCTTGTGGCATTGCCTTTCCATTTTCCATATACCCTACCCTCTTAGTCAGACTCTTACACACTTTTATCTTAGTTTTGTACAAGTACTTGCATAATGATATAAATAGCTTTGTTTATAAATCGATTAATGCTTTATAACTTACAGCTTTAATATTCTTACTTAACTTTACTTGATCTTAATCAGGTCGCCAACAATTTGTAACTCAATCTCACAATCTGTAGAGGCAAGCGCATTAGAGCATCGACTTTGACATGGTTAAGTTTTCATTGGAATTATCTTTGAACACCTTTCGCCAAGTTGGGGGGCTTCTGCGAATGGCTGTTGTCTTTTTCTTGTGTGAGAATTTGACTAATGAATTTCTTACAGTTTTATCGCTTAATTTGTGTGCCTAATGAAGTTGCCCATTGGTGGCTGTCAAATGGGCATCGAAGATTACACATACGTCGCGTGGTCTAAGAAAATGAGGCGCTAAGTTTCCAGACTTTCAATGTATCACTCACACAATATTTACACTTATCCCCTTGCATATCCCGGTGGCTTACTGCAGACAAACAAATGCCAGACAGGCCATATAAATAAAATAAAACGCCATGCGCCGGTCTTAAATATATTTTGGCAATTTAATATTTTTTGTTGTATATTTTCTTTGTAGTCTACTCTACATAATTCTGGACGGAGTGAAATGAGTTGTAGACTTTGGTGCTGCGACCGCGTCATCGCGTGCCACAAAAAAAAGGCGGAAAATTAAATTTTTATTTATGTGCTGCCACATTTTTTATGCCGTTGTCGTTCTTTGTACTAGACAAATTTTTATTTTTTTTGTTGTTTGCTTTCATTGTTTATATATTTGGCGCTAGTCGCAGGGGGCGGCAATTTGTGCTAAGTGGATAATGTGCATAATGATAGTTAAATATGTCATAAAACACTTCATTTCGTAGGGTTTTTTAGCCCGACGTCACTGCTACAAACTGCTAACTTTTGTTTGCTCTAAACGGAAAACCGTCAGTTGCAGTTTGTAAATTTCAGTTCAGTTGAGTGACAGTGCTTGAAAAAATGCTATGGTAATTACGGGGCTGCCATGTGTGTTTTGGGGATGGGCGCTGCATTTCATTAAAAAGGCAAAAATGTTTGTGGAAAAAGTCATGCAATGCAAGTAGAAGAAACTACAATAACAGTAAAAGTAATTTAAAATCTAAGTCTTCAATTCATAAATCACTTTATTTCCCAGCTTATAACTTGTGTCCGTTATATTATCGTTGAGTACTGACAATGCATAATAGAAAGTATCTATCGCTCAGAGTTGTCACTTTTATGAGCATATCAAATGGCATGTATCTTATGACTGCTGCTGCCCAGGGCCTGAGTACGCCAATAAAGTCAATAAAACAAATCTGCAATTGATTATTTTTGCATAAAAATTGTCCAATATTACAAACAGATCGGCATGGCGCAACAGCAGTGACACGACCTTGAGGCATAATATAAATACAAATATGTAATGCAATGCAATTACAATCAAAGCCTGACGACCCACACACATACACAGAGACCCAGTCTGGGCTGTAGCTGGGTAGCCCACCATCGTAGTCAGATCTGAATGAGACTCACAAACCATACCATACCGAACGACTCTGTCGCGACTTGGTACGCATGCGCCGCGTGAGCTCCGTCGATAAATCGAAATTGTTTGCACTGCCAAAAAGCGAATAATTGCACGAGGTGGGCAGAGCAGAGCTGGATTGAGCAGAGCAGATAAACCGCTGCCCGCTGGCCGCGATCTGGCAGAGAGTTATGGAATTATGTGTCAAACAACTAGAGTTAATGGCTCAGTCCGGTTCGGTGTGGTCGGCTTTTGGGTTGATTCTAGTCTGGCTTGGCCTGTTCTGTTGTGGTCCAGAGAGCCCTAATGGAAATTGTTGGCATCCAGACGTTTTTTTTTTGTTTTGGCCTGTGATTTTGCGCACATTGAATGTGTTTTTAATTACCCGACTGAGTAGATGCCAATGCGGAGGCAGTGCCAAATGCCAGCGCACACGCCGCATACTCATAGATAACAATTTAGTGAGGCGATTTAGGCACGTCCAATGGCCACTAAGAGCGACCAAACAACAACAGCAACTAACAACTGACCACTGACCAGAACATTCAAACATTCAGCATCTGTATCCATCCACAACAACATCCAGTGACCGGCACCCGCGTCGCTGGCATTGCATTTGCTACTGTGCTAAAAGTTTAGCATGCGGAAAATTAACATGCGGCTGCTGCTGGTGCTGGTACTGGTGCCACTCAGCAAGCTTGGATCTGTGCATTGTATATCTCAGTGGTTTTTCTGTGTGTTTCCTGGTTTGGCAGATTTCCCTGGTGAGAAAAGCCACGGGCATCTAGCGATGTCGTCGCAGTCGTCGTCGTGGCAGATTGAGCGTGTGACCAAAGTCAAGTGCAGTGAAAAGTAATTAACTTGAATTGGTGAGCCCAGAAACGCAGACTTGCATGGCAAACTGTGAGCGCACAGTGGGTGCCTTATAACATAGGCCGCAGTCAAGCGATAAGACACGCGGCTTAGCCTAAGACCTTTCATTAAGACAACAGTTCGAAAGCAACTTTCGAATAATCAAAATTAAATGATTTTTTTTTTATTGTTATTATAATCCGACGATGTGTGTGTGTGTGGCTGGGAATTGAAGACTGAAACAAAATCAATTCGATTGGCAGCACATTAAAATATTTGATTTTATGTGGCATCAAACAGACGACCACCAGGCGAGCTTGTATGCTGCCCGTGCCACCAACCAACCACCAACAACAGAAAACCACTACAATTTGTCTGATTGAAACATAAAAATTTGTTACAGTTTATGCTTGGTTAACACAGAAGGCGCAGAATGCAAAAGCTACCAAACCAATGAAATAGTTTTCGTGGCTATTAATACATAGGGCAAATGTTTTTACTTGGAAATTTATTCAATCTCGATGCAATGTGACATGCAACAAGGAAATCGCTGTACAGACACAGCCAGAACTCCCCCACAAACAGCGCATCTGCATCAGCATTGGACTTGGACCAATGCGGCGACGAGGGCGACAAACTAGCATTAAAATCAAAAACAAAAAAAAACACTTGCGACTCCTTTTATGCGACATCTGTTTAGTGCGATTTTGGAAAATGCATATCAAGCTCATTGCATTGGCAATTGCAATTGCAAGACGCGTATGCAACATTTTGGCAGACGGACTAAACTAAAAAAACCAAAGACATCCCACCAAATAGTTTTACCCGTTATACGAATATGCGAAGTTCAACAGACTCACAGATCACTGATCTGATCTGCACTTATAGTTCGAGAGAAGGCAACTTGAAATGTTTTAAAAACATAAAGTAAAATACTCAAATACAATGTACCATAAAAATATTTACAATTTTGATAAGAAATTCTTGAAGAAATATGGACTTAGCGGTTTCGTCACGGAAAAAATTATGGAAAGTGCCTAGAATGCATTTTGATTTATTGCCAGCAGTTTTAATCTTAAACATTTGTTTACATACAGAAACTAAAGCTTCAGTTGAAATTTATACAAATATTTGTTGCCACCCTCGTCACTGCTGGAGTCACTTAGCTCTCGCTGACTGTTTTGGTATAGCAAAATGTTGTGGTAGGCGCGGGTGCATTGCAAACTCATCCTCAACCAGAGAAAGTATATATATATATAGATATATATATATGTACGTATATAAAATCTGCAGACAATCTGTGGAACAATGTGATAAATCTTATTGCGCGCCGACTGCAACAACTGCAACACAGCCATGCCCCCTCTGGGTGGGAGTGTTTTGGAGTGCAAGTGCACAGACATACAGTCAGTCACAGACAGACAAGTCAAAGACGGTGGGGAACGCAAGGCTCGAGGTTCGGGCAGGCGTTGGTCTGGTCGCCACACCAACGCATCAACAACAGCAAACAGCAACAGCAACTTGTACATCATTTTCAATGCTAAGCAACATGGCAAGAGCATGGCAATGGCCTGCAACGACAACAACAACAAGCAACAGCAACAGGCACAACATAGCTCATATGGCTTGCAGATTTATTTTGCAGGCGTCGACTTCGAAATAGTTGAACGCGGCGCAAATTACAAATTCAAATTTAATTAAGTAAAAAATTAAACAAAAATAAAAAAACAAAGATACAGACGCGTCTGCGTTGTAGTTTGTCAGCCAGCAAAAGAGGAGAAGGGAGAGCGCAGAGCAGGGGGAGTGACACAGCGTCTGTCAATGTGACAAGCGACAAGCATCGCAACATGGAGTTGGAGTTGCAGCTAGAGTTGTTGCCGGAGGGAGCAGCAGCATCAGCATTGCTGCATCTTTGCCAGCGGCATGCAAATCGATCGCATCGACTGCGGGCACTTCAATCGGATTGTCGCCTCGATGCAGCAGCTAAAAATGTTTCAATTAAATTAAAATCAAATAATAGCTACACACATTCGCAGCACTTTGTACAGTGCCTACTCGACTTACAGCACGCCTTTTACAGCCATCGTGTGGTAGCCGAGGTGAAGGTGTTCCACTTGATAATTGCATGCAACATGGAGTTAACTATAACTTAAGCTATGCACTTGCCGTATGCGACCACCAGCAGCCATCAGTACCATGAATTATGAACACCAATTTCTCTGCCGGCTTCTCCAACGTGCTCTAATCTTAAGAACGCCTCTTTGCGACCATTGCATGTCCATTCGTTTTGAATAACAATTCGCAGTGTTGGCAATAGGGCTGGGCAGGCATTTAATTTTAAAATCACTGTGATTGAGACTTGATGTCGTGAAATTGAAGAGCGCACATTGAATAGTGAAAACGAAACCAAATACGATTATCAGCATGTAACAATTCATGCCCTTGGTTTTCTTCATGGATTTCGCTGGAAAAAAGCACTTTCAACAATAAATGATTATAGATTATCAAACCAAGAAAGCTAATGTTTTTAAAAGGTTAATCATTTCGGATAAAGTTATGCCGTTCCAACGTATCGACAAGCGGATTGTATGAGAAGCAAACAAACAGTTCAGTGACTTATCATATAACAGTCTTCAACATTTGCGATGCGGCGAGTTCCAACTTCAGTTGCGTCGATGCCATTTTGCCATCGATCAGAGTCAAAGCCAAGGCTGAAGCCAAAAATGTATTTGCATTTTGCATAAAGTTGCCAAGTTTGCAACATTTGGTTGCAGCCTGCAGGGCATATTCACAGTCATAGTCACAGCAACAGCCACATTGCATTCACAATTTGAACGGTACTTTGCGGCCATAAAACGTTTAGCCAATCGCCGCGTCTGTCTGTCTGGCTGATGTGTCAGCTTGCAAGTTGCAACCTGTTGTCACAGCCACAGGGGCAGCCAACTAATTATGAATCAAATAAGTGAGTCTCTGTAGAATCGTCGCATAATGCATTATAATGTAACATTTAAGCTTTGAGTTTATTGGCGGCACCTACATGAAATCATCATTAAATGATGCAGACATCGTTATTGTTGTTGTTGATGCACAACTCGTTTGCCGCAATTTGTGGCATTAGCAGATGATGCTGCAGACATGTTAGCTCCTACACAATATTTCGACCCATATCAGGCCGGGCCAATTGATGTGACTTCCGCTCTGAATCTAAGCTAAGCTGCAAGGCCTCAGCTAAAAGCCACAAACTGCAAACAGACCAGGAAGTGGCCAAGACACAGTGTCGGCAACGGGGCTAAGACTTTTCAATATAAATCAATTGCGAGATTTTCCTCAGCGCATACCAAAGTAGCAGACAAAAAACGGAACTGGGCGCAAGGCATACGTCAATATAGGAAAAGGACATGCGAATTGGCAAACGAAAATCTCAAGACATTTCAAATTTAAAATGCGATTTTGCCACACACATACACACGAGAAGCTACTACTGAACACATATGCCAAGTCAAATTGAAAGGATAATTCGCCCGCAAACACCCTCCTGGGTATGCAGCCCGCCCTTGGATTCAACTCTCCATCCTCTCGACTGCTGATGGCATGCTAACACGCCTTTGAATTTGCCAATTGCTGTTGGCGCACGTACAAAACACTTAAACTTGCACAGCGGCAGCCAAGACACAGGCCCTCTCTCCAAAACCAGACTCAGGCCAACTGCTTACGTACATGTCGTATACATATATATATGTACTTTCATATGTATGTATAGATGTAGTCCGCAGCCGGCCAGGAGCCGTAGTCACAGCCAAGTATTAGAGGATGCCAATGACGATACTTGCGAGCACGTTTAAGAAATAGAATTTTTAAGCAAGTGCGTTCAAGTCAGTACAGGACCAAGTCCAAGTTGATGTCAAGTTCGTATTCCATGTATGTATATTCCGTAAGGTTTGTTATTTTTTTTTTTTTTTTCCTTTCACTCACTGGATCATATAAGCTGTGTCAATTTTATACAAAAGATTTTTAACTCAACTTAATTAATGATTTTAATTATGGTTCATAGCTCTAATGATACCTAGTATCTCATTCTGAAAAGGTATTTTTATAGCTAGGAGGAGAGTATCCGCTAGTCAACCTTAATCTTCATTGGTCACTGTAGAAACACTTTCAAGTGCACTTGAGCGTCTCACAGCTTTATATCTAATGAATAGCGCTCAGTTCAATATGATTTCTTGCACGATTTGTTTGTTAAAAGTCAATTAGTTGATAAAGCAGCTAAGAGGAGTACCAGAGTAGTTGTACTACTATTTTTGGAAGCCCACACATGAATTAAGCGTTGGTGGCTGTGGCTGCCTCTGTGCCACTACTACTGACACTGGCACTGAGTGTGGCACAGTCATTGCCACAGCTACTGCATAATAAATTCGCTAACCACGTAATGCTGCAGCTGCAGTGCAGGGATTTGGTATACATTTTTTATGCGCTGCCCGCCCGCCTTTAGCAACTACCGGAGACACTGGCAAAAGTTTAAGAAAAGTCAACAGTTAACAATGCGGCTTCAACGTGTCGCCCGTGCGGATGCGAATGCGGATGCGGATAAAACCACAGAAGCAACAGCAGGAGAAGCAGCAGCAGTCACCGCAGCAGGGCGAAAAGTTCGTGCGCTCTAATGGCATATTGCGGGCAAGTGCTAAAGTGAGCCGACGGCGCTCCGGGTATACGTCCAGGATATGAGTGTGTCTTCAAGTGCTTGGGGTCTTGGAGTCCTGGGGCATTTCGTTTGGCTGTTTGGATTTGAGTTTGCCTTTAAAATGGCCAAAAGTTGCTGCTAATTGGATTTGTCAACTCAATAAAAACTGAATTAAATGCATTTTGATGGTGTAACTTAATGTGGATGGATATTGGGTTCCTTGACCAGTCAACAGCTTCACCAACACAAAAAAAAAAACAAGTAAAAAGGCTCTAGTCGAGAAATCCCGACTAGACTATACCCTGAACCCTATACTTTACGCGTACAGTTACTGCTTGCAAGTATGTGTGTGTGTACGCGTATAGTACATACTTTCTTAACTTCAATACTCCATATCTCCGGTGTTTCTCAACCGATTTCAATAACAAATGCCCTTTAAAAGTTTCCCAAATTCAAGATATTGTTGTTATCGATTAAATTTGTATATCGGAAACGGGGTTATCGAAAATTTGAAACAAACTTGTACTGCCTAGGGATTAGGCGAGCTTCTGTTCCAAATATGGAGTCTCTAGCTCTTATAGTCGGACAGACGGACGGACAGACAGACGGACGGACAGACGGACAGATAGACGGACGGACAAACAGACGGTCATGGCTATATTGACTCGGCTGTTGATGCTGATCAAGAATAAATTTACTTTATGGGGTCGGAGATGCTTCCTTCTGCCTGTTACATACTTTTGCACAAAACCCTTATACCCTTTTTACCAATTTTCAATGGGTTCAGAGTATAAAAAGAGATGCAAACTTGGCAAGCAGCATGCATAGATAAGTAAGCAGGAGCTGCTAGTTGGGGGACGAAAGGTTTGGTTTTGCACCCCGATAAACTTGTGCATATTAAAATGTCATAAAAAGCAATGTGCAAAGTTTTTGCCAATTGCATAAAACAAATGCTAAACTCAAAAAAAAAAACATTGGCATGAATAAATATTTTAATATAATTCAGGATTGGTTTCCTAATCGGTCTTGCAAGTATTTGCTCAAGAAGCATCGGCATTGGGAGCTTCGGTCACAGGCGCATCCGCCGTACGATGATTCTTTACAGTGCCTTTTTCTCGGTGACATTAACATGGGTGGGATCGCTAGATAAAAAAAAACACGTGCGGGTGAGTAGATCGCAAAACCTGTTTCCGTTTTTCGAGGATCATCTTTCATTGAGTGCACAGCGAAGCCTTTAACAGGACGGCGGACAGGTTGGAAAATTCTACCTTTAACTTCAATCTGGTCGGTTTCAGGCATCTTCACAGTTACCACAAGTGTGCTTCCATACGAATGGAAAACTTTTTGGGAAAATCCCAAGATAAGTAATTTCTCGTACAAATGATAATGCTTAGTCCACCGTAGAAGGTATTTGTTATTACGAAGAGGACTTAGTTGGAAATTTCTTAAGTATACACGATCCTCCAGCTCCGATACCGCCGAGTTTCACTAAGTACAAGAACCAACTGTTAACAAATCAAATATAAATCTGGACATCCTTCGATAAGATGCAACTTACCAAGCTAAAGGAAATTCGAGACATGTTGATATCGACCTTATTTAATTGCTCTGAAGCATTGTTAACTGTTTTATATGTTTTTATACCCTGAACCCATTGAAAATGGGTAAATAGGGTATAATGGTTTTGTGCAAAAGTAAATACAAGCAGAAGGAAGCATCTCCGACCCCATAAAGTATATATATTCTTGATCAGCATCAACAGCCGAGTCGATATAGCCATGTCCGTCTGTCCGTCCGTCCGTCCGTATGTATAAACGCGTCGATCTCAGAGACTATAAGAGCTAGAGACTCTAGATTTGGTACATAATCCCCGCGCAGTACAAGTTTGTTTTAAATTTTCGATAACTTTTCGCGTTTCCGATATACACATGTGATCGATACCAACAAAATCTTGAATTTGGAAAAATTTTTGATGCAGTTTGAAACATTTGACGAAATAATGACAATCTGTAAAAATTGTATTGAAATCGGTTGAGAAACACCGGAGATATAAAATTAAGAAAGTATGCACTATATGCGTACACACACATACTTGCAAGCATTGACTGTACAATTAAAGTATGGGGTTCAGGGTATAGTATAGTTCTCGACTAGAGTCTTCTTACTTGTTTTGGTTGCAAGACTAAAATGTAACGCATCGATTCGTTCTAGGCAATGCTGAGCGATAAACCAGAACTAAAACTTAAGTTTGTACACTTTTTAAACTCGTACAAATATTCTGTGAGTAGGGTGTTTTAATAAACATAGCATAATAGCATAACAAGGTAATCACAATGCATGTCTTACTCAAACTGTTATACACACATACATATGTACATTTATATACTAAAACATTCCACACTTAAGAATTGAAATATTCAAATCCGATTAACTTGGAAAGTAAAAAATTTTTTATTTCAAGATTTCGTATTGTTATACATAAAAGACTTATCTTAACCAGCAGCAGCTTTCAATGCGTCTGCACTAAGGCCCACAGAAACCAGCTCCTTAACATAACTGTACTTCGCCCTATAACCATTAGGACCAGCTTCATAGGTAATAATCAACCTACGAGACTCTGGGAAGTACAGTTGATTTAGTAGGCCCTTCACTATAAACTGTCCAGGTGCATATTCTTCCACAATCTCTTCACGCACAACGCCAATGTCATTGATTCTACATTGAAATTAGTTAATCGATTATTGACATAGGTATGTGAAAACTGTTAACGTACCTCAGCGTATATTTTGTGTCACCAATTGGCTCCAGTCGAACGTTATGGTTTTCAATATGTGGAACCAGCTGCGACAGCGCCAAATTGGCAAGTAGAACCAGAACGAACTAAGCAAATAGAGCTTTAATAAATTTTAGCATCCGGAAAATAACCATCTTACCAAGCTGAACAAATTCACATACATGTTCATTCGCCGATCTTTCAGAATCTGTATCTGGCAAGAAACTAGACTGAAAACTCCAAGCGACTCATCTCTATAGCCGAAAAATATAATCGCTATATCTTAATTTAGGCAAAAACACGTTTAGCTTTTGACGTCTACCAAGAGAACATAATACCAATTTTTGCGACCTTCAGATTGAGATTGCCGATTGTGTGACTCCATAAACGTTAATTTCTATTAAAAATAAAAAAATCTCTCTAATACAACAAGAACAAGTCATGAATTAACTGCGTTTTTATTTAATACTTTTAACCAGAATGTTAAGAATTCAATATTAAACGGACTTTGAAAGGTTTAACATTTTTTAATTTTTCACTTTAAAGCTAGTATACATAACTATTAGGTACAAGTAGCTATGATAAAATACGCTAAGAGTACATAACTGACAGTTATGTGATGTTTGTTTGTACATACATATGTGCGTACCATTTTACTAAAATTTCAACCTTATATTTTAACGCATTTGCAAAGCACAAAAGAAAAACGAGCATTGTTAACACACAGGTTTATTTAAGCTTTTATGACACACATTTTTACGCCGGAAGTATGCCCCGCGGAGCTATATGAAACCCAACTGGGTGTCTTGGTGCTGGGAACGGAAGCCGTCTTTTTCTTAAGCTTTGTTTGGCGCTGGCCACAGCCTGCTGCTGGCAACTGGCGACTTGTGGTCATTAACAGTTTATCTTGGCAATTAAGCTCGAGCGTCCTTTATAAGACAGACTTTCTTTCCTCGTCATTAGTTGGCCACTGTTGTTGTAAGTGTGTTAATTGAAAATTGTTCTCCCTATTTTCATTTATTGTAGCTTTTACTTTCTGATACTAATAACTGTCCTATCCATTGACGCTATAGGAAAACTGCTTTATATGTAATGTGAATAAAGGCTTCACGCATGTATTGGCTATCGTTAAAGGGTCTGAAGATATCTCATTCGACCATGGTGACAACGCCGAGATGTCAATCAGTACAAGAATCAGCTGTTCATCTCTCATCATCTTCACAATAAAGCTTGTTGCATTATAAGTACGTTTGTAAACTTAACAAGCTGAACGTTTTTGTTATATATAGAAGAGAAGATTGGATACACTCACTTTGTATTGTATTGACTGTAGCGCATGGGCATTGACATTATATTAGTTAAGACAACGCGATTAGTAAGGTACGACAGCGTCAAGTTGGCAATAAGTATGAAAATGAGCTGTGGAAATTTCGTTTATAAAGCGCAAATCATTAACTGTAAAACTTACCAATCTGAATGAAGTCCGAGACATGTTCTTATCAACTTTTTTTCTTCAAAGTAATAGAAGAAGAGCATTTTTTTCCGTTTTCTATTTTTTGTGGTTGCGAAATAAAACTGTAACGAATCGATTCATCATTGATCGGCTTATTAGAAAAGGTTCAACGATGAACCGTTAGTTAAACTCCCAAGTGTACGGACACACATCAAGGCCAGAGAAATACTTTGTGGATACGGTTTAATAAAATTACACGATGAATAAACTTCCTTACACCTTAACATTAACATTATAGCTTAGCTTTAAGCTGGCTGGGAAATAGGTCCTCTGAACATCCATTAGCAACAGCAGTACCGCTCCCAAGATGAACATGGAGTGATGATGTCAGCTGACCTTACTCGTTTGCATGCTCTTTGAGGTCTCAAGCCCAAGCCAGCCGCCATTTTAATGTTTTCCTAACAAAAAAATCACAGAGCAAGGCTGCGTATGCGTATTTTTGGCAACCGCTGCCAAAGATAAAAAGTTATTAAGCTAAGAGTGCAGCACGCACGAAAGAAAAAAAAAACCTAAAATGCAGCTGCAACTAGCAACTGTGGCCGAAGCTGCCCACACAGTGGTCAGTGTTTTGGGTTTAGCTTTGGTTCCATTGCGTGACTGCGGCTGCGACGGCGAATGCGATTCCGATTCCGATGACGCCTTCGCATGCCGCAACAGCAGGATGTGAAGTGAAGCCTCCTGTTGGGCAGATTAGGCGAACGATATGCTAATTTGCATGCAGTGCCAGAGAAGCCTTGTTGTGGGCGATCGATGGCCATGCGAGCCCAGTCCAATGGAATTCTAGCCAGCAGCTGAGACGCTTGCGGTATGAGGCCTACGGGGCAACCTGATCGATATCAGGCAACTGGCGAAAAAATGTTGTAAATACAAGTAATCGAGTTGTAATAAATTTAAAAGTGTGGGGCACCCACAAAAATACAGCAGGGCAAACTTGTTGCATGCATATTGACGCACGCACAGAAGCAGAACTGAGGAAAAGAAAAAGAGTGGCGGAGCATGAGGGTGACAGAGCAGTGTACGCTAGAAAGGCCAACCAAATGATTTTGATTTTCAGCAAACATTTCACCTGCTTGCCAGTTTTGCAGTTTGCTTGTTTCGCCTGTCGACTGTTGAAAGTTCGGCCAGAGGAGCCATTTGGAATGTATTTTTAAAGTTGCGGTGGCGAACACTTAAAAGCTGACTGACTGAAGTTGTTGCATGCAACAAGCGTCAATCACCCGCACAAAGCCAAACCGTTTCGCTTTATTGCTATGGACAATTGTTGATTTGCTGCTTGATTGCGTGCATGGAGTACACCTTGGTGTGCTGGGACGCAGATTGGCCATTGGTAAACTCTATCGACTGATTGTGGTTTGAACAAAGCCCAAAAGTACCGTCAACCAACGGAAAATGGTAATGAAAGTAATGTTCATATAAATGACTAAACCGGGCTCTTCAAAAAACGAAAATCAAGCACATATATTGCCTTGTAAATTGTTTATTTAATTCCTTCTTATCCCATTACTTTTCGCCAACATTTAAATATCTCTTTATAAGCTGTCAAAATCAGCGGTTGAAATTTTCACAATATAGCTTGTTTCATCAAAGGAAAGTTTGCAACTTACCAAGCTGATCGAAACTCTAAACATATTTTTATCGACCTTTTCAACTGCTCGCTTTTAACTGTTAGCAAAAAGTATTTTGACCTCTTTTATTCTAAACGTTAAAAAATTAAGATGCAACCCATCGATTCCTAATAGAATAACTAATTAGAAAATGTATAACGATTAGCCGGAACAAATACTGTTATATGTTGCTGAGCTTCAATACTATTTATATTTTTCTAACTTTTCTGAAACTGTTATAGAGAAACAGTTTGTTCAACTTATTAACTACATACATTAACAGATAATACTTTACCTTGAAGACACAGCTAAAATCATCATGAAATACTAGTGGAACCTGTTCTTTAGCATATTTCCATTTCTTGCAAACAGTTTAACTTCTTATATGTAAATAAATCCAAGCACCTTGCCACAGAGTAACTGTCAGGGCGTGCGCGCATTGCCTCGAGCTAAGCGTTTGTGGCTCGTTGTGGCACAGGTCCACTGAGCACCCACAAGCAACATTAACTACAACAACAGCAGGCATTCTCAAGATCAGCCCGGAGCGTACGCTGCAACTATAGTTGATGATGATGCCAGGTGACCCTAATCACAAATTTGCATGCGCGTTGGGGCCTCGAGCCCAAGACAGTCGCCAGACTAGCAGAAATGCTGTTGTATTGGAGTTGGATACGCATGCAGCTGCAACAGGTGCAGTCATTCGTTGCTAGTTGTTGGAGAGCTTTGTCTGGGGTAAACAGAACTACACCCACACACGACCGGAGCAACTCATAGATTTCTATGGCCTCATGGCAACAATTTAATTGTTTGAGAATGCGAAAAACCGTTGTTGTTGCTGTCCTGGGAAAGCGGCAACACCCGCTATTGATTTTGCTTACACACACTATATGTTTGTTTTTGGGCGTTGTTGCAGCTGCAGCTTGATTTATACGACAAGAGCTATGGTGAAGGCCGTTGCTCAAATGGCAAAGAAAAACCAAAAAAATTGTCAACACAGTGCGGCCCATAAAAGCCGAGCGCTGAGATACGAGTACGATACCAGACACTAATCAACACATATTGATCATATGCAAGTCGTCAACAGACCATTGGACCGACTGTCTATTAATTAAGCAACAGCAACGGCAACAACTGCAAAAAGAAAAAAGTTAGCTGCCGTTTTGGTCAGTACGCGTTCACCCAGCTACAAATTGCTGTTGCCACTTTGGTGCGCCAGCCACTGAATCTTTGGCCAGTTTATGCGACCAATATGCTTATCGTGTCGGCATAATCGCCAATTGCTAGCACTGTGGACAATAAAAATGGACTGCGATGGCATTCCGGACCAGTAGTTATAAAAAAGTTGAGGATGGACATAGGACTGAGAATGCGTTTGGGGTTGGGTCACTGATGAGGCAATCTGCAACTCATAATTTATACACAACGCGTTCTCCATGTTCATTTCTCATAAATGTGACAGTTTTCATTAGAATAAATAGCTGATATTGGTTATATGGCATTGATGACAATGCTTTACGGTATGCCTATAATAAGGGCACGCACATGAACCGAATTCAAAAACTCCTTTCACTGCCATCATTTTCTCAAAAATGGTTTGACTGTTGGAATTCGTTTTGGGCAAGATTTTTGATAATTTTTTGAATCATTGAGACAACAGAACTAACGAAATCGTTCAACAATTCAAATGCAACCATTCTATTTGGTTTTAAGTTTGGCGTTCTCAAGCCAATTTGAAACAAACTTGCAGCGTTTTAACGACAATTGACATTCAAAAAGCTATGAATTTTATGTGCAAGCTCTGTCGGAGCCTGAATGGATCGGTCTTATGCGGGTGCTTTGGGCCAGACCTGGCTAGTTCAGCCAACAGCAGAGTTGCCCAAGCTGGTTTCCCCCTAGCCCCTGTCTGCCGTTAAAGGCATGCCCCCAAGCGATATGCGGTGTAATTAATGCGACAGCAGCTGCGCTTTGCTCAGTACCCCCTGCCATCCACTTACCCCTAACAGCATTTGGCCGTTCCTTTCGCGCTGCTTGGTTATCTGACGATTGCATATTAAAAATCTTTATAGTCTTTTGCGGTTTGTCTTTGAATTTGCTTCTTTTTTTGTTTTGTGTATTTTTGGCATACATTCGATTTAGAAAATGTCGCATTGAGTGCGTGAGTGTGGGAAACGTTCAACTCTCAGCTTGTTGCTGCGTTGCAACCAACTAGCTAGAGGCGGGTGAAATGGCCAATGAGTGATTCCAATCGCAATCGCCCGCCTGGCGGTGCCAAACGGAGCGCAGCAGCCGAGCAGACGATTGGAATCGGCAAATGACAGCGTCGGTGGCTGCCTCCTACAAGTTTCATTGCTTGGCTCCTTGACAGCAATTTATATTTAATTTCTGTGCTGATGATACACAAATGATAAGGAGCCCAGGTCTTGGCTAAAATTGCATTTTTCATTTGCGCTTTGAAATTTATATAGACACAGCTAGACGACTAGATGCAAATGGTTTGGGGCGCCTCAAGCTGTTTGCCACCTGCCTTTTGGGCTATTGTGATCAGCGTCAACATGATGCGAGTGCAAGTTCCCGTATGCGGTGTGGCCCATAAAACAAGCAAACAAAAACACCAACTACACACAACGAACTACACATACACTTTTGAGATCGTTGGGCAAGAAGTTCTAAAAAATTATTTTACTAAAACAAAGTTGATTTTTTAATAAATTATTTTAATCATTTCTTACCTTCTCTTTAATCTCTGTATATTTGATGGTATTTCAGGTATCAATACTTTCTTATAACTTCAAGTACTTATAACAGTGCTGAAAGTTTAATTTCTTTCGACCAAATCCTGACTGGCATACACGTTGGCAAAAGTTCCGGCCCCAAAAAGCAAGAGCGTCCAATTTGTGTGCGGCTTGTCGTAAAGTTTTTTCCTTTTGTTTCGAGGCTGCAGCTCCTGGCTGCCATTCATTTGGTTTTTATGAGGCGAGCAGCCAGAACGACATCGCAGTCGTTCGTTCTGACTTGATTAGAAGCAACGACCAGGTGGTAAGTTTAGGTTTCTTTGCCTGTCGCTTGTCCTTGTCCTGTTCTGACCCGTCCTGTGGCATGTCCTGTTGATTTACGTACATGCTTATTGCAGTTTTGCGCCATATGCAAGCTACATGCCACACTCCACGCTCCACGCCCACCGACACCCACAAGAAACAGCACACCACACCAAACCGACCACCTGGCCACATTGCCTTGACAAATTGTCTGGCATTTTTTAGTTTGTCAAAATGTTTAACCCGTTAATTGTGCGATTAATTGCTGCATTAGACGCTGCCAGCGACCACTAAATCAACAATTGGCAACGCAAGCGCACTTGCCACATGGATAGGAGCTTACAACAGCATCGGCGATTGCAATTTGTTTGCCACATTCGCAATTAAGCAAGCAGCAACGCTGCTGCCCAGCTGCCCACAAAATCAATGCCTTTGGGAGGGGTGGGTTGCAGTAAAACTAAACAATAAATAATGAAGCGAATCAGCGGCACGTAACAATGGAAGAGAGGAGATGAGAAGACGACGCCCGTTCATCAGCGCCCATCAACTGCAGCTGCAGCAGCCTAGAGATAAAACGTAACCAGGCCAACATCGGCCTTGATCGTGCCGTGCAGCTTTTGTCAACCAGTAAAAAAGAGAAAGAGTGAAGAGTAGGAGAGGGAGAAAAGAGATTGCAATCGGTAGCCGTTGATTGCAACCGATATACATCAATATGAGAAGCAGTGCCAGGCTGGAAAAGTCTCAACGCAACAGCTACTGCAGATCTTAACACCTGCAATCTGTAAAGGCATCTTCTTCTCATCATTGGCTTTATTAAGTTGTAAAATGCGAAAAGCAGGTAAAGTGTACCACACCGCAGGCGAAATGCTCTTTTAGGTATTATTCTTATTAAATAAACATTAAATAATATATAAATATAATATATTAAACTCCTGTTGGTACAGCTGTGAACCTCATTCAAACTTATTTATAATTGTTTTACAAACTTTTTTAGTCTTGCTTAAAGTAACTAAGCTCTTCAAAGATTTCGATATATATGTGTATTTAATGAAGCCTCACACAGCTGTGCTCGCCGTCTGTCAGGTGTAATTGATTACGCGCTCCCTCTCTGCTACCGAAAGGGAGAAGTCAAAACTCACACTTGGCCCCGGATGCCTCCGATGCAGATCATTCCCAGGCAATACGAGTCGAGCCCCCGGTTCGACCAAAGTGCGTGTGAAGCTGCCACGAAGCCTTGACAGCTGACCGACCGAGCAACGATGCCTGGGAATCCAATGTGGCAACTGAGCTACGCATTGATTGAGAACTGAGGCTGAATCTGGCTTGTTTGTAACTTGTATTGCGCATACGCCGCGTTCATCAATTTTCCAGCTAGATGTTGACGACAGACGTCATCAAGTCGAATGTTGTATGCGAACGATATGAAAACAATTTTTAATAATTGACAATTAAACTAACAATAATTGACAATAAACATTAAAGCAGCGTCGAAGCTGCAATTAATGGCGCGTTTTAGCCATATAAGTCAGCGGCGGCGGCGGCGACTCCAACGGATCAGCGGCTCAACGTCAAACGGAGACCGCCTGACACAGTGTGAGAGCGTTTCGAAAGAGAGCAGCCGGCTTAATATAACTCAATTAGCTCAGCTCTAGTGCCGATAAATCAATCACGAAAAACAGCGCCCATAATCAGACCAGCAACTACTCTAAAAATGAACTTTAGAGGCAACCCGCAGCTTGGAACCTGGCTGTGACGAAGACCAAGGCGAAAAACTCTTCAGCTTGGAGTTGATGATTTGCGTGCTGCGTTGCCATTTCTCAGAGCATCCAATGTGCAACGCAGGTAACTTCCGGTGCGGCACCAAATCCAACAACTCTGTCTCTGGGATGCAGCCTTAATTGAAACATTTTGCGTAAGCGGTCAGACGAGGTGGGAGGATTCTACTGCAACTTGACTCTCGAAGCACCCACGCAGCATTTTGTTGGAGTTACTCCACTGGCACTCTGTGCCATGGCAAATGGCTGGCTGGCGTGCTCCAGCAACAAACACAACTCCATTTGGAGTACAGCTTGTCACAAATTGAAAGCTACAAGCGGCAAGTACAAAATTTATGTGGGCCGACAAGTTGCAGCAGCATTAAACGAAAGTGCCTCTTGATGCTGCATCAGGGTAACACAGGCTGTTGGACGGAGGGGACGGGGGGACAGATTTTCAAATGCCTAGGCCATTGGGCAATGGTTAATCCCGGCAGATTCAACCGACATGACCATGAACACCGCCAATGCCAGTTTATGGCATTTTAATGGTCACTTAATTTTGTTTATGTTTAATGGGCGCGCCTGTGGCAGCTGCTGCAGCATCGTATATTGATTGCCGATTAACGTACCAGGTAGCCGAACCGAACCGATGGACAAAAACCAAAGAGTCGACGACGACGCCATTGTTCGCAAATTGCGCATAATTTCTAGATGTGGCAGCTTTTGTTAAGAAATATTTGAGCCCAACTCGCAATTTTAATAAGCTTCCTTTGAAATGGACACCAAAGGTACACCACTTTCCCACAAGCTAGGCGAACTAAGCTCCGCTATCTATGTGTAGAATTAACAAAATCATAAAGCAAATAGTACGACCATATACATAACATATAACAGAACCAAGCCCAGATCCAAACTCCAACTTCATTCAGCCTCTAATGATGATGAGCGCATCGCTTTTTGCAAGCAAATTGCAGCAGCGTTATTTCCTTTGTCGGCTCACACCTCAATCTTCAATTGTATCATCAAGTCCAGGTCCAACTCCAAGTCCAAGTCGAATTTCCAGGTCGCACTCACCCGGCCCATGCGTTGGTTTTCTGCCTCCTCAGCGTATTAACTGCGGCAGTCGTAATGATTTATGAATGGCAATTTCAGCGATATTTTATTGCATTTTAATTAGTGTAATATCAATTTGTGGCCCAAGACCGCAAATAATCTAACTTTATAAACGGTAAAAAGCGATAGTAAAGCAGAATGAGAGAGAAAGAAGAATTATTGCTTCGGGGGAGTTTCTAACAACTTGGCGAAACTCACTAAACTCTCACTAAATACTTGTACACAGAGTTCGTGCCACATTGCACATGGTTGTCAGCTTGAACTGCAGCTTCATCACCCACTTTTTGTTGTTGCGATTGTGTTTTGATTTGGTTTTCCAATCTTCCAAGTGCCACACCCACGCGACTAACAACGCGTGTCGTCGCAACGCCCACATCTGCTACATAAATTAACCCATTTAATAGTAACTCATAAATGCATGTAAATATGCAAACACACATAATGTGCCACATATTTTTGTTCTTGCGTTGAATGTGGCATATCAGCGGGTTTCTTCATATAAAATTAACTGAAAAATTTGTAGAAAGTCAGCACTGAGCGATGTTTAAATCAAATATCATTTGTAGCCAAAAGATAACTAAAATTTGAATGCATTTACATATTTTCCAAAGACAATTCTCAGTTAATTCATATATTAATCATTACTTATCTTTACACTTAACACCACACTTGAAACATCTTTTTATAAAATTAAAAGGGCGTATTCTTAATAGTAACTTCTGTTAGTTCAGAGTTTTGAAAGTAAACAAGTTGGTGTGATTTAAAAAATCCAAAAGTGAGTCACTAGCTCGTTAATGATAGAAGCTTGATATCGTTTTAATTGTTTTGTCATTAAACAAACATTCTAAAACGTGATCATATATTTTTTCAGCACTGTCATAATCGGCTACAATTCGCACTCAATCCACAAAAAAAAAAAAATATAATAAAACCAAAATTACTTTAACTAACAAACCACATATCGTGCAACAAAGTAAATGATGCTGTGGCATAAGTAAAAAATAAAAAAGTAACAGAAACCCATACAAAGTCATCTTTCTTCCGCTGGCAAAACGATGACAAATTGCATGAAATAATATAAATTTTACAGTCAAGACAGTTAAACTGTCTGTGTGCCTCGGGGCCAGCTCAGAGCTCCAAGCTGCGGCTGCCAGCTCTCCATGTCAGCAGCAGCAGCAGTCTCTGCACAGAGAGACTTTGTGGCAAGTAAACTGTTGTTTTTCACGACGACGCGTGTCACATTGTCCACCCACAAGTGCAGACGACGACAGCAGAGCACAGACATTGCAGTCCAGAGGTCCAGACAGGCAGGCACAGTGTGATCTCGTAGGAGTCACAAAATTTGCATAATTTGCTGTTAAGGATTGTTTCTGCGGCCGCGTCTAGGATCACCCACGCCATGCCTAACTTGCCTCAATGGTAACTGGCAGTTGAGAGCTTTACCAGTCGACTGGCAAAACGCCCCTTAACTGAACAGAGTCAGTTATGATTGCATTCAAGTCAATTTCCAGAAACACCCGCATGGCATTATGCCCACATGCTGGTTGCTTGGTTAGTAACTGCGTAAGAGAGAGTAAACCCCTTTTCGATTATGCTTTTGTTGCACCAACAATGACAACAAATTGATCGTTGCCGGCCTGAGTAGCAGTCAAGCTCATTAGCGCGTTCATTAAACCCACTTTGCCACTTGCCGCATGCGATCAATAATTACTGAAGAGATTTTCATTTAATTTGTTTAAATTAGCGCTTGCAAACGCAATTTTCCCACTGCTCGTCGTCGTCGTCGTCGTCGTCGTCGTCGTCTACCGCCGCCACTTAATAAATCTTTGTAAATTTATCGTTATTGCCTAATAAAATGTCACTGCAGATGTCACAGACATGTGTGATAAATTGAAAGCGCCCTGCATTTGAAAATAGCAACCAATTAAGAGCAGCAGCAGCAACAGCAGCAGCAACTGACCAAAGTCAGCAACATCAGCAACACCTTCAACTTGCAACTGGAACAGCATCAGGAGCTTGCCATATCAAAGCATCTCTCTCAGTCAGCGGCAACGGCGGCAAAAACGTCTGATTGCGGCAACATGCTCGAAATTACTTTTCTGTGTAAACTGTGGCACACACACACATGTAGTCAGGCACACAAACTGAACAAAACGTACAACAGCAACAACATAAAAAGGTTAGACGCATTTAAAGGAGCACGAAGTTAAAATACACTTTCAGGCATTTTAATTATTTATATATAAGTTCAAAGCTAAAACATGATATTAATAAGGTATTTTCCAGAAGAACTACTTGTTCGTAGATGAATCTAAAATGAAAACCTAAGATACATTATGTTACACAAACTTTGGAACAAAACAACTCAACCAGTAATATAAGTTCCTGTATTTTGCTTTAAAATTCAATCAAGTTTACAAATATGTGATATTTCATTGCTTAAATCTGATTTCTAAAACTTTTGAAGTACATTCTTGAATAAAGAGCAAGATCTAAACAAGTCACACATACCCTACACTTCATGTCATATAACCAGCATAACCCAACAAATATCATTGTCTTTAACTTGAAACATTTTCACACACCCTCCTGACAGGGGCAGGCAACGTGGACGTCGCTGTCGACGCTGGCAGCAACAGCTGCGATAAGCAAGAATTAAATAATTTTACACTCCATGCGATTATCGGGCAGCGATTGCGATTGCAATACGGATACACTTTGTGTATGCTAACGAGCAAGGCAGCTATAATTGGGTCCGGGACCAGGCCCAGACGCAGACGCAGATACAGATACAAATACAATTGCAGGTATGCATGTGGCAGTGATACTTGCGGATTCGCATCCTTGCAACCTATCTCACTCTTGCCAATGTAGTTGGCCACGCGCTTTCGGCCGGGAGTCAAGTAATTGACAAACAATTACCTTTAACGCAGCATTGTTTCTTGCTCTGAGTGCTCTCGCTCTTTGATCTTCCTCGGCGTTTGGTTGTTCGGCATTTTGGCTTTTAAGTTTTTGGTACTGAGCAGAGGAAAACACCTCAATTCTCGATTTTGGTAGCTGAACGCAAAGCTGCTTTGCCTATGCCGAGCTTAACTGAGCTAAGGCGATTGTCTTTTGCTGTTTAGTAGCACCCCCAACACCTGCACACACGCACACACACACACACACACAAGAAAGACCCAGGGCAAGAGCCGTAGCCCCAAACACAAACCCATACCATACCATAGCTATACCATAATAATAAATATTTCATGAAGCTGTCAGCAACAAATAATCTAAAACTGCAGCAAGCTGACCAAAAGGCACAAAGGAGCCGCCACTTGGAGAATTTGTTGGCTTCAACTTTGCCGGCTTGACTGGGCTAACCTAACTCGCATGCACAATGGCCGCCGCCTCCGCCCTGGCCAGATCGTCGAGATCGTCTCTGCTTGTGGGTGTTAGCCATCACAACGCGTACTACTGGGCAAGGAATGCGGAAAGCTGCAAGAGTTATCGCTGCAAGAGGACTGCATTTATTAAACATAAATTCATGGCCATATTGACATTGCTGCATTTGCTTCCCCAAAATAAATTCAAATGCATGCCAGCCAGCCGTGAGCCAGTTTTGCTCTTGCCCCTGCAACTGGAGCGGCGGCACATTCGATTTTTTTCAAGCTGTGTAGCGCTGTGGCATAAATGGAGCAAGCATCTCTCCCGCTGCATGCACCTGTCAATGCATTGACATAAACCAAC
This sequence comes from Scaptomyza reducta, assembly GCA_035044485.1. Taxonomy (NCBI): domain Eukaryota; kingdom Metazoa; phylum Arthropoda; class Insecta; order Diptera; family Drosophilidae; genus Scaptomyza; species Scaptomyza reducta. Next base: position 225,113 of record JAWNNV010000206.1, on the reverse strand, counting down.
AAACCGGTCGCTAGAGCTTCTCCTACTCTTTGCTTACGCACTTGCAACAAGATCACGGTACGGGATGCTGTTCCTGCTTCTGCATGGACCTGTTGCCATCATTTGATGCGTCAAACATGCGCTCAAACGCCTTGCCTCAGAGTCAGCTCTTTCGGACCGGGCAGAAAATTTGTATTATTATTATGACCATTTTAGCTACCAAGCATGCGTAAAGCATACAGTCAAGTAGGCTGCCAGCATCCACATCCACATCTGAGTCTGAGGCGCGTCTGCGTCCAGCAGCCAGCCAATAAATTGTGACGCTAATGTAAAGTGCGGCAAGCCATTAGCATTGAGGCAGAAGGTGCGTGGTAGCGGTGCAGCGATCTGCAAATCAGCAGCCGCGGGTTATTGAACCTGCTCCTACACACACACAGACAGGCAGACAGCTGACGAGAGGATCTGATGCCACAGTGAAGTGGGCGTTGCCCCAAAACCCACACATATAGAGCAAGGTTACGCTGCTTGTTTCATAAATCTTCAAGGCATAGTGGGAAGAGTTCAACTACGATAAGTTGGAGCGATTAAATACATCTCACTTTAAGAACCTTTTATATTTATAAATAAGAGCAAATGGTGTTATTTTAAGCTTGTACATTTACATTTCTATCCAATAATATGCATATGTTTATAATAAATATATTTATAAATAAAAAATTTCCAACTTTAAAATTTTTAAGAGAAGGCAGAAGAAGTTAAAGAAATAATAAATTCAAAAAAATCAACTTTTAAATAATAGTTGCCAATTATTTTATACGTACTAAATACATGTAAATACCTTCTACAGAAACAATTGAAATATAATACATCACATTAAAAATTACCTTTAAGTGTGAATAAAGAAAAAGTTAAAATAAAAGTAAACTATTCCAAATTACATAGGCGCTATCTAGAAAAACAATTAAAACATAATGTCTTACTTCTTAATTACATAATTTCTAACTGATAAACTCTCGCAACAACTGCATGATTTTGAACCAAGGCCTGGCCCTCGAGTTTGCCAGCCTTTTGGCATTTTTTTCTTGTATTTTATGACGTCCGCTGACTGATTTCACTTCCAGCGGAAAACGGAAGCGGCCAGTTTAACTAGACTGTGTGTGGACTAAAACAGGCTGCCTGTCCGACTTAGCCAGATGACTTCCTCGACAACGCTTAGTGTTTTTTTTATAGTAGGCGCTGGCACTGGTTTGCATTTAATAGATTAATTAGAGACAGAGCCAGCGCCGCCCAATGATTAAGCAAAAGTTGTTGCCGCTCACCGACTTCCGTCAATCAAAGTGGCAAGGAAATTGTGAAGTATGTGCGGGAGGAGGGACGCGAAGGAGGAGGAGGAGCAGGTGGTGCGGAGCGACACTTTGCTAGCGACAATGTTGTTGCTGGTTGTTTAAGTTTATAAACAGGCCAAAAGCCAACACAAAACTCAATTTTCAAACGCCTTCTCCGACTGCCGTCCAATTCTCTTTTTTTATGTCAACTGGCACTGCAAGGTGCCCCAAACAACAATAACAACAACGAGATACAAAAGAAAAACATAAGCAACAAAGGCAAAAAATGCCAACCGCAAACACTTGATGCCAAAGCGACGGTGGCGCTGGCGGCGCTGGTGGCAATGCAGTGGACAAGGGCCAAAGTGATGAGTGGGGTTGGGGGGAGGAGGGGAGGCGCTGCCTGGTCCCGGACCCAACGACGACAGAACGTGGTTAGCAAATTTATTATGTAAACGGAAATACGGCATATCCTTGCTCAGTGGCGACTACGACGGCGCCGCAGCAATAGAAATAGTTTTGCGGGTTCCTGAGGCAACAAGAAAAAAGGCGCAAAAGGCGGGAGATGCCAGTTGGAAGCTGCAAGTGGAGCTGGAGATTTGGTTTGGTAACCGGAGGAGCTCGTAAATCGCATAAATTGTATAATACCAGGCCTGGTCATGGTTGTTGTTGTTCTTGTTGTGTTGTGTTGTCTGTTTTGTGAATTTGTTGCCAAATTGCGTTTGTAGGTGCTCCTTTGTTATAAACTGCAGCAGTAGCGGCAGCAGCCATAGACAAAAGCGAAAATGAAACAATATGTTGCCCAGCAAGCGTTCAACAAGGATGTTTTCTCTACACAGCTAACAACTCCTGCGGCTTTGCCGTATTTCTTTCACATTGAGCATTTTGGACACGTGCGCGACAACTCCTGCTGGTGTGGATGCTGCTGCTGCTGCTGATGACAGCGATAGTTAATTAATGACAGGATCAACAACACCTGCGACAGAACTTTGCAGTCAGCAGCTTAGAATTGGTTTTGAATGAACACAGTTGATTGAATTTTTTGTTGCACTTTCAGTCAATTAGCAATAAGTATCACAATTTTTGCTGCTTGAGTTAATTTAAATTCAAGAAGTGCAACGTGGCGTATACGCAATGAAAGAAAGTGCAGGTAAACAATTTGTAGAATTGAATGCAAGGGAAACATGAAATGAATTAACGTTAGAAAATGCTAAAAGATTAAAGTTTGGTAAGTGAATAAAAATGCAATAAAAAAACCATATCAATTTGATGAATGGCTTTGACAGAAAAACCTTTAAAAAACATATGTTTTTAATAACTATTTATATTTAATGTTCAACATTTCATTCTTTCTTAACTTCCCGTTCGCCACTGAAAAGCATACAATTTTTGCTCTGTAAAAGGAACCCTGCGGCGTGTCACCAAACACTTTGCATCCCTGGTGATTGTAAATTTTTGCACTTGATTTCATTGTGGTCGCCGGACGCATCAAATCGACGAAAGTTTCGTTAGTCAAAAGGACGCCTATTGTAAATTTATGGCATTGAATTTATGTGCAACAAAGCGTGGCACATTGAGCCAACGACTAGGAGGCAGACAACAAAAAAACCAAACCAAAATCTATTATAGTCAAAAATCAATCGATCGACAACTGCATAAATTTATGAGCTTCAAAAAAGTACAAAACGATTGCCAAATTTAAAGTCAATATTAAAGGGAAATTCAAAGTCAAAGAGCAAGAAAAAAGCGCGTGTTAAACCGTTCAACACTTCTGCATGGTCACGTCGAGCAAACAGCCCGAAAAAAAAAAAAAAAAAAAACAGAAATAAATGAAGCTCATAATTCATTTAGCCCCGAAATAACACACACACGAACAAACAGGAAGGAGTAACTGGGAAATGTCTTAGAAAGCCAAAACGGAATGGCAATGCATTAAGAAATAAGCAATTTGCTTTTGCAACAGCAGCAGCAACAGCCGCAAAAACGAGTGCCACAAGATCACGAGACGCACACAGGAAAAGAGGACAACGCGGGGCCAAAGTCAGCCAAAGTGTCGCGACTGGAACGCAAAACTCTGGCAGCAAATGTTTAATGCCAGGCAAGGACACGCAGCTAACAGCCATCCCTAACCACCATTCGAATTACATTCCGATATCCCAGCGCTAAGTAGTTGCATTAAAAGCGTAGAGGCAGCAACTGTAACAAGAAACAAATGCAAAGCAAATTCCACCACTGTGGGCGCCTTTTCTCCCCTGCTCTCTGTTGCGAATATTTGGCTGGCATTCAAGTAACGTGCCTGAATGTGTCGGTAAATCATTTGTATGTGTTTGCTTTTTGCCAAACAGTTGACATCCTTAAAGCTTACCCAAATTAATTCCAATGATAACGATTATGCAATCACTATCAATATTTAAAGCTATTGTTCATTAATGATTTATTAAGAAAGTCGCTACCGTTCTAAACTTTTCGCCTGCAGCGTTATTTATTGTCTTTCAGTATGATTTTAGTAAAATTTGAATTTGGCGGTTTAATTTGACTTCTGCAACGCCATCTAACGTCTTTCGATAGCGTCCTCTGTTGCTTGAGATGCGTAACGAATGTGTTGTGTTGCCAACTATCTAAATTTAAACCGCCAGCTGACTTAAAAAGCTGCCAACTGATAACATTTTGAGGGCAGTTGCGTTCAAGAAAAGACGGTCACACCGGATATCTCGTCGTCCTCTTTGCTAACCCATTCGCCGATGCAACATTCGTGAAATTGTAATAATTGTTTCTCTTAACGTGAACTTGAAGCTGGAAAAATTTACCGCGCAAAAATTATCGGTGTTCAAGGCGCGACGCGTGTGTATGTCTGCCCAAGGCGGGTACTCATCAACATTTTGGGGGCGTGTTTGGAGCGAGAAAATGGAAAACGCATGTTTCGTGCTCAGATAAGACCCAGCTGTGCGTCGGTCTCGCTCAAATTGCAACAAATTGCGAAAAGCTTCCGGCTAGACTCACGAACAAAGACAGCGACCGAAGACTTAACCACAGAGCAACCGAAAACCAGGACAAAGGCGGTGGCTAAGTGACAACACCAAGCGACTAAAACAACACCAACAACAACACCGCAACTACAATCCCAATTCGACACAACCTCATACCAACCTAAAAAAAAAAAACCCAAAAACAACATGCACCCACTGCAAAATAGTTAAATAATTCTGCCCTGTCTGCGCTTTATTTCCTCTTCATCATTCTTGTACTCGTTTTAATTTCAACAAGTTTTCTGTTCTCTCGCTTTCCCCACATCTCTTTAAACCATTCGACGCGCAGTTCTTTTTTCGTTACTATACAACAACACCAGCAACATACACAACACTTACACACACACACACATAAACAATTTGACTCTCACACTCGCACACGTACACATACAAGAGACGCATACAACGACATTTCGTTGCTGTGACGCAGCAGCCACCAGAAAGCACCTGCAGAAGCGGCACGAGACCAGCGACCGGCTCCCAGTGCAGATGTCATAGAGCTGGCAAGAAACAAAGAAGAACCACAAGCACAACAACAGCAGCACATACGCAAACACACACTTGTTGCAAACGCATCAAGAGGAAGACGTGGAGTGAGTGAGCAAGCGAGCCAGAGAGAAAGATAGAGAGAAGGAAAGGCAGCTGTCTCTCAGTATAAAGTGCCTAAGCAGACGGCTATTGACGTTTATTTTGCCGCCGTACTTATAAAACTCAAAGGTAAGCAGCTGCCAGATGTTTGCAAAAATGTTTCGATCATCATAATGACACCGCTAATACACATAAACGGCAAACGGTACCCGGCATACATACATATATATACATAAATAAATCGCTGATAAGCCGGCGCTGCAGTTGCCGGCGGCCTCTCAATCGGTTGTCTGATAAGACGAAATCACGATTCTGATGCGCGCACATTCAAATTAAAACGCGACAGCTATCAAATGATAAAATAAAAAGAAATATAACCCCACGCGTTATCAATGTTCGCTAATATTTTGAAAATACGTGCGGCCGCAACGAAACATCAAGCGCCCTACTTATTGTATCAATATAACATATGTATGCACGCTTTCAGATGGTCAAGGAGAAGCCAAACTCGACACGTATCTACGATAAGGATGGTTTTAGGCGACGCGCTGCCTGCATTTGTGTGCGCGCCGAGAACGAAGAGGAGGTGAGTTTACTTAAGTGTGACAATTACTTGAGGTGATCTTCTATATAAAGCTTAATAACTTACAGGTGCTGCTTGTGACCTCATCACGCCGCCCAGAATTGTGGATTGTGCCTGGTGGCGGAGTTGAACCCGAGGAGGAGCCCTCGGTGACCGCTGTGCGTGAGGTGCTTGAGGAAGCAGGCGTTGTTGGTAGTCTGGGTCGTTGTTTGGGTGTCTTTGAGGTGAACTATATTTTAAATCAATTAGTATTACTATTTTAACAACATGTTATACATGTTATAGAACAATGATCATATGCATCGCACCGAGGTGTTTGTTATGAATGTCACTCAGGAGCTCGATGAATGGGAGGATTCGCGTAGCATTGGACGGAAACGACAATGGTTCACCATTGATGATGCCTTGTCGCAGCTGGCGTTGCATAAGCCCACTCAGCAGCATTATCTAATGCAGCTGCAGCACTCGAAGACGTTGGAGAATGCCAATACGCCAGGTCGGGTAGTTAATGCCACGCATCCGCCTATATTGGCTAATGCCGCCTCAGCGACTGCATCGCCCACAACGGCATAAAGATACATAATACAAAAGGAAGGAATCACACGAACACATAATACACATAACAACACACACACACAACTATCTTCCACTCCTCATTAGGACATTTTGGAAATTTACAATTAGACAGGCCGTTAATTCATATTTTTGGTATGTTTAAATTATTTACCCTGCACCCGCTCTCCATCGCAATGACCTAGCAGTCAGCATCCTTTTCAAGTTACGTTTAAGTCGAAAGCTTCATTTGTGTTTTTAGAAATTGTATTGAGAAACAGATGTATGTACTTTAAATAAGCGAATTCATATATATATATAAAGAAACAAACAAAAACAAAAAACGGTTAAACATGCATACATGCAAGTAAATTAACAAACGAGAAATAAATCTACAACATACATATATAATAATTTTTGAGCGCATAGGGCACTTTTTGCATAAACGAAATATGTGTATTAACAAAAATTACGATATCTACTAGATTTTTCTACTCTTTTTTTATAATTTACTCAAAAACATCTTGATTATTGTAATAAAACAAAATTGGAAATGGCTTTAAGGAAGCGCTACAAATTTATTATCTTATGCTAAGCGGCCTAAAAAAAACAACTAACTAATTTTAAATATTAAACATGAATATATATCAAAAGAAAAACACCAACGAATTAATTTCGTTCTAATTCTGCCACAGTTTAACAAGTTAACAAACCATAGGTAAACTTTGGTTGCAGATAAACCCCCTTAGATAACTAAATAATTTATTATCAAGAGTTGCCTATGCAAAAATTTATAAACAGAAAAATATATTAGATCGAAAGTTATACCGTATGTGAACTTAAAAGTATAGCAGCGCGCATAAAAAAACGTTAACTTATTATAAAAAAAAATTGAATTAGTCGAACCAGCAAACATAAAAAACATAAGAAAAAACTTATTAGACTATTTATTAACAATAAGATATGTATATGCACGCTGTACTTTTCAAAAATACAAAGCAAACATGAAGAAAATATATCTAAAAAAAAAAACTATAACGAAAACTTAAAATGCCAATGTGATAAAACTAATCAACACTTTTATGTAACTCTTTTTGAAAAACACTTACTTTTGGGCACTTTCAAAGACATCATGTTTTAACGCTCATTGGAGCAAGTTCATTTTCAATGAAAATTAAAACTAAATTACAGACGAAATACATTTTCATCGGCTAAACAATAGAGAAACAAATTGTTGCAATTAAACAATAATTTATAACAACTAAAAACGAAAATAAAAAAAACACTAAACCAAAACTTTCATTTGAAAACCACTTTATCATGTATTAAAAAATTTTTTATTTATGTTAATTCTATAATTATTTTTTTTGCATTAATTAATACTAATCTGTGTAAAAATGCTACCAATTGTTTGAGCAAAGCAGAAGCTACCAATTCAACTATATGTGCATCCTGGACACCTTCACCTAAACGCCTCCATTTTGCCTGATCCGTGGACTCTCAGCCTCCACATCAACGTCAGCACCGGAAGCCGTTATCACCGCCTGAAGCAGCTGCTTTAACTCATTGTAGAGCCTCAGGGCCAGCTGTAAACTGGGCGCCTGGCGACGATCGGGCACCTGATGCTCTTTCGGTGGCTGCACGCACATCTTTACCAGCTTCTGCAGCGAACGTGGCAAGCGGATGCCGCTCAACAAACCCGGCTGAAAAGTGCCGCTTCCTACAAGGATATGTTCGCAATATATTTGGAAGTTGTTATTCTGCAGCATATGTGTGCAGGCCAGACGCTCCGCATCGCACAGTCCGCGGCAGGAGTTGAAATTGCAGTCGTGATTGGTGCGGCACTTAGCGCCATTGGAGATACGCTTGTCCAAATGACTCTCTACATAGACATGCTCGGCGCTTTGGTACTTGAGGCGGCGGTCGGGGGTAAGACCAAAACGATTCACTTGCATCTTGCACATGCGCAACGGTTCCGGCTTCATCTCCTCCAGCCGAAAAATGTACTCCATGATGTTAAGTGCATGTTTCAGACGCTGCTCCCGATTTGAAGCGCTGTCAGGTGAAAACACTTGAATTAGTCAAATGTTGTTCATGATTTCCATTTTTACCTACAGATACTGTATAATGCTGGGATTAGACTGCAAAATTTCTAGGCCTTCTGTGGCATAGTAAGGGCCGCATGAGCCCAGCACCGCTGGAAACACGGACTCCTCATCAAACAGCTTGCCCATCATATAGTTGTTGTCCTTGAACAATCGCCAGAAGCTTATCATTTGCTGTGAGTTATTATCAGCAATCTCCTGATTGACCAGGGCGCGAATCTGCAAAAGCGAAAACTTTATAAAATACTCGCAACTTCAAGAACGGACTACAAACCATATTATCATCAAGTGTTACATTATAAGAGAGTATAATGTGCAGCTTGACAATTTCGTGGAATTCCTCGATCTTTGGATATATTGCCTCACCCTTCGAGTTTGTCCAGCTCAAATCATCATCATTGTGTTTAGCCAACTAGTACATGCAAGTAAAAATTGTAGTGGTTGTTATGGCAACCCGACAAACTAATGCCAAACTGACCTACCTTCACCGCATACATATCGCCATTCTTTTCGGCCGTAAACAAAATAGTTTTCATGTCGTTCAAAGGACACTGAAAGTTGTCAAAGTTCGACTGGCTGCTGCACAGCTCTTCGCAGAGCGATCCACTAAATTCATGATGCTCATACTTCTGGCACTACAATGTGGCGTATATTTGTATGTTAGAGAATAACCATTAACAAATATTTTGCTTAGTTTACCATGTGCGTGAGACTTCTGTGTGACATGAGTTTGAAGCAGAAGGATAGATTAAGAAAGGCATAGCTGAAGAGGCCGACCGCCAGCAGCACTGCGATAAGTACCGTACGCTGCATCCCAAAGCGAAATTTGCGACGTATTGCAGTCAACATATTATATTGTAACTTAAATATTCATCATTGTACCAAGTTTTTTTTCTGTTGCCCACTTGAGGTATATATACTAAAGGATAGGCAAAGCTGACAGTGACCAATAATTTGACGTTTCGTGGACATGCGCAATAGGGCTGATGGGGAAAATATTTGAAGAATTCAATCGTGGGAGTGGCGATAAATAATCGATATACAGCGCTATTGGTCCTTATGATTTTCGTAAGTAATTTTTAGACCATAATTTTATATTTAAAATAATATATAGTTTGAAAAGAAAAACTACTATAAAAAAGTTATTATATGCTAAATGTTCTATAAGCACATTTGCCTACTTGTTGGAAAGCTCATGCCTATATCGCGGCGAATATGTGGATATGTGTCAAAATAAGGATAAGTTTTTGTCTTTGATAATATTTAAACGTCCTAAACAAGCTTGTTGTTCGCAAGGACATATCATTTTATTTTGAAGTTGAATTCGTATTTTTCATTCCTAGCTATGGATATGTAGATATATAACCTTTACAAATCTTAATTTTGTGATAATCTTTTTAGGTTTCTGATCTAGATTTTACTGTAGGTAAATGTAAAAGTTTATTTTTACTCTGTTTGGTGTATCTGTACAGATGTAATCATATTTTTACTGCAGGTTATGTTGCATACTTGTGGGCGTTTCCTGGCTTGAGCTTTTGTAATTGCTGTTTGGTTAGATAAATACATGTAGCATGTATGAGAAGAATACAAAAGCTAAATATTAACTCACAATAAAATTTATTTAAATAGTTACTAACTTAAAATTTGTTTTCCAAAATGATAAATGTGATATGGTCTAATGGATTAGGACCTGTACGGCCAAAAGGTTTTTACCTCCATCGGTCATGCGGTTGACATAATTTCCGGACAATGTCATAACTCGATTATCGCCAAAGATATTCTTCAGTTTGTGCTCCATAAGGACGCTGTTAACCTCGCTGGTATGTACAGTTAGATGTTCAATAAAGGGCTGCTTGTTCGTTGGCCACACGGCTATGGTCCCAATCAACTTCTTGCCATCGGGATTAACACTGGTTAGCCAAATAAGATAGATCTCGCTGTCATCGATATAATGTTTGTTACGCTGCATCAAACCGCTTCTACGTGTAAAGAAATCAGGCATATACAATCGGGCGGTCATTACGAGTACTGGCAATAGATCGGAATATTTGTTGCTATTCTTAAAAGTGTCCTTCACAAAATAGGCCATATGGCATCGGGCTCTATTCACTACAGAGCATCGCGTGTCCAAATAGAAGGTCCTAGCTCGACCGGGGTAGGCACGTTCAATGGGCATCGAGGGATGATCTTGCGTTAAATGATCATTGAAATCTGAGATTAAAAGCGCGCGGGCGCATTCAACATGGGGACAGACAATGGGCGAAAGAAATGGTTTCAAAGGTCGGACCATGTGTGGTTCGAGGACTTCACGTTTGCAATTGAGCAGATCAAAAAGCTCATTGGGAGAGCAAGGCACGATTAAGAACTGTGGTGGCGGCCGATCACCGCGTTTGAGTAGCTCCTTAGTATTAAAGTTATCCTGCAACAGTTGTAAGTCCTGTGAATAGCTGCAATATGATGCTCGCTGCACTGTGGATACTAGGAAATTTAACTTGCTCATCATGCGCTTTGGCTGCCTTATTAACGTCTCCGACCTTTGCTGAAGACGAATAGGACGTAAAGATTCTTGTTTCGTGTTTAGCTCTTCTAGTGAAGAAATAGAAACTTCATCTTCTAAGCTTGGAGCAAGCTCAGTTTCAATATGAGTTTCGCTTAGATCAAAATTCGATTCACTGGCCTGCGGTGCAGATGGCTCATAGTCCTCATTATCAGACTGAATATTAGGGGAGTTATTTGTAAGTGTATTCTCGTGCAGCGTTTCCAACATTTGTTTCAGTTTCTCATCCACAGGACTGTCTATGGTATTTTCTTTGTTGTAAGTGAGCTGCCTTTTCAATTCATGGCCCCACTCACTGTAGGAGGATTGTGGTGCCAGTAAATACTGTGCCCCACCTTGCTGCCGTTCAGTGTCAGGCTGATTACGAATTAACTCCATATTCAGTTCGTCCAGTTCCGCCTTGACGCGGTCGCATTCACCTTCGACCCGACGACGTATCCGGTCCCACTCGCACGCCAGGCTCTTCTTTTCAAGCAGCTTCTGATTAAGTTCCTCCTCGAGCATCTCCTGCTCCATTTCGCGCACCTCGTCCAAGGTCAATCTGTTAGTGGCAAGAGCATTTAGATTTCTCTTGTCGCGAGTCCTTGCAACTTGTCCCACATTTGTATTAGGACTGCTGAGGATCAGTTGATTTGATCGACGTTGAACTTCTTCTTGCCACGGCTCCACCCGCTCCGCTTGCTGTATCTTCGTCTTATGCATAGTTAGATTAGGGACTCTCGGATCATCCATCCAATCATTTAGGTCATTTCGGTGTCCGGGGGAATCCTTAGCATCCCTTTCGGCTAGCTGCACTCGTTTGTCCGGCTTAAAGGCACCTAATCTGGGCATGCTTCTGGCAAGGCAGCTTCGACGCTCTGCCAGCAGAATTTCGTGACGCAGTTTATTGAGTGGCTCTCTTACCATCGACTTTGAGCGCTGTTCGCTAGATAGATTCACTTGACAGGAACGTTCTTCGCTCTGGGAACGCAGCGGACGCTCCAAGGATGTACGAGTATTATGCGAGGGCAATGCAGACAATGTTGCATTACCCAAAAACTTGGCTACCTCGCGTTGTATGTGTTGATTCAGTGGCGTATTCCTCTCAACGTCACTTGTTCTTGCCCTTGTTGTTTTTCGATGCCTTTGCGCACCCTTTGCAGTCGCCTCGAGCATTAAATTGGCCAGTTTCTTTTTGGGTTGGTTATCCAGATACTGTATGGGTTCTTTGTCATTGTCAGATATAAAAAAAAATCGCAAAGCTTGACATTTGGAGCACCAATCTGAGATTCCCTCAAGGTAACCATCTTCTTGTTGACGTCGCCGAGTGCGGAACTCAAATTCCGGATTGTCGCCTAACTCCTGCTTCTTTAAGCCGCACAATGAACACGTATACATTTTGGCGGTTTTACAATAAAAGAACTAGCCAAAATAAAATTCAAATTTTTTTGGAATAAAATAATTATTTTCAAAAAATTTCCAAAATGTTATAAGTTAAAAACCTAAATAAACTAGCCCCCGTTTATAGAAATTTAAGCATTGTTGAAAACTGAAGCAAAGAGCATTAGATGTAAGTTAAATTGTGTCTTAAAACAAATAAATTACTTTATACAATCATTAAATCTACTTTCTTGATTTTGGCCAATAATTGCTTATTATTTAATAAATTTTATTATGGGCTTGTGTTTATTTAACTAATATTTACATATGCAGATTAGCCACTCTTTTTTAAAGCCCATTCACCTTTTAAGTTCACATCATGCTGACCCACTCCCTCGAGCAAACACTGAGACGTCACTTTTTGCCCACGTGCTGACATTGAAATTTACATGTGCGACAAGACAACAAGACAGTGCAGAAAAAGTACGACAGCAATGAGAGAAATAATATGTACATAAATGCTTCAAGGTGATATTGTTATTGTACCATCATGCGAACCTTATGCTCCAGTTGCTATGCCTCTGGCCCGAAGATCTTGAGCCCCATTGAAATTGTCAAAGGCCCCCGTTAAGAGGCTGTGTTGTCCAAAAATCGGCTTAAGCAGCCGCGTCCAATTGAGTTTTGGAACGGTATACTTGTTGCTCTTGTCAGTAATTCACTTTTTTGACTTAGGGCGATGATTCAGCACAGTTCGGATGTCTGTTGATAAGATGCGCCAGAGAGCGTTAAATAAATATATATTAAAGATAAATAACGGAACATGGCATCAAGCCGAGTTAAATATTGAAACACTCACATAATCGAAGGTCTAACTCAGCAAGATAGTATAAATACTCAGAGTGCCATCTGGTCAACTATCAAACGCAACACAAGCAACACACAGACAACATGGTAAGTGAACGGGTCAACAGCAAGATCAAACTTTAAATGGATTTATCCTCACAGAAATCCAGCTTCCTCATACTTTTTGCTTGCTTGGCTCTGGCTGCTTCGGATGTCTCGCATCTGACCAGCAGTTATCTGCCGCCACCGAAGCCGGAGCAAGTCGACCATATGACCATTGAGCAGCACGAGCTGCGTGAATTGCCCGAGCAAGTGGAATATGTGCATGAGAACCAGCAAATGGCTGCCATGGATATGTCGCCCAGCAGCCAGTTGACGCCACCGGCTATGCCACAAGCAGAGCAAATGCATGCTATGCGCTACCTGTCCCCAGCTCAAACCATTCTGCAAGCCATGCCTGCTACACCGTATCTGCCTCCAGCTCAGCCATCTATGCCGAGCACTCGTTACCTGCCCCCTGCTCAGAAAATGCAACGTGCGCAGCTCGTGCCCGAACCTGAGGCCGTGCCCGAAATGTTGCCAATGCCAGATGTGGCACTTCAGCCGGAGTCACAGCCCCAAGCTGCACCAGCCATGCGTTACCTGCCTCCTGCCCAGCAGCAGGCCGAGCAGCCTCAGTACATCTATCAGCAATACCAGCAGCCGGAGCAGCAGCAGTTGCCACAGGAGGGGCAGCAGATGCCCTACATCCTTGACGTGCAGCAGCCCATGGCACCATCCGATGCTGAGACTCAGGCCTTTGGGGCAGAGCCAGCGCACGAGCTGCGCATGGATGGCTACCACTATAAGCAGGCTGAGCAGGAGCAGCGTTTGAGGCATTAGTGCAATTAGTCATCCTAATGTTGTTAAATGTTTACTTAGTAATTAAAGCTTGATTAAAACGTTGTTGAACTAAATTTAATGTATTATTGACCGGTAGATAGAGATTCTGAAAAGTTTTGTGGTTAAACCGTTTATTTTAAAGCCGTTAAAAAATTCCCTATTCAATAAATACTAAACACAGCCTCGGACAAAGATCAAAGATCAGAATACTACAACTAAATTCTACTGCTTTTCGACCTCACCACCCTCCTCCTCTTCGTCCTCAACGGTAGCGCCTTCACGTAACATTTCCACCTTGTGAATACTAAAGTCAATGTTATAGAAAGGTACGTTTAGGGTGACCACAATGCAGTAGAGCAGCACTTGCAGATGGCGTGTGCGTAGTAGATACGAGGCACCTTGTTGTTTCGGGAACAATGGTTGATCCTTCTCTTGGCAATCGTACATGAAGTAGCCACCGTCCAGACCTGGACAAAAACCAATGGCAACCGCCCTCTTCCTCACCATCACAATGCCAAATTGATAATGGCTAAAGAAGTAAATTAGGGCCTCGGAGAGATTCATGCGATTGAAGTTGGGTACGCGATAGAGTTTTCCATAACAAACATGCTCGATGTGCACTACAAAGTTAATAGCCTCCAGCGAGCAGTCAATATTAAGATTCTCCAAGGAGAACTCATAGTCCTCCTGTTTGATTTGAGCAACGCTATCTTTGAAGAACTTGTTGCCACTGACGACAATCGTGTCCAACAATTGAGCGCTCCAGTCCATCAGGTTATAAACGCTAGCTGCACAGCATGCTATCACATAGATGGCAAGATACTGACGTCCACGGCACTCGTCGTCAAAGACTGGCGCTTCAGGATGTAGGTTACCCCAGAGGGACCAGAGACGTCCATCAATCTCAATGTCGTATTTCTTCATCTTGCTCAAAGGCAGATTACGATATTTGCCGGCAGTATTTCGGCGGTTCATGCGGCTCCACACGGGCAGACAATTCTCCAGCTCCAACCAACCCAGAGATTCGTTGGTGGCGCAGATCTCATACTCAGGACGACCATACTGGCGAGAGGAGCATGTCATTGGTATGGATAGATCGGTCAAAAGCTGTAGGATTCGTGCATTGGGTGCTGCCTTCTTAAATGAAAGTACATCAACTACATAAAACATAAACTGACTCTGCTCCTTCCAGTCTGGCTGGGCACAGCGTTTATCTATGTACTTCAGCATGCCGTCCACATCGGCAAATAGTACCCAGGAAGAGGTGTTGCGTTCCGGAAAACGTTTGGGTGACTTCGGACACTTCTTTTTCTTTTTCTTGTCATCGCCATCATCACCGTCTTTCTCATCAGGCGCCTCTTCCTCTTCTTCGCCGGGCTTATCCATGCTGGCGTATGGATCAAATAGATGATAGAACTCATCATGATAAAGGGCAAAGCAACTGTTCGGCGTAAAGATCATCAGATATTTGCGATCATTTAGCAGTTTTTCTAGCTTTATCTTAAATATACCGGTAGCCGCTTCGGCGGACATTTTTTTTGTTTTCGCAGCTGGCGTTTTCATGCCCAATGGCTCTATCATGCGTATCCAAATGTCAAACTCATACTCATCGATCGTCACATGGCGCACAACACGCTCGTACGCCGACTCTAGGTCACAGACACGCGTGGCAATCGATTTGGCA
Source organism: Scaptomyza reducta (assembly GCA_035044485.1). Taxonomy (NCBI): domain Eukaryota; kingdom Metazoa; phylum Arthropoda; class Insecta; order Diptera; family Drosophilidae; genus Scaptomyza; species Scaptomyza reducta. The sequence goes on along the minus strand of JAWNNV010000206.1, from coordinate 209,630 downwards.
TGAATAATCACACGATCGATGCGATAGGAATTCCAGCGATTGAGGGGACGCAGCGAGACGCTAAGGATGGCCAAGGCGCTAGCGAAGTAGCAGGGTTTGATGTCCTTGAAGCTGCCATCGGCACGATTCTCCAGATTCATGCTGCCCTGAATCTTAAAGTTGCAATCCTTTTCGCGCATGCGATAGCCATATAGAATGGGGCGTGGCTTGTACGCCTTGCGCACCTCCTTGGGCAACCGCTTGCCGGGTTTGTGCTTAAGCTCAATTTCCTCTTCGCCCTCCGCCTCCTCCTCCATTTCCAAGTCGTCCAACTCATCGCCCTCTTCACCCATCACCTCGTCCAGTCCCAGATCTTTGTACTCGGCTGTGTAAAAATGTTGAAATAAGTAAACGTTTTATAATTTTGATAGGTATTCCAAAGACACTTACGTTTACCCTTTTTACGATTCTCGTGAGCGCGCTTAGCCGCCATATAATCTTGAATGCGTTTGTTTTCCTTCTTAAGCTCGTCGTCAATGAAACGCATCTTCTCCAGACGCTGTTTCCTCAGCTTCTCTTTGTGCGCCGTCTCAGCATTGAGCTCATTATCCTCGTCCTCCTTTGGCCAGCGTCGGAAACGACCCTCGATATTATTGTCCACAATCTGGATGGCAGCTACAATGTAGTTCATTACCGAGCAGCCCTGCGGATTGCAGCCAAACTCAATGCGCCGTATCAGCGAGTCCAGTTCAATGAAGCGCATCATGCAGGCAGGTCCAGCCCCACCCTTCCGATAGCCAATTGCATTGCAGGGAAAGCCAATGAACATGTAAAGCAAATTATATCGCTTGATTATCACACAGGAGAAATGCTGGCAGACAACCATCACACGATTATTATCGATGAGCAGTTCAACTAGATCCTGTCTAAGAGATGATTGAACTGAGGATTTATAGACCTCTGGCACAATCAGCGAGAAATTGCTCTCGCCAACGGCAATATCCGGAAGCTTCTTGTTCAGCAGACAAGAAAGGATTAGCTCGTAGTTCTGATAGTCGTCACCAAACTTGTTGACTGAATCTACGCAGAACTCAATGAGATCAGAATTCCAGGTAGACACCCTATATTTGGCGGATACAGCGGTGGCCACCAGAGCTGCCAAGATGCCAGCCAGCTTCGTCATTTCGATATCCAACTGTGGCAGTTTTGTGCTACCCATTATAATGTAAGCACCGTCGTGAAGAGTCTGGTAGTTGGATTTGAGCTCCAGTTCCTCCTCAATGGTAAGGACCCGTTTTAAATCAGGTTGCTCCTCCTCTTCGCCTAGCTCGTAACCACGCTTAATCTTCAGACGCAGGGCACGCAGATTTTCCTTGTCCGAACCTATTAGAATCTTTTGTGATGGCTTGTACATTTGTGGTCGTTCAAATTTAGTCTCATCGAATTGCTCGATAATACCATTGATAATGCCAAGAATCAATTCCTCAACAAACTCTTTCTCATCCTTGGCCGGTATGCGCTCCTCCTCCGGAATGCTTTCGATACTCTTCTTTTGCGCCAATTCCTTTGCCGGCGCCTCATCGTCAAACACGGGCAAACCCATCTCTAGCGCCGGAAACTTGTTAGGCTGGTCCGACGTAACCTGCAACGGTCGAACACAGCCCGTCCTAATGCCGTGGATAAAGAACTTGCCACCGCGACGCATCTTTAGTGCATTTTGGTACAAGATGCGCACAAACGAATCGAATCTGGTATGTATTTGCAATACGGCCATACCTTTGATAGTATAATCATCGGGATCGACAACCATGCCCACACGGTTGCGACGAAACGGATCAAAAGCATAAAAGAAATCACGATCCCGCCAAATGGAGAGCACGGAATTGTCAATCTGGAGCAAAGCTGCTGGCCACTCGGGTTTCTCAAAAAGTTGCAATAGCGCTTGGGTTAGCTGTGATTCCAGATACGACTTACAGTCGGTCACATGGCCAGTTATCATGAAGGGATTCTTGCGCACCGTTGCCTTAAAGGCGCCCATCAGAAACATCTCTGGCAAATCGACGACATTCAATTCGGGTTTCTTCTTCTTCCAGCGTTTGCCATCCAGACGAAACTTTTTACGCAGCGTTTTGTAATACGCAATACCATATCGAATGATATCATCGATGGTCATGGGTCGCCAGAGCTTAGCCTGCTCGAATTCCGAATAGATAAGCGCTATTAGCGATACAACCATTGAAGCGTTCTTTTCATTGCCAGAAATGGGCTGCTGTATGCCAGTATTTCCACCTGTTTTCACAGCAAAATACTCATTGACCACAGCCCACAGTTTGTGGTACTGAAACTGTTTTTCCTTACGAATTTCCGGCTCTTTCAGTTTGCCATACTGTGTGAGTGCGATTTCATAAATATTGAACTCATCGTCTTCGCTGAGATCACTAAACTTGGTTATCAAGTGCACCAGATGCTCTATGAAGTGTACCGCCATCAGCGAGCACTTGCCATCCTTAAATTCCCGCATACACTCCTCGTTGCGACCATTGGGATCGAAGATAAAGAACGAGTCAGAGCAACGTTTCCAGATCAACAAAAACATATCGCGTGATGTGAATATGCAGGCATTATATTTAGAGAAATACAACGAAAGGGCCTTGTACAGATTAGGTTCCTTCTTGAACTGACCCGTAAAGTGTATTTTAATTTGAACTGCTGCCTGACGTTCCTTTACTTGCGGTAATATGTCAAAGTCATTATCCGGCGACTTGTAATAATATTCCTTGCTCTTTTTTGTAAGGGCCACACCTCGTTTTAGTATGCTATCCATTGTGGCAGCTGTCCAGAAATCTGGATTCACTTGATAAGTTTCCACAAATGCAACTATAATTCCAGCAATTTCGCTGGGTCGAATAAAATAGCTGCCAGATGGGGTTATTTATTACTAGTATTACTTTAGTGACATGAAAATTAGTGACTTACACCTGACGATATGGTTCTTTTTTGGGTTCCGGATAGATATTTCGAGTGCCAAATACAATTTCGACCGTAAATGTTTTATCTAGTTGGGTGGGTATGAGATAAATGGTGGGTACGGCGTCGTGAGCTATTTTTGGTAGGACCTAACAGTATTTAGTGGTCATATTCGAAAGGAATAACAATTTTTATACAAACACACCGTATTTGGGTAGAGAAGCCTTTATATATTCTTCATCCATCTCAATTTCACGCTTCTGCAAGCCCACATTCCAGGTCCACAAATCTTGTGGACTGCATCCTTCAATGATATCGTAGGTGCGCAAGTTTTCACCCTCTAAACCCTCTTGAATAACACGGGGATTATACGATGGGAATGGCAACTCTTCCAGAGGTCCAACCTCAGTCTCATTTAAATAAATGCGACTCTTTGGGCGATTCAATTTAAGCTGCGTATGACAAAGGGTACAAATGAGTAGAAAATGAACACATTCAAAACATATTTGTGAACAATAATAAAATTCAAATACATACTATACTATATAATTTTAAATGTTATATTCCTATTTAGATCGGATGGGCTTGTCATGGAAAGGAATCTATTGCATTGTTCTTTTTATCATGTACCTAATTTAAATAAATTGTGTGTATTATTACGCATACGCCACGTATGTATGCCGTGCCTGTAAATTAGCTCCCACAGCTGCATAAACTTTTCAACAGAAGAAGCCATAAATAAGCTTGGAGAGAGGTTTATGCATTTAGCTGGTATATATATATATATATATATATATATCAGTCCATATGGTAAGTAATTGCAAATTCTGCTATGTGCTTTCACATGTCCGAGTTTCTCTCCTGTTGTGCGGTTCACAAGCTTTTTTGTTCGTTTTTTTTTGCCTGGCCACACAAACACATTTATGTGCGAGTGCGAGTTAATACGACATTTCAAGTTGCTAACGCTGAAAATAGCACACATACGCCATGGATGCCCGCGTGAACGCGCCTATAAAGACGTATAACTTACACAAACGTACAGAGCCCATATATACAACATTCTATGGTATATAGAGCTAAATATGGAGGCCGAACCCAGAGGCAATCCGTGTCGCACAATCCATGTCGCAACGTTATTGCGCCGGACTATGAAGTTAGTAAGCGACATAAAGTCAGCACGAAATGCCAACTAGACTGTCTAACTAAACAATCGACAGTCATTCTGTCTGTGTGTGTGTGTGTTGAGCGAGTCTGATGGCGTGTGTGAGTGCCTCTATGGCTGGCTGGCCACGCTGACGGCCACAAAACAGCGCATAGAGCAGTAAACAACGAACAGCGCTTAGTGCCACATCACGAATCTTATCGCAAGCGCACGAATGCCAGAATGCCAGCCGCAGCGGCAACAACAACACCTAACTAAACCACAAAAACCCGACAAACTCGAGCCGAGCGTAGGTCGGCTGCAGAACAAACAAGTCATCTAACCAAAAAAAAAAACAAAAACAAAGTGTATACGAAAATAAAACATCAGCAACAAGAGCTAGCTAAAAGCAACACAAGCAGCAACTAGCACTGGAATTGCCAGCTATAGCCAAGTGAGCGAGCACTTATAGCATACGAAGACGACGTCAATAAATACGAGTACGTTGTGCGATAGCAACAACAACAACAACAACTACACACACACACACACACAACCCTCTCAACTTTAAATGCCGCTGACGCGAGAGCTGGCAAATTGTCAAACAAGGTACGTAAGCATTACTATATGCATGACGCAAGAAAGGTAAGGTAAAAAGGGGGTCATGTTGAAAATATTGCAGGTGTTCCACATTGCATATTTATATATTAATCGATTAGCGAGCCTGCACTTAAGAATTCTCCTTAATCAAAAATTTTAAATGCACAAAATCAATAAAAGTTTGCCTAGATAAAATAAGAAGCAAGCCAAACAATTGTACTCGTCAGCTGCAGCCTGTTGTCAAGTTCAACAAGGAGTAAAGAAAGACACAAGCCACATCAGCACACTTGCCACTTAATAATATAAGCCACTGTTTGTTTGCTCATTTTGTATGTATAAGTAATGTAAGTGTGTGTGTGTCTGTGTTGTATGTATATGCACATGCCATTTAGATGCTGAAGTTGCATAAAAGCCAAGCACAACAAACACAAAAGAAGCCCATAGCATGCAATAATGACTTGGTGGTAACCAGGTGTGCGCTGTCACTTTTTGCTCACTCTTCTTTGGTTTTTGTTTTATTCGCAAGCAACTTGGCAAACTTGGCAAGCGAGCGGCCATAACACAACATAACGAACACACACACACATACAGACATAGAGTATAACAAACTGACATAGACAGCTGGCAAACAAACGACGTCAATGTAAAGCGCAATAAGAGCAATGGCAGATGCAGTGGCGTGGGCCATAAATATTGAATGGGTTACGGAGATGCGAAAACAGGGAAAACGGAGCCTGTTAATAAAATAACTGTTTTAATAGAAAAGGATCTTTAGTTGCTCTTAAATTCAAGTTTTTTTTTATTGAGCTATTAAAATAGCGTGTAAAGTGGCGCAGATAAGGCGGTTAATCTTAAAGGGGCGTTTATTATAAAACATTTAAACAAATTTAATCCATATCACTTTAATTTTTTGTGCTCTACCAGTAACAACATCTGCGAAGAAGAAGAGCTCGCTCATACAAGTTTTGTCTTATCTTTAGAAAAGTTAATTAGCTTAACGCCTCTCAGATATAACAACTTTTCAAAACTAACTACAACAGTTTCAAAGCAAAATGCCATATACAAATATCAAGTATTAATTATATTTTGGGATGAGTAATTTTAATGCCCGCTTACGCCTCTGACATAACATACAAATTAACAAAAAGGAAATGAAGAACGAAACATGTAAGTAACAAATAACAGCGAACAAAAATTAAACAGCAGCTATGCCGACAGCGACGCCAACGTCAACGTCGTTTGGCATAGAAACGAATGCAATGCGAAACAACCAAAACCGCAGCGACTGCAAATGCGTGTCTGCGCGAGTGTGTATGTGTGCGTGTTGGTGTTAGCATAGCAGCTGCTGCGTGCTCCTCGCTTTAACCGCCCTCCCGCAGAACTAGTTCACAACTGTTAGTTACTTAGCTTAATTCATACTTTCTCCTAATGCTTATAATGGCTTTTTATCCTAGAAATATTTTGATCGTTGTACAAATAAGTTGTATAACACGAAATAACAGTTAATACGAAACTGCTATCCCATTCTAACCCATGTAAGCATATAGGCAAGTATTAATTCGCTGGGGGCTGCATTAGCGCACTTCTGTTGCCACAAGAAAAGCAACTCGCACACACACAAACACACACAGAACACTCAAGCGCACGACAGGCAGCCGCCTGTGCATAGCGAACCGTTTTTATTTCATATGGCAACAGCAACAGCAATGAAACGTACGGCAAACCACCTGAAACCGAAAAAACAGTGCACAAGTGTTACTCAGCGACCAAGCACGCGTGTAAAAATGTCGCCCCGACAGCGGCAACAACAACAACAAAGGCACTCGTAGTAGAAGCACACACAAGCAATTGAAATTGAAAGCGAGAGAACTATTAACACCGCAAAGCAATGTAAAAACATAACAGAAGTGCTAGCAAAGATTAGGGCTTAATTGATGCACATTGCTAAATGCAATTTGTTACAAATGGTTTGTTTTCTATTTTCTCAGCATTAAAAGGAGTCGCACAAGCAGCAAAACGAGCAAACAAAACGTGCTCGAGCTCTCTTCACTTGCGCTCTGAGAGAGTAATAAAGATAGAGAGACAAGGCAAGGCAAGAACAGCGCAATTGGCTTTTAAGCAGCTGAGCTTTCATTTTGAGGACGCTGCGCAGCTGTTTTGCGTTGACGGAGACGAAGCAGACACAAAGAAGAAGAGTGAAAAACTACATTTGGCGTTTGTGTATCTCGGCAACTATGGACACTGCAGAAGCAGAACAAGTGACAGCAGCAGCATCAACAACCACAAAAAAAGGCAGCAGCAACCACAATAAAGGGGTAAGTTCAAATGTCTCATATGATTGTGTGTGTGTGTGTGTGTGTGAGAGTATGTTAACTTGGCCCTTAAGCTGGGCAGGGGTTGCTTTTGCTAATGGCAAAATTCAAAGCGCAGTGGCGCATCCTGTCAATTTGTTAGGGGGATTAATTGATTTTAAATAAAACATCTCATTTTCCCATCAAATTCATTTTTTTTTTCTTTTGTGTCAAGGCCAAGGGAAAAAAGCGTCGCAATGAGCGCAACATATTAACTTTCTATGAGAAAATTGCTGTTATACGTTACTACGATGAGACAAATATCTCACGAAATAGCCTGGCCAAAATGTTCCATTGCTGTACGACACAAATACGTCGCATACTGGAAAAGAAACGCGAGCTGCTGCAGCAGCTAGAGACGCTTAGCGAAACGGATGCCTCTATAATAATTGAGGAGATGACGCGCAAGCGTCGCAAATTTGAGATGAGCGCCATTAGTTTCCTTCTACACGAATGGGTGGAACGCTGTCGGCAACTACGCCTTGGCGTGACCATAAGGAATCACACACTGAAAGAGACGGCACTTAAGATGGCAGCGTTGCTTAAGTTGCCGGCATTTAGGCCATCCTATCGCTGGCTAAACCGTTTTCGTAGCAAGTACAAATACGAGGAGGATGAACTGGGCTACACGGGTACATGCCCGGTGATAAGTGAGCTGCCCGTGGAGCAGATCATAGTAGAGTTCAAGCAAGCGTTGCCCAACTTCATGCAAAAGGAACTCGTCGATATGGTTAATGATACTACGTTGAATATGCCAGCACCGGAGCTGGTTAATTTATCGAGCGATAATAGTGAAATATCCGACGGAGAGCTGGATGATGAAGGTGTCGAAATGGTGACCTGTGAGCCTAGTGTGTTGCCCTCACCAGCGAGCACCACAGACGGCGAGGATGAGACGCAGCAGGAGGATCCGCAAATTGGAGATCCGTCGCTTGGTGTGCTCATGAATGCTAGCACCTGCACGCTGCTGAGCAGCGTTTTCCCTCATCTGGCCATTATACATCAGTTCGCGCTTATGAACTCTGATGTGCAGGCATTGGAGCTGATCTCACAGCTGGGCGTGCACATGCAGCAGCAGGCAACTAATGGAAACTATCATGCACTAACGGTGTCTACGAATGGTGAGGCTACGCTGCCAACGCCAGAGTTGCCACCCGGTAGCATTTTTGCGGATATTGATGATATTGAATTAATTGAATAGTTTCTAAGACAAAGTTAAGATATTTATCCATAAATTATGTACAAAAAATAAAACAGCCTTTGCGTCTGCAGACTTCCTTCTATGTTCAAAAGACGTTATATAATCACTTACCATGCGCTTGTCGGGTACTATGATCATATCGGAACTGCATTCGGGTGACGCCAGCTGTGGCTTCACTTCCTTTTCCTCTTCCTCGCCACCATCTTCATCCGCTTCTTCCTCTTCGTTTTGAGCCATGGGACTGTTAAGCGCCACAAGATCCCTAGGACACGTTTTATCCAGACGCGCATCGTGCTCTACCAGACCAGGATCCCGTTGGCTGGCCAGAACACGCTCACGCATCTCGGCATGCAGTTTCAATTCGTCCGGCGTTCGTTGCGGTTTTACACACATGATCATGTCATCGAAGACATCGCAGCGTTTCCTCTGGGGTTTTGCAAAGCGGGATTCCTCGGCTTTCTGATGCAGACGCCGCAGTTCATCCTCAATGGTCAGAACATGAGTGATGGTTGAGTTGGGTGGCTTTTTTAGGCACACACGTTCACGTGGCGGACAATTCTCGACCTTCCACTCGGTGACGACGTTGTCACCCATATAGGTGCGCACAGCATCAGGGATTCTCGAAGGACTTGCGTCCGCATTAACCTCTACAAATTTTTTCAGCATTATGTACTAGAAATTTTGTACAATGCTAAATTAAAAATAAAAACCAAAAATTTTTTTCACAGTACGGTATGTAATTTATACGAAAAACCACACAGTATAGGTTTGAAATAGTTTTGTAAACTAACAAATGTAATTGTAAAATTTATGGCCTACTAAAAATTTTGAGCGCGTTTGAACGCATAGGCACTGCCAGACAGGCAAAAACAGATATAATTGTTGCACAGCTCGAAAATCGATAAGCCAAAAGTATCGCAATGCCGCCACACAAATCTATCGCGGTGCTCTGTTAAGCAGCTGTTGTGATTGTTTAAACTGTTAGAAAGTGGTTTTAATTGCAAATATGATAATTTAATTCAAAAACAAGTGAGGAACTTCATATAATAATACGTTATTTGCAATATTTGAAAGGAATTAAAAGGGTTTAATCTTTTAATAGCCTAGAGAACATGTAACGGCATCGGACACAAATAGTGCTGACTGTTAATAACAGCATGGAATTATGTTAAACTTTTGGATGCCAAAACATATGAAGAATAAGAGGAAGACGACAATGAACGAACAATAAAACACAATTTCAGAAATAAATAAAACAGAGTGTAAAAAATTGTACATTGCGCTGGAGATTTTTTGTCGCAGATGCAACGAGACAGCATACACACGTTGCTCTCTCGCTTTTAGTAGCAGTCGCAAATAAGTTTCACATCAGCAAACTATGAAAGTTGCCGATAATTCAACTAAATAACCAACGGGAAAAAAAGGCACAAAAATGTGGATTCAACCTAAGGAACTGCTGCTGCTGCCCTCAGCATTTTGGTGAGTCAAAAAAAAAAAAGAAGAAACCCAATACCCTAAGAAGATGTGGGGATGCTGTGCGCTACTTGTGCTTCTCCAGCAGCTTATTACATTTAAAGACTCCAACACACGTATACGGTTGATCTGCATGTGTTAGTTCTTTGTTGTTGTGTCTGTTGTTGTACACATTAAAAGCTGATAACTAATTGAGCAGAGTTCAAGTCTGCACTGATTCCAGAAGCAGCTGTGCAACAAAAGCAAAACTCAAGCTTCAAAAACAAATGTTCTTTTTTGTTCGCTCAACTGTTTTTTGCTGCGTAAAAACCCTGTACAGAACAAGCACACACACAAACACACTCAAGCAAAACACCAAACCCACACATGCAAACGCATCGTTAAGTTTTTTGTTTGTTTGTCCGATGCGATTACTGATTTCTCGTTTTTGTTGCAGGACCGCTGAAATGTACTCAAAGTATTTTGTACTGCAAAAACGTCGTGGACATGGCGAATCTAGGGGATTCGGCTCCATGCTGGTGGGCACCATTGACAGCGTGATGAACACCAAGCCGGCCCCTTATCGAATACTGCATCAGACACCATCCTCTGAAGTATCTTATGGTAGGTTTAAGCTCACACTTGCCGCACTCTGCACCTTATCAGCATCATGAGTTATGTCGTCAATTTTGAGTACAATATCAGCAATGAAGTGGGAGGGTGCCCTGTCGCTGACTCACTTGTATGGCACTGGGGCAATTTTAATTTGAATGCTGAGAATTTTTTGCTGCGTTATTTCGTGCGCTTATTTCGCGATAAGAAGTCAAAAAATTGTGCATATAATTGCCTATTCAATCTGTCAATCGACAAGAAAGGGGTGAAATTTAAGAAATGTATACGGGCTTGAAATATGTGTTTTATCAAGTTTTTAAGTAGGTCTTTACAAGATAAGTCGAAGTCAATAAACTAATTTAAATATTAAAACTGTAAAGATTTAATGTTCGTATCAAAATCAAATAGTCAAACTGTAAAACTAAGTATTTATAGAAAGATTAGATTAACGTAAACAAAACATGAATTGTCAGAAGCTTGGACACATTTCCCAAGTTCTGACGCACCAATACTGTATATGTGTCACTAGATAACTAAATGATAATGCCATGAAATAACACACATATTTATACTATTATAAGTGCATTAACCGATTTGCTTTAAATTAAATTAAAATCAATTAAAAGTTTAGTAGTTGAGAACGTAAGATTTATTATATTTTTATAGAGATTGCTATTGGCATTACACAAGATGAGATCGTCAAGGATTGGGAATGGCTGCAGGTTAATCTCTTCAGCGTGCTCAACGAAATGGAAAACGAGGATGAAGTGACAAACTTCACTATATGTAAAATACAATCACTGTTCACGCAAAATAATCAAGACGATGCAGGCGAATCGCCGGACTTTAAAGTGAAGACCTCACAATTTCGACAGATCTTCAAAATGTCTGAAGAGGAACGCCTCGTTAACTCTTATTCGGCTACGTAAGCTAATAACAAATGACTTTCAATATATCAAATTGTAATTCTTGTTTTCTTCTTGCAGCTATGTAAAGAATAAAATACCACGCCAGGGACAACTTTATATCTCTCTTAACCATGTCTGCTTTTACTCGTACATGCTGAGCCAGGAGATCAAGCGAATTATACGCTTCGCTGAGCTGGAGGACATTAGTCGCACTGGCAACACGATCTATTTGAAGACTACCAACAACATGACGTACAATTTCACACTTTACTTTAATCCCAATGAGGCGCACGATCTTATTGAGCAGCTGAACAAAATGGCCATCCAAAAGCTAATACATGACCCAGAGAGTCCTGTTGTGGATCACGATCCGTCGAACTATGCACGCTTTGGCGCTAAGGTTTCGAAGAAGCCTGTGCTGCTTCGCGATTTGACAGCACGCCAAAAGTCCGAGGAGTTTCGTGTATATTTTCGATTGCCACAAACTGAAATAATTGATGGCAAGATAAAAGCTGACATTTGGACACCCTACTCGAAGCGTTTTCATGCCGGCAACATTTTTTTGTCGCCCAATTTCTTTTGTTTCCGCAGCGATGTCAAGGATTTGGTCAGCATTGTGATCCCAATGAAAACTATTAAGGTAAGTTTTAAAGACTGAATCAGTTTCAAAGTGCATAATTCTAATGCGCACTTTATTTACAGAGTGTGGAAAAGAAGGATGATGGTCATCAGCGTTATGACAATCAAATTGTCATATTTACATCGGAGAATGTGCCTTTTATGTTTGCCAAAATTGTGGATCGCGAAGTGCTCATCTCAAAGATAACAGACCTGCTGTCGCGCATTCATATGTAAGTTAAGCTTTAGTTATTAATTCTTATCAATAAATAATATTTTGCAGACCCGTTAGTCGCGAACGCGCCAAGTACGATATTTCGTGGAGCAAACAGACTGCTTTGCTCAACACATTCAAGACACAGTTCAGTGCGGACATACAAAAGAAGCAGGAGATCAAAATGGCACGCTGGGAGGATCACTTTCGTGATTTTGGACGTGGCATTGCAATGTTCCGTACCACAGACGTTATAAACTTGATTGTGGAGGGAATACCGGATAAGCTGAGACAGGAGATTTGGTTGATCTTCTCGGGCGCAATACATGACAAGGAAATGAATCCAGGCCTGTATGAAGATTTGGTGGAGAAGGCTGCCTTAATAAAGGATTGCTTTGCACATGACGAAATCGATAGGGATTTGCCACGTTCGCTGCCGGAGCATCCGGCCTTTCAATGCACCGATGGAATTGGTGCCTTGAGAAGAGTCCTGCAGGCATATGCACTGCGTAATCCGCAGGTGGGCTACTGTCAGGCCATGAATATTGTTTCTTCAGTATTTCTATTGTTTTGCGATGAGGAGAATGCCTTCTGGATGCTGGCTAGCCTCTGCGAGAATCTTTTGCCCGACTACTACAAGGACAAGGTTGTGGGCGCTCAGATTGATCAGGGTGTGCTCAATGAGCTGGTGGAGACACATTTATCTGATTTGCATGAGCATCTGGAGCGTCTGGGAGTTATTAAAATGATCTCCATATCTTGGTTCCTCACAATTTTCATAAGTGTTATCAGCTACGAGAGTTCACTGCAAATATTGGATTGCTTCTTCTACGAGGGAGCCAAGATCATATTTATGATCTCACTGCAGATCATTGAATGGAATCGCGACAAGCTGCTCAACTGCCAGGACGATGGCGAAGCAATGCTGGTACTGCAAACCTACTTGGAAGGCATATACAATCCCGAATACCAGGTGCCGCCGTCCACGGACAAGCGTAAGATGGAGCGACCACAAACCCAAACAGTGCAGACACTCATCCACGAGGCGTACACCAAATTTGGCGAAGAGCTCACACAACAGCGCATCGAAGAACTACGCAACAAGCATCGTCGCCTCACCGTCCGACAGTTCGACATTGACAACGAGAAAACTATTGTTAAGGCTCATGTTCAGAATGTTTACTTTGAGCGCCCAGAGCTGCACATGCTGCTGAGCATCATACGTGAGGAAAAACTAACACTGAAATCCGTGCAGCAGCAACAACAGAAGGCCCAATGCCATTTGAGTGAGGCGCCGCAGTTGCTGCCACATCAACAGTCGCCCTCACGTGCTGGCGCCGGTGAAATAATGCCCGGCGGAGGCAGTGGTCGCCACGAGGCCTACTGTATCAACTTTGAGGTATTCCATACGCTCTTCTCAGAGCTAACGCCCTGGCGCAAGTGTGTCAGTGTTGACATTGGTGAAAAACTATTTAGGGTATGTCTGTAACCTTATCTCATCTAATAGCTAAAACTAATTTAATTCACATCCCAGCTCACCGACAAGAAAAGCACCGGCCAGCTGAACTTTGGCCAGCTGATTAACGCTTTGGGTTTGGTCTGTTCCAGCAAGAGCATGGAAAAATTAAAGTTGCTTTTTATATTGCATTTGCCTCCGCTGCTCTCAAAGGCGGAAATCGAACGTACTCGACGACCCCGTCCACGTACTAAAGATGATGCCGAGGAGGCTATCGAGGCGGAGGATTTCTTTGAGTAATTTATTTGGTTGTGGTTTATCTACTTCCTTTGCTAATTCTTGTTTTCTTAAAGCGAGGATGCATCGGAATCGATTGAGGCACTGCCTTCGCCATCAGACCACAACTTTGATGCCGACGACTTTGCGCTGATAAGCGCCACGCAGCATTTGCATAATCTGGCTGGCATTTCAGGCAACACCTTTATGGATTTAACGCGAACAACTCCGAATTTTTCGCTGAATTCGAATGCATCGTCGCTGGCGCAGCCTAACTCAACTTTCTATGTGGATTTGCCTGCTGCACTTCGGGGTACTGCAACTCGCACAGAAGCTGGGCAAGAGGACGACCCTGACTTCGGCCTACGCCAGCAGGGACGTTACGAATCGATTGACACATTTTCGGACATTTCAGATCTGGGCGCAGGCCGAATGACCCCGCCGCCGCAGGCATCCACATCAGCAGGAGCTACAGCTGCAACGGCTGGGGATCAAATGCTACTGAACGTTGAGACCATATCGAATTTCTCGCAGATTAGCGACTTGATCGCGGCCACACGCATCGAGAGCGCCGATTCGAATGCCACAGACACACGAAGCTTGGGAAGCCTCGGCTATCTGCTCGATCAGCCGGAGGAGGGCGCCTTCTCAACTGGTCGACATCGTTGTGTGCCGCACATGCGCAAGGGGAATTTCCAACTCTTGTGGCGCAGTATTATTGAGATCATGGGTTGTGTGCAGGACGAGGATATGCGACGTGCATGTAAGTGATCGGATGCCACTTAGGAAACTATTTTTAACGCTTTCTATTGGCAGATGAAAATCTCATCGAAATGGGAAACAGCAACATTAAGAAAGACCCAAGCGTGGAGAGCTTTACGCAGCTGAATTTGGGCGGCAGTGGTGATGAGGTGAGTGAAACTTATTTAAGAATTATCAACAGAATTTATTGTTTAATTTCGAATAACTTTAGCAACCCGATAGCAATGGAAACCCGACTACGCCTGCAGCAGAACCCAGCAGCACGACACGCTTGTTTGTCGCCCTCGAGGAGGAGCTGCGTCAAGCGAAACTGGGAGCTGCAACTGAAGCTGGCGCAAACGCACCGGCGACCACAACAAACAGCAGCGGCAGTAGCAGCAGCGTAAACATCTCGGATGCCTGGCACATATCCATCAATCAATTTATAGCCACAGCACTTACATGCGAATGCATCGTTAAAGCATTCCAGACGCGCACAAACATCGTAGAGCAGATTCAACACCTGCAGAAGAAGCGACGCAAGTGTTTGTCTACTAATTACAACTATTAAGTATCCCATCTGCAGTCCTAGCATTTCTCATAGAACCCAATGTATTAGCCATACAATGAACCTATACTGTGCAATGCGGCTTCAGCTTTTTCCTTGTGTCCCATTTTATTAATTATATATATTTTATACACAAATATATATAATGTTTGTAATACGATTATTATCCCCCGATTAGTTAAGTCAAATGTTTGTGAATATAGTTATATTATACCTATTATACATAAAAATGATACAAGTATGACTTATGTTGTGTGTCGGTGAGACATTTTATTTCAATATATGCACAAATATATATATATATATATCTATTATACTATATATGTATATACTATTTGCAAATTAATCTATTGTCTCCATACATTCATCCTGTATCTCCTTTGAATGACGACGAACCATCGCCGATGCTTCCTCACGTGCATGATCTGCGCTGCGCACCAGACACTCCTCATAGGTCCACTTGGGGAAGACACGCTTATAGAGATACATGAATGCCGTGTCGTAGGAGCGCAGCTGTCCATCAAAGTAGCACTTCATATGGCCGTGCGTACCCAGGGACTCCTTGATGTGACCCAAGCGACCGCATTTCGTGCGTAGTTTGACTGGCTTAAAGTACTCCACATCCTCCTTGTAGAAGAACATATATCGAATGGTCGCCGATTTTCGATTAATGCGCATCGGATGACCGCTAAGCACCACACGCTTAAGCACAACGCGATCCGGATTGCAAGAGAGGAGACGACCGCGAGCGACTAACGCCAGCGAGGAGTCGGGATTCACCTTAAAAGCAAGCACGGCCGAAGGAGGAAACTGAATGGGTGCATAGAAGGTGGCACACACCGTCTCATATGGGCGGAAGAAACGTTCAAACTGTCGGCAAGAATAAGCTGATTATGGTAACTTCTTAATGCAAGTTTAATTTACTCACCTTATGCTTATCGCCGTTGGTGTGTTGGCTGTAAATCGGATTGACAACGAAGCGTCGGTAGCCACACTGCACAATCAGCTGTTCCTTGGACTTGAGCGGCACATCTGAGTCGGGTATGCGTTGCAGGACAACGTTCATAATGCACATCTGATGCTCATGTGGCAACATGCCATACACAACAACACTATCTGCAATATGAGCGGACCTGAACGCATTCCAGCGCTCCTGCGGCACATTGATAACATGCAGAGTGATGTATAAGCCGGGCTGTGGTAAAATGAATAACGGTTAGTTTTGCAGTAGTAAAATATAAATGTTCAGAACTCACCAATATGCCCTCAAGTTCCCTTGCCTCTGCCAAAATACGACGCTTGGTGCGATCGAAATTCTTAAATTGGTAGATACGCGCATAATCGCTTGGTAGATTTTCCTTGACATCCCAGGGCGATGTGCGGAAAGATTCTAGGCCGCGATACTTCTGGAACCGTTCGTGTGCAGGCACATCGAGAGGCGTATCGATCTCGTCGGGCCATAATTGATCGGTGCGTGCCTGTTGAAGCTTCTGCAGGGATTCACGCTCCTCCTGGAAATCCATTTGCTGATCGTACTTTTCGTCATTGACAGCTGCCTCCGAGGATACTGAAACGCTGTCCAAATACTCTTCTGTGTCAGAGTCACGTTTCTCGAACTCATCCTCAAAAGATTTATTATCACAGGACATAAAATCTGCGTCTTCCTCCTCGTCATCATCCACGTCATCATCATCATCATCATCACCTTGATCTTCCACTTGCTCCACATCGGGAATCCATGCAGCCTGGTATTCACTGTAACCCTTGGGCACACGTTTGATTAGCTTAGTTCTCTTGGTTTCCTTTTGTGCGGCTTCGATTTCTTCTTCTGTAGGCCAAGTTTGCTCCGCATCCATTGGATCGGGTATATTTTCGCTCTGCAAAGACGTTTGCTTCTCCGGATTGCTGCGAGCAAGCAAACGCACTTCGGCTGTCTCTCCTTCGCGAATCTTGTCCAGCTTGTATGGATCTGGCGGAGCATCTACGTGACCGACCTGAAAATCTCCCAGGCCGGGAATATGCACCAATCCATTTACATTAAGTGATTGTCCGCGCATGAAGCCTTGTACCTTTAAAGTGCCCATACCATCCCCATTGGAAACATATTCCACAACATCGCCAAACAAGTTGGGACGGTTATTGACGTTGTGCAGCACTCGTTTCTTCTGTCCACCAATGCGTCGCATCACATTTAATGCTTCCGGGGCGGTGTCCAGCTGCATGATCTTCTCCTCCGGTAGCAGTTTGCCAATGAATTTTTGAGCTGCTTGCTTTGTGGTGGTGCGACGCTTTGGACTTATGGATTCCAGATCCATAAGCGACACCACTGGCGTTGGTATGCCCTGTGCAGAAATCATGTTGAAAATACGTTGGCCCCAACGGTCGAAGATCTCATCGTCGCCAAAGGCAGCCGATGTCAGCATCAGAGTGGTATCGCACACTTTTAAATAGTCCAGGACGAGAAGCTCATTGCCACGCCCAGTGGGTGGAGTGACAAAGGCAAAACGTTGCTTGAAACGGGGCATGTTCATGTAAACAGTACCACTAGGCGACCGTTCCACAACAATTTCGCTGTCACAGCTTTCGAGAATGGCTAGCGCAGAGTTGACATCGATCTGCTCGTGCATTGGCAGTAGGCAAATCAGAAATGGAGCAGTATTTTGGCCACCCAGCTGACGTTTTTGTTGCAGAACCTCATCACGTTTGTTTTTGCGCAGCTGGTTTGATTGATTGCGTCGCTGTTCCTTGCGTTGCTGCTGCTTGTGCTTGTGGGTGATAGCCTTGAGCCCCACTTTGCCTAAAAGTAAACAATATTAAAAATTTATCTTGCACTTGTTCAAGACATTTTACACACACCTTTTAAGGCATTATCGATGGCACCTTTGGAGCGATGACGACCAGTTTTGTGGGCTTTGTTTGTTTGCTTCAGCGGGCCAGGCCGATGAAATGCATGATCCGCCATGTTTGGCTTGTTTATAATCGCAATTTACAAAGAATACACGAATATATTCACACTGCTTTATTTTTAAAACGAGCTAAGCACATGTTTCTATGTTCGTTATCGATTTCTTGATATCGATTAACATTTTCACTGTGTGTGGCCACACTCAGATAAAACTGTTGTAAAATATGCATTAGTGTTGGTAAGCAGCAGCTAAAAAAGCGCGTAAGTTCGAAATTTATTTTAACACGAATTTAATTTTTAATCCCTTGCGATTTAACATGTTTGAGGTGCATAGAATTTAGTTGTTTAGTGCGCAGAAGAAGTAAGAAGGTAATCGATTAAGCGGCTTACTTCAATATTTACAAAAAAAAAAAAAATTGACTTAAGCACAAAATGAGGTCAAATGATACTAATTAAAAAAATAGGAAATAATAAAAATAGAACGAATGCATATTCCTCAGAAAGTGTTTCATTTTACAGCTAAACATAAATGAATGCATTTGAAATGAAGTTTCAAATGAAATGAAAATAATTGTTAATTGATTGGTGTTCTTAAGGTTTTACACTACAGTCGGTGCTTAATTTTCGGGTAACTTTGCTTGATTTATGTAGTAGGGCGCCTAATCTCATGCAGTTGTCAGTGGGCACTTTGGGTTCTTTGGGGGCCGCAGCAATTAACACGATTCGACGCGCACACAACGAACAACGGAACACTGAAATGGATATCAAGTGGCAAAGAGCAAATAGCAGAAACCAGAAACCAGTATCCTTTAGGATTTTCCATTTTGCCGCGTCGAGTTGAGTTGTGTCGAGTCTGAAATATTGGGCAAGCGATTTGACATATTGCCAACAAAGGAACTCATTATCTGTGTATTAAATGGAACAGGACCCCAGTCGCTGCGCTCGGCTTATGTGTATCGCGCTTATAAAACACATTTATCATAACTAATCCTTTGGGGTTTTGGTTGCCAGGCCGAACAGTTCTGGCCCGCGCACAGCCTCCGACTTCACCGATAACACTTTGAATAATAAATAAACACAACAAGCAAACACCAAAACATTTATTTTTTTTTAAATGGAAATGGAAACGGGAGACAGACAAAGGTTTTTAAATGCAAACGATTATCACATAAGCAATATAAAAATGGTTTCACAAAAAACACAAACTTGGCTCCAACTTCGGATTTTTAGGCAAATATCTTTTGGCTCTGGCTGTGGCATTTGCCCAGCATATTTATTAGATCCTCGTCCTTCTCATTTTAAATAGCCAGCGACAGGAGCAACACTTGCCACCGATTGACTAGCGTTTTGCCATTTGGCAGCATTTAAATAAAATCTACTCACACTAGATGGCAAGTAAAAAAGTTGTTGATGGCCCCAAGCTCCGCTGGCTATTAAAGCCAATTGCCCACAAAATCATGGCCGATATCATAATTGCTCTTCGTGGCTTTCGTTTTTGTTGCTTCTGTGGCTGTTGCTTACTACTGTTGTTGTTTTTGTTCTTTGGTTAACTTCGGGCCAAGCGCAAAGTGGGCCTCGGGCTTGCCGCATGTAAATTATTTGTTGTACTCTGTTTAGTTTGAATGTGTGGAAATGTATATTTGGTTTTATAAGGGTTACATCCGAAGTAAGTTATATAAAATCATTTGGTAATAAGCTAACCATTTTTAAACATACCTCGAAATTTTTTCGTAATATTCACAGACTTTTATAGAGTATCTCATAAGTAAGAAAGTTTCTCAAAGCTTGTGGAAGCGGGGGTGTTTTAGCAAGGGGGTGCGGTAGAAATAGCAGCTGTGATCAATTTTAACACTTGTTGTAGCATTGTGTAGCAAAAGTTGTTGTTTCACAATTTATTAGAAAAACCTTGCGGTTGTTTTGTTCCGGTTTTTGTTTCCTTTTCTTTTTTTTGCATGCGTGGCTGACGATGCCATAAATGTCTCATGGCGGTTGCAACGCATTTTTATTGAATGTGCGGCCTGGGTTATGTGCGACATGTTGTATTTACAGCAACATCAAAAAAAGCTAGTTACTATATTAGCCAACATTTAGTGCATCTCCATCTCATCTGCAACTGCAACTGCTTTGATGTTATGGCTCATGCACTCTTCGCTTTTGAATCTGCGCCAAGTTAATTAACACTAACGGCTTGATGGGGCATGAGCACATCTTCAATGCTAATGAAACGTTCGCCTCGCCGCATTCTCGTAAATTGCATTGTTTATCTAGAAGCGGAGAGTCAGCTTTGTGCTGGCTCTCCGCCAGCTGGACAGTTAACGGGCTGCAAAATACTTTTTGGGCTCATGGGCTAATGACAAGGAGCAAGCAGGCAGGTTGTGTCAGATTGTGAGTTAGGGGTGTGTCATGTGCGAAGAATTTTTGCCATATGGCAGCTTGGTAGGCAAAAGCTAATGCTATAGCAAGTCATTGGTGCTGCTGCTGAGGAAATGATGATGACTTTTAAACTTTCTATTAAACTATAACAACGATGATAGATGAATAATAAAAGAATAAAATACATAATAAAAAAGTTTCTTCCTCCGTTTTTTGGCATCTTTGGTGACAGCGCCTGTGTAACACTGTGAGTGAAACTTCGGCGGCAAGTCAAGAGTCAGCCTGCGTCTATATAGATAACCTCCCCGTCAGAAACTGCAAAGAAATGAGCAAAACGTTGCCATATTTGCCCAACATACGCTTAGCAGACGGGAACAGTTTTTTGCCCGGGGCGATGTTGCAGACTGAAGAAGAGTGATGCTGCTGCATTGGCGGTGAGTGCGTGCCTCGCATAAGTTAGTCTCTGCTCTCCCCATTCAGTTCACTTCTTCAGTCCGCATGCCATTTCATGGCTAGCCGGAAGAGCGCAGGCCGACTACAGCAAATGGCATCGAAACCAGATTGATGAGTTTGTTGAAAAATGGCAAACTTAAACAATAGTTTGACTCAAAGATAAGAAATGGCAAACGCAAAATAAATACTACGCCCAGGAATTAACAACGATATGTGGCTCCATGGTATATGTGTACAAACTTGGCCGGAAAGTTGAACTAACGTAAAGTAGACAAAGCAAAGAAATCAATAGGTACACGTGATACTAAATAGTAAAGTTTTATTTTAAAAACAATGCATTATTGCAAAAGATCGATTTGTGTACATTTTAGAGGTTATTTCAGTTTTCAGTTTTTTTGCTGACCTTTTAAGTTTTTTTTTGCTGTACTCATTAAGTTGTGTCAGGTCATATATTGATTCGAGTTGAGTTTTGTTTAGTTGGCCAAGCTAGAAATGTTACATAATCAGAATTTGGAAGCCGTTGCTGTCATACTGCATGCTAGTTACAATTGTGAAACTTTTTCCCGAATCACAATGAACTTTGTCAACAAGAATAAAAAGAAGAAGCTGAAGAAGAAGCGGAAGGACAAGTTGTCAAAGCAATTGAGCAATTGCTATCGCATTATCAATGCATGTGCGTCTGTCGTAACAGTGCCCGTCATCTTCTACTTTGCTCGGTTGCGACGATTTCTCAAGAAACTGATTATAACTTGGCCGTTCCTCTTTGATTTTTACATGTGCACTTTCCTGGTTTTGGTGGCGGTTTATTACTTGCAGAGGCTCTACTGTTACCTACAGAAAAAAAGGTTATGCTCGATTAACTTGATAAATATTAGTTTTATGTTCTAATTAGTTTCATTTGTTTTTGCAGCTTTGGAGTAAAAGTCGCTTGATGTTGGAGATAATGAAAATTATGATGATGATGATGGAGATGATGATGGAGATGATGATGGAGATAATATGCAAATCATTTAATCAAAATGTAAATGCAAATGAAAAAATTAAAATGTGCTCATAAAAATTTTGGACCCTGTGAATGAGAGAATGTATACATATATATTAAAGCAGCAAAAAAGGGCAAGCAGACATTTTGTAAATATTATTACAACATTTTTTACCATTTGTTTGTACTATTTTTTTTTTTGCACAAGTTTTTCTGTTTGTGTGTGTGTGTGTTTTAGCATGAGGGTCGGTTTGTATTTTATTATTTTTGCTGGCTGCATGATAATAAATTTGCATTTAAATCACCGCCGCCTGCCACCGCCACCGATGCCCAGACGATTGGCCGCGCTTGTCCTGGGTTTTCATTTTTCGTTTTTGACGGGGTGTGTGTGTATTGCGCGGTCCACATTTTGGGGCAAGTGAAACAAAAGCAGCGACTCGGAGACACAATATATGCACAAACACAACATTATTAACCACAAAGTGTCACATGATTTTATTTGGCTCGTTTCCGTGCATTTTACCTGCAGCTTTTTGTGCTGCACTTGCACCAAACCTCAAAAACACAAGTCACACGAGTCAGGGCGACGGAGACACCGTCACAAGGGGCACACACACATACACAATAGGACTTGCTCACTTTTATTTTTGGGCAGACTTTCTGTCTGATGTTAAACGCTGATAAGCACAGCAAAGGACATTTACAAAAATAAAATAGCTGCTTGGAGGCACTTGTCTTGGACTTGCAACTTGTCTTGGACTGGGATTGGGATTGCAAAAGTCCTTGTCCGCAGTTAGCATTGCAATGCAGTGCAGCTAAGAAAGTGCAACTGGGGGATTGCAATCGCCGTAAAGAGCGGTCCCCGCAAACGGGTTCTTAGGGAGGGGGGAGGGGGGGGGGGTGGTGATTGGGGACTCGTCGAGGGCAAAATTGAAGTGCAACTAAAAGCTGTGCAATTTTGTGTTGCCTAACCGAACCCGAACCAAATCAACCAGCTCCAGCTACTAGCCAGCAAGAACGACATCGCATATTTCAACAAATTTTTTACTGCACTTTTGGCTTTTGCATTGCACGGTTGAGTTTGCCTCCGCTCTGTTTTGCTGGATTGCCGGTTTTTACCAGCCAGCCAAAATGTCACTGAAACAAGCAAACGGAAACACTCGAAAAGTATTTTGTTTGTTATGCTAAAATTTAATGGCACAGGAAGTCGTATTAAAGACAAGTCCCAGACACAGACAAAAAAAAACTGCAAATAAAAACTAAAAACATTGAAAAATTTAAATTTTTTTGCTCAACCATTCTGTTGCGGCTCTCAAAAATTGCATTTCGCATTATTTTACATATATTTATATTCATTTCACGTCTGATTGATTATTGGCACCCGATTGAAATAAATATATATTGTATAATTCTGACGAATTTTTATTTTTGTTCGCCTCTTTTTTTTTTCCCTCGTAAATGCCAATGTTGATTTTATGCAAATTTTCGCATGAGTCCACGCATTACAACAACAACAACAACGAAAAAAATGTACAGAAAGAGTGAATAAATTTAATTTTATTGTTGAACTTTAATTATCTGGCATTTATTGTCATACACTGTGGTGTAATAAACTCGAATACAATCTGTGCGACAGTCAACATAATAAAAATCTATGGAATCTGTTTCTGCTTTCTTTTTTTTTTACAACGCAAAAGCTAATAAATGTTGCATAATAAGTATGTTGGCTTAATAAAGAAAAACTAATGAAATGTTATTATTCTCATTGTTATTAAGCGAACACAATAAAAGTCCTTTTTGGATAAGAAGTAATGAATGCAACGAAACAAGAAGGAAAGTAAAGTTTTCAGCTTTAAGGAGCTGATTTTGTGTTTGCTTTCGTTTCGAAAGGGTATTTAAATTTAATGGAACAATTATGTGTTGTTTCCAGTTGGTTGTCAACTGGCACATATGGCATTGATTTTTACGCAATATATCAATATATGTTGTAAATAAGACATTTTCCATTTGGTGGCTTATGCACCTGTCACATCTGCATAAGTAATCCCATATCTACCTCCTTGTACTCATTCTTTTGTCTCTCCCTCACACTGCTTATCTCTCTTTCCATTCTCATTGATTTTGGTATTCAGTTGAGCTAGTTGGAGACAGTGCAATCGCAATCGCAATCGCAATCTGGTGCTGCAACAATTTGACACATTGGAATCGGAAAGTCAGTAACAATATACACAAGACGCAGCCAAGTCAGACTTCAACCTAGAACGACAGAAGACAAAGCCTCCAAAACTGGTGACATTGATGAGGCGACGGCAGCTTTCCGGGTCGCGGACACATGCTGTACGAAATTGAGTCTTTTTGGGTGTCAGGCTGCATTCACAATACTACTTTCATACCGAGTAGTACCGGATATAAAGAGTGCTAGGAATGGGGGCGCAGAAGGAAAAAAGCGGTTGCTCCCAATTTATTTGGGAGCACGTGCTGCTCGTCATTTAAGAGTTTTGTCTGCACTTTCGTTGCTGGAATTTTAAAATATATATTTTTAGCTTTTACTTTTTCTTTTCCATGTATTTGTTTTCGGGTGTGACTGTTAACAAAAAAGACACCTCTAGAGACAAAAGCAAATATTCGATTTGGGAGTGGAGCTCCCTATGCCATGGTCTATTCATTTTAAATTTTGTAGGATCAATTTGAAAATTGATTTAAATTCGAAGTGAGCTAATATCATTTTTATACCCTAAATACATTGAAAATGGGTAAAATGGGTATAATGGTTTTGTGCATCGATCTCAGAGACTATGAGAGCTAGAGACTCCAGATTTGGAACATAAGCTCACATAATCCCTAGGCAGTACAAGTTTGTTTTAAATTTCCAATAACTCTTCCCGTTTCCGATATACACATGTGATCGATACCAACAAAATCTTGAATTTGGAAAACTTGATGCAGTTCGAAACATTAGACTAAATAATGACAATCTGTGAAATTGTTATTGAAATCGGTTGAGAAACACTGGAGCATTGAAGTAAAGAAAGTATGCACTATAGGCGTATACACACACACATACTTGCAAGCACTAACTGTACGCGTAAAGTATTGGGTTCAGGGTATAGTCTAGTGGGGAGTTCTCGACTACATCCTCCTTACTTGTTATAATTGTATAATAAGTTTAAGGGAAGGTTTAACTAGGAATGGGTTAAGCTAATGAAATGGAATCTTTGGCGATTTATTATCGTTCGCTTACTTTGAAACGTTAGAGAGATCGTAGCTTACTTTGTAATCAAATATTTTTTAAGAATTTCACACTATATTCTTGCATGCATTCTGCTTTTAAGTTGGATCATAACTTAAGAGTTTTGCACTTTCGTTGCCAAGCATTTGTTTCAAATGTTGTGGTGTCAACTGCCTCTGCATAGCTTTTACTTTTCATTCCCTTTTTGCTTTCACATTTGGCATGTGTGTGTATAGCCGCAATATGACTGTTGCTGTTGCCCGCCAACAAAGTACACCAAAGTGGTATGCAACATTGTTGCTTCCACGCAGCATTCAAATGCGGCGGCATTTTGTGCTTGTTTCTTTATTTTTGCGTTGTTTTTGTTTTGTTTCGAGTGGTTTCAAGTTGCTTGCCTGCCAAGTCTCTGGGCATCATTTCCACTGGCTGCGTTTTATTTCGTTTTACTTGTTGTTGTTGGTGCTTGTGCTTGCTTCAGCAGTAATTTGGTATGCCTTTTGTTGCCTTTCTGCCAGCTAGTTTGTCTGTTTGTTTGTGCTGCAAAGAGAGGAAAAATAACAACAACAAAAAACTATTTGCGCTTTTAATTTAAATTGCAAATTGTATTCAAGTGTATTCAAGTATTCAAAATTTAATCAAATTGCTATATGTTTAAAGTCAGAACAAAACGCGTGCAAATAAATGCCGACAGGTTTTGTGCCACAGCGAAAATGTACTTTATCGAGCTTCCCCTCCCTCCTTTCTCTTACTCATTCTGTGTGCAGCGCTTTAACACTTGATGCCAGTAGAAATTTAATTGACTGTGTTCCCTATACACACACACACACATTCGCCTACTTTGCGTGTGTGTGTTCGTGTTGACTTGTTTGCTGGCCATTATGGCCAGTCTCAGCCCGTTGACATCCATGTTGATGCTGCTGTTGCAATTACCATAAGGACCTGGAGCAGGATTTTTGCCCACTCTCTCTCTCCTGCTGCAAACGAGTTGCGGGCAAATGAGTTGTAAATAGCTGACGCCCCGGCCAAATTGTTTAAATTGCTAAATAATGACAGTCATTGTTGCACACATACTCACACACACACGGGTATATATATATGTGTATATATATATATATATATATATGTACTTGCATGTTTGCTTTTGTTGCCGGAAGGTATAAAAGTATTGCCTAAAATGTGGCAAACGAGTTGAGCAAATGCTGTCGCTCAAGTGTGCATACGACACGTTGTACTACAAGCGGCGGCCAACGTTTGTTGCGGTTGTAGTTGTAAACACATGCACACGCACACCCACACCCACACCCACCCAGACACACATACGAAAGCACCCACTCGTAACGTTAAAGATAACAAGTGTCGAGCAAACAAAGGCTGTGTTTGATGAGGGAGGGGGCGCATTCGTTTTTATTCCTATTTTAAATGTTTTTGTTGCTGCCATGTTTGAGCGACAGCGAAAGAACATCGAGTGGGTTTGAGTTTGCTGCTGCTTTTGTTTTGAACTAATGCGAACGGACATCAAACGTGTTGTAGCTTGAGGCTATTCCCCTTCTGGGTTGGTTGATCTCCTCGTATAAGTTGCGGCTGCCAGCGAACCTTTTACCGTTCTATCTTGAAGTTGTGTTTGAGCAGCAACAAAAGGACATCAAGCACGTCCTAGCTCGAACTTATTTCCCTTTTTTGCTTTTCTGCGACTACTTCTGTGTTGAAGCCGTTGCGAAGAACATCGAAAATATTTTAGCTCAAGCTACTTCCCCTATTTAAGGTTGCTGCTGCTGTGTTTAAGCCGTTGCGAAGAACATCGAACATGTTTTAGCTCGTGCTACTTCCCCTATTTAAGGTTGGTGCTGCTGCTGTGTTTGAGCGGCTACGAAAGGACAACGAGCGTGTTGGATTAAGCAGTTCTTTACCAATGAGGTTGCTGCTTGTGTTGCTTGTGTGTTTGAGGGGAACAGCTGCGAACGTACCTCGAACACAACTTAGTTCGTGCTTATGCCCCTGTTGTGGTTATTTCCGCTGCGAGCACGTTGCAGCTTGAGCTTATGTTCGAGGTCCTGCGCTGCGAACAGTAATCATGCTCAACGCACAGTTGGCTGTCGTCCTGCGGCAGCGGTAGTTGTGTGCGCTTGACTAACCCTCCAAAGGATCAAACAGTAGCAAAACATCTTGTGTCTCCTGGCTGATAAGAATTAAGTGTTTTGTGAGTGCAGTGCAACCAAATATAATTTAAAAAACTAAGGCAGATACTTGATAAAAATAAAAAAACGTTCCAAGCAAAGACGGCAGAAACAAAAACCAAGAATCAAGTATAAATTGAGCCTAGGGAAGTTAAGGCTTATTCACACACACAGACACATACACAAACACCCACTTACATGAAGAGTCAGTGTTAAAGTCTGGTGTGTGGCCTGCAAATGACTTGTTCTCCACTTAAACTGTTTTTACTCGCTCTGTCATATATTATATCTTTATTTTTTTTCCTTTGCTGATTCTTTGGCATTTAACGCGTTACGGTCATTGCAAAGTGTGGACATTATTGTGGCCAAGGGAAATGCTGACACTTCGCATACTTTCCCCCCCTCACTACCTCCCACCAACGCTCCGTCCTCTATAGACAACTTGCCATATGTTGCCAGACTCTGTCAACTGTGTGTGTGTGCGTGTGTGTGTTTGAAACTTTTGCCGTTGGCTCTTTTTAAAAGAAAGCCGCAAAAACACTTTGCCTGCAAATGAAATGTCCATTGTGATAATTGTTGTTACTGAAGAACTTTTTGCCGTTTTGTATTTATTGAATATCAAGTGGGTAAGTATTTAAGTTAAAAGTGGCTTACAGGCATATCGCTCAATTAAGCCACATTCAATATTCAATTATCATACATACATACATATATATATATACATATACATTACGTATGCGTAATTAAAAAGCCGATGACAACTCTTTCTCTGTTTCTTTATGTTTCTGTCTCTGTCAGCTGTATTGCAATTATAATAAATCAACTCAATTAGCGCACAAGCACAAACAATCACACACACATACGAATACACAATTGCATCTAGTGCTTTTGTTGATGTATTGTTACCATCTGAGCAGCTGACACTTTTCGCAAACATTTGACGGCAAGCTTTAATATTAATTATGTCGCCAAGCTAAGCCACTCGCAAACACACACACATTCGCACACAAACTCATGATGCATTCACACACACGCATACACACGTACACTGCCCTATCGCCACTTCCGAATTTGCAACACTTGTGGCAAAGTGGCACCTCATTGCTTAGCCGCTGCAAGGCAATCAACTGAAACTTTTGCTTGTGATTACGTCGCATACAACCAGCACGGATCTGTGCATCGTCCTCGTTCGTCGCGGCTCTTCGCTCTGTTGTTGTTATAACATTAATTACAGTCCAGGTTTACTCCGTTTGGTATTTGCTTGTTTGTTGCGGCACTAGTCAGTCCCACAATGCTGTCAGCTAACTGCCAAATATTTGGCAAGACAAATGCTAAATGGTTTTTTATTTTTTGGCTCACAACTCTCAGCTCTCGGCATCTCTGCAGCTGTTGAAAATCAAGTGAAATTGCAGATTGAATTACGTGTGCTTCCACCCGCCTGCCTTTCGCCCTTGCGGTTTGTTCAAATTTGAAAAGTTGCAATTTGGTGCGCGGCTGTCTGTCACCTTGTCAGTCAGGCTGTTGATGCTGCATTTGTTACACAAGCACACACACTTACAAATACCAACATCACCTGACATTGTTTGCTCTGCGGATTTGCATTGTGGTTAGTTGGCGGCGCCGAGTCTAAGGCAAGCCACAGTTTGTTTGTGTTGCACGGCACCAGGCAGGCAGCCATTTTATATATGTGGGCACGACGGGCAGCTTAATGGCCAACCCAGCAAGCTAAATAAATGCTTTCTATAATCAAATGGTAATGCAGTCAACCCCTAAGCCCCAAGCCCCAGTCGGTGTTGGAGTTGGAGTCTGTGCCTGAGCCTAACTTTAGCAACGTTGTGATACCAAAAAAGCCAGCCAAGCGTCCAACCTTAGTCAGTTAGACGTGGCAGCCACAAAGGCGCAAGCGAGGCGGGCAGGGCCGGTGCAAGGGTTGTCTGTTAGCCTTCAAGTCAAAGCCCGGCAGCAGCGTCTTCTCTTGTTTGAAGTAATTACATTGTTCGCAGGCATCGTAAAGTGGAGTGAAAGGCGTTAAAGTGTTAAGTTGCTTGTTAAATTTTTTTCTTGCTCCTTCTGCTGATGCTATTTCAACTATGTTCCAGCTACGTGGCAGTTACCACCTTGCTTGCCACGCGATGCAGCTACTGAAGCAATGTTGCTGTTGTTGGCTGTCCGCTTTTGTTGTGGCTTACAGTCGCGTCTGATTAATGAAGCGTAGCTACGTAGCCGGATTAAGCGTCTTGGCTGCTGCTGCCTGTAATTAAGTTGAGTGTAGTATAAATAACTGTATTTGCTCAGCAACACCGTCCACACCGAGGCTGTAAGAGATAGAGACAGAGAGAGATAGAGAGAGAGAGAGAGAGAGAGATAGAGAGAGAGAGAGAGAGAGAGAGAGAGAGAGAGAGAGAGAGAGACTGCTGTGAAATGTTTAATTAATTTTGTTATTTTAGCTAAGTATGGATAAGTACGCGGGCAATGGAAATTGCTTGGGACATTACGCGCCCAAAATCAGTCAAACGTTTCCCAAATAAAAGTTGAGCAACTAAGACAAAAGCAGAGTGGAACTGTGTTAAATGTTTGGTATAACTTTTATCCATGACGAATTTATTTTTAAAACATTACACTTGAAGGCTGAGAAGAGCTTAACGTTTTCAACAAATTTCTCTATAAAATAATTATTTGAGTGAAGTTGAATTTTAGTCAAGTTTAATGATGCAGCTTAAGCTAAATACTTAACAATATTAAATTTATATTAATTCCTGTAAAATTATTCAACTTTTAAACTTTCAAATATTTGAGTAAAAAAAATGGGTTGCATACTTATGAGTGCTGTGATTAGTTCACATAAAAAATGAATACACAAAATAACTGTTACAAATGAGCTTTATTGGCGTGTTGGTGCGTGAATGATTTGCATTGTGTGATTATAAAAATTATATTTAAAAACACCTAGTACTTTTATACGAAAGTACTAAGCTGCACATGTATAGTGGTCATAGTGGTGGTGTTTGCATTTATTAGTTGTATAATTACAATGTGAAATGTAAATTATAATTTGAGCGTATTAACTTTTGCCGCTTGTTGGTTGGCTGTCATGGCCAATACGCATAAATTATATTTTATATATTTTTGTAGCAGCGATTTGTGTTTATTGGCAAACAAGCGTTGACATCGCTGACCCTCATCCAACGCTTTACTGTACTTAATATACCATATAATTTATATATATATATATATACATTATTGCAAATAAGTAGGTGGCACGAATTTAATCGCACATTATGAAACAAATTGTATAATTGCAATTAGATTTATGATCGTGTTACAAAAAATGCAATTTACTGAGTCGAAATAACGCCCGAAATGTAATAACGGCTGATGTAAAAGCTTAAATTCGGAGGTTGATAGGTGGAGCGGGGGATTGAAGCGAAAAGAAATGTGGGAAATGGCCAAAACAGCAACACATTATTTTTACAGGATTTTGCCAACAATGCACTGGCAACAAAAACCAAAAAAAGAGCGAGAGAGAGAAAAATAAAGCGACGCCCTAAAACTTACACGAAAAATGCTATAAACAGATAAGAACTTACACACGCCGAGACAAAAAGGGTAATGGAGCTGGGTGGAAAAGGTGTGGGTGGTTGGATGGGTGGTAGGATGGAGGGTAGAAATAGAAAGCAAGCAAGAAAGTTGGCAACTGGAAAGTCAAGTTGCGCTCACGCTATTTATAGCCAACGTGGGCTTTTGTTTTCGATGGCCTTTTCATTTGCAGTCAACTGCAAAACACTCACCAAAAAAACAAAAAAGCAGTATAAATAGAAACGAAAAGAATAACGTGGAAAATAAAAACACAAAACCTCAAATGAAGACCAAGAATAAAAATAAAAGAATCACCAACCCCTCTTAGGGGAACCAAACAACTTTGCCAAATCGTCGTATGACAATGGAAATGCCATTGTCTGTGTGTGTTCTACTTTTTTGTATTCTGTTTTTGCCATGCTGTTTACTGTTGTTGTTGTTCTCTAGTGTGACTGCATTCGGGCTGGAAAAAATGCCCAAAGCTCTCTCGTGCGTCCACGCTTAGCCACAGAACAGTCAAATGGCCGAAATGCCTCGAGTAGGTGCTTAAAACTGTCAAATCTACAGCCGCACAATTTAAACGTTCAATTGAACAACGTACCCAACAAACCCACCAAACCACCCAACCACCCAACCATCCATCCATCCATGCATCCATCCGACAGTAGCAACAGCTACAGTTAAGCTGACGTTGCTGAAAAATATTTCGTAATTATTTTGCATGCAAAGTGTGGATTTTCCAATTTTCACTTATCAAAGCGCACGCGGCCAATATGCAAAATGGCCCTGACGAAAAAAATGCTTGAAATAACAGGCAGCAATGCAGTTGTGCAGTAAAAGCGACTATGTTATACCCTGTTGCAATAAATTTAAAATATTTTGTGCTTAAGCTACTTAAAATTCGACAGAAATACTTGTCGATTCTGACCTTTGAATATATTTCAACAAGATATATTAGTTTCATTCCGTTTCGAATAGTGTTTAAAATGGTTGGCAACCCCTTCACGGCCAAGGGTGTGCACTGTGCATAAATCAACAACTATGTTTGTTGTGCGGACGAAAGTTTTTAGCCTTTTTACTGTTTTTTTGCTCCACTTCACAATTTATTTTTGCTATTTGGCTGTTGTTGTATTTTTCCATTCATGTTGGCCGACTGTTGATGCTGTTAATCTATGTGACTGGCATGGGCCAGGCTTTGACGGAATTGGATTGAACCAACCAACCAACGATCTATCCCCATCTCTGCCCTGTGCACTTTTGTTTGATTTTGCATTGACACGAAAAGGCCGCAGGAGTTGGTTGCCTCGATTGCTGGCCAAGCTGCCTGACGGCGCTCATGTTTGCATTGAAAGCTTGGCGCGCGAGTTTGAGTATCATCTGTGTTTGTATCAGTAACTTGATGTGTGTGTATGTGTGCTGTAGTTGATTGTAAGTTTTGATGACAGTGTTTCGTTTGCATATTTTTGCATTTTGTTCGTTTGCTCGTTTGCTATTTGCAGTTGTTTCTGTTGCGTTTACCAACGCGACGCTCTCTTGTATCCATTCGG
Organism: Scaptomyza reducta; assembly: GCA_035044485.1. NCBI lineage: Eukaryota > Metazoa > Arthropoda > Insecta > Diptera > Drosophilidae > Scaptomyza > Scaptomyza reducta. Next base: position 177,307 of record JAWNNV010000206.1, on the reverse strand, counting down.
TTTTGTGTATCTTTCGAATTGACTTTGTTGTCCTTGGATATGTTCATTTTAACCAAACAACCCACACACACACATGGCTAGCAATCACACAGCTCATAAAAGACGCCATTGAAGAGTAGCTGACTTTGGCTTCAGTTTCTTGAATGGCCATTAAAATTTAAGCACAGCTTGTTTGCTGCCTTTGGCTGATTTTCTCAGCGCTCAGCAGCACATGGAATCGTAAAATGAAAGCTATGCTTTACGGGCTACTAAACGTTTACCCATTCCCATCAGCTGCTGCGACAATTCCGCACATTGACCAGAACAGTGTGGCAGTGGCAGTGGCATATGACACAAGCTGTGCAAATATGAAAGCTGATACAAGTTGAACATGAAATTTGTGTGGCTCTTGAGCAATAGAAGCGAAGCCGTAAGCATCCTTTCCAATGGCTGCAAAATTCAAGTGGCAGCTCCTTAAGTTTATTTACCGTTCCCTCCAACTCTGCCTCTCTCCCTATCCCTCGTTCTTTCTCACTCGCTCTCTATATATCTCTATCTGTTTGTCCATTTAGTCAGCGAAATGCTTTGGTCGTATAATAAAATTGAATTTATAGTTTATTTATGCAGCTACTAAGAAATTAAAGGCATTACCATCAAGGGTATGAGTCCAGACACATGTCATGCACAAAAAACAACTACCCACACGCGCACACATGCATGTACATACGTATCTACACCCTCATACATACGCACATACGTATGAAATTTATATATATATAAATCCGGCTCATAAAAGGCGCGCGCGTGTTTTATTGATTTCAAAAGCAGTCTTTATAGACTTTAACGATGCACGCAGACGTTTCGCACACACAACGTGGCACTAATAATGACACGCCCACGTTTCCGCGTCGTTGTTGTAGGCGTTTGCGTAAAAGCAAATTGATTTTAATTTTTAGTTGCGCTTCGGCTTTTGGTGTCCTCATAAATTTTGTCAAGCGCTAAACAAGTGAAAGTTTAAAACTCATGATTAAATGCACACACACACTCGCACATGCTTGAACACACTCTCGCACAGACGTACATAATAGTTAAATATGGCAGTTGCCCATATAGGGACCTGACCTAAGGGGGCGTTAGCATAATTCAATTAATTTATGCGGTCGGTCAATGTTTAGTTTTAACGTTCCTTTAGCTCTCCACTGCGCCAATAAATCATTTGCATAATTTATGCGCTGTCGCTTTTCGACCAACTTTACCCCACTGCCCCTTTCCCGCTCAACCCAGCACCATAATCCACAGCAGAGCTCTGACTGCCGACTGGCTTTCACGTATAAATTGAAATTACAGTTTAGTTTCCCAACGATCGAAGCCAATAATTATTTTTTAATACTTAACGTATGCAATTATCGTTGCATGCATTTTATCGCTCATACGCCGCATGGCACGCACACACAAATTGCTGACAGCCGCAACTGGCGAATCGTCAACGCTATTACAAATTTAAAAGCGCACTTGAATCCGATGTACTCCTGAGTTCTCGACAGTGAAATGAGCACATAACTTGGCTGCAAGTGTGCGCGACAGATAGTTGATCATATAAAAAACAAAACACAGAGAAAGAAAAACTTGGCTGCCTGTAAAGTAAAAGGCTTGCAAAACAAAGCGAAGCGTCGTGACTTGACACGTCTGTCAACAGCCATTAAACGCTCGAGTCGAGCTTGGAGCCTTCAGCCTCCAGCCTGGTAGCTCTAACCCAGTTAGGGTGTCGCAACACAACCTATGCCCTGGCATAGATATGCCATCCTCACTCAACCCCTGCCTAGTACCAACGCCCTGTCAGAAGTCGCAGCTGCCGAGCAGCAGCACAACAAAGCTAGCGATTGTAGTTACCAACTTCTGACAGCGCAATTTATCACTATCCACACACACATATGTAACTGGGTGTGTGTGTAAGTGAGTGTATTGCCTATACAGAAGCCTACAAAGTTGAGGTCGTAAATCAAAACTTAAATTTAACACATGCAGCGACGGCAAATGGCAGTTTGACCCCCGCCCCAAACCCTCAAACAAAATGACAGCCCCTTTTGTGTTTGCTATTTGTTTGTTTGATTTCCTGTGCCATTTTTTTGTTGTTTTTTTTTCTGTGGATTGGGGAGTCCACTTGACTCCACTTCCCGTCAGCTGCAGGCGCCGTCTTGTTTGCCTTGGCTGACAATTGACATAACGAGCGTTAGCTAGCTCGAGCCGTGTGGGCGTGTTTGGTGGGCAACCCGTGTATGTATCACCGCATGCGTGAGTTAATCTGTCAAAATAGCTCAGCAGCAGGCAAACAGACAGACAGACAGAGAGTAGGCCGACTACATATACATAGTAGACAAATCGACATATATGTGAAGAGATGAATATGGAGACACATGCAGCGTGTGCTGCCCACTTGATTGCCTGCCACTGACTTCAACTTGCGTCAATGCAAAGACAGTCTGCCACCCACTTCCACTCTCCCCACCTTTTGGCTTTTAGCTCATTGTCATCGCAACGTTTCGCTTTAATTTGGCACACTCTGTCTGCCAGCAGTTTCATTTTAATTTTCTCCCCCGCCCACCTACCCACCCACTACGCCACACTTTCAGGTTTTGGCCATCAAGAGCTCTCTCTCTCTCCGGGCTGTTCGGCACTTCGTTTAGTCATTTGGCTTAGCCATTTTATGTTTGCTCTTGTAATTTGCCTGATATGCTGATTTCGACTACATATCCGCAGCCCGTAAAATCGAGCCAACAAAAAAACAACCCCAACCAAAAAGATATGGGAGTGGAAATCCTCCTCATTCTGCCTTCGCTTCCTTTTCTTGTTACTTGTCGTTTTGGTTGTCATGTACGAGATTTGCGTGTGTTACGACGATTAATTTATATCATTGATGTTGCTACATCTCAAATGTCGGTCTCTCCCACGCTCTCTCTCTCTCTCTCTCTCTCTTTACATCCCTCCTCTCGGGTATCTTTATTTCCATTTGATTTGCCTGCCAAAACAGCAGCAAAAGAGCCTGTGCGTATTTTATTTTTATATGCCTCGCTGAGTGCCATGTCACCGTCTTCATCGTCAGTTCCCGTTTTCATTTCCCATCTCCGATCACCATCACCATCGGCATCTCCGGTCTGTAGCTCGTTAATCATTATTTTCGACATGCCACTCGTCATTTGCCTTTATTGTCATGGCAATGTAGACAAGCGTTTGCTTGTGAGGAGGGGGATGGTAGGGTGTTGAGTCTTTAGACAATTTCCTTTGGCCTGTTTTAATGCGGCACTTAAGCTAGCAAACATATATTGTACTATATAGTATATATATGCGTGCAGCATCTATATCAAATATACTTATATACATACTCACACACATACATACACACAAAGACGTGCGTGCTACATAAAGAGTTTAGTGCGAATGGCTTTGGGCCTGGTCAACGTGGCCGAGTATTCAAAAGCCATTAGCCATAAAATACAGCCAAATGCAAAAACAAATTACTTCAATCTAGCTCCAATGATAAGGCTGTACAGAGAATGGGGAAGGCAGCGCACATAAAAGTGTGGCATAGTTTATACGTTGCAGTCCTAGCAGTAGCAGCAGCAGCAGTCGCCTAGCTTAGGCCCAGACAAGCCGTCTATGCCGAAAGCCATAGGCATAATTAGTTTTCGAACTTTAAAGTTATGGCCGTGTGCTATCTTTATGGCAAAGACAACGAGTCTCGAGACTCGACACGAGATGATGTAGTGCAGGTATAAGTATATAAACAGCAGATGTACATATATACCTATGTATGTATGTATATGTATGAATGTAAACTCTGCTACATAATGGCATCTTCATTGATTGTCGAGCAACTGTGGCAGCCGTTGCCACTGCTGTGTCTGCCAAAAATATACACCAAGGCACAAAACAAAAACACCAAAAAGTATATACTTCAAAAAAAAAAATAAGAAGTACACGCCACGTTGCCGCACACACACACACACGCACATAGGGCATGAAAAATGCTGACTGTGTAGGTGCGTCCGCTTGGAAAACGGAAAAACCTTTAGCATGGCAGCTGCCGCCACGACAACCTGACGCCACTAAAGAAAAAAAATATATAATAAAAAGAAATAAAAAGGGGAAAAAAGAAAGAAAAAAACTGCAGACGACGCAGTCCGAAAACTTTGCCGAGTTGGCGATGCCACCAAACGGGTTGAAGCTCACGTCTCGCCTGGCTCCTAGTCGCATTCTGCATTCGTACAGCTCGTTGCTGGTCTTGGGTCTCTCTGCCGGCTGCTGAAGCACTTTTATGCAGTTTGCATCATTTGCTGGCTGCTTTTATTTGCCAGCAATTCGGGTGCTTAGGCAAATGCGCTCATAATTCTAAATAAGCTCATGAAACATGGCCGCTGACGTTAATAAAGTGCATTTGACTTGGCTTGCCTTGCCTTGCCTCGACTGTAGGAGCTGTCTTCACTATTTATGGCTGCAACAAGAGCCAATTTAAATTATATAAATTTTCTTTACGTGTTTTTTCTTCCATTTTGCATTTTTTTTGTGTGTTTGTGAGTTGTTTCTGTATGAAAGAGCAACATTTACTTTTTACTCTAGCAGCAGCATTGTTATTGCAAAAGTTTTTGGGCAACAAAAAGTTTTACATCCACCCATCAAATTTTCATGCGCATTGTAAACAGTGTTCTAATTGAGTTGAAAAATACATAACGCATTATGATTGTTATTGTTTGTGTGAAAAATAATAAGTGGTGCGGTGCTAGAAAGAAGATTTTTACATGTATGTGTGTGTGACGCAGGTCCTAGCATCCTAGCATCATGCATGGATGGTATGTGGTAGTGTTTGCCTTTGCCTATTAAAAGCGCTCGGCTCTCTAAGAACTTGAGACACTTGAAAATTTCTAGATGTTTGGCGCAAAGTAAACACAGCGTCAAGCACTTAGCTTTCAGAAGATCCCAAAGAAAGCCAGGGCTGCCAAAGAGCCAAAAGTTTGCTAGTGCTTCAGTTCAGCGTGTTGAGCAGGCAACAAGCGAGCTTTTGGCAAGCTCATTAGAACTCTAAGCAGAACTTAACTCTCTCTAGCTTTGCTGCTTTGTATTGTATATAAAATTCAATTCGGGAGCTGTGTACAATCGCTTTAGTTAACAGTTGAATTAACTTGCAGTCAAGTTTAGTTGTGTGTATCCCGCAAGAAAATGCACACACACACACACATGTCGGGGCATACAAATTAATTTAAGCTGTGTTACAAGTTTTCGTTTGAGCGGGTTACTGAGTAAATGACTGAAGGACTCCAGTGCTTGACTGCATTTTAACAATAAGTGGGGAAATTGATGAAGACGTTGCTATTCGTTACGGCACTTTGCGATGACTGCGACAGAAATGAAGCAAACGATTATTGTGCAATTAGGTGAAAGGCAATACTCGCACACAGGAAGTGCAACAGCAGCAACAGCTACAACAGCTGTCACTGAAGCAGACGCAGACGCAGCGATTCTTAAACAAAATCAATATAAAGCATACGCTCCATTGCACCTGTCACATCGTGCGCCGAACGTGATAAGAAATCAAAGAAGACTAGAATTGAATGGGATGGTTTGTTTAATTTATTTCTATACCTTTTTTTGCGTTGTGGGCTGGTGCTGTGTTTGTCGCCTAATTGGCTGCAGCCACACGAAGGCAAACGAAAGCAAAAATAACAAATGTCAACAAATTGTGACAAGAAATCAAAATTTATGAAGACAACGGACACTGACAGCTCCAAGACTAAGACGAAAAGGTACAAAGCCAACCAAAAAAACAAAATGTCACATTGTGGGCAGAAATAACGAGCGGTGAGCGCAATAAAGGCAACAAAAAACAAAAAATGCGGGATTTGTAACAAGATTTGATTTGAATTTAAAATGGACGCACGAAATAGCTCAAATGGGGCAACTGTTGCCATGCGGCAAGAGAGTGGTTGGGTTTGTGTGTGTGAGTGAATGACGTGGGTCGTTGTGTGTGTATGTATGTGTGTTTGTCTAGCGCCTTTTGGGGTGGCGGGGCATAAATTACGCAAATAAATTGACAATAATGCGGACAAACCGAATGCTGAATCTGTTTGGGCAGGCAATGGGGCGAAGAGAAAGCCAGAAGGTAACAAGATTATCTGTGTCAAGACAATTATTTCCGCCGCATCAGCAGCGGCTTGTCCTTGTCTGGCAGCAATCGTGCGTGCTTTAGCTACACTGTTCCCATTCGCAATCGTATTCTCCATTGCGAATCCCTATAGCATTGGCTGAGCGAATGTATGAATGGATGATTGTTGGCTTGATGTCTCGCTGATGGCATTCATTTACATTATTGCCGCATTGCGTTTTACTGTAATTGCTCTGCTGAACACACGGACGTCGCGTCGACGCATCGTATTCAAATCAACATTTCGTAAACCTTGGTCCCACAAAGGCCTCAGTCTAATTAATTAAGACTTAAAGGCGTGTCATCTGTCACACTAAAGAAACATTCCCATACACACATTCAGCTGATTGGCCTTTGGCAAGATTTGTACTTGTGCTTACTCATCCAACTGATCCGCATCTTTCAACATTCATTCTATTCTAACCCACAGCATCAACCATGGCTGCAGCTATATTGCGTATTATCATTAACAACTCATCCGATTGTCATTGTCTCAGTATTGCTGCTGCTGTTAACGTCGCATCGTTCGTTCTGTTGACTCAAGTGGAGCGTGTTTGCATCCTTCTTCGAAGCAACTGGCACTAGTTCAGTTTAAACAGCTCCCCCAAGTACTCCGCTTACACCCCAGGGCATGCTTATGCAGCTATGGAGGGAACAAGTATGAGAGAAGCTTTATTGACCTTCAGTTGCTGCTGCTGTTAAGGTGAGTGTGTCCTGGCAAAACATACATCAAGCCAACTAGGTGCCAAAAGCGTTGAAAAACTGACTTTTAATGGGTTTAAATCAAGTCAAAGTTGTTGAAAGTTGACTTGATTTTCGCGGATAGCCGGCTGCCATGGCCATTTTATGACGCTCCAACCGTAAAAAAGTTTAAGCTACCTCAGATCAGCTTGAGCTCAAGTAGGTAAAGTCGTAACTGAACTTGCAGGAGGAGCTCCTTCAACAGTTCCCGGTCCTTGTCGTCTCCGTTTTTGGGCCACTTGATGGCTCAGCTCGTTACGTAATTTGGCTTTGATGGAGGGGTTTTGGTTGTATTTCGTGCTGCATTTGTTTCAATGACGCACAACTTGTAGCTTGTCGTGAAACTTTATGGTTTTAAGTTGGTTCGCGGATACAACTGCAATAAGCTTGATGACCGCAACTTTGTACGCTAATCGCTGCCTCATAAGTCTTCAAATTGCATCCAAAACGAATCCCAGCTACACACTCACATGTGTGCAAGTGAAACAGTTTGCAAAAAGTCGCCTTAAACGGCAATTATCCATTTGAAATAAAAAAACTATCAGTCGTATTTTATTATTCGATTTGGGTTTTAGCAGCTTTATCCCTTTCAAATGTCACGTATTCGACAAAAACACACATATATAGTATACGCCATGTATGTATATCTGTTTCTCATAGATATGACCAGCAGCAAAGCTACGATTTTTATTACTTTATTTAATGCATGTGCTACTGCTGCTCCAGCAGTTCGTTGTGGCCCTTAAGCCACGCAATGAGACTCTAATGCGCGTAAAACTAATACAAATGCGTTTCTTATCCGCCTTCTGCTACTCGTTACCAACCCAAGCACACCCAATCTTATTCTCATCCCGCCCCACAATACCACCATTTCAGATTGGTTGTACTTTGCTACAAGTGACGGCTTATGCGGCAATATACATAAGTAATATTGTCTTTGTCCTTGCTGCTCGCTGCCCACCACAACCACCATTTATTTTTTTTTGATGGTGTGGACTTGCGTATGTTGGTGCTTGTGGCTTGTAGCCTTGAGCGGATAGTCTGTGGTCGATACGTACGCTCATATGTTGGCAATAGGTTAACTAAATAACCGTTTGATATCATTGCGAGCGTTTTGCGCCCTTATCACATTCACGTTAACACTTAAGTATCCGTCAATATTGTACACATACTTACCCATTGAAAGCTTGACGACCGTCCAGCCTTAATGCAGTGTAATGATAGATACTTGGAATTATGTAAAAAAGAAATATGAAAATATAAAGAGAAAACGAACTTAAATCGATATTAAATAAAGTTCTAAACGTTTTCGAATAAATGCTCAAAGTAATTATAGTAGTTTTATTAAAGTCTCCTACTTTAAACCAAAAAATCCTAATTTTTCAATTAAAAGTCATTTTGAGCACTTTCATAAAAATATGCAAATAGTGGGAACTGAAAATCAATGCAGATTATGGGCTTCATTTCTCACTTCTGTTTTTAAGGTTAACAAAAAAATCGTTCTTATGTTATATTTCAGATTTCAATTTAAAAATAAATACATTATATATATATTATGTATATTATATATTATTGATTAAATTTGATTTCGATATTATAAATCAGCAATACGCCATATTTATTTTATCTATTTTAGGCGACTTTTTTTTTTGCAATAACCAATATATGAATGTTTTGGTTTTTTTTTAAATTATAATTTTCCTATTTGCAACTATGTTATTGTTGTTGTTGCTGTGGTTAACGCGGTTTTTTAAAATTGAACTTTTATTTATATAAATTCCAATAGTAAAACTGTAGTGCCATCTGCAAAGTTCGCAATATATCATAACTATAGTATAGTATATATTATTAATATAAATCCTGGCAATTTTTTATGCAACTTAATTGCCGAGCTTTCATAAAGAGTTCACTTTAAAATAAAGTGCTGCCAAATGTATTGTGTACGTACGTACAATATTTTTTCGATTACCAATCTCTGACTGAAGCTGCGAAAGGCAAAGGGAGAATATCAAAAACGAAAAAGGGCAACACACACAGAGCGGGTGACATATGATTTTTTATGTGAAAGTTCATAAAAAATATATTTGATATATGACGGTTTGGTTCCGCTTGTGAGTTCCATTTAATTGGGCAACATGATTGCCAAATGAATGACTTGTAATATGGATGTTTTTTGCCAAGCAAATTGCGAGTGGACGACCACTGAACCTGAGCAGCACTGCATCAACAGTAAATTCTCTATTGATTGGCTGCCATTTGTTCAACATATATATATATATATATATACACATATGTGTATGCACATATAGACTATGTACATGTGTGATGGAAGACATGCACAAAGGACCCTGCGACATGTACTCAGCTGTGTCATTTATAAAATGAGCGGCTCACCCCCGGCTTCTACTGCCCCTGCTACATGAAATAGCCTCAAGTTTCCCTTGTAGTAAGTTTTCAACTGTACGACAAAGTTGCCAGCATTTACAAGTAAGTCAATAAAAAGGCACTCAAATGCCTGCGATTAAGGCCCATAGTTGCCCCAAACACAAATTGATTTTATGCAAACTTTTATATTATTCATTCGCCCCACCTTCTCTACATCCTCCCTGTTTGAGTGATGGACCGACATTCGAAGATTAGGGTGTGTATTCTCAAAGTTGAGATTAGTTGACATTGACAAGGCCCAAAAATTTGTTTTAATTAATTGTCATTGTTGTCGCTGGTGATACAACACAAAAAGCAAAGCCGCCGAAACAGTTAAGAAATGCAAATCATATTCAAGTGTGCAGATCATCTTAAAAGCGACCAAGTCACGACTCAAAAGCCCAAAAACTTGCCACTTAACGCAACAACAAACACAATACAAAAAAAAAAAGTCAAGAGAAATAACTTTCATTTCAAATCCGTAGAACCCGTAAGACCCTGACTTGACTCTGTAAGGCGTGAAGGTGGTCGTGGCCTAGCGAACATATGACATGAAATGACTTGAACGCTTTATAAACAGCTTAACATGCCGTTGACAGCGATGTGCAGAGGCAACAAACACAAATACAAAACAGTAATAAAACACAACTCGCAACAGCTGCAGCCCAGGCTCAACTGTCGTCCTGGCTGGCTTTGGGGCACGTATTAAGCGCTTACGCTGGCGCTGATTGATTTGTGGTCGAGTTCATGCCAAATTTAACTTTAATAGTTTTTACTGGATTTACTTTTAATTAATTTTGCAGAACGAGCGGAACGGGTCCTCCATTTCCTCCAGCACTCTCAAGTCCTTCTGCTCGTGCTGAGTCAATGTTGTTTGTGTTTTGCCAGCGAAAGCTACGAGAACTCAGTTCATTTGTAAAAACAGACGGGCTAGCTGGAGCGTTTATCGTGGCGCGTAAAGCGCAATTAATTTCTTGTCTGCTTCTAGCAGCAGTTGCCGTGGCACCGCCCACAGATATCCTACCACGGCGCAGCGGCAGCCCGCCATTAATTATGAGATAAAGCACTAAAATGTATCAAGTTGTAGCGCTGCGTTGCGAAGCTGTTTGCGACAAAGTTGCTGCCACAATTTACGGCAGCAAATTTATTTATATATTTCTTTGTATTTTATCATCTTTAATTTGTACTGCCTGTTGTTAAATTGGCATATGCACTGGCCAGTTTTCCTAGTCTAATGTCATTCTCAACATTGTTTATTCGTTGCAGATACATACGCCAAAAGGGACCTCACTGTATGTGGTAAGTACTGGTCTCAATTGTTGTGTGGCAGGTGCAACTGTATTATGCTGTGCAATCTAATTAAATACAGCACTCCCAATGCAGACTAGTTGCAGTTGCACACAAAATCAAAATATCGTTAACATGCATCCACAACTAGATAACCCAAGAAGTGCACGCAGGGGCGGTGTGAGTAAGTGTGAGCACACAATCAAATAGTCATTGGGGGCATTCTCAATCGATGCAGCAAGTTGATGCAGAGATTTTCGAGAATTGTATAACATTGAATTGCAGATTCAAAGCTTAAACTTGGACTATTTTAAATGCATATAGCACTCAGTTGGGCACTAAAGTGCAAAAGAGTCGAAGTTTAAGCCAACTACCAAACCAACAACTGACAACAACAACAACTGTAACAGCAACAAACAGTAACAATTGCTATATCCGAACGTCAGGCGCAAAAGTATTCAAAAAGAATTGCAGCTGAAAAAGTTCACATTTCAAGATGCCATTTTCTTGACTTTTGCAACTTGCCTTCTTTTCAACTTGCACGGCCGGTGCCGCAAATGTACTCAACACCACCAACTCAACCACCACCAAAGCGCCACAACATTATGGGCGTGTGCTCGGTGTGGCTCTAACTGTGTATATATTAATACCCTTTAAGCAAATGCAAGCAAGCTAAGTCTATACGGAGTCTATACATCTAAAGCTTTTTAAATCGATCAGATAAATTTAAGAAATTTAGAGTAAAGTTTATACATATGAATTCATTATCAAACAATTTTTGACTATCTATCAATCTTAATAGTTTTTGGAAATGTTGTTAAGTTTTATGTATCATTTGACTTTTCGCATTACACACAGGGTTAACTTCAATCTCTTCAATTAATTTTTTCTATTCATTATGCTGGGTATCTTACATTGGAGACTTTCTTTGCACAGCATAATTTATTTATTTATTTTTTTATTTTATTTTTTTGTGCAAGTTTAGCGCCGCCTGCAAAGACAACAACGCCGCCAACTGACTGCCAATGGCCGAAGATGACGACGACGACGTTGTCGGAGTTAAACAACTTACTTAACCAATGTGCTGCTGACGGGATAGGGTAAAAGACGTAAAAGAGGCAGTCAGGGGATAGGTCGGGGCGGACAGTGGGACAGCGTCTCGACTGGCAGTCAGGAAATTGTTGCATTTGGGCTTTTGTATGTTGTGCAAAAGTCAGCAGAAATTTACTTGACTTGACTTTTGCTTGCCACAAGAAATGTACAAGCAGAAAAAGAAACGACGCCGAAAAGCAAAACAAAACAAAGCAAAGCGGTGGTACAGAAAAAAATATATAGAATTGAGGCCAAAATGTAACGAGACGTTAGGCTCCAGCAAACGAGCTTTTAGCCAGAACTTCTATACGATGTTGTTGGCCCGTGGCACGTTTTTGTTTTAATAAAAGTTTTGCGCAAAACTTAATGAAATGTTGCCAGGCTCAGCCCGCTACCTCCTCCATCTTATCCTGCCCCGCCTGCGTGTCAGCAGAGACAGCCGAGGGGGTGTGCTGCGACATAGTCGTGTTCTGCATGTGTCCCTGCTCATGTCTGTGCATATTTAGCCACAGCTCAGAGACAAGCGAAAAGTTATGTTGGTTTGTACAAAGGAAGTTGTTTTATATCACGCTTGAGATGCTTAAAAGAATGCCTTTCAATTAACTTGAGAAGGGTGTGGGTGCGTGTGTGTGCCGTTGTTCAAATATTCTTGTTGCTTGTTTATCAGATATAAGGATGCATTCGTATATATTTAATAGATCTAATGCAACACTAATGAAAAGATCCAATTGTCACTTTTCCGTTTTGTCTTTGTCATTAGCTTTGGCTTTGGCAATTTGTGGCCATCAACCAGAGGCAGCCTGTTAATTGGAAAGTTTTATGCAATTATAAAACTTTTTTCATTATTTTGTAGCATTTTTCTGTTCCTGGTGCTGCTGCTGATGATGCTCTTGATATTATTTTTGCCAAGTTTGGGAAAAATGCAAGGCAAATGTTTTTTGCCACAGGTAGTAGCAAGCTATCCACAAGCACAACAATAACCGAGACGAACCCAACTCATGTGTGACCAAAGTTTAAATGGAAATGAAAATGCACAGCATCTACAGCACTTACAACAAACACAAACAACAATAACAAAAATGACAATGTCACAGCCAGAAACGAAGCAAGAGAGGGAAGAGAGTGGTACGAAGGCACTGAACACTAGTCGTATGAGTGTTTTTGTGCTTTGTTGCAAACGCAAAATTAATTTCATTTTGTAGTGCAACAAAGGCAAGTGACAATTGCAAAATGCAAAAACATTTAAAATGAATTTCATTTAATGTGCAGAGAGCATTTGGCTTGCAGCAACAATTTAAACAACTAGCCAGCTTAAATACTCTACTCATTCCAGCCTTTCAATGGTGCATGAGTGTTATGTGTGCGTGTTGCTGTGTATGTGTTTCTAGCTCTGAAGGCGAGCAAAAGTCAAATGAATAGCTAAGAGGTCCCACTTGGCCATTTAGGTGCACAATTGATGTGGTTTGATTTTGTTATAGCCATAGCAAATACATAAACACAAATGCCAAGCATCGACGTCAACGTTGGCAATAACAACACTAAAAGCTATCCCCCAATGGCTGCCACAGGCTGAAGCTGTGAGGCTCAGCTTGAGGGCTGGCAGCCAAATGAAACGAATGGCGGGCCCTACATTGACGCCATTTCAATGAAACAGTCAGCTGCCAGCGAGCAAGCAATACCATGTGCACATAATAGCTGCTAAGCAACTGGCCTGACTTTTTGCCAGTCTGTCTGACTGCCTTGGTGTTGTCTTCGTTTATCGTTGAGTGCTCTGCCAATACCTGTTTGTTTCATGTCCCAGTTGGCGGCTTGACAGACCGTGCCTGGACAATTTCGAAACCGTATTCCGTGAGCCTTGATTTAAATGATACTGGAATTGATTTCATTTGAGCGCAAATTATAATATGCCATTTGGCGCATCCCTCTTCCATTGTCTTTCGGATAAGTATATATATATATATATATATATATATGTGTGTGTGTGTGTGTCATCTTGTCCCATGTCCCTTGTATAGCACACTTGTGGCCAAAGTGGCATACAACAAGCGGAAGTCTCGAATTGAACCCAAAATGTCTCTTCCCTCATTCCCACCCACACTCTATGACAAAGGGAAGTGGTCATAACAAACTACGGCCGAATGCGTACCGGAAGTGTGCCTTCTGTCCATTCTGCCTTCGGCCACTCCTTGAGCACGTAAAATGCGGAGAGTATATAAAAAAAAATTGAGTTAAACTTTTGACTCGGAGACCTTTTTTTCTGAGTTGCTTTGCACTTTGGCAAATATAATAAATAAGTTTTTGCTACTATTTGCTATTTGGTTTGCGCTTTTAACTTTATCTCAAATATCATTTCGATTGCCTTGCGGGCACAGCAGCAGCTGTAGTTAAAACCAATATGGTGCTTAGAAGAGCAGCGACTGAGTGTTGCATACTTATGTGCGGAAGCAAAAAGGAGAGAGAAAGCTGTGGTTAACCACAATCAATTCAGTTTCCGGCATCTGTCATGTTGCAGCTACGATATAGTATGTCTGTAATTAGAATTTATAAACATTTAATGCCGCCTTTGTGCCGAATCAATCCAACAGACATTTAATCATTCCAAAACTGGTTTCTTTTATATAACTTGTCAAGGCTCAAATAAATAATCTTTTTTGGGCATCGAGCATGGCAAACCATTAATTATATTGTACGTAACCAATTCCCACCCACCCATTCTACCCGCGAATTACCGCAAATGAGTTCGAATTTTATCTGCCCCAGTGAGCAAAGAGTGAGGGTGGCGGTCCCTTTATTGACACCACATTTTCATTAAATGGATTTCAATTATGTTCAGCACATAACGAAGGGCGCCATCAAGCAAATATATTACATTAAAATTTATGAAAGCAGTTAAAACGACAACGTATCGTACAGTAGCTACATGCAAAATGAAAAACACGAAACAAAAATAAAGTCAGACGTATTTATGAAAAATGTGTTGTAGAAATTTTCAAAATGAATTCATTAAAAGTAAAAATCAGAAAGAAAAAAAATCACACGGCAAACAGGACAGCAGCAAGCCGTTTGATATATAATGCCATCATTGGAGCCGATGGGGCAAACTGTCGACGCCGTTAACCCTTTTGTTTGCCTACCCCTCTCCGTCGCGTTGTCTGCCTGTCGCACTTTATTTGGCAACTTAATCGCCCGACTGGCCGCCATTTAAATGGAATTTTCGGTACTCGCGACGAGCGTTTTATTAAATTTCATCGCATTAAGCGACAGCACTTTTTTCATTGTTATTTCCTGGCTGTTGGTATTAATTTTTTTTTTATATATTTCTGTCCAACCTTTTTTTCTTTTGATGCCGCTGAGGGCGATAATAATAATGCCAGAAATGCTGTCAAAAATTAAGCGCCCTTGTTAGCAGATTGTACGCATTAAATTAAAGCGGTGTGAAGAAGGCAGGAGAATTATGAAAATGTATGCTCTTACATTTTAAAAAAAGTATGGAATTTCAATTAATCTTCGAAAATGTTCACATTAAATCAGTTGGAAGTTCAAATTAATAGATACAATTAAATGCATTAAATTTGTGGTTTTAAAAAGAATTTTATTAATATTCTAAAAGGTCTTTGTGCTTATAAATAGCCAAGATTATAATTAGTGTCTGGTCTAAAAATCATTTTAAACGATTTTTAAGCGTTTGTGTTGTCGTAAAATGTTTATTTAACATTTAAAATGTTTTTTGCTGGCGGGCACGTTTATGGGGCCGTTAAAAAAGGCCAACGCCGGATCCGAGTTGAGTAAACAAACGCACAAAGTGCCTGAAATTTATTTAAAAACTCATTTAACAGTCGACCGAGGCAGCGAGGCGTCTCTTTGGGTCGGACCTAAGTCCACAACAAACACTGAAATGGGGAAATTTAGGTGACCCCAATTACGCAGTGCAATTTTACTCTTTGCTGGTTTTTAAATTATTGCCTTTTAGTTATTGTCAAAAATACTTTTAGGCTGCATTTCAGGCAAACAAATATTGCATAATTAATGGGGATGCGCTGTGTGTTTAATGTCATTAGGCCGCCGTCATTTCACTCAGGTCTCAAAGAATGTCCTGTGAAGCGTGCATTTCGTGATGGCGTGCCTTGCAACCGAAATTTGCGTGACAAAACTTGCAAAAATTTGGTGTAAATTGCAGCGCCACTGAACAAACTGAACTGAAATTATTTAAATTTTTTTACACAAGCGAGAAGCGGAAATTCCAATTAAAACGCATCAGCGGTTTGCGGCCCAACGCAGCTGAAAATCGTCGCCTGTCAGTTTGTGCGTATGGCTCGACCAACAGAATCATAAAGACAGACGCTCAGAGAGTATTCGAATCGGAATCAGCGATAGAGATAGCGATGCGTCTATATACACACACACAGACACGCACGGATATGTTTATGTATATGTATATAACGCATATATGTTTGTATATTTACTTTGTGACTGATTTTTCATTTGTTTGCGTAAATTAAAAAAAGCACGAAATGAGTTGGGTAAAGAAATTGTTGCACAGGCGCTGTAAAACAAATAAACTGGCATAAAGTGAGCGAAAAGCGCGCAAAAAAACAATAATGTGCATATGTGAATAACGATGTCAACGTAATTGGACACGCGCCTGCTGAGAATTTTGGGACCTCATAGCGAGTATTTACCGTGCAATGCAATGCACAGCATATGGCAACTCCGGGGGGACAAAAAAAAATAGTGGGTGTAATTCTGATGATTTCCATGCCATCCTCGCTCGTCACACTGCTCATTGGGAAAATGACATTACAATTTCTTATTATGCAGCTGTCATATATGTGTTTAATTTGCATCGAACAAACGAATTGCGAATCAAGAGATTTCAATTATATTGTATTTCAATTAAATTACACTCCCCAAACGAATGCGATATGAAAACATTTGGCCTTTACGCAACAAACTGTCATTCGATTGGCCTTTTCTATGTGCACAGCATGCGTAATTAGTAAGAGTTTGAATTTTTAGCTATCAAACTTCAAATATATCCTGCAAAGAGAGCAAACGTCAATTTGAGTAACCAGCAAATCGAAAATCGGTGTGCTTTGGTAAATGGTATTAACAATCAACAGCCTATTGACAGCTGCATGAATTGCGTATGCGAGTAATTAAAAACTCTGCACACGCGCGGCATGCATAATGAAAAGTCTTTTAGCACCAAGCACAAATGTTGCAGCAGTAGAAGTGGCAAGAAGAATAATAACCGCAATTATGAAACGAATTGCAGAATGCGAAACGTGAATCACAATCAACTGAAGAACTGCAACAACATCGAATTTATTTTGCTGATTTACCAAAGACAAACCTAATTGAATTACAGCCGCAGCCACAACACGAACCAATGAAAAGGAGAAATTTAGATGGCAAAATCTACACACACACACAGAACCTAAATGCACATGGTCAAATGTGCATTTAATTGGCAATTATTTGTTGACTCTGCTCTCTCTGGGTATTGTGTACAAAGAGCTTAGATAACATTTAACAATAATATCCATTACATTTGAAAATAATCCATAACTTATCAATATCATTGAGATAACAAATGTTTAAATGGAAATGTTAAAGTCCTTAAGGTGTTTAATTTCTCCACAAATTTAATTGAATACTTTAAATTAAATTTGCCCATTTTTTTATAACTCTTTGCTGTTTTATAATAGAAAAAATTCTAGATTTTTCTTTCACTAACATAAACATTGGTTTTTGGTCTTTGTTCGATGCACATAAAATGTTTAATCAGTTTGCGCTTCGACCATAAAAAACTAATCTACAATGCCCTCAAAAAAAGCCATAAATTTAACAAAAAAGAAAAAAAATGGATCTGTTGCTGTCGCCGTTTGTTGCATACCAAAACAAAAGAGAGAGAAAATGTCATCAACAATCCCCATCACATCCGTCTTTCTGTCCCAATCCCAGCTTGATGTTGATGGCTACCGGACATAATACAGATTTGTATGCAAAAAGCAGAGCAAATCCGAATAGGCCAGTTAGGTGGGCGTACCGAACAGAGTTGGGTAGCAGGTGTTTCGTTGAATTTTTAGTAATTGCTTTAGCACTCAAAAAAGATTGCAGGAGCAGGAGTACGGAATTGGAGTTGATTTGTTTAGCGGGGCAAAACTGCAAACTGCAATCAAAGTGCAGGTGATATACAAAAATTAATGATTATTTGTTTCCATGTTTGTTTCATTTTATACGCCCACGGGAATATTTGGCTGTGATATTATTTAGTGAGTTATCTGTTGGCTGAGTTGTTGTTGTTCCTGCGACCGCTTGTCACAGGTGTTAGCAATGATTTTGTTGGCTAATGGTTTTTTATTTGATTTCTAATTAAAAACCATTGTTCACAGCCAAAACACACATATTTTTTTATTCTCACTTGCATTTAATTAAATGCAAACAACAAATAGCAAAAAGGGCATAAATTCTAGCCAAAGGTACGAGCCACCAATATGAGCGGAAACCACACAGCAGTTGTCCCAAGTGGACGTGGTTTGAGGCAAGGATTGGGCTGGTTTGAGTGAATTGCGAGTTGCAGGTTCGCGGCTGCCGTGGCCATTATTTATGAACGCAATCATTCATATGATATTTTGCGGTTTCGCTTGCATTTATCAAAATATGTTTTATAACACATGCTTAACAATGGCAACAGCCGTGCACTGTTATGTGTGTGTGTGTGAGTTTATTATACCCTGTGAAATAGATAAAACAGTTCTTCAATATATTCTGTAAGCAGTTGATATGATTAAAATTCACAGTAAATTACAGCTGTATTTTAATATACAGGGTAACTTATAGTCTTGCATTGTTGCTTTTCCCCCTTTTTCTACTCATTCCCATTAAATTTCTAGCATTTTGATTAATGTTGAACCTTTTGATTGTGGTTTGTCAGCTGCTTAACGCTGGCGTCTCTCTAGAACGACCTCAAAACATCAACAGAAAAACTCATTAAAATCATAAAATGCATTTATGACAGCCTTGTTTGCACTGAGGCAATAAGGATATAAGACGCATACAAATGTGCAAGAGTGTTGATTCGTGTTTGGGGCGTTGCTTAAAAGTGTCAAAATCAAAAACGGAACGAAGGCGTAAGGCAAAGTTTTGCAGGTTGTGCGCTTGAGCTGCTGCGTGTATCCTGGCTGCATCCGCCTTTCGTGTTGTCACACAATTATGCATACAACAGCTCGAGTTTTGGTTCCTGATGCTGCTGGTGTTGCTGTTGCAACTGGTGCTGTTGTTGTAATTATTATGTTGCTAGCTGGGAAACAAACTGTCATCAATTACAACAACAACAACAACAGCAAAAAGGCGCTTGCTGTGGCACAACACTATTAATCTTGGCAATTCAGTTGTGCCTGTGTGGGTGAGCGTGAAAGGACTCTTAAAGCCGTTGCGCCCAGTCAATGTTCTTGCTCCATGTTCATGTCCTGGCGACTGGCACTTCAATCACGCTCATTCGTTATGCGTTTGACAAATTGAAAATGCGCACAAAGTAAGTGCAAGGCGTTGGCCAAAAAGAAGGACATGAGAGGAGGGACACGACAAGGACATCAAGCGGTGACGACGTGCTGTTTGCTTGCCAAACAAGCGCCATCAGCGCATCCTTAAACACATAATTTCTGGTTGCCAGCAAGTACAGTCAGCACAACATTATCTCTTTATTTTCATCCCTTTTTTATACCCTTAACCCATTGAAAATGGGTAAAAAGGGTATAATGGATTTGTGCAAAAGTATGTAACAGGCAGAAGGAAGCATCTCCGACCCCATAAAGTATATATATTCTTGATCAGCATCAACAGCCGAGTCGATATAGCCATGTCCGTCTGTCCGTCCGTCCGTCTGTCCGTCTGTCCGTCCGTATGTATGAACGCGTCGATCTCAGAGACTATAAGAGCTAGAGACTCCAGATTTTGTACATAAGCTCGCCTAATCCCTAGGCAGTACAAGTTTGTTTTAAATTTTCGATAAGTCTTCCCATTTCCGATATACACATGTAATCGATAACAACAAAATCTTGAATTTTGAAAACTTTTTGATGCAGTTTGAAAGATTAGACTAAATAATGACAATCTGTGAAAATCTTATTGAAATCGGTTGAAAAACACTGGAGATATTGAGTATTGAAGTTAAGAAAGTATGCACTATACGCGTATACATACATACACTCACACATACTTGCAAGCACTGTCTGTATGCGTAAAGTATCGGGTTAAGGGTATAGTCTAGTCGGGATTTCTCGACTAGAGCCTTCTTACTTGTTTTCGACAGCGTTAGTTTTTTCACGATTTCTTCGTCTGTTTTTTCTTCTTCTTAATATTGCTTTCACATTTTGCTGGCTGACCACGTTCTCAGCGCTTTATATATGTACTGTTCTATACCATTTATCATGCACTCGACAATTTTTCACTGCATAACTCAGGGCGCCACGTACGCCAAGGAGAATGCCACAACTCGAATGTGGCTGCATCTTACTTCAGTGGTGTTGTTTGCTAGACTTTAATGCTCCAGCTCGGGGCTTATCTTCAATCAGTGGCCAGCACACAGTTTTACACATGGCCACTGTTCGATAGGATTTTGATTAATGCAACACCACTAGGAGGGGTTATAATAGTAGCATAGATGAACTGAACTGACCCAAGTGCTAAACAAGAGCGCAAAGTTGACTTTCATTTGGCTGAAGCCAAACAAGTTGATTCATCTGACGTTGACTCGCAAATCAGGCGAAGTCAAACGTGCGGGTCCCGCATTTCCCAATTCTCATTTCCCACTTCCCATTTTCATGGCCCATCTTCTTGATCTGCTTCATCCGTTCATTTTCAATGCCATTTTCCATTGCGATTTCCATTCCGATTACCATTCCGCATTCATTCAGTCTTCATCATTTGCTTAGCATGTCACTCAGCGCATTTGGCATGCGCTCGCCTATTTAGCTGATTGTCTGTCTGTCTGTGCTGTGCTGTGAAAAGCATTCAGTCAGAGTCAGAGCCACGTTCGTATCTTGAACAGCCGCTTTCAGCATTCGATGTCAAGAGAGTCCGTGTTACGCATTTGCTTTTACTTGTTAGTTGTTTTTGTTTTGCTGTCTTCTCAGCATTTTTATGTTGACGTATTCATTGGCAAATGCAATAATGTTAGATTTAAATGCTTGACAGCGTTTAGTGCGTCTACATGTCACAAACTCATGCTGAAGCTAAAGCTGTTGCCTCTTTCCTAGTCCTACCAAATTCAATTTGGCCAACGTTATATGCGTTTGTCACGGAAATTGAAAAAGAAAAAACAGCTTCGTCACATTTCCTTTAAAGTTCAATTCGATTTTGTTGCTGTTGTTATATTTTGTCGATTTTTTATTGTCGTGAGTTGACAAAAGTTCGGTAAATTATTTTGCCATTGCATACTGCCATCACAGCCTTTGACACACTTTGATGTCAGTTGCATGCTAGCAACTAATTTCCAACGCAAGACAAGCCAAGCCCGGCGATTGATGAACGAAAGGCGCAAGGAAATAGCCGAGCTAAAATGCGGGCAAAGCGCTTCAGAAAGGCCTTAAGGAGCCCCAGTCAGTGGCTGGAGAGCCGCATCAAGTGACGCTGATCCGCTCAACCAGGAGAAGTACTACCAGCGGAAGCATCATCAGCTTGTTTGTTACCAAGTATTATTATTTTCAGTTTAATGAAAAGTGCAATTTGCCCCGCCTTCTCCATCGCTTCTCTTCAATTCGAAAGCAAATGTGCAACTCTTGTGCACAAAGACGAAGAAGTTGACGACAGCAAAGACGAACTCTGAGCACCCGACCCTAACGTTATTCGCATTTCGCTTCTGTTCAGCTCAGCTGTGCTCTGGTGTCCCTCTACAACCACTTTACAATCATATCGATTTTTGCTTGGCTTTTGCGTTTGCCTTTCAGGCTTTTTTCATGCCATTGCTGGGCGCTTTATGCATTTGCTCTTATAGCAGTAAAGCAGTAGCCACTTTGATGACATTATTGAGTATTTTTCATCACCCAACCCGTCCTTGTCGTCTGGTGTCGCCTGGTGCCTCATCCAATCTTAATCTACATTTCCTTTATCCCCTGTTACAGTTACAGTGTTCTGCATAATGGAATTACGCTTTTAGCTGGTTTCGGTTTTCTTGTCAGCTCCCAGCTCTCCACTCTCGCCTACACTCCATCAATTTCAACTGCTTTTTAAAATAAATTAAATCAATCGATCAAGCCGCCACGCTGACCGGCAAAAACTGTGTCAATCAATTAGTTTTTCGTTCACTCGCAAACACACACACACAACAATACACTCGCATCTACAAGGATATAGTGCTCTCTCACACTTTGGAAATAATTTTAATGAAATACAAATATAAATGAAGCGACGTCCAAACAATGACAGCTCAACGATGGAGGCTTAAATCGAGCTCATCAATCGAACTTTTCAAATCAGCTACTGGCCGGAAATTATTTCCAGCACTCGCCTGATTAGGTACGCCATCTTCTGGGACATTTTTGCGGCTAACCACGTGCGTGGCATCTCAAGTAGTTCAACAAAATGGCGAAATTATATATCGTAAAGAAAAATGCAAAATAAATAAGTGAGAGATTACCAAAAAAAGAAAACGCAGACACGGCTAGTTCGTTGCCATATAGGTTTTTCTAAGCAGCAAGCTATATTTTTTGTTCCTTTTCCTGTCTTAGATATACACTAGCGACAAAATCGAAAAAATGTCTAAACCGGATGACAAATTTTAATGTCAATAGCTGAAGACGTACGCTTTAACGAGGTGGGGAGATTGGGTGGTTGGTCATTTGGTGCTCATCCCTATTCTGTGGTGGTATCTGCAGCGCTTTCATGTTCATTTTTAATTTGCCTGAATGTCGTTGCCGGACGCACAAACGATTTGTTTTGGTCGGCATCGTGCATTGGTTTGTGGGCACCGTGCTCTGTGTTGGGAAGGGGGTGGAGATTTTGAGGTTTATTTGTATTAATGAAATAGACATTTTGGGGTCATGCTAAAGTGATTTTTCAACGTCCTGCCCGAGCAGGAGAACCGGCCAGCCAAACAGGCGGTTTTATTCTTACGTCTCACGTTTCATGCTCCTTATCGCTACCATTTGCGATTCTGTTTTTTGCCTCTGTTTATTTTGGCTTTGTCTTGCCCTGTCGCCAGTTTTCTATTTTCCTGGGTTTTCTTCTATCTCTTTTTTTCTGTTGTTGTATGCGCAATGCCAACGAATCCTTTTGCCACCACCCGCAACAATGGGCAACTTTTTGTTGTGGATGCTGCACTGAACGCTCGGCGTTCGTGGCCTTTCAGCGACACTCGCAGCAAAGTGAAACTAATGGAAGTTAGTTTTGTTAAGTCGATAAAACTGTCAGTGATATGGCAGATTGTGTGGCAGCTGGCGGGTGCTTTTTGCACCGGGACCACCAGCTTTTTGTCACCTACCAAAAACAGCGTCCGCAACGCGAATCGCGAATTTCGCGCATATCTCACAGTATGTGTGTTAAATGGATTTTTCACAGGCAGAATACATTCGAGTTTGAGATGGGTTGGGTTGAAAAATAAGTTAAATGAAGCTGCCACAGGCATTAAATTTCCGCCATTATCAGACAAGTCAGCCCTCCCTACCCCTGCCTGCTCCTTGAATAGTTTCTATGTTTTCAGCAACCGAATGCAAATGAAGATGACTGCGAAAGTGTTGCATTTGTCGCTGCATAAAGAATGCACTCGGCACCCACACAAAATGTGTGCCTGTGTGTCTGCCACTGCTTCTGGTTCTGCCTCTGGCATAAGTGTCGTCGACGTCTGGGCATGATGCTTTGCTGGCTAAAAGTGAGTGGCATTTTATGTTCATTTGGCTCGGCTTCTGCATTGCGATGCATTGTGTTTTATGTTCTTGCCTATGCGAAAATGCACACTCGCACTTTGGCTAGGAGGAGCGGCAATGGGTTTCAGTTGGCAGCTATAATGTTGACTTATTTCGTTGACATGGTGCACAATTTTCTCTACAAATGACTTGCCATGTCTTCATCATCATCATCATCATTGTTGAACTGCTGAGCTTTCAGCTTATTACTTTGTGTGTGCACACCACACACACACATACACATGGCGTTTGGGTGATGTCCGCATTCATTCATTTTTCTAGTAGCTAGTAGCAGGTAGATGAATTAATTATCACATATCACAGCTGGCGCACGTATCCTAAATCAAAGCATTTAACGCCCCTAATCCGCTTAATGCATAGGGTTCTCCCTTTACTTTAAAGCCGACTCTGCACTCCAGATTGAGGTTTCTATGCAAGTGTATTTAGCAAATTAAAATGAAAATCCTTAACTCCTACGAACACAGAAAAAACGGAAAAAACAGTTCACGTCACACACAGAAGTGAAAAGAGAAAAAGGTGAAGAGGATGATGAGAGGAAAGGCAGCTTAAAACCCCTAGCGGGTAAGGGACAAGTTGGTCGAGGCTGGATACGACAAAGGTAAAAGGCGGTAGCATGTTCGACTGTGATTGACAGCATCCATCAAGTAAGTTAATTGCCCACAATTTAGAGAAGTGCACGACGTGAAGTGGGTGAGCCACTGTATCAAGTCTACAGTGTCCAGTGTCGCTCTCCAGTACCCAGTACACCACAATACTTTGGTAGTTGCCGTGCAATTCCGTCGCGGCCAGAGCTCATGAATCTAATTGAAGTCGTAGCCCCTCGCTGAATCCCTTCTAACTCCACGTGCCAGCTAAATCTCGGCCATTTGTGACGCTATTAGTGCGACTTGTTGGGTCGAGAGTCCAGAGTCGAACCGGGTCAGTTATGCTGTTACGAGCCCTCGGTTTCGCTTCCTCATTTGGTGTATTTGTGTGTGTGTCTGACTGTGTTTGGGGGTCCATTATCGTATATGGTGCGATATTAACTTTTGCTGCCTGTCAACATTGAAAATTATATGCTAGACGACCGCAAACAAACGCCCCTTCAAGTAAAATACTCATTCCATCCATTATGTGTGGTATTTTCATGCTTTGCCTGCCAGTCGCATTCATTACGTGAGTTGCGTTGGCGACGAGCGACACAAAATTCACATTCTTATCCGCATCCACTTGCCATTAGCGCAGTAGGCAAAGCACATTTAATTTTGTTTTTGTTGCTGTGGCTATTGTTGGCTCCCATTTTCCATCTCTCATCTTGTGGTTTCTTTTTTTTTGGCAAATAAATCAAGTATTTTTTACAAATTGTTGTCATCATGTTGACATTTGCAACATCTTTATCGGCATCGTTCTCTAAGAACAGGCCCATGCTAAAAATACCCAATATAACCAGTATGTGTGTGTTGTCCTTGTCAATGTGATTGGTGTGCAAAAGGGATAGAATGAGATATATACAAAGTATAAAGAGGATCAGCTTAAAGAGCCACAATACGAGTTAACTTTATGCCACAAACAATCCAAAGCCTTAAGGACTTAACTTCTACTTTCTGGCTGTAATTATCGGTAAGTGGGTACAAATCGAACAAAACAAAAACCGTCAAAGCTAGAGGCTAAGACCTCGGAACCCCTGAACCGTCTGGGCCATCGAGCTAAAATCTTAATGCTGAAACTTTTATAAGAAATTCATGACTTCCGCTTGCTCTTAGTGGCTGTGTAACTCTAACAGTGACGGCGACTGGCGTTGCTTTCCTGTCGCGGACGCAAATTAAAAAAAAAAACAGAAAAAACTATGCCAAGCCAAGCAAAGCAACAACACGAAACTAATGCCAAAAAACGGACAAGAAGGAGAGCTGTAAATGAGAAATTACATTTTATTGTTATTTATGTATTTGCATTTGCCATAAAGCTCAACTCAACATCATCAGCACGAGAACAACGTCATGAACGTCGACGTTGCCCAAATGACTTCCGTTTCCGCTTAAGATGCAGCCACGCACACAAATACACACACATACACAAGCTGCGACTGAGGGCATCAGCATGCAGCGCGCGTCATTTGTTTGCTTTTTTGGTTGTGTTTTTTTTTATATTGTAGTTGTTTTTTTTCGTGTTGTTGGTTTCGGGTTTTGTGCTTTTGTTGCCCATTACCATCTGCGTCTACACATTTGCTGTCCATTTTGACAGGGAAAAATTGCATTGAGTATAATGTAAAACGTGTCATTTGTCAAGGGCAGCTGTTTCCCAGCTGTCAGAGTAACAACAACAGCCTAATGACAATCGGCATGTCTTGACAGTCATTTATATAATTGTCTGTGTATGTGTATATAAGTGTGTATTTATATAAATAGCTACGCACATTGCTCATATGCAGACGTGCAGACGAGTAGATTTAATAAGTCTTTGCAAAAGTAATTTGGGCGGCGCTGCTTAAGCGAGAAGACTTTCTCTTAGGCGTGTGTCGGCGTGAACATTTCAATAAACTAACTTTCATGGAGATTAATTAAATACTTCTATCTAATTTGACGCAATTTATGCAATGCGCCCCGAGAGTTGTCCAGTGAGAGAGGGGTCGACAGACAGAGTTTTTCCAAAGGGGCCAAGACAAATGAACAAAGTTTTAGCGCTGAACATTCGCCATCTATGTGTGTGTGAGTGAGCTGTGCTGCTAAAACTTTTATTAATTACAAAAGATACACATAAATATTAGCAGCGAAAGCAGTTGCGAAAGTAGCTTTCTTCGCTTTAGCCCTTCCCGATTATTTGCGAGAAAGCCACTCGACGAGTTACTAACTCAGTTTCTTATGTTTCCTGCTTGGGATTTTCTTCCTTTGCAGTGTGTCCGTTGAAAGTTGACGAGCTCTGGGGACGACAAACAACAATAACAAACGAGGATTAACATTAGCCAGCCGCAGCAGCAGGCAGCAGCAGTTGAGGAGAAAGCAGCTACTGAAAGGATATGCGCTATAAAACGCTATTTGCAATACGGTTTAAGGTAAGTTAAATTTGTGTCGAAAGAGAGAGAAAGGGTGGGCTGCGTGTGGCAGGGAAATAATGCAACTTAATGCGCTTGTGTACACTGACATAATATATAATTAATATGGCTCGACATGCACATTTGCCAGTGTGCGCCAACCTGTTGCGCCTCTCAGTCAGCACTTGCTCTTTGCACCCCCTCTCTTAGTGTCTATTTAGTTCATTGAAAAATGGCTTAACGAGCACTCGTGCAACGGCTTTAAAGTGCTTACAAATTGCTACATGGCTATGTCTGTGTTGAAGTAAGGTCGAGCGCGGGTTTTGGGGGTACATCGGAGGTGGCTGCTTTCATCAACACTTTAGGGCAACAGTTGAAAGAGAGCTGAAAACTGAAACTGCAATTGAAGCGCTTTTACACACACATTCATTCAGACAAAAAAACCTGGACGGTGATAAAAAATATACATATAAAACAAGACGAAGAAGCGCAAGGCTTTTTAATGAGTCAAGTGGCCAACACGTCGTTGTACCTCTGCACCACACCTCTCCTTTCATTTGTGCTTGTGTGTGTTTGTGTAATGACGCGCATTCGGTACGCTTTTATGCTAGCGTATTCGTACGAAATAAACCGTTTGCTTTTGAAGTTCTGTTTGATAGGCGCCATGCCAACGGTTTCTCTGTTTTCAGCTGCCAGTTTGCATTTGCTTTTATAATTGCATGCAGCTCTTAATGAGCCGAGCGCCATGCAATTTGTACCCACCAATACAGTAAAAGACTCACTCAACTTGCATTTATATAGTGTGTGCTTGTGTGTATGTATGTGTGTGTATATGTGAGTGTGGTGCAAATCAGCCTTTTAAACAACTTTGCCGCCACTTGAAGTTTAAGTTGGCATGAGTTCGGTTTCAGGTTGGTTAGTTGGTTGGTTCGTTCGTTGGGTTACTCGTTGGGAAACAGCTGCCAAAAACGGTGCAAAAAGTTAAGCTACGGCCAAATGGAATTGCTCGTAAGCGAAATAAAACCACGCAACGAAACGAAATGAGTAAATTGCGGTTTCAAGTTTTTAACTCTCGCAACTGTTCGCACCTCCTCCCTAACAACAGCACTCTCGACACCCAATCCACATCTGCAAACGCCACACAACCGCACCACAGACACACACTCTCCAACACATATATAGAGATTCACCGACTCCCCCTTGTAACCAACGCAATGCGTTACTCTTTACAATTTTTTGCAATTTGCCCCAAAAAACCACTTTGGTTGTTAACATTTTTAACACATGCTGCATACTTTGAGGGGTGGCTGTTGCTATTGCTGTTGCTTGTTCTGCTTGGATACGTGGGTTAAACATTTGATTGACTTTTGCGCACGGACACAATAACAGCGCCAAAATCATTTTCGCTTTTAATGCCAAAAAGCATTCGACAAGCTACAATGGGCAACAATTTCAATTGCTTTAAAGAGTGTTTGTATAAAATATTGCGTATACGCCCCGCTGCGTGCCACACACAAATAAACAAGCACAAACACATAACGCACACACACATACATATATCACGCATAAATGTATAATTGAAAACAAATTTTACTGCAAGTAATTGAGAGGGTTTGTGTGTTTGCGTGCTTATATATGCGTCTGTGTGTGTGCCTGTCTTGATATCGATAACAAACGCCACAAATTGAATTTAAATCATATAACATATACACATACATACGTACGTTTGTATATACCCAAGGCACATAGTAGTACAATCATGGGCTTTGGCCCGCTTGTGTTGTCGTTGCTGGCTGCTTTGGATTGTTGGGCGCCATGTTCGCTTGTTTTATTTATGGCGGCAACAACAACAGACCCAACCACAGCAACTACCCAAGAAAACGGCCTAGCCGCATAGCAACAGACGAGCAACCAACGCCTTCGCTTTTGCCCTATACCTAAAATAGGTTTCATAATTCGTTTGTGCAGCTGGCAACAAATACCTGAACATTTCTATTGATATGTAAATTTTATAAACTTGTTATATTTTATGTTATTGCGTTACTTACATCCGTTTTCAATTATTTGATGCCAAATTGGGCTAGTTTTATGTCTTGAGCCACGTACAGGCTGTGAAAACATCAATTACCTTAAAAATAGGCCTTATGTCGAAAAAATCGGACATTATGGAAATTGCTATAGGTAAGAGGATTAACTATTGATTTATCTGTTAACTATTCACATTTTCCATTTTCTGTCAGAAACAAGTATTAAAATGAGCCTAAGCCAAATTTATTTGAAAGAGCATTTAAACCGCCTCCATTGTTGCACAGACTCTTCATCGTCGCTTTGCTTGCCTTGTTTGGAGATTCCCGTGTTATGCATTCAGTGCACACGTTTTGCTAGACACAAGGCACCCAATCTGCTGTATACTCCAGCCAGTCAGTCCCTGCCACTGCTACTGCCAGTTGCCAGTTGCTACTGCCACTGGCACCCAAATCTTAATTGTCTGCTCTGCTGTGCGGTGGCATGCAATAAATTTATGCATTGCATTTGGATTTTGGAGCGTTGCATTTGCAACCGGCTAGGGTGTATAGGGTAAAAGCCACATCGTTGAGATTTGAGGCCTATCGGGATGTACGACTACTGCTGCTGGGTATTAAAGCAATAAATAAATGTTTGATAAGCAGTCAATGGGCTCTCCACATATTTCCGCACAATTTGTTTACTCAATATTTGTTTAAATTTTTACAGTTTTAAAGCCATTAATTTCTGAACAAGCAATGTTTTTAATTAAAAGAATGACAAACGAGGTCATAAACACAAATTACGTACATTTATTGTGGAAAGACGCCTTGGGTTAGAAAAATTAAAATGAAAAAGGTTTTACACATTATAAATATTAATTAACGATATATATATATATATATATATTATATGTGATAAAACTTGTTATTTAAAAGACAGCTGCAACATCTGGATTACAACACATGACATCAACATTTTTGCTTTGATTTTATATTCCAAACAAGCATTATTTTATTTACCGAACTACATTTTGCAATAATAACTTTATTTTTCACAATTTATTTATTCTCGTTTATTTATGACCTTTTATGGACACTCAATAAAATCCCAAATTCAAGTTTATGGTGAAATATGCTCAATATGAATTTGACATGCTGAAAATCCATTTGAAGTGTAAATAAGCGTCCAGAAACTTATGGCTAAAGCCAATTCAGTCGAAAGCATTCTCGCTACACGTAGAGTGTGCGCTTTCCAAAGACTTTCTTTCCAGCAGATGCAGTCCGTGTCCTGTACTGCTCTGCGTAGCTCCTGGCGTACGTGCTGGACGCAAGTGGAACGTGCCGCACGTGTGTACCGAAGGCTAGAAGAGACAGTCTCAGGTCTAAGTCAGACTTGCATTTCATATTGACGCTAAAATATCTTGCAAATACAAGCAGCAGCAGCAGCAGCAGCAGCAGCGGCGGCAGCAATAAAGAAAAGAAGAGCTGAAAAATGGTACGACAAATAAGAAGATTGCAACGGCAATCTCAAGCAATGAAGCGAGTTATTTCACTCACACACACAAACACAGAGAACCTTACACTTATAAAGAGGGAACACCTACTACACCATGTCTGCGACATATATATGGGCATTGTTGTATCCTTCTGTTGCACGAATTGCAAATAAATACAAATAACTTTGATTTTCCAACAGTTTCCCATTGGGAAAAAGCAAGAATAAGCAACCAACAAACTGCACACACACACACACTCTCTCTCACACACACACACACAAAGCGATGTGACGTTCAACAGAAGAAGCATTCAAATTAAACTTTATTTTCCTGTCTGACATTTTGCGCTGCATACCTTAGGGCGTCACTGCCTGAAATTACAGATTGCAGGCTTGATCACATTGCCAACGCTCAGGCGTGCAAATGAACATATGTATAAACAGGAAGAAGAGGGTAAAATGTTTCAGGAGAGCGGGCAGCCAGACAAACACACAAACGTGTTGTGCATACAATATTGCAGCTTTTTTGTGGGATTTCTTGCTCTAACATCACAATATGCTACAACAATTGCCACTGGAGCTGACTGAGCAAGCGACACCAAAGCACAGAGTCAGTACAAAATGCCCAAAAGTACCCCGCTCCCCAAGCGGCACAATAGTTTACACTTGTAGACTACTACCGCCCTACAGGTCCTGGGGATTTTGCAAAGTAGCAACAAAAAACAAGTAAGAAGGGTCTAGTCGGGAAATCCCGACTATACTATATCCTGAACCCTATACTTTACGCGTACAGTCGCCGCTTGCAAGTATGTGTGTGTGTGTGTGTACCCGTATAGTGCATACATTCTTAATTTCCATGCTCCATATCTCCGGTGTTTTTCAAACGATTTGAATAAAAATTTAATAGTTTGTCATTATTTCGTCTAATGTTTCAAATGCCGTCTCACAGTTCACATGTGTATATCGGAAACGAGCAGAGTTATCTCTGAGATCGACGCGTTCTTACATACCAGACAGACGGACATGGCAATATCGACTCCACTGTTGATGCTGATCTAGAATATATATAATTTATGGGGTCGGAGATGCCTCCTTCTGCCTGTTACATACTTTTGCACAAAACCATTATACCCTTTTTACCAATGGGTTCAGGGTATAAAAAAAAGGATTTCAGAGCAAGACAAAAAAACATGTAATCTCATTTTATGCATGCGCATTACAATTATGCAAAATAGCTTCTATTTGAGGCAACAAACAGCAAAAAATTGTCTATGCACAGCTTTCTGCCTTTTGTTACAGTGTACGGGTGCAAAAGTAAGGATCTTTACGTCTTGCCTTTTAATTTTGTTTGCAGTATCGCTTTGGCCTTCGCTTTTGTTTGTAATGTGAAAATAATCCAGGCGAACAAAATCACAATAACAACAGCACACACCTAAGCAGGAGCAGAAACTCGAACTTCCTGTCAAGGTTAAGAGAGGAAAGAGTAAATGCCGGTAGCTAACTTTTCACGAATGTGTGTTTACATGTAAGATGTGGATTGTGGGTTTGTGTACGAGGGCAAATATCGGCCGTGAACGGTATGAATTAAGTTACGGCACTTAATAATGTTGCTTAGCAAATTAAAGAAACTAAGCACAAACATAATTGAAACAATTTTCCCATTATAATGACGATGATGTTTATGTTGATGAGGCCAAAAACTGCGGCAACCCAAAAGCAAAAGCAAAAGCTCGAGGGGTTAAACGAGGGGGGTGTGGCGTGCAGCAGGTGTGCCTGACGCAAATTGTTTGGCTTTGTCTGCAGACCTGACAACGCAGCTGGTAAACAATGCCGACTATTGCCACGCCCCTGCAACCCCACCGCTACGCCCACGTCAAGTAAATATGCGTCGCTTTAGTGTTTCTGTAATTCCATTTGCGTGTGTGTGAAGAAGATGAAGTACCTGGGCTAGAGGCCGCGCCAACGGAAGTCATAGCAAAAGTTAGGCGCGCTTCTTTTCGCGAATATTGCAAATAAAATGCATAAAATGAAAAAGTCAGACAGTCAGGCTTAGGAAATTGTAGATGCAGCTGCTCGCTACTCGGTGCTCGACCGGAGGTCCCTAACAGGAAGTGCATGCAAAAGCCACTTTCTCTCTCTATGTGTGTGAGTGCGGGGTGTGGCAAAGGTAACGGCGGAAGTTGTAACAAGTTAATGGAAGTTTTCAACAAGCAGCCGGCGACTGTCAACCTCTTAAGTGCGTCAGGTGTAGCAGCAAGAAGCATCAACAACTTCATTTAGCCACCACCTTAAGTATGTTGAATTTGACACTTAAGTAGCAGTCAAAGTAGCTGTTAACGTGGCCTAATAAAGTTGCTCTCTGCTCAGATTAAATTTATCAAAAAAGCGGTGCGTTGCACGCGGCGTATGCGTGTTGTCTGCTGGGAAACGAAACGGCTGCTGCCCCTTTTTTTTGTTCGAGGGGTTGGCAACGCCTTTGTCTTTGCCATTAGAGACAACAATGACGACGACAACGATAATGTCATCAACAACAAAAGACAACAAAGGGTCCTTTATATAATAAATTTTGTATTTATGCTGGGACCACCATTAGCAGCTCAATTTACACAGTCAAGTCAACACTTTGGGCCAAGCTTTTTAGTCAACAGCATGGCAATACACAATATTTGGAATTTGTTTTTGCTTTATGGCTTCAACACTCGCACTTCTTCATCGTCTCTTCCTCATACATGTATTTCCGGTGCTAAAAGCTGCCGGAGTCAAGTGGCTCGTCTAATGGACCAACAACTGCAATTCGATATGCTCCCAACTGAATTCTCTTCACACGCTTCAAGCATTCATTCCATGCAAACAGCAACAAAAGGCAATTCTCCCTCTCTACAAAAAAACAACATCAAATTGCTCGCAAATAGCTAAATAAAAGGCCGGATAGAGGGGGCTGTGGTTGCGGCTGTGACTGAGCGTGTGGCTGCTATGTATGATTACCCGATATATCGCCGGATATGGCGAGTAAATGAGAAACAAGTTTGCGCTTTGCAAATTAATAACAGCAGCCCCCATTTCATGTACATACATATATTTTCTTTGTGCTGTTTTAATATACACAAACAGGAGATACACATGCACATACTTCTGGTATGTGTGGGTGTGTGCGTATGACTGTTAGGCTAATGCCTGCAGGTTGATGTACGTGCTGCGGTATTTTTATTAGGCTCAAACTTTTTACGAGCAGCAGCCTTTCAATGTTGTAGGTGGCACCAAGTTAACGAAGGGATGAAGTTGATGGAACTGAGCTGAGAAGTTTATTTTATTGGTCGTAAAAGTAACAACGGAAGTTACGTATTTAATACTCTTTAAGCAAAGGGTGTGCAGTTTTATGAACATTGTGTAAACGACGATATATTGAATATTTAAACATGAACTGCTTGTTCGGCAACTTAAATAATACAGTTATTTAGTTATTAAACTATAAATTTGTAAATTATTTTTTATTATTAATTATAATAATTATAATTATAGTTTATAACTGTCATTGTGCTTTGCTAATGTTTATTAATTACTTTACAGATGTCTTTTACCTTCGCTGTTATCGACATATTAAATAATAAAATTTAGTTAGTTATATCTCATTAATACCATGTCACATATGTTTTCTATCCCTATTTAGAATAGTGAAAAATAAACATTTTTCTACGCTCGTTTTTTTACAACTTTTTCTCTGCACGTTTCATTTGCACACATTCCGCACAACTGGAGGTGAGGATTGCCATTTGTATTATTTAATTAGCGAGTGGTGACGGGATTCAGTGACTGCTCCTCTGTTACCAGTTCACGGCAGCCCCAGCTCTCGACTCGTATCAGTGTTATTAGTACGTACAGGCGTTTTATTGGCCGCTCCGTGACTGAAAAATGTCGCTCAATTTAAATGGAAACACTTAAAATTCAACACTTAATTCCGTGCGTAAAATTAATGCCGAGCACCTAATTAAATTATGTTAATTACTTTTGCAAGTCTATTAACAACACAGCCAACGCACAAATAGCGAGAGAGAAAGAGAGAATGGGGATGAACGTGATAGACACGTAGAGCCATACAGCTATTCCCATGTTATAATTTTGTTGCTGCTGTTGCTGTTGTTAGTGTTGCCTTTATTGTTTGTTGGTTGGTTTTGGCTTAAGCGTTACTTGGATTGGGCAGAAAAGCAAACATCAAATAACTTGCAATCAATTCCAATTAACAACGCCCTTAAAAGCAGCTCAAAACAGATCCACAAAGTGCACATAAGAATGGCAGGACAATTTAATTTAAAATTTAATAGCAAAGTCCAACCGAACAACTGGGCGAAGGCAGCAGCACAAATACCATTTTGATGTTCTTATCAAAGGCAACCCTTGCAAGCGCAAAATAACCGCAAAAAAAATAATAGGAGCAAAAATACCAAAGAGTAGTGGTCGAAGGAGTGGCAGAAGAAAATGTTGCTAAACAGCTAAGGATATTGTAATAACAGTAGCCTGACACGCAACGGACACACACACGAGCCAAGGACTCTTGGACATCACACACACACAGACAACCGCTCGTACTCTATAAGTATCATCGAGTCCAAGTTGAATGCAGCTTGGCTAGAGAAACAAAAAGGAAAAAATAATACGTCGATGGAATGCAGTTCTACAGTTAGGAAACAATAGACAACATGCTTCGAAGCCACAATAAAAGACATATAACGCCTGGCCGCAAGACAGACAACTCGGTGGAAATAAAACCGGAGACACGCCAACGCCCGCGAAGGAACTGGCAACTGGCAGCAGGCAGCAGGATACAAGTGCCCATCCATGAACGACTTTGAGGCGAGGACATATGCGATGGCAAGTTCATTTTGCGCTCTCGCAGTGCAAAAATTTAATCAAGAAGTGCAGCAGAGGCGAATTACAAACCACCAAACCCCAACCCCTGCCCACACCCAATCCTAAATCATCAACCGCCAATCCCCAACACCATTTCCACTCGCTAACAAAAGTTGTCTTGGCCAGCAACACGCACCAGCCCCTTGCGTGTAATGCGAGATTCGTTCAACATTTACAATGATTTTGTGATTCTTCCGACACTTTATGGCCAGTGGAACTGACAGCTACCCCACGACCCCCCGTGGATGGGGTGCCCAGCAACGAAAACATGGCTCTGGTAAGTTTTTTTTTTTTTTATGCGACTGTGTAGTATAATGGAGTTAAAGTCTTCAAGCAAGCCATGGTCCTCATCATCGCTGTATTAAGTTCCAGCGTAAAGTTCACTTACACAGAATCAAAAAAAAAAGCTAAAAGGGGTTTTGGTAAACTGAAAATGGTGCAGCTGACGCTATTAGGTTGCCATGTGATATCTTCGACCGCAAAAACTCCAACAGCTGGAAAGGATTACCAGCGGCTAAAAGCTTTTTTCCGTGGCCCCTCAAAACGCTAAAAGCGTACAAATATTTGGTTAATTCGATTTTTAGCTATGATTGTCCAAACGCAATTCTTGTTGATTTCAATAATTCAAGGGTTGCATCTGGGCATCGCGGCTCGAAATGAGAATACAACATAAAAACCAACAGCAAAACACATTGTGAATTTAATTAAGTCCATTTCCAATTAAAGTGAAACCTTATTAAATTAATTAAAAATTGCATTTTGTATTTGTTAGTTAACATTATTGTGAAATTGAAATATATATAATAATAAAGCTGGCAAGCAAAAAGTCAACATAAGTCTCAACTTAAATTGAGAACGGAGAAAGTACTTTTCTTTTTGTTGTTTGTAAATTTCATTAAAAGAAGCAACACAAATTAGAAATTCGCAGTAAAAATTGCATTGCCAGGACAACATTTTTTTTTTTTCTTGTGATGTTTGCTTTTATGTTTAACTATCTTATATTTAAATTGAAAAATAAAAAGAAATAATTGAATTGAGTAAGATGAGTAATATGTTGTAAAACACAAATAAATATATTAAAGTGTATAAAATTAAATCAAATATTGAAAATATGTAAAAAAGGTATAATGGTTTTGTTCAAAAGTATTCTTGATCAGCATCAACTGTGGAATCGATATAAACGTGTCCGTCCGTCCATCCGTCCGTCTGTCCGTATGTATGAACGCGTCGATCTCAGAGAGTATAAAAGCTAGAGACTCCAAATTTCGAATATAAGCTCACCTAATCCCTAGGCATTCAAGTTTTCGATATCTTTAACCGATATACACATGTGATCGATAAGAACAAAATCTTTAATTCGGGCAACTTGAAACATTAATCGAAATAATGACAATCTGCGAAATTTTTATTTAAATCGATTGAGAAACACCAGACACACACATACTTGCAAGCACTGACTGTACGCACTAAGAATAGGGTTCAGGGTATCTTCTAGTCGGAATTTCTCAACTAGAGCCTTCTTACTTGTTTGATTATATAAAACAAGAAACCGCCCACATAGCAACAAGACTGGAATCACGCAGAAACAACAGAAGCAACGGCAACAGAAAATTGTAAAGCAATATCAACTTTTTGCATAGAAAAGCTTTTTTGCAACAAATATTTTCCGAGCATATTTATTCGCCTTCCACCAGCCACTTTTGACAAATTATGACTTGGCTGTTTTTTTTTGTTTTTTTTTCAGCCCCAAAGGTTTCTGCCTTTGTGTGTGTTTTTATTTTCACACAAACTATAGCAGTAAGTTGCCATGACAGCACTGCTCATTATACAACAAGTGCTCGAAATAATAAAGTTAACAGCACTTTAATAGTTAGCTCCTCCCGCCAACAGCACCGTTGGCAAGTGGGAGCCGCCCACTAAATTTGTACTTGGGAAACGAATTCGAATTATAGCTAAGAGGGGGGAAGAGCTATAAGCGGAAACAACAGCAACGGCAACATGTTGCCCGGCAACTAGCATAAATGAGTGGCTTATCCTATTGAGCAGCACAACTTGAGCAATAAAATTGCTTTTATACCGTCTCTGGTACATTGTATAAACGTACGAGTCTATGGCAGCACGAAAATATTCCTGGCATGCTCATTGGCAATGGCAGCAAAGGCAGCATCGAGAGCCAGATAAATTTCTCGACTTTGATTTTGTGCTTAATAAAAGTCAAATTTAAATTCGGCTGACTACGCACGAGCAGAAGCGCAGGTTCAAAATCCTGGCCCTATTCTCTCCTACTTCTCCCGTAGCTGCTACTTCTGCTTCTCATGTGTGGCGCATGCTGCTTTCAACAACAATAATGGGGCAACGCAGCAGCAGCATTCTTTTATTGCCAGGCGATGACACGACTTCGTAGCTGGCAAAACAGCTTAGGAATGTAATAAACTTGAAGCGCCACAGACTCGGACTTTTATGGCAAATACATAAAAGAGAATCACATGCGATGTAAACAGCCAGTCAGATACTCAACCTGCCAGCTTCTTTCTGTACTGGGAAAGTCAAAGAGTGCTCTGTGCAGCTGTGTGTGCTGTCGGGATGGGGCACAGCTAATGAGTGCGACGCTTGGCATGCGGGGCGTATACTTAATATCAG
Organism: Scaptomyza reducta; assembly: GCA_035044485.1. NCBI lineage: Eukaryota > Metazoa > Arthropoda > Insecta > Diptera > Drosophilidae > Scaptomyza > Scaptomyza reducta. The sequence goes on along the minus strand of JAWNNV010000206.1, from coordinate 139,614 downwards.
CACCATTTGTACTGCCTCAAAGCGCTTATATAAATGTTGGCATTGGTGGCAAGGGGCGCCTTGAGTATCAAGCGCAAAGTTCTGCATAATTCAATTAACTAGAAACATGCAAATGAAAACTTTGCAGGCGACAAGGCCAGCGGGCAAGTGGAACGATGCAAAAGTGCAGCCAGCACAAAGCAGTTCAAAATACAAAAAGAGTTCCACAAAGAGGTGGTTGCGGAAGGATACAATAGCAATGTTCTCCTGCTCTGTTCCTGCTTTTAATGCTAAGGCAACAAAAAAAAATAAATAAAATATTTCTAATTATTTCAGAGTTTGGCAACGAACCCAACTCAGTGTCCTACTCGCCAACCTCGTCCTACAGCTTGGTTTTTCGTCTTTCTCGTTTCTCAGTCAACTATGCGTGTATATCAGAAGTATGAAATGCAATAACGTAATGAGTAATTGCGCAAAAGTAATAAAGAACACGACGCGCAGTTACGCAAAAAAGGCAGAATGCAATATGGGAAGGATAACAAGGATACCAACCAGCCAACCAGCCAGATGGCAGCAGCAATTATGGATGCGGTGTGCGGGCGAAAAATGGCAACAACACAAAAGTTGTCAACAGCAGGCAACCTGCAACACACAACTAGCAACAGAGCAACTTAAACAAAGGGCAGCTCGGGGTCGCCAGCAGCAACGGCAACGGGGGCGTGGCATGGAGGCGTACGTGCAACGTGGCCGCAAAAAGTTGAAGCTCAGCTCACGCGATGCTGCCGCGTGACTCCAAATGAGGGCCGAGCTGAAATGGACTCGACTGGACGACCAAGGATTTGGCTTTAGCTCTACGTCTGTCTTTGGGCAGCAACGAATGAGTATGAGTGTTTGTGTTTGTGTGTGTGTGCGTGCCTCGTGCCATCGTCCAAAAAGGATATTAATTTCCCAAAGGTGCCGTTTCAGCCAGCGAAAATCACGCAAAATGCGAAAGGGCCAAGGCAAAGAGAGAAAGAGAGAGAGAGAGGGGCAGAGAAGAACTTAAGAATAACAGTCACAACAACAAAAACAACACCACAAAATAGCAATAAAAAATAAAACGCACGCACACTCATACACAAATTAAAAACTTTCAATAGCTACAATTTTCATTTAAAAATTCATCGCCATGCGCTGGGACCGCGACAATGGGACCCAAAACGTGGCATGGACGTAAGTGGGGGCTGTCAGGCAAAGAATGGGTATGGCATGGTGTTGCTGTTGCTGCTGCGACTGCGACTGTTGCTGTTGTTGATGGCCATTGAAGCGGCAATCAAAAGTGACAAACAAATGTATTAAAACTGTAAATCTGCATTCTACGACCATTTTGTCTAACAGCAAACAACAAAGTACAATGGAATCAACTTTAAACGGAAATTTGGTAGCAAATGTGATCGACTGGAAATTACCCTAAGATATATACATGCAATAAATTGAGCTAATCCTTATTTTTAAAACTGAAAAATAAGATTTGTTTTTTATACTTTTTGATTTTATTTCATATTTCTACTGCCTTCTTTATTCAATAAATATTTACCTTTTTATCGAATACCTGCTGTTTAGAAGGGGGTAAAACAAAAGTTGTTAGCCGCTTTTTGGGGGCGTGCTGCAATTAAAACTATTTTGGCTAAAACAGTATCTACGCTGTTGCTGTCGCTATGGCAATTGTTACTACTTCTTGTTTTTGGTGTTGTTGCTAGTGCTACATGTTGATGGCTGCCAACATTTCATTAGAACGCCGACGGGGTTTGCCCAGAGGTCAAACCACAGCATACAACGCTTAAGCTGGTGGTGCTGCAAAGCGGAGGGATGCATCAGACAAAAGCTGATTACTTGCTACAATGGCTGACAGGACATGGCAGCTAGTTGGGCACTAGGTTACTGCCGGGCTTGGTCTTGGGTGTTGCATCGCGTTTCATTCACCACGGTTGCTATTGCTTGTTTGTTGTTGATTTTTCGAGCGTTGCGAAATTGCAAAGCATGTCCTTTAGCTAGGGATAAGCCCCAGCATAGTATCATGTACTGAGGAGGAGGTTAGCTAAAGACAAAAGCTGTTGCCAGCGGGAGCAAACCAAAATACTTAAACAATTGCAGCAGCTGGCCATAACGAATGTAAATTTATTGCCAGAGGTCTAACACAATACTTAATACATTTACTTTTTGCCCGGCTCTGACTTGCACAGTTGCTGCATGCCGTGACCTGCTGGCGGTGGGTCAATTAACAAGGTTGTGGGTCCAGGTTTTGGCTCACTGGCAAAGCGACCGTTGCATGGTCCACACGGTGGCACATTGCCATCCTTGAGCTGGCTCAAAATTTTATCTAGTTCTGATATGCTTAGATCTTCATAAAGATCATCATTGACGGCCATAACGGGACCATTGACGCAGGCGCCCATGCAGTAAGTGCTCTCCAGCGTGAACTCCATGCCTTCAGAGGTTTCGCCATCCTTCAGCTCCAAAATCTCCTCGCACTTATTCATAATGCGTTCACATCCACGCAGCTGACAAGGCGTCGTCATGCACACTTTAATGTGAAACTTTCCCACCGGACTCAGATTGAACATGGGATAGAAGTTGGCTACCTGCCAAACAGCATATGGCTCCACCTTAATCATACAGGCAACCGCCTCAATGGCTGTTATCGGCAGCCAGCCATGTTGGCGTTGAGCAATGTCCAACAGCGGCAATAAAGCGCCCCGACGTTCCTGCTCCGGATAAGTGGATAACAAGTCCTGGGCTAGACACTTGTTTTCTTTGGTAAACTCAAACTTCACCATGTCACTTAATGTGCCCTTAGCCTTGTTCGCCTTGGGCGACGGTGAGCCAAAAAATGAGCGACTCGGAATCTGGCTAGGCAACTGAACAAAACGTCTTAAATTGACGAACATCTTGAAATATATATTTATGTATATGTTTTGTGTATAACTTTTTTGTGTGTTGAATGTGGGTGAATGTGAAACTGATGAATATGGGACTGATAAAAAGAAGCTTCGCCTTCTATGCCTGTAATTTAATATTTCAATTTTATATTAGTGTTGTCGTCGCTTTGTATCCATTGTGCTCGCCTGTGTGGCAAGAGCGCAATCAAATTAGCGAATCGTTATTAGCCTGACTACCATGAAGCTGAATGAATCTACCATGGTAACAACAATCGTCATTTGATGCGTTTGGCGCCAATAACTAACTGGCACAATATGTCAATCAGTTCCCGTTCGACTTTGACAGGAAGGACACCAATGTGCTAATAATTGCTTAAATTGTTGAAATTGCATGCCCCGCCTAATTGGCAATATAGAAGGTTAAAACACAAGGGATCTATGTGAAACATAGATATAGCACAGCTTACCTATTATTTCTCTTTCTTCTTCTGCCTCATTCTTTAGTGGATGGCGCGTGTCGCAGTCATTGAATGAATTTGATGGGGCGCCACTGTTATCAACACCTGTCTCTGTTCTCTTACGATTCCCATTTACCACATTCCTGCATTTTTACAGCTATTAACGTGTTCTTCCTGCCTACTCCGCCACTCTGTCATTGGCCATAAATCAATATCTCGTAAAATGTGTAATTTAGCAAAGTGTCTAATAAAAGTTTGCTATGAGCGATAATCGATAATGGTTTTTCGAAACGCTCTTTATTACAGATCACATGGACTATAATCCATAGACAATACCAATTGAAAACTTCCATGCTCCAATTAACTTTAGCCAATGGCCGAGAGAAAGTTTAATACAATGTTAAGCCACGATTTTAAAGCTATTGGTCAGGAAATGGTTTAACAATAAACATTTAGCCATTTCGTATGCAAATCGGATTACTTTCTAAAGAAAGACTGAAACCATTGCCACTAGTTTTTCGACCGCAGAATTATAATACTTCAAACCGATAACAAATCTCTTGCGAACATGCTTTATATTTCATAAGTCGTTTATTACTTTTGATTTAGTATCAGTTCGGGAAAACTTTGTCCAAACTGCAATCTATACACAAAACTTAAGTGAATTACATGTGTCTGGGAAAACTCTGGAGCATTTATGTGTGTGGCATGGATGTTACTAATAACCATAGTCAGTGCATTGCGAACATTCATCTCCCTCGTTCTCCCCTTTAATATGCTGACCCCAAAGCAGGCAGGCAACTGCAACAACTTCAATTGGCCACTAAGCACTTTCCAAAGTCTTTTGCATGCCAGTTCACATAATTCGTATTGTGATAGACTCGTTCTCGTTCTGGTTCTTACTTTCGCCTTGCTCCCAAAAATGTTATTATAGCTATTGTTATTGTTGCTATTGCTGTTGCTAACTTGTGTTGCTTCTTCAAGTTAGGTAGCAGTTTTCGGTTTCTTGTGCTTAAAACATAATTAAGTGCTTTAAAAGTTGTTAAATGTAAGTACGGGAATTTGTCATAACAGAAAGCGTTGATGATGTACTAAGCAGCAATAAATTTTACTTTTATAACAAAACTACAAGCGAAGAAAAACAAAAAGTGTGGCAAAAAAGAACAAACAAGAAATCAAGCAAAAGCAAATAAATGAAATGAAATGTTTTCGTTGCGGGGCAAAACAAGCTCAACAAGTTGCAAAGTTCTTGAGCCAACTCACTAACTGACTGACGACTAAATGACGACTGAGTGACGACGGTCTACCGAGCTGAAGATGTGGCAATGGCCAGAACGGAACGTCAGTCGAAGTTCGCAAGTCGAGCACAAAAGTTGAAATTAAATCAAACATAAAACAGAGTCGGAGGAAACACAAACACACACACTCACACAGCCCCTCGAAGCCTTTCAACTAGCAAACGCGACTTCAGTCCAGTCACTTCTGCAACACTCGACCGTCTGTTCGCCCGTCCAACATGAAATAAAATGGGGCAAAGATGGAATGCCGAAAGTGTTGCGAAGTTTGTTATATTTTTGTTGATTTTACAAAACTGCGGCGAGGCACGCACCCAGCCCGAGATCGAGCAGGAGCTGCTGCAGCAGAGGCGTGATGGATTAGCAAAGTTTGAGTTTAGCGCCGCGCAGCCTGTAAAGGACATTGTCGGTGGCAGCAACCAAAGCATCAACCCCAACATTGACCCACCACATCCCCTATATGTTTTTAATTTTGCAAAAATGTATGAAACTTTGTATGCACAACTGATGCAGTCAACAAGGGGCGACCAACAGCAGCGTAGTGGGCGTGGCCTACGCAAACCACAAGCACAGCTACTGTGGGACAGATCAACGACACAGAAACCCTTTAATGTGCTGGAGCAACTGCAGCTAGAGCTGGAGCAGAAACTAAAGCATAGGACCACAGTTAAACCCTTTAGCGTGCTGGAGCACTTGGCTCTGGAACATCTCGAGAAGCTGCAACACAAAAAGCCAAACGTTAGCTTCAGCATATTCGAAGAACTCCAAATGGAGCAGGAGCAGCATGCCAGTAAATTCACAACGACGCGGCCTTTCCATGTCATTGAGCAGCTGGATCAGGATCTGCATGAGCATGAGAATGCCTTTGAAGTCCTGCAGCCAGTGGCTTTTCAGCCAGCGGAGGCGGGAGAGGAGCACAAGTCTGCGCCTGCCGAGTCATCACGCGCCAAGGATAGTCAAAAGCGCAAGCGCAAAAGAATTCGGCGACGCCGCAAGAGAATTCGGCGCCGCCGTAAGCGCAAGAAGAAGAAGAAGAAGAAGAAGAAGAAGAAGAAGAAGAAAAAAAAGAAAAGGGTCAAAAAAAGAAAAAGAGAAGAAAGAAGCCAGAAATGACAGAAACTCCATTTGGTCAGCAGGCGCATCTTATCTATGTCAATCCCACCAGACAGCCGTACTATCCGCACCATCACTATCCGCATCATCAATCAAATCCAACCACACTCCTGCAACTGGTGACAACGAAACGTCCTGCGACCACAAAAGCGCCCTTCAACAAGATCAAGTATCTGTTGCGCCACAACGTGCTCTTTAAGAAGAAAAAGAAAGAGTGGGTCAACCACGTGGGTCATGTTCTATATCCCTTCATCAAGTTTGTTGCTTTCTTTACCGTCCTGAATCCTTTCACCCTGGGCGTCTTCCTCTTTACATTGATCTCGCCAGTCGTCTTTGGTTTTCTGGGCTTTGTGGCTCTAAGCGTTCTGGTCAAACCCTTTCTACACTTAGTGTTTGGCGTCAAGAGCAATGTTGACAACATCGATCGCAGACGATATCTCGCTAATAAGCGCGCTGAGCAACTCAAGCTTAATCTACGTCCTGTCACCATACATAAACATTTCTATCAGCAAAAGCCACTTCATTCAACGCCACCACAACATCATCCACCGCTCGTGGACTGGCGACGACAGTCAGCACCACAGTCACAGCAACACAATCCTTTGCTGCCAGCTCAACGAGCAGCAATGAGCCTACTTTAAACTTGATCATAATCAATTGTAAATAAAAAAAAACAATATTTTTAAGAAAAAGGAAATTCGTTTGTTTATTTGTTGTCAAAATTAGAAATTTTAAATTGCAACCTTTCATAAAGTTAGGAAAATGCTTAAATTATTGCAACATATGATTGATCTTCTGCGACTGCATCACGTAGCCTTGGCTGCAACTTGTCTGATCTGCATTTGTCCCATCGGCATCCTGAACTACCTCCACAGCATCCATGACTGTGACTTGTTGTACTGGCGGCAGCAGTTGGATCGACTAGAAGAAAAGTCAATTGCAATTATGCTGCTCATTGTCGTCTTCAAACTGCTGCTGATACTAATCCTCATGCTGTTAAGTTACACACAGTTCCAACCGGAACTTGAACCGCCAATTTCAGATATTAAGCGTCGCTATCGTCGATTCATTATAATGCGCCTCTTAGCTGCTCATCAGAACTTCCTGCGGCAGGACCGAGCACAGATTCAGCACCGCCATTCGGAATTCCTGAAGGCCATTCAATTGTTCCGCTCGGATGTTCGCAAGCTCTTTGAGTGCTCATCGGATCATCACAATCGGTCCATCCAACAGCTGCTGGCTGTGGAGCAGCAACGGGAGCAGCAGCTGCTTCAGTTGGGCTATGATCGTAAAAACTGCATCACTCAGCTACGGGAAGTGGATATTTATAGGTTGGTTTTGGCCTTGCCTATGTAAAAAGAGGAAAAGTGAAGCCAATAAAGTGCGGTACAACAAAGCCTTTGCGAGTAAGATGTAAAAAGTACCAGAAGGAGGGCGTGTGTGTTTTAGCCACAACAGCCAGGCAACAGAAAATTAACGCAACTTTTTAATTAGGTTTTAGAAAGCAGCCTTTGCTTGCTACCCTGTATAACATGGGGTATATACGCTCCGAATGCAGATTCATTGTTACGTAAAACTCAACGCAAAATTGTTGACTGGTAAAAAGAGAATATATAGTAGATATACCAATGAGTTTAACTGTGAATGAATGAATAGTATTAATTCAGGTTCTATGCTTACTAAATGCACATTTACAGGGTAGCTGATTTGATTGTTTTGCTGTTTTGCTTGTTGTGGCTGTCTGCGGCTGTTGTTAATTTTCAGTTTGTATTCATGTGAAATTTAATGCCTAACAAACACAGACTCCCGCACACATAAGCCATCTCGATGCAGCATCATATTGGGAAGGTCTAAAGTTAAACTGGCTTGTAGTTGGCCATTTCGACTAGTGGCCAATTATGAGTTGAGAATCATTTGAAATTGGCTTGATCATTGTTGTTGAAGCTTTGTTTGTGCACAGAATTTAGCAAGAGCCAATATCAATTGAGCGTTGCAATTTGCCAGCGGATTGTTAACCATAATGGAATTGCCTTGGGAACGTCATTTTTGTATTGGCTCAAAACAAAGTCGAGTACCATTGAGATTGCAAGAAGGCACAGAGTGGAGTAGAACTGAGCAGAGCAGAGCGGAAAATAGTACTAGTAATAATAAATAAAATTGTAGTCAATTCATAAGGATTTTGTCGCAGCAAATGTAGACGAAATGGGCGGTGGCGGAAGACGACAGGCGACATGCAAACAACATTCATTCATATTTACCTAGGGAGACCCACATAGCCCCCCAACTGTCACCCACTCCATCAGCATCAGTGTGCACAATGTGCGTATAAATAACGGATTTCCTGTTATAAAATATTTGTAACGACATTTTATGTATGCCAATTTATATGTCCAATTGTGCAGTTATAACTACAACTCCTACTACGCTTCTACTCCTCGCAAGTATGCAAGACTATGTCGCCTGGCACTGCTGGCACTCCATCATTGGGATGCTGGCAGTTATGGTTAAATATATATGGGGTTAGAAGGGAGTGTATGTGAATATCTGTACAGAGACACGTATCGATATCGAGGGTGAAAACGTCTTTTGGATTTGCAGCTTTCAGCGCTGCAACAAATTTCATTCGGTTTTATGGCAAACACTGAGTACATAGATAAGGATAAACCATTGTCATTGATGCGCAATGCCAGCTGCAGTAACAATTTCATAAATCACAACTCGTATCTTATAAAGTACATCGCTTGTATTAATCTCTATCAAAAAAAATTCGAAAATACGACACTTAACTGTGGCAGCTGGCTCGTAAATACAATCAAATGTTAGAGGTATCTGAAGGAAACATATATCAGTTTTATAATTATCTTAGGTATGAAGAGTCCAACCTAAACATAAAAGTAAAATGTGGATTACCATTATTTTGAGGGGCGATTTTTTTTTTAAATGTGACACTTAAAATTGTCCAAGTGCTCCCAGCTTACGTCTCCTGGGAAGCGCATAAGTTGAACTCTTTCGCATGCGTGTGGCACACACAAACACAAACACATACAAGACCGAAAAGGCGTTGAGGCACAGCAAATTCAATTCAACTACTTTTGCTTAGTTAGTTGTTGTTTTTGTTGTTAGATAAAAGGTCGAAGCCGGCGGATGATGGACGAAGGACGAAGTGTAGTGAAGTGGTCTGGACAGCAGCAGCAGCATCAAAAGCAACGTTCAAAAACCCAAATAATATTAATATGCAAATTGTGTTTTTTAGTTGAGTGATCTAAGCGGATAACTATGGCCCCAGACAGGGAAAGAGTAAGTGTATGGATAGTGGGACTAAGGGACAGACAAAAAAGCAATGAGCCTTGAATGGGCACGTAAACCCCAGAGATCGCAGAGGCAGCAAGCTCTGTCGGAGCACTTTGCTTTATTGATTGGCCACCTTCGTAAAGTCCAAAAAGATGAGCAGCAACAGCAAAGGCAACGTGAAGCAGCAAATAATGCGAGTATATACTATATCACACATTTGGATTCAAATGCGACTTGTGAATCAATTGAAATCATATTTTATTAAACGTTTACGGGGCCATTTCCCACAGCCGCCACGAGCGCAAACAATGCCGGCACATACTATACCCCTTGGGGCTCTTGGCACAAATCAATGATGGCTCGTGTATGCACATACACATACTATAACATACATAAATCGGATCAGGATCAGCCAGAGGCTGGGACACGGCCGCCAGGCGTAACACCAGAAATACATACAAAAATATTTACAAAAAGTTTGCTTCCAAAAGTAAACCAGCTCGAGGCAACGCAGTCAAGCAACGGACAGAAATATGTATGTATATTCAAGAAGTTGAATTGAATCGAGGACGCAACTGGGAAAGGATGTGTGGAAGTTATGAAATTTGCTTTTCTGCATGAAATAAATTTCTAAAGAAATTGAAAACGAAAAGCGCAGCAGGCAACGCAGATGGAAAGCAAACGAGAGACAGAGCTAAACAGGCAGTCGCAGAGACAGGCAGAGAGCCAAAACTGACAAACAGCCGTGCGAATGTGTAGAAATGGCACGATTCAAGTACTGCGAAAGAGGAAGGCATAGTGTGGGCGTGACGTCTGGCCCAGTCTGTGGTTCTGTCATCGCGCTAGCTGCCAAAAACATTGCCCCCAAGGATTTACGAAATGTCACGCAACTCGAAGTTGTTGCTGGTACTGACGCTGATGGAGTTGGATTTGAAAGAATTGTTAAACGGCAAACGGATTCATGAAATTCAAAGAAAAACCGCAAGCAATTGATTTACAATTACGTTCGTGCCGGAAGTGGGTCGCTGCCGATTTACCGATTTGCTCAATTAGACAGCTGGATGCAAAACTTGAAACTGAAACCAACAGCGTTTCTGAATGCTAAATGGGCTCAATATCACGGAGGCTAGCAACTTTCTCTACATTTTTCCCCGTTTTGTGCCCTGTGGCCACTTTTCTTGCTTCTGCAAAATTTTCACTTGACATGCTGTTCGTTGAGCAATTTCGGGGCTTTTTTATGTTTTCTTTCAAGTTTCTTTCCACCTGTGGCGCACTCGGTGCGTATGAGTATCGTTCGTATAACATAATTTGCTAGGTCTTGGGCTGCCAGCGTTCTTATTTTTTAATGTTTCTCCAACAGAAAATCTCCTTTACCATCTGTGTACCAAACAATTGCGAGTGTTTTTCTAATCATATGCAAATTAGAATATTTGCATGTGGCAGGAGCCGCATAAGCATAGCATAAGCCTCCGGCTGTTTCCTCTGATTCTCACTGGACGTGGACAAGTTTGTGGCATAATAAATGTGCTCATATTATGAGCGTAGAGCATTTTGCAGGCACTGTCTAGACATCACCCTAAGACAATTTTTAGTAAGATTAAAGATCAATTTAAACTGTAAAGATGATCGATATTGGAAACCGCTTTACAAAAGTAAAGCTTTAATGAATTTAACAAACATTTTTTTACGAATCAAATAAAAATTAGTTCTTAAAGCATTTATATTTAACTAGAGTCAATCAGAAGCCAATGCGCCAAATAGATTTTGTAAAAGATATTCTAGCTTTTATAAGCCGTTGAATAATTAATTCCTTACGCGTCACACACATACGCTCACACACAATGAGCTCACCAAAACGCGAGATCATATCAACAGGAATTGAAAGAAACTCGAATACGCAGCCCTTTCAAACTTCGCACATCTTCTACGTTTTCTTTGTTGGAGCGACGCCTCGTTGCCTCTGGCATGTCCGTTATTTTGTTTACAAGAAAACATAAATCTCTGCGCGATGGGACAGGGTAGGTGGGACGGATCCGATTTTCGGTATGGGCATGTCTGTATGCGGTCGAAAAGGTTGCCGACGGTTGCCGTGTGAAATGAAACATATCATCACTTCAAGACCCACCACAAAACTTGGGATGCCGGATGCCCCTGCCTATGGCAAGAGGAGCGCGTCTGCTTGGGCAACCGAAAAAAAGGGCAACATATAGATCCTGGGTGGGAGTGGAGCTGGGAGTTTGAGTTGGGGTCTTTGAGCAGCTTTGTTTTGAACGCGTCAACTGTAAAATCCTTTTAAAAATGCCACGGGCAGCGCAAGCGTTACGGGGTCTGGGCAAAACTGGGCATTTGAGGTTCAACATTGACTACGTCTGTGTCCGAAGTGGCCATAAAAAATGTGCTGGACCCTAGGGGGGTCCTCTGCCTCTGACCCTAGGGGGGTCAGAGGCATGGGCTTGACAGGACCTGCTTTAGATGGAGCAATCCAATTATAAAGAAGTTTAAACTATTCACCATGAAGAGGACATTTAATGCGCACACAAGAACCAGGTTATTAGCGCATTAGTGTGTGTCAGCCAGAACTGTGTGCGTGTGTGAGCAAGTTATTAAAAAGGAGCAAAGTTGTGAAGGGCCACATCAGTCAAGCGTTCACCCAGCTGAGCTTTGGCGCATAGAAATTTATACGCTCTGTTTTCGGGTCGAAAGTTGAAGAAAAAATATAGCAACAATCCGTAAAGTAAATCTTGCATTTAAACAAACAAACCAAGCGAGAGTCGAGTGACAAACACTGGAAGCTAAAACTGACAGTGACAACTGGCTGAATGAGAACGATCGAAATGTGGAGCGAGTCCTTGATGATGTCGTCGGCCGCCACCTCCAAGCGCCGCCAAGCAATATGTAGTAGTAAAAAAAAATTGACATAAGCGGATATGTTACACAGAGCCTTTGCGAGGCTGGTGGAATGAGTCTGGGAACCGAATGGGAATTGGTGAAGTGGGGGCGACTTCTGTATGTGTGGTGGTTAGGCAGTGGCTGCATGCGCACTGAGTAGATAAATTAATACGATTTTTCATGCTACATGTTTGAGTTTGATTTATGCAATTATACCTTTCTCTCTCCCTCGGTTTCTCTTTCTGTTTCGTTTACCATCTCTCAGCATCTGTGTGGTGTTAGTGTATCTGATGGAGAACTTTTGTCAAACATGTCTAAAAGCACTCATTTTTTATATTTTGATATAAAGCGGAAATGCTTACCATGTTTCCGGTTTGTCACACGCACAATTGTGACAACCATGCAGAGCATTCAGACGACTATTAAGCGTTCAGCTTGAAATACCCTTCCAATGGCTTTTAAGGACATCTATTTTTAGCATTGCAGGGTCAACAAGTTTATCAAAAATTATAGAAATATGTCCCACAAGGGTTATAAAAAATAAGCAAAAACTTTAAAAGACAAACTATGCTTATTGAAATTAATTTTCTTTTGGTAGCATTTTTGTGTATCTCTTCAAATGACCAGTTGGCTTTTAAGCTTTGTACTTTTGCTGCCTTTCTTTTCAAAGTCAGGAACGTACAATCAGTAATAAAGATTTTATTACATATTTTTTAAGAGTATCAAATGTCCAGCAGATGCCACAAGGTGATCAATATGGACCCAAAACTGCAATTGGTAGCAAAGTTTATTTGTCATGGCAGTGGTTGTGGTCAGTGCACACACACATACACTAACACGGACATGAAATTACACAACAAGTGATTTTCTTTTTGTGTGCTTCGGTATGCTGGGAACTTAAATCAGAACTACGTGGGTCCTTGTACTACCTGTAATCTGGACAACAAATCCGATTATATGCAAATGCTGCTGTGCCTCCCAAAAACCATCAAATCCATCGAAACCACAGCATTCCACACTCCACCGAGTGGTACAGCTTAGTTGCGTAAGTTATCAGCAACGAAGTACCGAAGGCCAACGAAGCCAGGAGTGTCGGCAGCAATGGCGGTTGCACTGCACCATTCGTCACTCACGCAAACATCTAATTTGGAGACGACACCTTAAAATGCTCGTGTGCAGCTAATGCGGCAGCAATTCAGATTTGGCGAATTCTAATTATTAATTCAATAGATACGAGCATCAGGGCACTTTGTGGACTTGCATTAGCATCGAGTGCTAGCCACTCATGTCCTTATGGCCTGTGACCAATAGATAAGCTGCATGGCTTAAAACGTTGCCAAATAGTTGTCATAAAAACTCATTTTCGCCATTAACGGACTCGACAAGTAACAAGACTCGAATTTGGCGAAAGCGAAACTCCGCTTCAAAAGGAAATGACATCCTTTTTATGTTCCAATTTCTCTGTGTGCAGTCAAAAGCGGCATCATCACCTCCTGGGAAAACTCACAACTGCCTTTTGCTTAGGTAGGGGGAAGTAGGTGGGTTGGGGTGAGCACGTCGACGACGTTTTAAAGCTCATCGTCTGCACTACACAAATTGCTTGTATAAAAAAATAAAAATAAAAGCTGCTCCAAATATTTGTTCAACATTTAAGCATCGACATTATCATCATTGTCGCAAGTTTGTTTGGCTTCGCATCAGAATTTTATGGAGCGCACAAATATGAGACAGGATCGAGCACGAAAATTGGAACGGAAAGAGTAGGGAAGGATAGATATACAAAGATGGGGGGAATGAGCAACCAGACGATGATAAAAATAAAAACGCCACTTCCGTTTTATTTGCGCAAAATTAAATAAACCGAAATATGGGCGACCATATTGGCGCATAATAGCGAAAATATTTTGTTCATTAATGTGGCCCAACAAGCAGTAGATGGAAAACAAGTTATAACAACAACAACAAAATAGCAAAACTCGCGTTTGCTTGACTTTCAGTTACCTTGGAACCACTTTGTTGTTTTGTGCAGAATATTACCAGTTTTTAAGAACTCTCTTTTAAAGTCAAATGAATATAGCATGCATATCGTGTTTATGCTCGCGGTTTTGAAGTACCCATAAAAACATAGCTGAAACCGAAATTTTTAAGTGCGATAAATGAAAGCGTAACGTTCTCCTAACGTGTATTTGAACACCAGGTTTTTATATGCCTGCCAAAAAGTTTGAGTTACAGGGTATTAAAATAAATAATCAGCAAAAAGGAAAGCCGAAAAGTAAAATCTTTGCCACTAGCCAGTTTATTGTGTACAAACATTTGCGGGGGATTAAGCAACGCCAGGGCAACATGGAGGTTGTGCAATGCAGGACTGGAACCCCCCCTAAGTGACTCTCAGAATAATATTACATCGAAGTTTGTGGATGCCACAGATAAAGAAGGAACGTAAGAAAAGGCAGGCCTATTGAATGTACAACGATTGCCCATCGAATCTCGCTTATTTATTTTAAAGTGTTTGAGGCTATCAAGTTTCTTTCTCCCTTTCTCTCTCAGTGAAATCCACCTCCCGACTTTGGCAAGCCAGCGAGCCGCACTAATCAGCACAATTACAGTGCAGTCGAAGGAAAAGTTTTCTAATTGGATATGAAGACGCGCACATGCGTTTCTTTTAAAGAATTCCACTCCATATACAAACATGGCGAACAGAAGGTCCAAACAACAGCAACGCCACGTAGGCGTTGCCGCTGTCGCTTGAGACTAACCTCAAACCCCTAACCCCGGAACGCTGAAATGCTTTGACAAATTATTTTTAAGCCAATTTACAACTTGAGAAAAGTATCAAGAAAACATATCACCCGCCCTATCGCAAGGGTGTGAGATGGAAATTCTGTATGTGTGTGTGTAGCTTAAGCAAATATAATGCGAGGGATAAAAGTGTAAAGTTGACAACCCAAGCACATTACTCACCCGAGGTGCCACCTAGGACGACGGCATTAAAATAACCAACCAAGCGATTCAACGTCAAATGAACAAAGAGCTGAAACAGAAACAGCAACTGGAGCACCGCTAACTAAAATGAGCATGGCCAAGAAAAATGGTAATGCGGTCCTGCCACGCCAAGCCAAGCCAAGAGAGCGGAGAACTAAAGCCAATGCCAAGCACAGACCCCACAAACTCTAAGTGTATGTAGCCAACGAGATGTGGTAGTCAAGAGTTCATGTTGACGACGGCATTTGTGTTTTCAACTCCTTCGTCTAACACTTTTCAACTTGCACATGATGCCTGGTTGGCTGGCTGGCTGCTTGACTGCCGTTTGCCCAGCATTTTCTTAAGCTCGAAAACATGACGACACTCGTTGCCGGAAGCCATTAATTGTGTCACCTTTTCTTTGCAGTGTGAAGGTGCACCCGATTTTGCAGTCACTGTTCAAGTAAGTCCGTCCTTAATGGGATGGGGCTATGGGCATTGGCAGCGCAATATTGAAAATCATGAAAAAGCAATTAAAGTTTTCCACCTGTGTGATGGAAACACAGTCGAATGAGTGGTGGTGGCAAAGTGGGGCATTGTCCGACTGACTTCGACGACGACAAAAGCATAAGTTAATTGTTGGCAAAGCGCAGACCGCAATGACCGCAAGGACAACACCACCAACAACGGATGATGCATGCTCAAAAGTTCGCCTGACACTTTGATGATGATGCATTGCGGCCAGTTACGAAAATCAACGACTGATGTGACCTCAGAAACCGCGAACATGATGTGGTGCATGCGTTGTCTTGGATATTTTCTTCATAATTATAATGTATAATTTAATAGCTCAACGCTTGAATGTGACTAGTCAAGCCAAAAAAACAATACATTCACAAATTAATTTTAACTAAAGAGTACATAGTTTGTGGCTAATAAGCTGGCCAAGTCCGGTAATCTGTTGCCTCAGTCTTCAATCACGCACATTAAATTAATTCCGCTCTTGCCTAAATTGACACCCTCGAGCGCCGACTCCTGGTGTGTGCGCATATATATCAAAAACTGTATGATAACGTAAAACAAATTGTTTCTATCGTAAGCGCAATTGTGCAGTTCCTTTTCGCTGATAAAGTTAAACTTGGGCTGTAGCTGACTGTTGGTAACAAGTATGGCGCAGTGTGCTTTGTTATTGACAGCGTTAATAAGGTCCTTAGTAGAGCGTTTGTCTTGACGAGTAAGTACATAACGTGAATAGAACGGGCGGCCACCGCCTTGAGGCAGTGGCATCAATTGACAGTCCAAATAAACGCAAAACATATGAAATAGTATCTAAAACCAAGACATTAATTAGGGTTATTGAAAATGTAATAAATTCTTAAAATATTACTTACTGCAGCATCTGTTGGCAGGTGTTCACCCCACTCCTTTCCATTGTGAAAATTACCAGAGTTCCAGCGATACTCTCCAATACAGGATCCCTGAGAAAGCTCCTTTATGCGCTGTACTAGATACTCCTGATTGTTAAAGGTGTCGAGAAATGGCAACAACAGAGGGAGCATCGGTGCAAAACTTTGCACAAACTGTTGATTTTCAGCCATTTTTCGCAAACGCTCGAGACCTACTGTCCCGATCTTCCAGTCGCTCAGGCCACGCTGCCGAAACACATCATCCATATGATCAATCTGTTTTACTAGTCGCTGCAGTATGGTGGTAGATATCCACTAAATTGGAGGAACATTTGCAAAATATGTTAATAAAAGTAATGAAAGCCACTTACATATCTCAGATTACTCAAGTATTGTGAGAGCTTGACCGTTGATAACCGATTAATGACCTCCGAGTTGCCGTCCTTGAATTGAATAATACCAAACTCCTCAATGGAGGAAGTATTCTCTGTGGAGGGCACAGGGGCAGGTGCTAGCTGGTAGACCGTACGCTTAAGCATATACGCGGCCGCATTATTACAGTAGTTCCAGAATGAGTTTGCTGTGTTTCTGTTATTCATTATTGCCGCATCTTCCATTTCAGCATGTCTGCGATCACGCTCCCGTTTTGCACGCTTCAACAGCGCGGGCAGGTCGCGCACATCGGTTAGAAAATCTTCACGACATACCTCAGCATATGGTGACATGTACGTTGACTCATTGCTCACATTGCTAGCGTTAAGTGAGCTGTTATTTGCACCCATAGAGCTATTGAATGATTGATTGTTTAACTGCAACTGTTGCTGCGTCGTCCGCGTTGGACTAAGGCTTCGCCGTGGCGCCTGCGGTGTTCCCCGACGGCTGTCTTCAAATGATGAATGCCAATTGATAATGGGTGTATTATCGTATATTTTACGTCCCCGTTCGTTAGTCTGCTGCTTTGAACTTGCGCTAAACGTTTTAAACGTGTTTTCTACAAAAAAATAAAAAATTAATGTAGCACAGTACGGTCATGTTCTTTGGCTTACCATTATTTTCACCCAGTAAGCTTCGTTGCAGCTCAGTCAAATAAATTTGGCATCTGTCTGCCAAGAGCCACCATATGTATTTAGCAATGCAAGCGAAGGCGCTGAGAGCGATGAACACGGCAACTACGTACTCCGCCTTATACCAAACCAGATGTCTAACGGAGACGCACGTATTCCACAGATCAAAACAGAGTACCGCCAATATGCCCATATTTATAAAGCCCCATTTCAAATAAGTTCTGGCCTCTCCACGACGTCGACAAACTTCTAAACTCATCGGCACATCGACATGTACCCGTTCGTTCTGGCGACGCACAATGGGACTGCGAATACATGGCGAGCTGCAAATAATAGACCCGTATAAAAATAGATTTTAACACATTCGTTTGCGCTATTTTACCTTTTATTGCCCGAGTAATTCATGTTTTGTGCAACAGTTATAAGTATATACTAAAATAATGCCTCATAAATTGGCGGACTTAAAGAGTGTGTACACAAAATATAACAAATTTAAATATCGTTCAATATATCGATAGGTGTAATTATAGGGTCACTCTAATAAACTGTTGCCAATAAGCTGACTGTCACAAAACTTCACAACCCGCGTAAAAATTAATAGATTTGATGATTTAAAAATTTTAGCGCACTGAAGTTAGAAAAGTAAAATAGGAAAATGCCCCTTGAATTATCTGAAATATAACGAAAATTACAAAGAGCTTTTATCAAATCATTACAAATAAAAGTTTACTTTAACAACAGCGACAAGAGTAACGCGAAAATACTTCAGTCCGGTAAGAAAAAATGGTCGTGAGTTTATCTCGATGGCCATTGAGACCATTTTCATAAGTTTCACATTATCGTGTGTATTCCTCGAGTGGTATATAATCAGCTCCCAGCCACAACTATAGTACATGACACTTAATTCGTCTGTCTGTAAATTGTATGAAAATATTAGAAACATGAAAGCAGAATTTATGCAAAAACGCACTGTTTTATAGAGAATCGATCCAAGCATTCCCAACGCCAGTAGCTCAAAAAACTTGGCCGTAAACCAAACGATATACACCATATTTGCTGCTGGATTCTGTAGATATATATTGAAGTACATATTGAATTTACAAATTTTCTGTACATTTCATACATACTGTATACGCTTTGAAGCCCATGGCACAGAGAAGAGCCGCACTGAAAGCAAATATTATGAAAATACGAAAACTGAACTCTTTTTCCAATTCTTCGCCAAATCGATTTAGTGCATTATTACGACGTAATATTTGAATTATACCACGACGATAATTGGCTGCCAATTCTGCAGAATTTCCCTTTTCTATCAATTGCTTGGCCAGTCCACTCATGTCCCGACCAAGAATGACATAGCGAGCATTTAAATGCATCAATATCTCTCCTACGACATTAAGTTCGCCGAAGAGCATTGTGGTTATAATGACGCCCACCCAGTAGTTGGCAAGGATCAGAGGGATATAGTACTGTAGCTGCGTGTTGTCAAACCAATATACCTGCTTATAGAGCATTTCACGTCGGTGGTATCGAAAATTCTGCACAGGCACCAACAAGAAATTTGTGAGTGCCATCAAGTAAGCAACAGAGTTTAGACGAGTCGGCAGCATCTGTCTCTGGATGTTGGCAAAGATCTCTGGCTCCGATTCCTTTGTTACGTAGATATCTGCATAGAATTTATGCAGCAATCGCTTAAATGCATCCTTATTTAAGGCCAATTGGTAGCCACGTATTTGTAACTCAACGATCACCAGATATGTTGGCATTCCTGTCAGCATTTTATCCAAATCCTTGCGATTATGCAGCAAATAATGAAAGTCCACCTCGTTGTGCAGACTGAAAACGAGAAAACCTATAAGGATTAAAAGACGCTCAAATAGCAACAATGGACGACTAACGCCGTCCTCCAGTGGCCAAGCAATGTGATTTAGTCGACGGTATAACGAAACCGGCCAAGGCAACGGTGCGGGCTTTCCATCCCTGAGTCGTGGTAAGTAACGCATGGCTTAGGTCCTTCAAGCAACTGTGACCGCTTGGATTTGGACAACCTATTTATACTCAAAAGGTGCTTCTCCTTAACAATAATGATTTAATTGCAGCCCAAATATTCATTCATTATTCACAATACATATCCATAATTAACGAATCCACTTAAGTAGACCACAAAATAATAAACACAGCTAATTATTAATATTCAGTATTAATAAGATAAACTTTAAGGCTGAGTTGAAGGGTTTTTAAGTTTTATTTATTTTGATATTTGCATTTTAAAAGTAATTCGGTATAGGATATATATATTTATATGTATACGGTTTTAAAAAATATTCACAATTCAATTAACTGAATAATTCGATTTACTAAGTTAAGGTTTCTCGTATTTCGTATTGTACGAATATTGTGTGTAATATATGTTTCTATATGCATATAATCGTATGTATGTAATATATTATGGATATAATACTGGCTCAAACAATAACACAACACATGATAATACAAGTAAAATGTTTATTTTCATCTTAAAGTTTATTTCCGGCGAGCGCTTTCATACATTTTCGGAATTGACCTCAATTGATCCTACTTCCCACTAGAACACTATAGAACATCGAGAATCTCTGTTACGAAAAAAAAATTAACCAAAATGCACGTAGCAGTAGTTCAACATAGTTATATTGTTATACACAGTTAGTTTACTGGTTATATTGTATTGTACTGGTTATATTATATGTAAATCCAACGGATAATTGTCTAGAATGTCTCTATTTACGGGGTTGTAATTGTATTTGGGTCTCATTTAGTTTGCCATCGAGCGTTTGCCCCAGCCCGCATGCAACTTTTGCCATTGATCGCGCTTACCCCACATGCCCTTCAGGTTGTTCCAAGTCGGTTCACGCTTGCCCCAGGCGCCCCTAAACTTGTTCCAGCCCTGAGCCTGTCGCCGCTTGCCCCATGCAACGTTCATATTCTTCCAGGCTCGTTTCTCAAGTGTGTTGTCAGCGCTGATATCTTCGGACTCCTCATTGGATTGTGATGACTGCTGTTGCTGCAGCTCCTGGTTGATGCCGTTGGCCAAATGCTCAAAGGTGCTCCAGTCAATGGAGTTGGTGCCGTCGGTAATGACTAGCGGTACAAAGTGTCCCGTCATATAGATGGAATCATCCTCTTCCAAAGGTTCTGGTTCATTGGATCTTTTGCCCCAGGAACTTTGTAGCGATTGCCAAGCACGTTTATTGTTGGTGTTGTCGTAGAGTTCATTGTCGGCAAGCTGTTCCAGCACCTGGTCGGAGAGACCTGTTGCTGCCAGCTCATTATTGTTGTTGGGTACAGCTGCGCCATGACTGTTGCACACCAGGAGCAGCATCAAAACGCTAATGCTGTTTGTTCCAAAACCTAATCGCAGTGACTGTGCCATTATCCTGGAAAAAAAACGTAAAAAATTGTTGTTACATTTAAATTGTGGCAATGCTTGTCGTCAGTTACGTCAAACCTTCGACCGTTTTAGCGCGGTACGTTTACCCTGGGGATCTCGGCGGGATATTCGAAGCGCTTTTGTTTTTTTGCTTTTGGTGTTGGCAATCATATCCGCCTTTGCCCCGAATTACCGAAACAAGCGTAACGATTTAGCTAAATAACCACTCTAATTGAAAGCGGTGGGGCGGCATAGATGTCTTCCCCAACCACTGTTTCTCTCTTGTTTGCCCTCAACTCCCGACGGTCGCATTTTGAAATGGCCAAGTTCACTTGATGCCAAATGCCAACTGCTGTGTTAAAAGCAAACAACACATAACAGTTACAATTTAGGGCCTATTAATGTATTGTTGTTCTTGTTGCAGCACGAGCTTGAGGTAGCTCACCGTAGGCGGTAAATTTTTCAAGTAGCGGCATTACAATGATAATACGCATACGCCTCATAGTGCCATGAAAATTTTGTACCAAATGGCAAGCAAATGAAAACGTGTGTGATGAAGTAAGTAAGTGTGTGCTTCATAATCACTAATTTTGCGTTAAAAAGGAAGTGAATCAGCACAATAGTTAAGCTTATGCCCGGGCCATGTTTGCTGTGATACTTAAGTCTCCGGAAATTGCATTTTGTGGCTTTTGCTTCCACAGTTACCGCTAAGATACTTAAATAGACAATATGTGGCACTAAGCGGCTTCGCTTTGTTTACGCTGAACGCTAAGGAAGTGTTTTTTATGCATTTGCATGGCTAAAAGTATATATTCGCCTTGCACATCCTGGAACTGGAGCGAACCGGCGAACTAAATCCTATCTAGCAAAGTATTTCAGGCATATTAGGACAAAGAGAAATGTAAGCCGCCTACACAAAAAAGCTTTTCCCATAAAATCAAAATCAATTAGTTAAAGCCCATTATATTGGATGCAACTATGCTAGTACATACGTTTGTGTGTTATCGTTTTGGGGCGTGTGCCCTTATCGCAATCTAATCGAGGCGGGTGCTTTACTCTATTGCATTTTGAATATTTTTTTGGGATTCCAAAGTAAATTGAAGCAGACAGAGTTAACATACAGCGCTGTTGACTCTTGACTGATTGTCCGAAAACAAAAAGATTTTTGGTTTTTTCCTGTCTTATTTAGCATTTAATTTGTGAGCTTTCGTTGATTGATTGATGCCGCAGATGAAAGTTTTATCGTCTTTGCGCTTAAATTATAATAGATAAAACCAGTCGCGTCGATAGGACACGCATCAAATTTTATGACCACACACTTGACCCGGAAAACGAAAACGAACAACCAATCAACCTAGGAAACGGGATAAAGCAAAAGTCAACTAGTGGCACGTGCAGTTCAGCTTGTAATTGAAATTAACTGAAAATATTTATGGCTATGTTAACGGCTGACAGTCCACGAAAATAAAGTGGACAGACCAGACAGCATCGAGTTCCTAGTCAGGTTGGTTACTGTATTATTTAGCAGGTATTATTCATTGCCAGTGTGACAGGGACCGGTATTTGGTAAAGGATGCTTGCCACAATTCAATTTGCAACTGCTCCTTATATATATATATATATAATATATATATATATATACTTCGCGCCTCGAAATTAAACAGTTTGAGGGTTTGTTTGGTTGCTTCAAGAGGCGAGTCTCGGCGTGAATTTCTTTTTAAGGCGCCTTCTTGCCAATATTTGCCAAAGGATGGCATTTGCCTATGCGTATTTTGTTTAAATAGGTTCCCAACGTTGCTAGCCACGTCCCACGTTCGACGACTGCCATTTGAATGAAAATCTCCGATGGCATCACGAAAACTCGAAAATAAACACACTCGTAATATCCACAGAAGTGCAAATAAATTTTGGAGCAGCTCCTTTACGGTTTGTATATTGCCTGCCACCAACAACTTCTCCAACACTCTGGATATACTTGTGCCACTGAATGTGTTAGGAATCCGCATCGGGTATGGGTAATACACACAGTCGCTAATGTCTACTTTTTGACGATGAAATAATTCAGTTGTTTGCTCAAGCTAGTCTATTGTGGTAAACATGATTAGCCCAGTTAATGTCGGCTAAAAACATTTGAATTGGGATGCACTGTGTTAACCAGTAAAAAAGGCAAAAAAAAGTATGACATTTTCAAATAATCAATTTTACTATCTTTAAAGTACCACATAATCAAATAAAAAATGATTGTTTTAGCAACTTACAAAAGTAATTTGTTTCTAATCAAATTCCAAGTTTGGCCATGAGCAAATTGCATTACGTTTGACAAAATGGCTTTTCAGTTATCAACTCACCTGCCACTAGATATTTGGATGTATATAAAACCAAATATAAACACGTTTCGTTTGTTTCGCTTTTGTGGTCACCTTTTTTTTTTAGTATTATACACGCAATACGACTTACGCTATTTTATTTTCTATTTCCGTGTGTAATTGCTTTTATAAGTGAATTTAATGTACTGTAAACTAGACTGAACTATGCTACAGAACTAATCTCACTGTTACACGGGAGCTTCGGACTAGGGATGTGTGTGCAAACCTGTTGATCAACTGTTAATAATACGCATCTTGGCCGCGACGGTCGTTTATAAATCAAAACGGAACCGAATCGACACACGATTGGTGCGCAGGGAAAACACGAACGCAACACACACGAAGTGCTGAAACTCACACACACAGAAATAGACACAATAAACATTGCGGTTGGTTTGCCGATGAGATGCATGCAGCGACGAAAATGGTAAAAAAAAAAGTATTGCCTACTTAGTGCGGCAGTCAACAAAGCGTCATTCCCTCATTCAGTTATCCTGCCCATTGTTGTACTGCTTAACGAAAGCGCTACCAACGCAAGTGGACGGCACACATGCGCGCCCTTGCACTGTTTATTTATCTTCCCCTGGGACCATCGTCAGCCATACATAGGAATACTCATTTATACGTAGGCTCATTCAAATTCATGTGCATGCTCCATTTTGGGTTATAATGGTCCTTAACATTTCCAATCCGTATATAGTCACTCATGAGTTAAAGCAACGCACATGCTGACGCTTAAAATAAGCGTGTTTTAGCCCGTGAATGTGCAACTGAAACCACTTATCATGTGGCATGCAATTGCATTTAGTACTATTAGCTGGGGGGGAGAGTAAGCGCAATTGAACACTTTGAATACAATTTTTCCATTTAGTGTGAATTTGCGGTGCCATTGAGTCCAAAGAGCAGACGCTGCATGACACACAGCCCACCTAAACATTTTGCACGAGTTAAAAACCCTTTTAGAGCTTCATGAATATTTATGGACAGGAGTTTTTCTTATTTTCTTCGTTTCATTCTTGCTTTTTTTTTTGCAACACTTCAATTCCACTCAAAAACGCTTCTTCAATTACGACATGAACGTAACCTTTGATACATTCAAGTTTGTGTATCTGTAAATGTGTGTGTTATCAACAGGTTTTCATTTGTCCCATTTGATAGCCACTCTGGTTGAGGACGCCAAATAAACGATGATGGGAAAATTTATGACATGGCCATTGCCACCGGGTGCGTATAATGAATGGGTTATGCAGCAAGCCCCCGAACATGGCACATTGCACAGAGCACATCGCTCAATCGATAAGGCTGCTCTTACGTAGTTACTAATTGATTTTGCCACTGATAAATCGGTTTGGAACAGTATTTGCTTATCTAACAAAGCGGACAGCTACATGTGTTTTTGCTTGCGGCAATTGTAAATCATTTGCTTTTCACATGGAAAATGTCATTTGGCTTTGGCCTAATTGCAGCACTACCATTAATACATACATTTAAGCCATTAAGTAAAAAACTGAACAACGTTCTTTAGCACAGTGGAAGTTGCAGTCGTGCACTGCTGCACGCGTTGAAGCCCCGCTTGTTGACAAAACCCCCGCAAACGCAAACATTCATATTTACACTTCAGAAAGGACACATTTCTATAGGAATACCCTTGGCACTTTCATTGTGTAAGATGAAGTAGCAGACGCTGTTGGCAGCTAATAATAATTTGTTTGCACTTTGCATATGCCAGCTGGCGAACAAAAGCCAATCGCATTGTGCTAACTTTAAGAAAGTTGATTCTCCTCCCCATTAAATTATGTAATATTGTTTTTCGGTTATCCCTTTTATATAAAGTTGTTCACTATAAGCTATAGATAACTAAATCTGTGAACAATATATTGTTTATAAATTATAAATTTATTTTTAAAAACTGCCGCAATTTACTGTCTGACTAAAGCTTACTGCTACATAACTTAATATCTTATCGATAGACTATCGATGTCATCCAGCTCGCATCTCTAACAGCAAAGCATACCGGCTGAAAAATAATAGGTGTTTTGTTTTTCTTTGAAACAATTCTAATAATATATGTGAAAATCATTGCATAAAGTGCTCAATATGGAAATTATATTGCCCCAGCATTATAATGAGGAAAGGTTTCTCGAGTGCGCTGCCAAGATAAAATATGATGAGTTTAACGCAGTGAGTACAACACATGAAGTATTTAATGCTAATCTTAATGTCATTCTTTGATGTTGCAGAAAATGTTTGCGTTTTACGTGAGCTGCAGTGATGTGGATGTTTATCAGCTTACACCAGATGATCGCGCTCTGCAAATTATTTATGGTTGGGAAGCGTGTCGCCTAGACAGTCGTGATTGCATTACAGAAGAAGTTGGTCACGTAGTTCAAGTGCTGGCGCATCATTCACTGCAGTTGTGGTTCAGTCAAGAATGGAATTGTTGCTCGTCAAGCCTCCAGCGCATGCTCTTATACTTCCTGAATAGTGGCTTGAGTTCGTTTATGCAAATTAAAGGACTCTGCGATATCGACTGGCATTATATGCTAAATTTTCAACTCAGGCCATGGAGTCAGCCCTACTTGCAGCAACTCTTTTCTAACTTACTGCAGAATAAATATAATGTGATTGAGCACGCAGTGCCGCCTGCTTCTGCAGAAGGTATGTCTGGGTATATCCTTTAACAAACTTCATCTTAATATATACACTTCTTTCAGACATAAAGTACCTATTACAAGAACGTCTGCATCTAATTATCCTACGTTTACTGAAACTCTTTGATGCCGGCAGCTGGGAAGCGGTAAAACAACTATCACTGCGTGTGCTAGCCGCCTGGTTGAAGCTTAATCAGAGCGACTGTACTCCAAACTTGCCGTCTGAGGAACCATCTATTACATTAGTGGCGCATCTCCATCTGCTCACAGTTTTTGTCGCTGACGACAATCGTGGCTATATGATTGATAATATGGTTCGTAGTTTGCGGAACAAAGAAATTAATTATCTTATCGATTAAAATATCTTTTTACTTGTACAGATGTATAACATTCGCTTCTATGCACAGAGCATGGAGAAAGCGCCGGTTGCACAGGATATGGGCTACACTCCGGCGAGGCTTATAGCAAAGGTTTGTGTGCGTCTGGGCCTGGGCAAGGATGGTTTCTTCGAGCATATCGTGTTTAAAAATTTCAACTTGAACCTGGTCACCTCTTTTGCTGTTATGCTAGAGGCTTATACCAGCTATGTACTGGGCAATCAGCTTCTGAAAATGATGGCACTCAACGATCATGACTTTATGGCAAATATAGATAAGTTCAAGGTGATAATGAATCGCTATGTGGATGAGCGCGAAAATAGCGAACGCTTTCTTTTTAACGAAATGCAGAAGCTGGAGTCTCAGCGAAATAGTCACTTTCTGCCAAACACAGTGAATCTTAATATAAACTATCAGCAGCAGATTTGCAAGGGTAATCGTGCCAGCAATATTGGAAACTACAAGAACTGCGATGATGATGAAAAGCCGCTGATGGATGTAGACGAAGAGCAGGACAGGCAAATAGATCCCGTCTTTCAGAATGTGCCTAACAATGAGAAAGTGTTGGAGTTTGTATATAAATTGCTGGCAGAGCGGGTAAGTATATATTACTTACTTATAATCAAGCTTATTTAAATGTTTTGCCTATCACCTTTGCAGAAATCAAGAGGCTGGCAGTTTGCAAAAATAGCTTTGCTTTTGAAGATCATTGGGCAAAAACTAAACACAATTGAAGTTTGGCGCTATCATCCTGGACTTACTACAGAGTTTATGCTTAATCTGGAGCACAAACTGTCAGACAGCTACGCCGATTTGGCAAAAGTGTTTTCGGAGCATGCCTTCATGGAGGCCGAGTTTTGGCTGACTGCATTCTATCTGCGTCCGACGCGCAGCAGTTACTTTGAGGTGAAACGCTGCTCGCGCATTAAAAAGAAACGCAAGGAAGATGATGAACTTGTCACGAATAAAACAGTGGCTCGTTCGGACAAATTGGATAACATCAAATATGAGTTATTAAGCTCAACGATTGATGTGGATGAAATTGTTGCCGTAACCAATCATAGTGAGCCCGTAGCCGACTATGATCCAGTCTACAAGGCGCTTCAAGCACTGCGCTTACCGCGTAGCATTCTTAAGGATCTGTTGACAGTGGCTTTTCAGCCGCGAAACAAACGCTACTCATGGGCGCTGGAGTGGAACACTTTGCACGAACGCTGCAGCGTCTTGCTGAAGAGCAACGATCTTAAGCGCAAATTTGTGGCTCTCAACATGGCCGAGGCCAACGATCGACTAAAGTTTTTGAAAATTGATTACGACAAGTACAAAAATCGACCTCAATTAGACTATGGCACTATTGAAGAGGGCTACGAAAATGCTGCCAGCACAGCTGAAGCGGATGTACAGTTAAGCGCAGAAGAAGAGGATGATGGGGCAGCGCAGAAAGCAGCTAAAGAAAAAGCAGAACAAGAAAGGAAGAGGAAGCGAAATAGCAGAAACAAATTTTGGATGGAAAGTATGTTATATGAATACATCGGATATAATTTGATATTAACATTAATTGTAATTTAATTAGTATCGGAGGATGAGGAGGAAGAAGAACAGGAATCAGATGGAGATGAGGAAGCCTATTATACGGGTAGTGGTCGCCGTACTCGAGTACGTGCCGCTGCTGTTGCAGCCAACGCTATGATCTTTGACATGGACCGAACAATGCGAAGTGGTCGTCGTTCACCTCCGGCTCTCACTGCAGCTGCAGCTGCAGAGCTTGGGGAATTGAAAGTGCCGGCAGAGGCGGTACTGTCTACGGCTCTACCTTTGAGAGCTGTACAAGAGAAGCCGGCATCCCAACTGAGTCGATCATTTGGTGAGCTCCTGCACTCGCAGGTAAAGTACACAAATGAAACGACAGGCTTTAAGGCATTTGCTGACATTTGGAGCTTTGAGAAGGATGATCAGATCAACATTAAAACCGATGACAATATGCTGATGGAAAGTAATAAGCTGCTGAATAAGTTTAAAAGCTTACAGGGTCTGAAGCAGAAAACACAAGCAGCAACAAGTAGATACAGTACCCACCTGGCGCCGCTTGAGCAGAAGAAGCCACTTAAACTGGTACCAGATGTATCTCAAGAAGGCCGTCTCAACAGCCGCAGCAATAGTGATGCGGACAGTTTGCACTCGGGAACATCGACGATGGCAATGCACGATGCTAATGAGTTCGACGAGAGACAATCTTTAGATTTTTCCGGAGTAAGTAAAGAGTTAACGCCTCCACCGCCGGCAACAATGGAGACAAAAGTGTTGCAGCTCAGGAGAAAGGTTTTAGACACAGATGACACAGCCCTGGCATCGGAGGAGACGGTGACTGCAACAGAGGGGGAGACTGACACGGATCCAGGAGCAAACGCAGATATACCAACAACAGCAAATCAAGAGACAATCAAGAAACCAAATGACAATCGATCAGAAGAATCACAATGCCATCTCGTTAGCAAAAGACATGCACGTTTAATTAAGGAATGCTTGACCCGACAGGCTGAAGTGCGTCTGGACATGCTCACATCGCAGGATATTCAAAAGCTACGGGGTGTTCGTGTGCGTGTGAAACGCACCAACTTCCATGATTATTATCGCAACAAGAGAGAGCAGAGTACTCGCAGCAGACCCACATCCAGAACCCAGGTGGTCCACATTCTCAGCCAGTCAGAAGACAGCAACGGATCGACGCCAGAATTGCATAGCGCCTTAAAAAGAGCCATTAGAGGATTTGCTCACATAACATCCGATTCGGCTGAGCCTTGTGTAACGGTTGCAAAGCCTCGCATCAACCAATTCAAACGCTTTATGCATATAACATCAGACTCATCCACTTCAACAGATCACGAGGAAACGGCACGGCCCTCGTCGATGCGCCGTCGACGTGGTCATAAATGGAGCCAATCGATGTCAAAGCATAGACATTTCAATTTGCATTCGGTCGGGCACGTAACTGCGGATACGGATGTTATAGAGCTCACATCAGACTCGTCGTCGTCAACATCTCCAGTGCCTACGACTGTGAGCCAGATACCCGATGTTCTCAAGCGTCTGGAAATGGATCCGCTGTATGAAGAAGAAATTGTTCCCATTTAAAGAAGTAAATCCTGCTTTCATCATATTCTGTTTTTTGGCTCTCCTTGCAGCTTTTCGGTAGCATGGGGCAACGTGTTCGTAACGAATGCAATCAGGGTTGCTCAACGCTCACACTTAAAGGGAAGGGAAGTAGATTGTGCACACAAGCAGCTTGGAAAATTGAATTTACTTCGCTTGTTAAATTGCAATTAGCCTGCGGCACATATTTGATGCGTTGTAGTATTTATTTTGGCTCGGAGTGTGTTAGGACTTTGATAAAATTACACATACATATATATATATATATATATAGTCCGAGGCCTCAGGGTTGCCATGTTGGCTTTTATTTGGTATCCTTTGCCTGAAGCCTGTTACATTTTGTGTTTGTGAGAGTGAAAGTGATTGAAAAAATACACAAAATGCAGCTTCCATAATATTTTACACATTAACCATGTCAACATCAACATTGGACGCATGCTTATGCTCACACTTCAATTAACTGTATAATTGATATGCATTATGATTCCTGTAAGCCATAATTAGTCACACGCGTCCGATCAGCGGTTGCCACTTGAGCTGGTCGGGCGTAACCAACATCAACAAACGCGTGCAGTGTCGACACGTGTCGAGTGGTGTGAATTTTGGTGTAACACTAATGTAATTAACCGAATCAGACCACACTATCAACTAGTTTAGCTTTGCACGCATACGAACTAATTGTAACGGATATTGAAAACTATCTCAGAAACTACGAAAAACTTGAATTTGAATTAATTGTGACAATTCTATTTCTCTGTTGACCTTTTTATTTAGTATATAACGCTTTTCTTGAAAAATCAATATACCAATTAATTAAAAGACCTCATATGTATTAAAAAAACTGGTGATAAAAAAAAAATAATTATTGGCATGCGAATAAATACAATATGTGAATGACAAAACTGCCGAAAATTATGAAATAAAAATGTATTAATTTCTGTTAAACTTAAATAATTGAATACACATAAAAGTTATCAATGCAATTAGAATTCTTTGCCGGCTGTTTAAATAAATTTTGTGTCACTTTAGCATTACTTTTTAAAGTGCTCTCTCGTGTCAACACTTTACCAGCAATTGGGGGCACATATCATAACAAGTCAGCACGTGGCACTTGGCAAACGTTAAGCGGCAGCCACTTAAAGCTGAAATCCCGAACGCAGTTTGTCGTTGTCCTTCTATCCCAAAGTACAAAAGCCACACAAATGCGGCACATGCAGCCACTTGAGCAGTCGCGCAATGAAAGCAATACCACATGCCACAAGCTTTGAATTCTCAATGCAGTGGCACGTGCCGACGCTTGGTGCCTAGGTGGGAGGGAGTATATCATCTTCACATGTTGCGCTCGCGAAAAGTGTTAGCTGCTGCTTCGTGGCCACGTGGCGTTAATTCGCTTAGAGACAGGCGTAAGTCCGCAATGATTACTTGCAGAATTGAAATAAAAGAGTTGCAAGCAATCGAGATTGAAGTGGTCACTAAATGTGGCAAAATGTTGTGACAACAGCACACTGATAAGACAAAGTGCATGCCGCTTTGAACTTTACTTGATCCTCGACCAGAGAGATAGACAGACAGTGGACTCATCCTTCCGATTGGCTTACAGGCTGGCGCGCTAGCAAAGCGTAAAAAATGCTCGTGTTTTAACTGGTAGTGGTAGTTGTGTTTGAGTGATTGTGTGTGTGTTCTCTGTTCATGTGTGTATAGTATGTGGGCAAAAGCAACCCCCAGGGCAAAAGCGAGCGGCAATCACGGCGCGCATATCTTTTGGGATTTGTGCCATGGCGCCGCCATCGTCGCGACCGACGACAATGCGCCGAGGGTTGTTGCCGCCTAAATCAGCGGGCTTACTGGGCAGTTCTACACGGCTCTGCAATTCTCGCGCACTAATGGCTGAAAATAAAACCGGCGCGCACTCCTGTTCAGCTTTTAGTTGGTGCGGGCACGCGAAACGGTTAAGTCTACAAACACGCAGTCACAAACAACTCACGAACAACTTTTAAATGCGTGTGGCTGAGAGTTGAGTATTGTTACAGCTACAGCTACAACTAAAACTACACACTTACATCATCATCTCAACATGTCTGCCTGCTACAACGCCTACAATTCAGCGCATTCATTTGGATTTGATGAGGATGATGACGATGACGACTCCTTCGACAGCGGCTATGAGAAGAGTTTCGAAACGGATGCAAATGCAAGCTCACGCCGTCGGTTGGATTTTGAGGAGCACTATAACGGCACAGTTGCAGCTGGTGCAACGCCACCCGACCAAGCTCAGGTACCATTAGCTTATGCCGGAAGCAGCATTGGGTGGGATGTGCAGCTCAATTCGCCGCCGTCGACATCAGGATTTGTGGGTCTCCTAGACAACAGCAGCAATCACAGCTCCCGCAGTGGACGCACTCTAGTCGAACATCTGAATAGCCGTTCGACGACGACGCCTGCCTTTGAGCCACAGGTGACGAGCACGCCCGTCAAGTCCGCCGACGACTCGAATGCTCCGCGTCAGAAACGCAAATATGCCGTCGGCAAGAACAGAGTAACGCGTTCACGCAGTCCAACTCAGGTGGTGCGCATAAAGAAGTTTCGGCGCATGAAGGCGAACGATCGGGAGCGCAGTCGGATGCACAGTCTCAACGATGCGCTGGAGAAGCTGAGAGTAACACTACCCTCGCTACCAGAAGAGACCAAGTTGACGAAGATTGAGATACTGCGCTTTGCACACAACTATATCTTTGCGCTGGAACAAGTGCTCGAGAGTGGCAACACCATTAATCTGGATCTGGAGAAGCTGCAGAACTTTACGCTGAGTGGAGAACGCATTACGAAGGAACTTTTCGATGCGCTCTTTGTAAATCCTCAGCCTTTTCCAATGTTCGGCAGCGGGCTGATCTTTCCTTATGGGCCGCATCATTCTCAGAATCCAGGTATGCCCTATCCGCCAACTCAGGGATGCGATTATCAGACAGCGCATCCACATGGTTTCGAATTTGGCACCAGCATGCGCTTTTACCAGCAACAACAGCAGGACCTTAGTTCACAGACTCCTACTACTACTGCGGATCACTTTTCCCAGGAGAAATACGATCTGTTTCGCAGCAACTTTGAAGCAGCGGCCAATGCAGGACCACTGCCCGGCAGCGAAGCTGGACTGCATCAGCAGAGTAGCTTTTATACGCAAACGCCACCCTGGAAGGAGTATCAGGAGGAGCATCCGCATCCACATCCACACCAACATCAGCCGTCGCTCTACAAACAGTTTGCTCATCAGGTATAGCATAGTTTCGCGGGCATCTTTGTTGTCAGTCTTTTCTGGGTGATATATTTGACAATGTGTTAGTTTCAACGGTACTGGCACTTGGAAATAATCCTTGAGCAGCTCTAGCGACTGACTTTTGCTAGCTAAACATAGCTCTAAAAGTCTTTTGCATAGAAAAGCTAAAAATAAATTGGGTATTTATCGTTTCCAGGTTTCATTTTCGTTTAACTTACACAATCAGTTGATATTTTGAAATAAGTGAACAATTAATTTATTTCTAAAGCTTTGCTAAGCAGCTGGCTTAAGTATTAAATTGGAATATATTCATTTAGTTGGTTCCACAAATGATAAACCAATGCGAAATGGCTTATGTCAAAGGTCATAAATGCAGTTGCATTTAATTGTTTGCTTGTTTGTGGAACTAACTAGTTGACTATCAAAACTAAAAGAACATTTTTATAATTATTTTATAATCTATAATAACTATTATAAAAATGTATTCTTTTTGCTTTTATACTCTACTATACTTGCTTTATAATAACTTCGGTTGTCCATGTGTATTTAGTAAGAGCATCCAAGTACCTGGCTAAAAAGCCATTTATATTTATATCTACACATCTCGTTTATATGGTATGTAGCGAAGCCATAACAGCTAATCATGTATCCTTAATGAGTTTTAAGCAATAGCTAAAATTTAAGCAACTGTTCAGGTTTAGCTTAGTTAGTGAGTGAAGTACAATTGCAATGCGATAAACGAGGGCTAGTCATTTTGAGATCAGGTTTAACATTAACATTACGTGATAAGAAACATTATTGTAAACTATTACACTCTATTTTTGCAAATACAGTTGAAGAAAGAATAAAAAAAGAACCGAATAAAATGCTGCTTTTGTAATAAATTGGGAATGGAAATTGTTAAAGTCAATGCAATTCCTGGTAGCTAAAGTAAACAACCCTAAGCTGCAGTGTGTGTTTGTGCAGATTTCAGATTTCGAACAAAAGACTTAAATTCAAATAAATATTGTATATTGCAGTGCACATAAAATGAATGGCTTTCAGTTTATGTGTGTGTGTAATAACTGTGCGTATGCGTGTGTATGTGTGCCGATTGTTTATTGTAGGGGGCATTTTTGCGCCCTTACAATTCGACATGGGGTGAGTTGAACAATAGAAAGATTGCCCGTCACCTGCCACAGAATTACGAGTACAAAACGAATGTACCAATGAATATACCCAAAACCAAAAGCAAATAAGGCAGCAGCAGCCGACAATCCTGAAACATGAGCCAAGTGGCAGTGGACCTGCATGAATGCCACTCAAATTATTTAGTTGAATGAACCGGCAAGAGTCGAAATAAACTGACTGACTGACTGACATTTTCCGTTACAAGAAACAAGAAATGGGAAAACTCCCAACCACCAAGAAAGGGTGATATTTTGGACTCTACAAGATACAGAATTCTGGAATGCAACTCCGCAGAGTTGATACCTATTCGAAGCTAAGCCGTTTGCTCTGTCGCTTGCTGTTTGTCATTTGTGCAGCTTTGTTGAAGGTGTTGGGATTTATCTTAACAACAATCATTATTATAGCCGGTACATTGCCTGTTGTTCCGTTGTGCTGGTGCGTTACAAAGGCGCAAATACGCAGCGGGCGAGCTGCTAAGCTGCATTCTATTCCAAAGAACTGGCGCTGAGGGATGGATGGGCAGCAGGATACAACGGGGAAAGAACTCGACCCAGAACTCTGCCTGGCATCATTAGCGTCACAGGGTAGCTGTAGATGCTTATCAGCGGATCAATAACGGCATTACGAGTAAGTCTCGTCCCGCCTCCCTTTTCCTATTACCCAAATCCAGATGCTGTCTGATGTATATGACTATGGTAATGATATGCCAAGCATGGCAAAACAATTTGGAGATTGCCGTAAGATGATAAGGAAACCAAAATAGAAACAAATTGCCGGCACGGTGCAAGAAGCAAACTCAATACAATTGCGTCAAGTGCAAGTCCTTTGGGTACAATTTATATACGACCCACTAAGCAGAACTCTGATTTCAGCCGGAATACAAGGTATAGTGCTTTAAAATATTGCTTACAAATAAAACTGCACTTAAAAATAATTGTCGTACTTAGAAGTAAGTGTACCCTTTTTTTTCTTAAAAATTTTCAAAGGTTTTTCTTTAGATTTCAGATAGGATCGTCTTCATTTACTCTCTGTATGTTTGTATAATGGGTTCAATGACCTTAAAAAGCAA
The DNA here is from genome assembly GCA_035044485.1 of Scaptomyza reducta. Taxonomy (NCBI): domain Eukaryota; kingdom Metazoa; phylum Arthropoda; class Insecta; order Diptera; family Drosophilidae; genus Scaptomyza; species Scaptomyza reducta. The sequence continues at coordinate 104,780 of JAWNNV010000206.1, read as the reverse complement.
CTGTTGTAAAACGTCAAAATTATAATGAAATGGACAGTTGTGGACATAAATTATGAGCATCGTGTAATTCTTGATCAAGCATAAACGTGCCAATTTGTCGTTTTAGTTCCGATTTCGATCACAAATCTAATTTTTTTTGCCGAATTGATTGTTTTACGCCTGTTTAGCATCGAACAAATGTTGGCACACATTTGCGAAAAAGCGAAGAGAACTTTCTAACCCTTTTGTGGTACACATGCACGAGGCATCATACGTGTCCTGTAAACCTTTCTTACCCCTTTTTTGGCAAACAGAATTCGCTCTGGTGCTGTTGTTGGTTTTTTATGGGTACAGCGAGTGCAAGTTGCTCGACCTTTTTAGCAATTCATTGCCCTGCTCGAATTGGTTTATCTGTGAAATCTGTGACGTTGTGTTGTTTGTGTTGCATCAGCACTCAGAGCAAGGGACATGCATTTGTAAGTAAATGTGTATGTGTGTGTGTCTGTGCGTTGCTGATACTCCTGAATGTGCCCTACCTTGTGCTCGCTTTTGAGTTGTGTGCTCATCTAACCGAAAAACATTGGATAAACAAACAGCCGCTCGAGTATTTTGTTACATTTGTTGCCGCTCCGAGAAAGCCAATCTGTCGCATTTGTGTGCATACTCGTCCCAAGGATAATCAGCAATCCACGTATGTGTGTGTGTATGAATTAAAACTGTAAAATGTGGTGCAAGTTTTGATTGTGATTTTAATCCGATCTGAGCGGTTTTAGTCAAATTTAAGCAGATTTGTGTCACATTGTAGCAACCGAAAGTGGTACGCAAAAAATGTAAACACATGTAAATCAAAAATCATATAAGATAAGCATGAATCGAATTATTATATAATGTTTATTACCACAAGAAAATTCACTTACAACGAAACGATGATTTCTAGTGGGTTTCGAATTGATTTGCTTATTTTCTGAATCTAAAATTAGGAATATTGTTGAATCACAGGTGAAAATGTACTTAAATGTGAATGATTTAATTTAACAGATGCTGTTTTCTACAATTACCGAAGAAATATTTCACAAACTTCTCGTAAATGATTTTACCTATGCAACTGTGCAATGTGCCATTATCAAACTTCGGAAATGACGCTCCCCTTGCAACCCCGGTATAACATACATATTTCATATTCCAATCACATAAAGAATATTTCGTTTCCAAATGAATAAACTGTTAGACAAACAATACATTAAACTTTACAACTTCACACCCGCTGCCTGTGTACAGAAACCATTAGAGTTGGCCCAGAGTTCTACCCCGAGACACCGTCGTTAGTGTTACGGCAGTAGCGAAACTGTATCTGAGGCTGTACCACAAACGACGAGTTGATTGTTATGCAAATGAGTACAACCAGGACGAAAGCACTGTTCACTGGGTTTTGGGTGCAGTTCATCAAGTGGTCATAAATATATTTGGTTAAAGCAGCACCATTGGCTGCTGCCTAATTAATATGCAGCGCCATTTGCATAATGAATGTGACATTTGTAATTTATGGTTGATATTTGTTAATTTTTTTTTGTAAAGTTTTTTTTTTACAGTGCATGAATAAAGTGGAAGGTTGGTGCTAAAATGTCGTCAAAACAACGGTTTCATGCCCAGTTATTTTTAATGTAAACAACGCTTGATTGAATCCAATGCTACCCGTTGGCTCCGGCAAAGGCGGCCGAAAATTTCTATTGATTGTCGGGTGTGCCTAAGCCGCAAAAAAAATATAGCTTTCTGAATCGCGCGTTATTCGCTCCTATGCTACTTCCGTTTTAGCGCGAAAATCCAACGATTAGCCGTCCATTGTCCGGCTCTGCATAAAAAATGGGAAGTTTTTGCAGTTTTTACCCCCAAAACGCAGTGAAAACCTAACAAGTAGCTAAGTGTAATTACAATTGCATGAATTGCTCATGGCGGGGTGCGCACTAAGTCGCTTTTTATGGCACCTCTGACAGGAACAGTGATAGAAAGCAACCGTTATGATTTAGTAAGATATATGACAACGACACGCAAGGCTTTGATGCCCTACAAAGTATTGATAACTAAGGGTATATTAACCGTTAGTTCCATTGAGTTTGCGGAAAACTGCAGAAATTCAAACTCCATCTGCAATATCTCTTTTGAAATTAAACTATTTTACCAATACTATTCTAGAGAAGGGTATGTGTATGTCGATCACGTTGAGCTTAGCTCTCTCGACCTTATCTTCTACAAATAGTTTTTGCCACAAATGTAAAGGAAATGAGCGACTTCCCCTGCACGAGAGTGAGAGAGAGTCGCACGAGCTCACTCATTAATTGTTTTGCATTGTTTGGCCGTTAAAGTTGGACATCTGGCCAGCTGCTGCCCGCTTTCCCCTCTCTACCGCTCTGCTGCTACTCGCCTCACCGAATAACTAACTGCCAACAAATGAATCTAGGGTAAAAAGTTGATATGTTCTTTTTTATTTGGTTTTTTGACACTGTTTACGCAGGACACCTGCACGCTGCAGGCACTGTCAGGCTATGACTCTTTGGGTATGGGTACTCTGCAATTGCCAGCACTTGTGGCTGATGTGTGTGCGGAGTAGGCTTGGAGCTGGCAGTTGGATGGCGCCCCATGTATCATAGGCATTAATTGGTGATTAATGCAGCTTATATCTGTGGCAGTTGGCGCCGTCATTGTTTAACCAGCAAACAAAAGAGGGACGCTGTGACAATCGAGTTTGAAGTGTGATTTACGATCGCCATCATCAATCAATGTTCAAGTGGAAAGTGATTGGGCAACATTTTTGATGGCTGTGCGAGCTGTTTTTTTTTTTTTTTTTTTTTAATTTTATGCTAATTGCGCTGGCAGATACAAGTATCAACTCTACAAGTACTTTAGACATTTTCAAACTTTAATTACATATCCCCAAGACAACCCCCATAAAACAACCGACTTGCTTTGACCCAGACAACACTTGATTTGCTGCTGTGTTGTGTTTTAAAAAGTTATAAAAATAACTCGTTAGATGTGGCAGCTATTTCAGCTTCAGCTCACTATTTATATTTGTCCACCAGCAACCCCTGATCAGTTGCTGCTTCATCACACAAGCACACACAAACATACATACGCTTCGTTGCACCCTTTGGTTTGATGGTCTCGCAGGCAGGCAGGCATTCAGTCAGTTCATTTACCAGCATCATCATCATCCCTTGTACTTGTTTTCTGGCTGAACCGTGCGACTGCGCAGTTGCCTGGGGCTAATGAGCGCCGCACATTAGTTTTAACAACATTTATTATTTATGGGTTTCTCCTTTTTTGTTTTCTTAGTGGAAGTTGTAAGAGACGTTAAACATTACATTTTGGCAGTGGTGCATTTTGTAATTCAAAATTCAAATTGCAATTATTTTAATTTTAGATTTTAATTGGAAACCAGACTTTTGGTTTAACCAAAAATTTGTATCTTAACAGTACAACTCAAAGAAGTTATGCTGTTTTATATATTTTTTAAGAGCTTTTATCTATGGGTAACAAACGTCAACAAGACAAACCAAACATACTGTATTAGCTAGCAAACAAAAAGCAACAACGAACTAGAGTCTCGTTTTTGATATTTATTTTGGTGTCTAGCTTAATGTTTGTTAACACACTTTCAATTTATTACCATATCACTTAGCATATCCATGGAATGTGACTTAGTGTTTATGTTTTTTGTAGTTGTTACAATTTATTTGCACACATGTTCACATTCATAATCGTGCTCATAATATAAATAAACGTATTTACCTTAACGACAAAAATGCATACTGTTAGGCAGTGGAAATTATATGTTTCTGGCTAATATGTATAGTGTCAGGATGTTGAAATTCCTGTTGAAATCAAGCTGTATTTTAAGTCATATTTATTTTGCACTTGTTATGCATTTGTTAGGGTAAATAAACGATAAGATAAATATAGGTAAATGCAATTTATTTTCTACTAAAATAAAACAAAATTAATTCATGCGTTGCAAAATCTGTTGGGCCAACAGAAACGCTACTCAAAACGCAGTACTCAGTCATTGAGTACTTGTATTCGCACACAGATGACACATTATATGACTTTGCGATTCGCATTCTAGTCTAATAAAAAGTTACTTAAATCTAAAAGTTTTGATTGGACTTTATACAGTTTAAATTAGTTTACCGTAATCTACTCTACATAGGTGTATGTACATACTAGATCACGTGCATAGTATGCTTATGCTTGTATGGACTGTTTTGGCCTTCATTTTCACGTCATGACCAACTGTGATTTTGAAGCCCCATGTACACCTGATATACTCTGGCTAGAGCTGGATCTACTTGCCAATGGTGCAGATGGGGCATTTAGTCTTGAGTCTTGAGCACTAGATTAAACATTTAAATTTAGCATTGCCATTGTTGGACCTGACTGTGCAGAATATCAGCTGAGGCTACAATGGACCATAGATGGGCTCCGAATAGAGTACAGCGGGCATCGAGTAACTATACGAGGTGGGCGTATGCTCCGTCGGAGTTCGCAGACTTGCTTGCAGGCTGCGCTTGCTGTGCCGCTTGAATCTGTAAAATGGATATATTTATATACTCTTCAAAGATTCAAGTTATAAACTCACTTTTTCTTTAGGCAACAGGCAGTGCAGAGAGAGATTAAAGCAGCTACGCCTATTAGTGCCGCAAGAATCACTAACCAAGCACCTGCGGACATCAGCATGTTGCCGAAGAGTGCAGCAGTTTGGGTACGTCGGACCGAACAGGACTCCAAGTCACTGACGCCATACACAGCATAAATGTCTATCAGCTCATGACGCAACTCTTTGGAGTTCATGAGCTTTTGCATCTCACTCAAGGAGAGTGCGGCACCGTTGCGGAACATTTGGAAACAGGAGCTCGTCGCCGTAAAGTCCAGACTCATGTCGGCGCGTGTGAAAACTTGCGTGTCCAGCACATGTAGCTCCAGGCCGAGTGGCTTGAGTTTCTTTTGCAGTTGCTCCTGGAACGGGCGTATGTTGTGCTGTATTTCGTTGGGCGGACGGGCAAAGATGAATTTGAGCAGGGACTTGTCGCGTATGACAAACACTTTGATATTGCTGTGAGTCTGTCGTTTGGCCTTTGCCGAGTTATTGGCACAAATGCGCATCAGGAAGTAGCCATCGACATAGTCCGCAAAGGAGCCACCAGTGCGTAGCTCACCCGTGCGATTGTTGAGCGTGAAGAGACTTTGGAGATTGCCTGTGGCCAGTTTGCGGCTGCGCTTGTAGAACTGCGGCACAAACGTCACATTCACAATGGACAGCGCTATGGGTTCAGCTTCGGCATCAGCATCACTTGCTCGCAATGTGGTTATCACCGTGTCAATGGGCACATTGATACGTATGCCTACTGTTGAGTCTGGGCTCTCGAATTTTGGCAGATTATCGTCAATATCAAGGATCTTGATGGTAATGCGCAGATGTGACGGATCCTGGCGGTCATAGGTATCGCCTATGTACTTCATGGATGGCTCTCCCAGCTTTAGGCACTTTACGGTCAACGTGAAGGATTCTACAAGCTCACGATCGATTGGCTGGGTAGTCTTAAGTATTACCAGACTTTCATTGGTTCTCTCGATGGCAAAGATCTGTTCGTTGTTACCCTCGATAATGACGTAATCGATGGCTGCATTCTCACCCATGTCCTCGTCAATGGCGCTTAAGTTACCAACAACGGTTCCCGCTGGCTGTTCCTCCAAAACGGACATTGGTATGGGTCCTTCGTCCTGTTAAATGTGACTTAAATTATCAAATTTAATTCTAGTTTTTCTTGTTACTTACAATTTCTCTGGCAAATCTCGGCTCATGATCATCCATGTCGAGCACTTCAATCTTTAGGATGCGTGTCAGCGACTGCTTGGGCTGTCCATTGTCACTGATCTCTAGCAACACCTTGTACATGCTTTTTTCCTCCCGATCCAACGGTTGTCGGGTTGTTATCAATCCCGTGTGCGTGTCTATTGCAAACGATTCAGCATCAGGTGTGTCTGGCAGTATATGATAGGTTAATGTCCCAGAGGGCGTGCTGTCATCATCAGGATCGCTGGCAATCACTTGGAAAACAGGCGATCCAATTGCAGAATTCTTAAAGTTGAAAGATAAATTCACAATGTTCACTTTCCATCTTTTACTCTACTCTCTTCTCAGACTCACCTCTGTCACATTTGCTCTTTGACCCACTCGGGGAGCCACAAAGAATGGAACACCATCGTTGGCACTCACATCGCCAATGAAAATTCGAACTTCGACATGTGTGGAGAGTGTTGGCTGCTTGGGCACTTGGTTGCCATTATCCTGGGCGCGTATAATAAGCACATAGGCCTCAGCGCGACCTTTTCCCGTTAAATTGCGACGCGTGGAAATCAAACCGGTCTGTGCATTAATGCTGAACAATCCGTTGGCATCTCCCTCGTTGACCAGCTCGTAGCGCACCTCGCCTCCAGGACCTTCATCCGCATCCGTTGCTACGAGTTGCAGGACGTTCTCCATCTTCATAGCGTTTTCTGGGATGACAGCATTGTATAGCTTCTTGGAGAATTCTGGAGCATTATCATTTACATCCAGGACATCAATGAATAGTTCCACAACGCTCTGTTTGGCATCCGTGGGTTGGCCCGGAGAGTCCTCCGCCTTCACTTGGAGTCGAATGGTGGGCGTTCGCTCCCGATCTATGGTCTGGTTTCGTGCCACAACTATCTGCCCGGTTAGGTTATTAATCTCAAAGAGCATAGAATATTCGCCTTGAAGGGAGTAGATGATCTTATGATAACCCAAACGCTCATCGCGAGCATTCAACGCCGCATCCTTATCATGCGCTTTAACTTGCACCACGCGCTCCGGATAGCCCTTGTTCTCAATGATGGTGGCATGATAAGAACTTTGTTCAAAGATCGGACTGTTGTCGTTTACATTTTCCACGGTTATATTCACTCGACTGATGGTACTACGTTGACGATCAGCGCTATTTGCGCATACCTGCAGCTCGAACTCGGCGCTGCCTGTCTCCGCTAGAGCTTCATAGTCCAAACGCTTTTTTAAGATGACCTCACCGGTACGCTCTGATATTTGGAAGTATTCAAGGTTCTTTGGTTCTACCAATTCGAAGCTAGTAATCGCCTGTTGTGCAACCGGATCTTCAGCTTGCAGAATGAAGAGTGCGCTGTCAATTGGCATTTCCTCCTTAATCTTGATGTGCACCACAGGACGGGAGCTACTCCACCCCGTATTCTTAAAAACCGGATCCTTGTCCTTGAAAGATTGCACATAGACCGTTACCTCTGTAGTATCCACTTGCAGCTCTGGATCAACCTCAGCATTCAGATCTTTCACTCCGACTGTAAAGATTATGATTGCAGCCACATCGTGACGCAGGCTGCTGTTCACAAAGATTTCTCCACTCTGGCTGTCCACGCGAAAGGCTTCCTGTACATTGTAACTACTCCGGTTGGTTATGCTGACACCCGCCTTGGTAGTTGCCTTGACCGGTCCCTGCAAACTGTATTCCAGTCGTGAATTCAAGTCCTTGTCAATAGCTTTGACCCGCAAAACGCTCTCTCCAATCACAGTTCGCTCGGATACGTAGGCAGCATAGCTGTTCTGTTCGAATTTGGGTTTTTCATCGTTTATATCCTTGACATTTACGTAGACCGTGGTAGTAGCTGTTTCTGGAATTGGAGTACCAGAGTCAACGGCGTTTACAATAATCTCAAAACTGTTCATGTTCAAGTCGCGATCAATGCGTGCCTGAGGCGAGACAGTAATTAAACCCGATCTGAAAGTGCATAATTTGTGAAAATGTTCCAAAAAATAACTTCCGCTTTTTCTTACAGTTCATTGATCTGGAAATTATCGTTTGCGCCCACAATGCGATATCTGAGCAGGCTATCCAGACCGTCCGGATCGTGTGCGGCCACCGTTGTCACATTGTAGCCCGTCGCTGCATTCTCTGGTATGGACACGCGATAGCTGGGTGGTCCTATTATAGGCAAATTCTCAACATTTTGGAAGTGGCCTTTGAAGATGGGACGTTGATTACCAGAGATGCCGACCCGCACAAGAACTCTTGTGGTGTTTGTTATTGGTGGAATTCCTAGGAAATATTTTGTCATAGTTATGTCAAAAAGTATTTAAAATATTATTTTTTACCGAAGTCCGTTGCAGAAACTACCAATGCATATTCGCCACGCTCTGTATCCATTGATCTTGCTGCCTTCTGTAAAGTTATTTCGCCCGTTTCCGACTCAATGCGGAATACATTCCCAGCTATGCTGTTTTCTGTCACTATGGCATATTTCACTCTACCATTTCCCTGACTGGGGCCATCTGCATCGTGTGCGCGAACGAAGAACTGTGGCTCAAAGATTGAGGCACCCTCACGAATTGTGCGACTATACTCATTGCTTTCGAAATTTGGATAATTATCGTTGACATCGAGGACATCCACGAACAGATTGGCATTAGATTCACGCCCGCCACCATCAACAGCCACTACAGTCAGACTGTAGGTACTTTGCTTCTCGTAATCCAATGGCCTGAGTAGATAAATACCACCAGTCTCTGGATTCACATAGAAATTATCGGCTCCAAATCCTTTGAGCACATACTGCACATGACCAAATTCATCTGAATCCGCATCGGTGGCATTTACAAAGCCAATCAAAGAGTCTTTTGTTAGATTCTCTGCAGCTGTAAAACGGTAGGTTTGCTGACCAAATATGGGTGCATTGTCATTGGCATCCAGTAAATGCACTTCCACACGTGTCTTTGCTAGTTCAACGCCATGCGAGAAAGCAACCAAATCAAACTCGAATTTGCGCTGTGTGGGATTATCGTAGTCCAGGCGACTAGCATCCAGCACCTTGACCACAACGGGAGTACGTCCCTGTCCCTCAGTAGGTGATACTGCAAAAACACCCGCTGACTTGGAAACATCCTGAAGCTCTAGTTGATATCGACTATTCTCGCCCATGTCGCGATCATCCACAAAGATCGACAGACCTGGCAGTGGCATTCCATTCGCTTGATTCTCCGCAACAGAAACGTTGAAGTGCGAGGCACTGAACTCGGGCTGATGATCGTCGACATCGGTAACCACAATGGTGACGCGTGTGATTGAATGTTCTGCCGGTATGGCCCCATCAATTAGCTCTGTGGCACGTATAGAGAATACATAAACGCCCCCATTTTGTAGTATTTCCGGATTTTCACGATCCAATGGTTCATTTGTGGTTTGTAGCTTAGCTGTGCCGTCTTTGGGATCACCGAAAGGCACCAGCTCAAAGTGACCGAACGGCTCATCCTCCAGCGAAAGGAAGATCTCTCTAGGTATGCCAACATCGCCATCAACCGCCTTCACAGTCAATATACTCACACCAGCTGGAGTATTCTCCGCCACTGTTGCTGAATATGGTGCGTTAGTAAAAATGGGTGCTTGATCCTGCACATCGATAACATTGATGGAAACTGTGGCGAATGAGGTAAGTCGGTTTTCGAGCGCACTATCCGAAGCCGATATGGTCATGATATAGGAGGGACGACTTTCAAAATCCAGCTGCTGCTTTAAAGCCACTCGAGCTGTATAGTTTCCATCGGCCAATTTAACAGCGCGTACCTCAAAGATGTCGCAAATATCGTTTTCCTTCAATAGAGAGTTGAGTGTAAGCTTAATTATGTTTATGTAATGGGGAGTCTTGGGAAACTTACGTGTACACATTTTATCTGCACTTCTGCGTTAATGCCCTCATCACGATCGACAACAATGATGGGCGGCTCCACCCTGAGCTCGGCGCCGGCAGGCAATGACTCACTGACGCTTGCCGAATAGGGTCTACCATAAAAAATGGGTTGGTTATCGTTATAGTCGCGCACTGGGATCTCGCGACGCTGAGAGACTGTATTTGGTTCCGTGCCATAGACTCCATCATCTGTGATACTGATAATAACCTCAATGGTGTCTTGTGTTTCGCGATCCAATTCCTGGCGCAGACGCACCACACCTGTCTCCCGATCCACAGAAAAAACTGGGCCAGATATGCTATACTTGATGCGACTACCCTCCGGATCAATGCCTGAAATGATAAAAAAAATTAGTTTGAACGTTTGTGAATAGCAGTTAAAGCGGTTTGTCGGCTTCTTGTCTTGCACGACACGCTCGCTGCTTTAATTACGAGTAGTCGTAGTCGTAGTAATCGTATTCGTTGTAGTAACGTCATTGACTGACACTCTGACACTGTTGGATTATGGTTAGGCGTGTGAAAAATGCTAATGAAGTTCCCACAACCTCCTTCCATTTGACTTTTCTAGTCCAATGCGCTCGCTGGCAGTTTAGATGGGCGTGGAAATGGAGTCAAGTATGTAACTAACGATGGGAGTTGGGTCAACTATCTATTCTAAATATGGGTTGTATTCTTATGCTCTAGCTTGGCAGTTTCTCTTTCTCTTTGGGCGCTTTTTAATCACAGGAAACTACTTATGCCTAGCATCTAAATTCCGAAATTCATAAAAAACCCGGTTTGGGGGCAAACACAAAAAAGCATTAGAAATTCTGTTAAAGCAATACAAAGTAGAAAAAGAAAACAAATGATCCCAACAGCATGCACAAAAGCTAACAATAATAAGCCTACCGGCGGTCGGTCTGGAAAACGACTTTTGGCACAGACGCTAACAGACTTATTTCTTCTTTTTTCAGGTTTTCAAGTTTCCTCTAACCATTTGGAGAAGACGACAGACATAGAGACCGACAATTGCAGCACGACATGGACTCAAAGCGGGAAGCAAACAAAACGTTCTTCAACTTACTACACCCAACAACAAAAAAAACTTACCAATTGCGGTCGCCAACCCGAATGGTCCCCATCACAGTCCCCTCCTCACACCCTATTTGGCGCGTGAGTGGCCGTTTCCACTTTTAATGTACATAATCATTTTCTAGTTTTTCTTTCATTTTTTCGGGTCTTACATAGTTTTTTTTGTAATGTGATTTCTCATATACAATACAAAAACCATACGTACGTAGTGTGTTGGTATATACGGGGCCAGTTGAAATATTTGGTCTACGATTGTTGTTATTACCTCGTATGGAATCTCGTTTTGAGGCATGCTTGTACAAAAAATAGCTGGGAAAACTATCTACAGTCTAAAAACAAACTATTATGTTTTTCTGAAAACATTTCTACTATTTACTTGTCTTAAAAAAACACAACGTGTGTACTTGAAAGAGAGAGTGAAGTGGAGGGTTGGTAAATCAAAATTTCATGCTCGACGAAGCGTATTTCTTAATATTTTGCTATTTATTACACACTGCCACAAAGCGAAAAACATAAGAAACACCTACATACTTTTGCTCAATTGTTAAAATTTGTAGGAGCCATCTATTTAATTATGTTATTCATATTTTGAAAACAATTTCAATTAATACCTTACAATTAAATCTATAGAAAGTAAAAGTCGTTATCAGAATTCAAGACATATTAAACTTTACGGACCAATAAAGATTCGAACAAATTATTCATGCTTAAGACAAAGTTATTTAAATTTGTTTATATGCATTAAGTTAACATGAGCCGTTCCATTGTTTCAATTTCATTTATTGATTAGCGCCTATTATCAAATTACCAACAAATATTTAAATTGACGAACAAACAAAACCTGTAAGTTGTGTTTAAATATTGAAATAAACTTGATTGCAGGTGGTAAAGTGCCAGAGTTTGGCCTATTGCCGCTGAGATACATCTATGATGCAAGCGATTTGATTATTACCAGTCAAAATTGCAATAACAAATTATACAGTTGATATAGACGCTTCCTGGCTCACAGCTTAGCCAAAGCAATTTCGACGTTTTCGATGGATATATTTTTTCAATTTGGCTGCAATTTTTGTCAATTTGTGTGTGTATTTATGGCACTCTTGATTTCAACGCAGTGCACTCTAAAATGTTGGCGCAAACCTGTTTCTTGCAAAACTAACTGGCTGAGAGACACAGCTCACCCAACTCTCAAAAATTAATCAAACATAGTCATTTCGCTATCAACTACTTAGTTTAGGCCTTTTGAGGTCTCTAACTTGCACAAGAAAATTATATATAAATATTTGGTGATTGTTATTAAGATACATATATTAAAGCTGACTTGAAAGTTGTCTGCCTCGTTGTCTGGTATCTCTAACCCACCGCGCTGGATGCATCAAATTACAAGCCGCATCTTTTTGCATCAATATAACTGGGCCTCTGTGTTAGGGTGTCAACGGGACGGCCGACATGCATTTGTGGGCAGGTATAAAAGGCAAAAGCATGCTCGAAGATGAACTAAATGAAGATCTCGTGCAGTTTTCAGAGCGACTGCCGACAGTTTGTTTGTTTTATGCTATTGGATAATCATACGAAGAAATATTATTATGTTGTAGTTGCTTGAGGAGCTGCCACCTGAAATTGCAGTTGCGAAAGGAAGCGATTACGCAAGAGGTAGCAATTGGCAGCTGTGAAGAAAAGGTGGCTGCAATTTTTGCTTTCAATTGATTGATATAGTCTGTCAAAGTAAAAGTGCCATAGATTCTACACGTTTAAAAAATCATTACTAATGCCTGCTTGTTTACTTGTTGTTTACGATATTTGCATATAACAACACGCCATTCTCAATATAATTGTTATCAATTCCACCAAGCATGCAGCCATTATCGTAGCGTTTGTTTTGCCGTCGTTCCGACAGCTACGCACAAACGTGTTCAAATGCACTTCCGCAAAGATACCAAAAAAAACATCTACATACACATTCAACATGTACCTAGCATTCTTTGTGTCTACTGCTATCGCTTAACAAAGTGCATTTTAGGTATGCGACCCTAAAAAAATAAAAATTATACATTGCTTTTACTCTCATCTTCATTATCGCTGACAGCTCTCAACATGCATTGAGTAATCGCCACAGAGTTACTCTATGTACACAAACATGCAGAAAAACGAGCAGAGCCAAATATATGCAATACTCTACACAAGGTTAAGCAAAAGTAGGTGGCGTTGTGGCGCTTAATATTTCAATTATAGCCATATAAACAGCAAGCAAGCGAAATGAAAGTCAGCAATGGCAATCTGAGATTTGGTGCACAAAAACTCGAATTACCAAATAATTAAACTCTCAAATGACCAGCAGTAAAAAATCCAAAAGGGAGCAGACTTTAAAATTATAGAGTTACAATTCACATATACATTTATATTGTAATTACCACAAGATTGACATGAACTCGTGAACATGAACTAAGTTTCTAGCCAAAAAACGTATCTTTACGTCTAAAATAATAGCTTTGCTGTTTTTGTTTTTGTGAAAGGTATAGCAACAAATGATGTGAGAAGTGGAGCTATTGTTTTTTACTAGTATATTTATTTTGTTATTACAAAACGTGGGCTTGGTCATTACTTTATCTCCGATTGAGCAACTTACCTTTGAGTTGAAACACGGGACTGCCAACTGGTGTATGCTCCGACAGGCTGAAGCGGGACATGTCCCCCGAACCGGCCGCAAAGTGTGGCGGATGATTCAGCAGCTGTGCCCCGCTCAATCCGAGAAGCAGCGGCAACAGGAACATTAGAGACGGCAGCAACATGTTGTTGCCGTTGCCAATTCGAATGCCGTTATATATATGTATCCGTTAACTGTGATTAATTTTGTTGCTTGTGTTGTTTTCAGCCAGTTTTTAGCACATGTAGCACAATATTTACTTCTTAAACACCGCAATGGTTTTTTTTTGTGTTGTTTTAAAGATGCTGTGCAAAAACAAGAATTTATGTTAAAAACAATTCTTTCAATGTTAACCACGCCACCCACTCGACCTTGGCTGTGGTAAGTAATGGCAATGCAATTGCAGTTGCTGTTGCAGCATTCGTGCTCAGTCAGCGGAAAAGTGATAAAAGTGAGGCCAGCTCAACATCAAAACGTTTGTTTTGTTTAAGACTTTAAGCCTCGCCTAGCTGCTCTTATTTTACCTAATTGAAACACACGCACAAAACGATTTTAACTTGGTCAGCAAATTTCAATGATTAAAAACATAAATTTTACATATTCTAGAAAAGAAATTCGATGCCGCTGGCAATTTCACATGATGAGTATGTGAAAAGTGGCACATGTTGATGAGGCTGTTGATACCAAAGAGTTCCAATCATTGGGCTGAGGCGTTATTCGAGCCAAGCGTCGATTGGCAAATGTTGGCTTTCTCGCAACACACACACACATAAATTCACACATTCGGAACAGCTGTAGAATGAGGAATGAGACGTGTGTGTGTGTTGATCATGAGGAGATGGCAAAGAAAGCAAGCACATACTAAAAACCGAAATGTGCAGAAAGGCAGCTTAAATAAATAAGCGCAGAAAACAGAACTGGTTGCTCTCTGCGATGGCGCAGACAGATACATAAGTATCCGCAAGATACATATAGTCTTTTGGTCAGCACTCCTCTAGCTGTTTTTATTGTTTAAGCAAAAAAAAAAAAAAAAAAAAAAGAAGGAAGCAAACATTAAACACAAAACATAAAAAATACACTCATTGCCCATTTCGCGCTCAAGTTCTCACTCTTTCTAAAGTGCAAGTAACTCACAAGGCAGTCGATAACTCACATAATTAGATGCACAGTTAGTTTTTCACATATAAACTAATTATTTCAGTATTTTTTACGCAAACGCACCGACAAATACACACGAGAAAAACAACGCCAAATTATGACGCCAGGTACGAAACCTGATTCTTGTTCCGAATTTTTGTGTATTTTTTGTATTCGGTACGTTTTTTTGCACACTGTCTCACATACACACATTCAACAACTCAGCGACGAAATTTTAACCGCAGCAACGTCTGAACGACGCGACGCTCGCTCACCTTCTGTCTTATGGCTATTTTACCTGTTGCTATTGCTGCCGTCGTTGTTGACTGGCATACGGCGTGCGTGATTCGGCCTCAGGTAAATACTGGTTTCGTGTTGTTGCCGGTTTTGTTTTGATACACATTTCGCGCATGCGCAAAACGAGTGGCAATGAAATACAATGCAAGTGTCTACACACTGTATGAAAATCATTTCATTAATTTTTTTTAAGCATGCTAAAGTTAGAGCCTAAAGTTATGCTAGCTCTTTGCTGACATGGCAGTCCAATATCTTCGAAACTACTGGAAATTAATAGGGGCAAAAAATAAGGAGGGGGGGCACATTGTTGTAGAACTTAAAAAATACAAAAAGCTATACAAAAAAGTATAAACAAGTCAATATTTGTTCATAAATTTGAGTTTTGATGTAATTAAATTCGTTTTAAATATGGAATCTAATTGAATAAGAAATCTAATAAGCAGACAGTTCCAACATTTATCTAAACATTGATAATTAGAGCTTAGAAGCTGCAAGCGGCGCAAGCTCTCTTTATTTTACTCTTCTTATTTTCATAAGAGAGCGTCCATAGATAAAAAGAAAGAACAAGTAAAGCTTTTCGGAGATATAAATTGGTTATGCAGACGAAATAAAAATTCAAATATATCTTAACCACATTTTTAAAACTTACCCTGCAATAATTCTGCAAGCCTTTTTAATTTTATTAAACACTAATTGTATATTTTATTATGTTTTTGTATATAAACACTAATTACTAATTCAATTTATAACGCATCGTCCACCTGAAACTGTATTAGATCCTCGACGGGAAAGCGAAAAAGCGAAGCTGTCTGCGCCTCGGCAGCCAGTTGATCGATATGTGGTGCTTTGTGGTAGCGAAAGTGATCGCCTTGAACGCTACCATGAAAGCGCCCATAATTTGGAGGGGGATTGCCAGTGAGTGCAGCAGGTCGCGGCAATTGCGGTAACTGGGCACCTCAGCTGCCACTATCGGGTGATCGAAGTCAATAAGCGAGAGATTATCACTGCGAGAAATCGTTTGATTCGTTTGATTGTGCAACGCCTGAGTGGGTGATGTGGATGCTGCAGTGTGCGAGTTGTTCGCTGTTTGAGTTTGAGACTGAGACTGGGTCTGAGATTGGGCTGCCATCTGTCGTGACTCAATTGGACTGGGTGGCTTGGGCAAAGGTAGATCCCGCTCACTTGGCATGAATGTGTTGCGCTGCAAGCCAGGACTGTAATTGTAGTTGTGGTTGTAAAAGGGATTGGTTGAGGTTCGCACTATTGCGGTCGGCCTCTGTTTTGGAAAGACATTCAAATGCAGCATTATCTGATTAGAGAGTGTGTCCACTGCACCACCATTGTTACCACTATTTTTATTGGGATTATTATTGTTCTGCTGGCCATAGGTGCAATCCTCACCGACCGAATTTTGCTGAGGCAACTGGGCAAACTTTTGTGATTGATACATTGCCTGCTGCTGGCTGTAACGTGTTGCCTGATCTGGAAAAGTCATGGGCAGGTGGCTAGGAGACTGTGTGGGAAACTTAAAGGGTGTCTGATAGAGACCATGCTGCAAGCCAAACTGCAGCTGCGGCTTTGCATAAACAGGAGCATTCGAGCCAGCTAGAGAATCGCTGTGAAAAGGATTGCGCAGCACGGACGTTGGACGGGATGGAGGTAATACTGGATATATATCCAGGTTGAGCTTAAAGGGTATGCGCTTATGTTGCGGCGGTCTGGTGGCATTCAATGCAAGGATAGGTGGAAAGTTCTGCAAAAAAGGATCAGCTACAAAATGCTGCTGACTGCCATGCTCCAGCAGCATGTTATAATTGCTCTGCTCCTGCTGATGTTGCTGCTGTTTTTTGTGCTTCTTCTTGGAACTGGGCTTGCTGGAAGGCGCCTGTTGCAGAGCCAACAAATTGATGTCCTGTGGTGAACGTGGCTTGTAGGGATACAGCTGCTCGATAGCCACGCGCTGATGTGGTGCACCACCATTAATTTGTATGGGCATTGGAAACATGGATAACGGTATACTAAACTGCATCTGCTTCTTGTTGCGTTTGCCCCGAAAGAAATTTGCTACGCCACTGGACTTAAGGTTCTTATAGTTGCCTGCAATGTGCAGACCAGTGGGCATCATGACCAGCGAGGGAACCTGGACTCCCGGCATCTTGCTGGGCACCAAGCTGTTGATGTGCAAGTTGTGGAGGATGTCCTGTATATTATTCAACGCCTCGCCTTTCTTGAACTGCTCCGGGAGCGGACCGTCGTAGGGAAAGTGAAACGGTTTCGGTTTGTAATCATCGCGCATTGCCAACGAGCCGGGCGTCTCCGAGTACTGGCGACGCAGCAACGACACGGAGGGTGGACGTTGGGTGGAGAGGCGTGGTGGGCGTGACAGTTGATCACGCAGCTGTGGCAGTGTTGGAGTCGCAGTAACGGAACGTTTGGGCAAGCGCTCATACAGATGGTGATGATTATTATCGTCGACGCCATCGCCGTTTCCAACGCCAAGCGCGCCAGTTGCGTGCTGCAACTGGGGTCGTCTCGCTTTCGTGCGCCATGTCCCATAGATCGGTGCAACGTCGTCAACACGCTCCAATAAGTACGCAGTTTCGCCACCAGGAGCACCAAGCGTTTCTGCTTCTGCTTCTCTTTCACTTGCCTCCACTGCATTCGCATGCAACTGCATCTGCTGATGCATTTGCTGTAAATGCAGCTGCATCTGTTGCTGCTGTAGACGATATTGCTTCTGCTGCTCGTGCTGCAATTGTTGTAACTTGGCACGCATCTTCTCAATGTTTTGACGTTCCGCTGAGTTGTCACTTTCTGTGCTAGGCGTTGTCTCCGACTCGGCCACTGCTGACTCAAGTGGGTTGAGTAACTGCTGCTGCTGTTGATATAAGGCTGCTGTAGATGCGACCTTGACTACCATAAGAGACATCTGCAAATAAAATTGAAAGTTTAAGTTTTAGAATCGCAGCGCTAAAACTAAAACTTGTCTCACAATCGTGTACACATATATCGGGCCCATAATCCGATGCCAACGGCTTCTTCTAGCCTTTTTATTGCCGCCTCTTGCAGGATCCGTATCCAACAAATGTTTATATTTTAAATCAGGCTCTATCTTCGCTTCTAGCTTTATAAACATTTTTCACTATTTCAAAAATTTAGTT
Source organism: Scaptomyza reducta (assembly GCA_035044485.1). Taxonomy (NCBI): domain Eukaryota; kingdom Metazoa; phylum Arthropoda; class Insecta; order Diptera; family Drosophilidae; genus Scaptomyza; species Scaptomyza reducta. The sequence goes on along the minus strand of JAWNNV010000206.1, from coordinate 86,708 downwards.
AAGCTTCACTTGTAACCGTTTTGCTTTGGTATTGGTATCTGTTGGCGCACTGGACGCGACTTCCTCATCGCGAATCGCAAAGACGACTGCTTGCATTTTTTGCCAAGCAGCCCCTAAAAACTTGCATTCATGTGCAGCCGATGAGTGCAGCAGGCCAATTAGAAAGTTTTACAGACGAAAGCAAAAATATACACCAAAATAAATTAGTTGGCTAAATGATTTCGTGATGCCGATATGTGTGTGCACAAGAAAGAGATATTTCGAAGCCAGCGACCATGAAAAGCTCAAGTTTGCAAACACGAATACACACGATAAAGAATCGAAACGAATTTAAAAGAGATTAAAGCTTAGTCGAAGTGCTGAAGACACTGAATCGTCAATAGAAAATGTAAGTTAAATATTATTACTTCGCATATCTCATTCTCTATTAATTTTGATTTATACCACACTATTGTTGGTTAACTACAAAATTATTAACAAGTAAGAAGGATCTAATCGGGAAATCCCGACCCTGAACCCTTAGTGCGTACAGTCAGTGCTTGCACGTATGTGTGTGTGTCTATGTACGCGTATATGCATGCTTTACTTAATTTGAATGTTCCATATCTGCGGTGTTTCTTAACAGATTTCACAGATTGTCATTATATCGATTAATGCTTCAAACGCCATCTCAAAGTTTTCCGAATTCAAGATTTTGAACATTATCGATCACATGTGTATATCGAAAACGATTAAAGTAATCGAAAATTTGAAAAAATTAAACTTGTACCGCCTAGGGATTAAGCGAGCTTATGTTCCAAATTTGACATATAGACTCGGCTGTTAATGCTGAGCAAGAATATATATACTTTATGGGGTCGGAGATGCTTCGTTCTGCCTGTTACATACTTTTGCACAAAACCATTATACCCTTTTTACCAATTTTTAATGGGTTCAGGGTATAAAAATTGTTCTTAATGCTTTACTTAAAAGGCCAAGTTACTACCCTAAACAATACTTACTTTCAAGTCTTAACAGACAAAAAATATTTTACCACTGAAAACTCAAATTCTCGCCGTTAAATCCAAAATGCGAGTAAACCTCATTCGATAAACTTAATTTATTGTTCGGGCTTTTGAAATGTTTATAAAAAATGTTAATTTTAATAGTCTAGAGACACAAAGTGTTAAGGAGACATAAAACATAGCAAGAGTTGGGATAGCATTTAAGGTTTACAAAAGTAGATACATATACAGTGTTCCCTAATTGTATGAGTATGCGATTCATTAATTCATAAAAACAAACAAGTTACATTCTTGCCGACGCTTCAGTGGTTTCGCGATTTCGAGCACCCTCATGAAACGCTGTAAAAATCTTTTCGATTGTATTGACTAGATGTATCTAGCCCTAGAAATATGGTTGGAATTGCATTGCTAGATATTGAGCATCAGTTATTGCATCCCCTCTAAAGACAAATTTATTTCAATTGAAATGAAATCAAATGTCACCCAAAGAGCCATCGGTGAAATCATCGACAGTTTATAACTGAGCTAGAAAAACGGGTGCTTAGAAGTCAAAAGGAATGCTGGGCCTGGGATACTGGTAGCCAGATGGTTTGCTCGTTGGTGGTGGCACGCTAGCCCTAGTCGGAGGTGGGATGTACGGCGTAGTTCTACGGGTTGTCGGCACCGTGCGGTAGGTTGGTGGAGTTGTAGCCCTGGTAGGTGGTGGAGTTGGACGACGGGTCGTTGGTGGGGGTGGAGGTCTGCGAGTAGTGGTGGTAACTGGAGGCTGTGGCTTGTTGGTTGGTGGCAGATATGTGGGTGATGGCGTGGTACGTGGTGGAGGTGCACGAGTTGTTGGTGGTGGAGTTGGTCTGCGAGTAGTTGGTGGTGGTGGTGGCCTGCGAGTAGTGGTCACTGGAGGCAGATAAGTTGGTGGTGGGGTTGGTGGACGAGTAGCGCGAGTGGGTGGTGGGGTAGCCCTAGTTGGGGGTGGAGTTGGTCTACGTGTCGTGGTCACTGGAGGCAAGTACGTTGGTGGTGGGGTTGGTGGACGAGTAGCCCGAGTTGGTGGTGGGGTAGCCCTAGTGGGTGGAGGAGTTGGTCTGCGAGTAGTTGGTGGTGGTGGGGGTGGCGTTGGTCTTCGTGTGGTAACTGGTGGCTGTGGCTTGTTTGTAGGGGGCAGGTAAGTTGGGGCAGGAGTACTGCTTGGGCGGACGGTAGCACGAGTTGTGCGGACAGGAGGTCTGGTTGTCGGTGGTGGTGGTCTGCGTGTGGTGGTCACTGGAGGCAGATAAGTTGGTGGTGGTGTTGGTGGACGAGTAGCGCGAGTTGGTGGTGGAGTTGCCCTTGTTGGTGGTGGAGTTGGTCTACGTGTCGTGGTCACTGGAGGCAGATAAGTTGGTGGTGGGGTTGGTGGACGAGTAGCGCGAGTGGGTGGTGGGGTAGCCCTAGTTGGGGGTGGAGTTGGTCTACGTGTCGTTGTCACTGGAGGCAAGTACGTTGGTGGTGGGGTTGGTGGACGAGTGGCCCGAGTTGGTGGTGGGGTAGCCCTAGTGGGTGGAGGAGTTGGTCTACGAGTAGTTGGTGGTGGTGGGGGTGGGGTTGGTCTACGTGTGGTAACTGGTGGCTGGGGCTTGTTTGTAGGGGGCAGGTAAGTTGGGGCAGGAGTACTGCTTGGGCGGACGGTAGCACGAGTTGTGCGGACAGGAGGTCTGGTTGTCGGTGGTGGTGGTCTGCGTGTGGTGGTCACTGGAGGCAGATAAGTTGGTGGTGGTGTTGGTGGACGAGTAGCGCGAGTTGGTGGTGGAGTTGGTCTACGTGTCGTGGTTACGGGAGGCAAGTACGTTGGTGGGGGGGTTGGTGGACGGGTAGCTCGAGTTGGTGGTGGGGTAGCCCTTGTTGGTGGAGGGGTTGGTCTACGAGTGGTCACAGGAGGCTGTGGCTTGTTGGTTGGAGGCAGATAAGTGGGAGCTGGAGTGGTACGTGGTGGTGCACGAGTGGTTGGAGGTAGAGTTGGTCTACGAGTAGTTGGTGGTGGTGGTCTGCGCGTAGTGGTCACTGGAGGCAGATAAGTTGGTGGTGGAGTTGGTGGACGAGTAGCCCGAGTTGGTGGTGGGGTTGCCCTTGTTGGTGGTGGAGTTGGTCTGCGAGTAGTTGGTGGTGGGGGTGGGGTTGGTCTACGTGTGGTAACTGGAGGCTGTGGTTTGTTTGTAGGAGGCAAGTATGTTGGACCAGGAGTGCTTGATGGACGAATGGTCGCACGGGTAGTACGAACTGGTGTCCTCGTCGTTGGTGGTGCCGGTCTGCGAGTTGTTGTAACTGGAGGCTGTGGCTTGTTGGTGGGTGGCAGGTATGTCGGAGCTGGAGTGGTACGTGGTGGTGGTGGACGAGTGGTTGGTGGTGGAGTTGGTCTGCGAGTAGTTGGTGTCGGCCTACGCGTTGTCACTGGAGGTAGTGGCTTGTTGGTAGGTGGCAGATATGTTGGCGCAGGCGTGGTACGAGGTGGTGGTGGACGAGTGGTTGGTGGTGGCGTATATCTTGTCGGTGGTGGTGTTGGCCTACGGGTAGTCACTGGAGGCAGTGGTTTGTTGGTAGGTGGCAGATATGTTGGAGCTGGCGTGGTACGAGGTGGTGGTGGACGGGTGGTTGGTGGTGGCGTATATCTTGTCGGTGGTGGCGTTGGCCTACGGGTAGTCACTGGAGGCAGTGGTTTGTTGGTAGGTGGCAGATATGTTGGAGCTGGCGTGGTACGAGGTGGTGGTGGACGGGTGGTTGGTGGTGGCGTATATCTTGTCGGTGGTGGTGTTGGCCTACGGGTAGTCACTGGAGGCAGTGGTTTGTTGGTAGGTGGCAGATATGTTGGAGCTGGCGTGGTACGAGGTGGTGGTGGACGGGTGGTTGGTGGTGGCGTATATCTTGTCGGTGGTGGTGTTGGCCTACGGGTAGTCACTGGAGGCAGTGGCTTGTTGGTAGGTGGCAGATATGTTGGAGCTGGCGTGGTACGTGGTGGTGGTGGACGAGTGGTTGGTGGTGGAGTATACCTGGTCGGTGGTGGTGTTGGTCGGCGAGTGGTAACTGGTGGTTGTGGCTTATTTGTTGGAGGCCGGGTGGCCGGTGGCTGAGTGGTGCGCTTTGGCAACTCAAACGGCACGTTTGGAGTAGGGTAGAAGTACCCAGTTGCCGCACGAATCTTCCGCTGAAATAGTTTAAGTCTTTAGTTACAGAATAAGATGTGAAGTGCTATCAAGTGCTTACATCATGCGTGTCCGCTGTTGCGCTGGCTAAAGCCACAACGCAAAGCGTCAAGATAAAAAGCGCATTTCTCTGTAAAGAAACGAAACAGAAAGTAAACACGTTTAGTATGTATGTATAATATAAAAGGCATATAATTGTAAGCCAATTGGAATTTAACAAGCTCTGACTTTGAGCTTTATTGTAATTGTCGTATCGAAAACCATTTTTAATGATCTGGACCCAAATGCAAGGCAACGCCGTATAAGTGTTAAGACAACACTCGTTTAAAGTTCAGACGATGTCAGCCATGTCAATAATGTATTCAAACCAGCAACAACAACCACAATGGCAATTAGTCTAAATTGTTAACGTGTAAAGTTCAAGACATTCAACTTTGACATCATCTCTAGGTTACGGTACCCATCCAAAACAAAACCGATCAAATATTTGCTTAACTTAAAATAAAACAAAAATTAAAAATTCAGGTGATATAACTAATTACATTGGAGACAAAATCTTTGACTGAATGCAGAGATTAAGTCATGTTTCCTCTTCCGTTGGACTGTCAACGTTTTATAATTACCATTTTTTTTTTCGATTGTCGTTTAATTTTCGACAAGGCCAACTTAAAGCTGTCAGCATGAACATTAACGAAAGTGGTTAATGGGTTACTGCAATTAATTTGCGGACATATTCAAATCGCATAGAATTTTGAAAAGTTATGTATGCTTATAAAAATAGCTAATTATGCAAAAAACCGGCTGCCAAACAAAATTCTGCCTGACTAGTTTTAGCCATCAGCGACCACAGCATTATAAGAATAATAATTGGCAATTACCATTAAATTGAGAAATACCGACTAGCAGATTCCCTTAACTCTATACTTACCGCGTACAGTCAGTGCTTGTTTAATAATAATATAATCTTGTGTGTACGCGTATACTGCATACTTGAATTAACTTCAATGTTCTATATATCCTGAGTCTCTCAATCGATTTCACATATTGTCTTTATTTCGTCTAATGTTTCAAACTCCGTCTCAAAGTTTTCCAAAATTAAGATTTTGTTGTTATCGATGACATGCTCCAGCTCTTATAGTTTCTGAGATCGACGTGGTCATAATTACAGACGGACAGACGGACAGACGGGCATGCTTCCATCTGCCTGTTACATACTTTTGCACAAAACCATTATACCCTTTTTACCCATTTTGGGTTCAGGTATACTTAACATACGCACTAATAACTGACACTGCCATAAAATCACCATTCGGTTCGCTTTATAGCCAATTTTCTTCGACTAAGCCATACAAGGGAATTCAATAGTATATACATATTTTGTGTGGGTTTTTTTTTGTTGACGAAATTTGACATATGGCTTAGTCTTGAAACAAAAAAAAAAGTTTGATGTAAATGACTTTTGAATTTTTGTTTAACTTCAATTATTTTGATGTTCTAAGCTTGTTTAGTGTATCTATGTACAAAGTGATTGGAATTCAAGTCTGCGGTCAAACGTTTTGTTAGCACCTGGTGCACCAAAAGTGAAAGCATTCGAGCTGCTTAAAATAAAAAAAAAACTAAGAAGCGGAAGCTTATGGAAATAAGTAGGTCTTATCTCTTCACCACGAGAATTATATATTTAACCAGGGTTGAGTTTATCAAATAAGATTAAAACTATTGAAATGTATTCTGTATGATTTTAAGGGCCTTGGTATGGATTGATTTCATCATTGAGCATGCTCCCAGTAATTTATTATGCTAATCTGGGGCTAATTAGTTTATTTTACACACTCACTTGACCTTTCATTCGGATCGGAAACGTCAATGACGCACATTTGGGTCAAGCTGTCTTCAAAATGATTACATGCTACGAATTTTTATTGATGGTGAATTTCTTATGAACCTTATGAATCGATTGTTTTGAATCTACTAACGAAATAACAATTGTTCTTGTAAATATTTCCTAAACTGTAATATAAAAACATAAATAAATAATATGAAATTAAGTCGTAAGTTTGTTTGTTCTTACTGAACAGCTGTGACCAAATATGGGTCTTATAATGGCAAGTCATTATATTTTGCGCTTTTAAGTCTAAAGATTGATCACTAACCCTATGTGGCGGTTCTTCTTCTGTCAAATGTCTATTTTAATCGAATGACTTAGGCAACGAACTTGGTGCAGAACATTAACTGATGAGCAAAGAAATGACGCTCATCATCTCGCATTGAACCCAAGAACGAAGAATATATGCAAATAGCCTAAGGCAGCATTTAATGGTCATTTGCCTAAATATGCCAATTTAAATGTCAACCCATGAAATGTGTGTGGAAAATTTGCAACTTGATGCAAACAAGTTTTAATTTCATCTTAACCGCTGACATGATACCCAGGCTAAATGATTGCAGCTTCTGCTTGCTGCACCTGAGACACATCTACATCCATAGCCAAAAGGCAAGTTAATGACTAAATACGCAATTATTGACAGCTAGATGAGCGGCAGAGCCGGCCAAGATTTTATTTTTTCTTGGCACACGAGGGTGCTCCAGACGTATGCGTAATATTGGCAGTGGCCAATTTGCCAGACAGATGCCTGCTTGCGCTACTAAAACACTTGCACTTGCACAACAATGGGGCAAACAAAACGTGGAATTGTAAAACTCTTCGCCGCTTAAATGTCACTTGGGCCTTAAGATGACTGCCTCGTTAAACATTTGCAATGCAAATGAGCGATCTCGTTAAAGTAATTGAGTTTGTGTATTGTTCAATTGTCTTTTCATTTTGGTCACTTTTTTGTTGTTTTTACACTTATTTTCATTTCTTATTGGCACGAATGTCTTTTATTTATTTTTTGGTAATTGCAACTAATTTTAGTTACCATGGTGAACACTTAGAACTGCAACAGAAGGCAGCCAGTTAACGTTTAAGTATATAGTTTATATCCGGACAGGTGGTGTATGTATGTGTGTATAATCCTTGTGTTCCGATCGTATCAAAATTCAATGGTAAATTGAATTTTTGATCGATGCAAAGCAAAAAATAAGTTGCTTCACCTTCGGGGTCGATACTGGGCTAGCAACTAAAACATCAAAACTTGAAGATTCTCTACTTATATATACTCGGGGCGTCGAATAAACCGCTGCTGCTGCGACAGCTTTAACTTGGGCGACAGCTGTTAACACTCGCTGCGAGTAAAGAAGATGCTGCCAACAAAGACGACGCTGACGCCAACAACTGACCAACCGGTGCCAGTTTCGCTTTCGGTCCCTCAGACCGACTCAGCCAGCTGCGCAGCCACAGTTGTCGATGTTGCTGATGTTTCGGCTGCTGCTCTTAATGTTAATGCCAGCATTATTGTGGCTTAACAGTCGCATAACATAAGTAAACGCACTACTACAAAATAATCATAACTTGAATAATCATAACTTAATCATAAATCATAAATATAAAATCCAAAATAAAAATCCCCACCAACATACAAAACGAAACAAGGCTCTAGTCAAGAAATCCCGACTAGACTATACCCTTAACCCTATAATTTACGCATACAGTCAGTGCTTGGAAGTATGTGTGAGTGTGTGTATGTATACGCATATAGTGCATACCTTCTTAATTTCAATACTCAATATCTCCAGTGTTTCTCAACCGATTTCAATAAAATTTTCACAGATTGTCATTATTTAGTCTAATCTTTCAAACTGCATCAAACAATTTCCCAAATTCAAGATTTTGTTGTTATCGATCATATGTGTATATCGGAAACGGGAAGAGTTATCGAAAATCTAAAACAAACTTGTACTGCGCGGGGAGGAGGCGAGCTTATATACCAAGTCTGCAGTCTCTAGCTCTTATAGTCTCTGAGATCGACTCGTTCATACATACGGACGGACAGACGGACAGACGGACATGGCTATATCGACTCGGCTGTTGATGCTGATCAAGAATATATATACTTTATGGGGTTGGCGATGCTTCCTTCTGCCTGTTACATACTTTTGCACAAAACCATTATACCCTTTTTATCCATTTTCAATGGGTTAAGGGTATAAAAAAACAGAAGACTTCGAAGTATAAGTTGAGACAATGTCGCAGTTAACGTATGGCCAGTGCTTAATTTTGTTGTTGAGGTGTTTGTTGCTATTGATATTTGTATTTAGCTACTTTTATTTGAGCAAATACATTAGACATTGCTTTTAATATAGTTAAGCCAGGCAGCAGCAGGCCATCTTCTTGTACACTGCTTTGAATACATTTGTTGGTTTGTAATTTTTTACTATTTTATTCGCCTGCAAAACGAGTATTTTCGAGTAATTTGAATGCCCATGGATTGTGTGCTCGCAGAGTGTTAAACATATTGTCATGCAGAGTCTAGTTTGTAAACGAGATTAACATTCGAGATGTTGTAATTTTGGCAATCGCTTTCAAGGCTTCAATCCAAGCACATCACCCAAAAGCACATAAGTTTTTAGTTAGGCTGAAGCTGAAGTTGCACATGAAATTAGCTGCACTCAACACTTGGAACAACTGAAATTCCATGCAGGCGTTGTCTCTAAGTGCAAACATGGCCAACAGAGATTACAGCTGTTTGTTGGCACGATTAGGCCTACGACATATTGGAAGAAGATGCTGCTGATGATGATGAACCGGTTAAGCTGCTGCTGATGCGTGCTTTACCCGCCGCTCAGGTCCATCGTTGTGTCGTGGCGTCCAACTTTGGAATTGAGCTCTGAATGTTAAGGTAGGCGCGCAACAGACGAAGCTGCAGCCCCAATAACCAAATGACCTTTAAACGCAAAATGCGCTGTCAATACAAAAACAAAAATAAAAAAACGAAGCAGCTTCAGTCAAACACACACGCTAAGTGCTGCCAGATGTAGATGGAGATGCAGAGATGCGAGTGCCAGATACGCGATTGCCCGTGCTCGAGCCAGTGCAACTTAATGTATGAAGACCGAAACTATTGGCGCATAATTTTTGAGCACCCGACCGGCGGATTGTAGCAGCAGCAACCAAACAAGTTTCCTCTCTTAACGCTGCAGCGTATTTGTTTCTTTGCACTTTTAATAAGCTACTGTGTTTATTAATTTGTGATGCCCAAAACATGATCAAGTCGTCACGCAAAGCCGCAACTCCGTCTGATCCAATTTGAGAAACTGCCCACGCGACAAGACGCAACAAAATTCGTTGATCTGCAAATGATCAATATGTGAGTTTTGCATATTTCAATGGTTAAAAGCATATCAAGTACATTCATTCTTGAATAAGGTGCTAAACGGGCACATAATTGAAGTTTGCAATCGAGTGGCTTTGAACCGCCTCGTTGGGATATGCTACCACTTTGAGAAATAACGAGTAACAAATAAAAGTAAAGTACTTGATTGAATAAGCATGACTTACCAAAAATTCTTGCAGTGCAAAAAGCTGTTATGAAAAAGTAGTTGTCAACAAAGTGTGTTAGTAGTCATAATACAATCATAACGTTTTAGTGCAAAGTAAGTGCTGTACAGAGGTGGCATTTAAACTTCAACGAAATATAAACGTTAACAAGTTGGCTTTAGGAAGTCACCCTTAAGAAACTAATTGCTTAGATGACCGCCAGCGCACACACTTACAAATCCATCCGCCTATTAAGTGTTCTTTTTATGAGAAACCTCCACCCAGGCAGACACCAAACAACACAACTGGTCAGCAATGCGATACTGTTGGGGACGGCTAACAATTCGGGTCATAACTTGCTTTGCGCGTCTGCTCTCAGAGGCAATGACACTTGGCGACTGATGACATTTCAGATAAGTCATTGTGACAAGTTTTATTACAGGTACTGAAAAACCATTTCATAGCAAATATGAATGCTCAAAAACCAGCTACAGGAAAGAAGACTCAACAAAATGAATATGTTTTTTTGTTTTAATCAAATCAGTTGCTGCTTGCAATAGCGATGATGCACAAGAAACCAACTCCGGAGGTATTATCTAATAGCGATGTAAAACATAATGCAGATGACCGAAGGACGTGTCAATGCTTTTTTGTGCATGTATCGATCATCGCTGAAAGCTGGCTGGCAAAACGTGTGCATAAAATTGATTAAAATTAGTTACACAACTGACTTGACAAATTAACGCACCCGATGTCCGTGACATGGGCCAGTGCCAGTGGCCACATGTGGATGCCGCATCTAACCAGATTCTAGAAATATTTTTTTGTTAACACCATAGTATTGTTGCTTGATCTTTATACAAAAATTAGTAAGATTCAAAATATTCGATCCCCTAGTCTTTGTTATTTGTTCAGAAGTTGCTCGTCTTTTGTTATTTAGTGCGGAAACACTTTGTAGGTTTTATCGCGCCAAATATCTCATTTAATAAAGAGTTTTGAAATAAACATATTGTGTAGGGCATTATTAAATGCTTAATGTGCTACATAAATCTAAACTTGATCAAGGTGTCAATTGGAGGAAAGAAACAAATGTTTCTTCATCGATCTTATCCTCATAATTAAATACGTGCACGCACAGACAATTAAAATTATAATCAACTAATAATATCTGGTCACGAAAAGAAAACCAAAAGCTTACAAGAATAGGCTTGTCGAATCTTTATAACAGCCAGTTCACAACCACGTTTCGCACATGCTAGCAAAAACAAATGTGTATATATATGTATATATTAATTTGGCGGATCTTAAATAGAAACCGCATAAAAAAGTATAAATAATCAGCCAAATGTCACATCAGTTGCGTCAGCAAAAGAATACAACTTTTGGACATCTTTAATTGTGCTTATGATTTATGCAAATTTATCCTTTATATACATACATACATGTTCGCTCACATCTACATACCAGTCAAGGCAGAGCAAACTTTATTACTTGTCAAGCTGCTTTAGATTTATATTTATGTAAATAGCCAAACACAAGACAACAACCAGACCAGACAAGCTAGTTCGGATTCGTTTTCAAATTATATGTTGGCTTTATTTTACTTATATATTTAAGGAAGTTCAATTATACAACAAAGTATTGTATTCTCTCCATTTGTGGGAAATTGATAGACAAAAACACAATAAACAAAAGATACATGCACGAAAAGTTTGTAAATTTAAAGCATACAATATTTACGGAAATAATATTACAAGTTAAAGTATTACAAACAAAAACTTGATATTTTTAATAATTGAAATATTTCGAAGTAAAAATCATTGCGACCTTGATCTTTAGCTAATAACAAAATTCGATTTCAGCTTTTTAATATATTACTTGCATTAAAAAAAACTGTTTTTATTTTGCAATATTCATTTGATATTAATTATCAAACTTGTTGTTACGTTTCTTATAGCTTATTCCATTTCGATGTTGTTTTATGTATGTATATGTACACAGCTAAAGCAAATATATAAATTAATACTTTTCATTCTCTTTGATCTCCTCTTTTGTTGGCTTGTGCAATTTGCAAACCAATAAATCCCGCTAATAATGAACATTTAAACTTAACATAAAAATATATTTATTGGCACCCGAAATCGAACAATATTCCAAACGTTTTTATTTCTTTATGAATGTGCAATTGATGAGACCCAAAGTCGAATTTGTTTATAATTGCTAACACAGGTTACTAACGGTGCTTTTTGGAGTGTTGTGGCTGCTTTATATTTTATTCCAATTGTTTATTTATTAAGTAGCTGTGAAATTCTATTTCAACAAAAACTGTAAACGATTGCTTTTTGGCCAGTTTCGAAAAGTTGGTCCAGTAAACGTGTTTCCCCCAAAAAAAAATCATTTATAAGTCGTATCAAGGACACAGTAGGGCAGAAACAACAACCAGTTTTGGAATGGGCAATATATTGCTCCACTTGCAGGCTATTGGCATTGAAATCCTTGTGGCTGTGATGCGGTGGAAGTGGTGAATCTGCACCGAGGGTCACAACGTGAGGATCGTGTTTATCGGCTTCCAGTAAAGTGAAAAAAGCCTGTTACCCAGAATCATTGTGGGAATTATGTAATTTTCATTTAACGCGCAAACTTAAACGAAAGTTTTTAAGAAGATGCTTCGTAGCCAAAAGCACAAAAGCCCGCCTTGGTTCACTAGACAGCAGTCAAGTGGTCATCGAGCTTGTGATTGAGTCCATTATTCACTTAGCTCAAGAGAAAACTCATGCCAAAACCACAAACACACAGTCCGAAAAAGGTCCAGCTAAAACGTTAAAGTTAAAGACTGAATTTGATTTATCGCCATGCGAGGAGTACCTGCAAATGAGCTCAAAATAAACAATGACTGCTGGGCTTGTAAATTAGCCTAGTTGTGATTAAGTGTGTGTATGTTTGTGTTTTTTTTGGTGTTGGTGGTTTTTTGAGTGCAAATCAAGCTCAAAATTGGAGCAGTGTCGTTCACATGCAACAAACAAACCTACAAGGCTGTTAAGTGGCTGTTAGTGTTTGGCCCAAGTCAAAACAAAAGCAAATTAGAAATACACATAAAATGTATCTACATACATATTACCGCTTATAGCGGGTGCAACTGAGTTAAAGATGATTCTCAACACATTCAACGAAGCGTCTTGGCCAAATTTTGTGCGACACAAAACCAAAAAATAAAAAAAAATTAATTAATTTAAAATAAACGATAAGCTGAACGGGTTATTTAATATAATCACCAACTGGTTCGCTTTTTTGTACCTCCATATAGACATACACATCTACATAGCCCTACATATGTATATGTTTGTGTGCTGTAGACAGAAAAGCTCTAAATTCAACGCCCATAAAAAAAAAAATTACAAGTTTAACATGCAAATTTTCAAGTTTTAAGCCTACATTTAAATACGAATTTATTGATGTCTACAATCTATTGATTTGGGATATAATTATTGTTTAAATTGGTCGACGTCATTGGCAACAAGCATTCTCGAATAAAATATTTGCCCAAATCCGGATATTGAAGCTTGTTAAAACTACAATGCATGCTATATCAAATTTCATGTTCTTACAGCTACAACATGCCATTTGTTGCAAGTGCCACATGACACTGTTAGCGTATCTTATCTTAATATGATTTACTAACTTAGTTGCTGCTCCTCCTAGTCTCAGATTAGTTTGTCTTAATGACTGAAGGTTAGTTGGACAAGTTTTCAGATTTTCTGTGTGTGTAGCAGTCGAGAGTTGATTCAAGATAAGTTAATAAAATATAATTTGGTTTTAGGCAAAGGCTGTGACGACAGCTAGCTCGCATAGTTTGCCACAAAGAAAAAAGAGCGCCTAACTATTTATTAGCTTTAATTTGAATTTCGTATAATGCTGCGAACAAAACTTGTTGAGCCGCTTCTGCCAAAATATGCTTCTACCTATTCACAAAAATATATATATATATGTGTATATAAAAATTAAAACACAACAAGTTCACCTCGAATATATGAAATTTGTATAAAATTCATCAGTCAACAAATACATCACTATATTTATATATATGATTGAAGCCACAAATCTTGTATTATGCAAAACAGAGGAAGCACTGCGGTCTCTAAAAAAAAACCAATAACTTCAAAGATACAAAATTAAATACACTCTTACGTATTATCATGACATGTACGAGTATGTTTATCCAACTAAATATACCTGTTGAGCTGATCGATTAGCGTTTTGAGCGTTTAAGTAGAAGCATTAATGATTTTCCCCAATGTCTTAGACATAAATCAGTCACTTGCTTAGACATTAGATATGGTTTAGGCCAAAGGTTCAATGTTCCCCAAGCGTACTATGCTGCACACATACATAATTATAATTATATCTTTTATACGCTTGTAGACAATATATTTTATGATTCTCAATTATTCGGCGTGTAATACACATAATACACATACGATTTTTTTTGATTACTAATTTCGGCTGCAAATCTTTTCAATGGTAAAAATCTGCAAGCTTTGTGTTATCACGACTTCAAGCTCCTTTAGTTTTTAAAATTGTGGGCGTAATTGTATTTCATTGATATACCATTTGCTAGTGGGCGTGCATATTTTTTAAAATAAATTCAAAACCTGAAATCTTATGGTTCTTAACATTTGCACATTATTATTTTGAAAACAAAAAACCTTTTCTAATTTAATAAATGGCGCTCTCAAACCGATTATACACATATGGCTGTTTAAGTTTTAACTAGCTCAAGCTAGCTGAATTTTCTTTATTATTATTATTTGTATTATTTTTCTGTTATTTGCTTTAAATCTCTTTGATAGGTAAATCTGAAAAATAAATAATTTTTGACACTTCATTACGTGCTGCATACTTATAAAGATTGGCTGAACATTTTTGATGCATACTTTCAGGCTGACGTGATTTTGGCAAAGCTCAATGGTAAATATTTTGTACAGTTTTTATATATTTTAATAAAGAGAAACTTATTTATAATTTACTAATTGTATCATATATTATATAACATCGTTTATTTTTTTTTTGCATTCGTTGTGCGGTTTACCTAAAAGTTAAACTCAAATTCGTACACAGGGGACAATATATGGTAACAGTATTATATAAGACAATGTCAAACTTAAACATAATACATACACAAATTCAAATTATTCACAGGCACACAGTTATATTAAACTTATACACAAACATACATACATATTAATGTGTCTATGTATTTAACATAAAGCTGAACTATTCTAGTTGTGGCGCTTGAATGACAACAGAATTATATATATCCAAATTTGCTTAATAAGTTAGATTAAAGTACGTTTAAGACATAACATATTTACAGTTTCAAAACTAGTAGATATGGGCATAGTTCTCGCAATTCGTAGCTTAAAGTTAAGAGGATCTGCTTTCTCAATTGTATACGGATTCAGATACATTTATTTTGGATGCAACAAGTCTTTTTGAATGTGGATGCTTCGTTAACGGTTTGAAGGAATAATAGCTTACAGCTCCGTCGAGTACTCCTCGGGATTAATGTTGAACTTGCGCCAACAGATGTGATCGCCAGCAGCGGCAGATGTGGGCGGAGGTAGTTTGGGATTGTGTACATTCACCACAGAGCTCGCCGAGCGTTTAATGTGACCATTGGATGGGTGTGAAGCTGGCGCCGGCGCCAGGCAACCCGTTGAGCGGCCCAAGGGATTACGGGACATGGCATTACCATTGGCTTTGCCATTGCCATAGGTTATGGACTCATTGGAGGGCGAGATCTCAATGCGTGTCGCATGACTGCCACTGCCGCCATCCGATAGTCGTCGGATGTACACCACCTCGCGATGCTTTTCCACTGTCGTTGGCCCTGGTGGCGGCATGCGGTTTAACGTTTGCGGCTGGGCCGTTTGACGGGCACGCTGCGAATATCTCATGGGTTTGCCATCGCTGGCATGGAACGGCACATACTGCTGTGTGCTAATGCCTGGAAACTTATCCACGCTGATATCCTCCTCGATGGCCGAGTCACCAAACATGGAGCCACTGTAGTTCGGCGAACTGTTGCCTGGCGTGGAGGATTTCCAGTGCGTCTGTTGTGTCTGTTGCTGCTGCAAATGCTGTGGATGGGTTGTCGTCTGGCCATTTGCGCTAAACTTCTGAGTCGTCGAATATTGACCCTTCTTGATGGAGTGCGTGTAGTCCCGCGTGCCACGGCGACGCAGTGTAAAATCACGCCGTCCCGTGTCCTGGCATACGGATCGCCATTGCTTCCAGGAGTGACGCGCCAGTGGATCGGCTGGACCCCATTCCTTTGCCGGTTTTGAAGCCTCACAGATCATGCCAAAGAAATTATATTCGACCTGGCGGAAGATCTGCACGCAGGCAATAATGACAATTACTGCCAGTGCAAATAGTATTGGCGCCCAACGTGGCAAGTAGCCAGCAAGGAGGTCAAATTCATCGTCGTCGGCACACCACCAGACCAGTATACCTGTAAGGATGGCCGGACAGCTGCACCACAGCCATAACCAGCCACGGAATATGGGTCTGCCCAAGGAGAATTCCAAGTCTGTGTAAATATTCTTTGCTCCATAGATCCACATAATGGCAATAAGCTCAAAGACCAGTGACGTTATGACCAGTGTGCCCACAACTCGTGAGTCCAGGACACGCGCTATCAAAAACTTGGGCGCGGCAATGGACATGACTGCAACCACCAGAGCAATCAGACAAATTACATAGTTGGGCCGACGTGGCACAAGTCGTGTCGACGTGTAGACGGCAACGGTGATGGAGACAAGTGAGGAGAGGATGATCACCGCATAGATCAAAGAAGGAAACAGATGACGTAAGAGGTCACCCTCTGACTGGGCGCCATACAGAACACGATCATATATGGCCGTCAGTGGCTTGAGTTCGTACATCAACTGATAGCCATTGGAGGAGAAATCTAACTCAACCATGAACAGCGTCACGGCGATGGCATTGATCAGCAGATTGAAGCAAAGATAGACGACAGAGGTTCGCACGGCATCTCCTTTGTAGAGGAACTTCCCCGTCACCA
Organism: Scaptomyza reducta; assembly: GCA_035044485.1. Classification (NCBI taxonomy): domain Eukaryota; kingdom Metazoa; phylum Arthropoda; class Insecta; order Diptera; family Drosophilidae; genus Scaptomyza; species Scaptomyza reducta. The sequence continues at coordinate 70,034 of JAWNNV010000206.1, read as the reverse complement.
TGGGCATCGCACCGAAGCCGCAATTAACCGAGAAGAGCACTTGCATGAGTGCATTGAACCAGTTATTGCTATCGGTCAGCAATGCGCTGTCAAAAGCCCGCAATTCCGGGAAGTAGTGCCGGGAGAAGGAGTTGCGCACCTCCCAGCCAGTCAGGGCACATAGCAGACACAATCCTGCCAGACCATAGACAAAAAGGCTACGGCGCAGAATCTTAGCATTGTGAGTGCTACAAAAAGGGAACAAAGATTTAATACAATTCTTGAAATGACACTGATTATACGAACCATAGCATGACCACTATCCAGAGGCCAATTAGGCCAGCTGCCAATAGGCCAAAGAAGAGGGGATTGCGCCAAAAGGGCGTCAGAAAGGTTTGCTGCAGGCACTCCTGTCCACTGTTGCCCGTTACCGTATAGCCATGCTAGAAATATATCAATTTTAAAATATCTTCCAATTAAATTTCATCTAAAATACTTACCATGTTTAGCTTTAGGTTGCCCACACACTCGCGAAAGGGTATTTCATTGGAGGCGAACATTCCTATGTAGGCCAGTGCAAGCACAGCCTGCAGGGATATCCAGATGGCCGACACCCAAGAAGCAAAGCGGCTTATAATGCTAGCCCCTGTGAAGTGAAAGTAAATAAAAAATTTTGAGACGAATTCAATATTGTAGATTTAAATGTGGGATTAATCAATGTGCTTAGCCATTACTTTTAAGGTACTGCTTTTGTAAATCGGTTAAGTTTTATCGAAGATATGGCAGTGGGAAGTATGTTTCGGGCTCAAGCCGATTGCTCGGAACAGAATTTTATCGCGAATTTCGACTGGAAAATTTGTTTGAAAATTAAAATTTACATTTATTTTAAAATCGGTGAAGTTTTGACAAAGCTGTGGTAGTGGAAAGTTTCATACCGTGCCCAAGTTTTTTTTTTTTTTTTTAGATTTAAATGGAGAATTAATCAGTCAGTTGAGTCTCAACGAACATATGACAGTGGGAAGTATAAACCGGGTCCAAGTCGATCTGAATATGAACTAAATCTATGTTCTATGCCATGTCTTTTAAGGTATGCCATTTAAAAATCTGTTCAGTTTTGACAAACATAGGTTTACTTAAAGTTTTAACATATACCTGTCTACTAACACTGAGCAAGTTATAATACATATATATATATATATATTTTTACAATGGACATTACCCATAATTATAATGGAGAATTAAGTGTATCCATCCAACGCAGCTAACAATTTCTTAACTAAAAGTTGCAGGCATATTTATTGCAATAAATTCAAAATAGGAAAAAAGGGGCGATACGACGAGGCATTCCTACGCAGTACCCAAACATTATGTGTAGTATGTCAACTGAGGTAAATTTTCGAAGGTGTTGTGTCGTAATTTGCAGTTTTTTTCCTTTTTGCCATTATAAGTGTGTTTGTTGCTCAATATTGCTCATTTTTTGTTGAATATCTTTGGTTTTTTCCGTTTGTTTTGGTTTATACTTTTGTTTATTTAGAATTTGCCTTAAATGTCTCTATGGTTATTTTTTGTGGACGCACCCGAGCCCGCCTGGTCCGTAAGGGCTTGAGAACTCGGCTAGTTGGCTCCAGCACAACTGCCTTTAGGAGAGATTAGAGAACGTTAGTAGTAGAGTAGGCCCGTGTGCCCTTCCACTAACATCCTCTGCGCGAGCGATGTTTCTGCTTGTAAAGTAGTTGAATTGGGGCCTGAAGAGGCGCAGTCCGCCCCGATGGAAGTCCTCTTCCCAGCCGTGACGGCGGCCCCATTTGGATTTGGATTGGCCGACCTTGGTGCGTCGTCAGCGATTTCACGAACGGGACACACACACACCAATGCAGATTTTTTTGCGGTTTTAATGTTTTTTTTTTTTTGATATTAGATTTTTTCAGTAATTCTTTGTTGTCACGATAACACGATGATTTTATCTACTAGGTTCACATTTATGTTTCATTTTTTTAAGTGTTTTATGTATGTTTTTTTAATTTTTTTGTTTGCATTGGATATATTTTCTTGGTCTGATAATTTTGTTTGTCTTTATATTTATTATCTTTGCGATTCGTGATTTCTTTGATTTAGACTTTTTGTTGTATTCATTTTATATAGTTTGTTTGTGTGTTTTTATTTTGTATAATTTTTTGTTTGACTTTTTTGCTTTGGATTTTGCTTCAGAGGACGACGAAAGTTTGGCCAGCAAGCGATTTGTATTTCAATCGTAAATTTCTGCGTTTGAACCCAAAGGGATGGCACAATTTCAGAGTTTGCGGGTTAAACGGGATGTGCCCAACCGTTTCTATCTGCCGGAATGCACGACCGCCCCAACAGACCTGCAGTTCTATGCGCTATTTATACTGCAACTTGGCGAATTACAATTTGGGAATTATAAGCCAAAGGAAATGCAATTGTTGCACTGCGCAGCTGTCATAAGAAGCTTTCTTCAAGGGTGCACCACTAAAAGCTTTTACTCTCAAAACACACACATAGATATAGATGGAGAGAGAGGGTTGAATGGCACCTGTTGCCCCATGACATACGTACATACTCTCATCTCTCGTGACCAGTTGCTTGACCTTACCTTTGAATATGGGCGAGGCGCGCCAAGTGTGCGCCGCCCCTTGCCCCAGAAACTGACCCACAGATATCTCGAGCAGTATCATGGGCAAACCGACTAGAAACAGCAACACCACATACGGCACAAGGTAAGCCGAACCGTAGCGATCCAGTTCACGTGGAAAGCGCACTACATTCGCATAGCTGACGTTCAGGCAAATGCACAGCACAAGGCCACGAAACACCGAGCACTTTGTCTGCAAATAGAAAATGAATGAATGAGAAGCACATTAGTCAAACATATATTTATATATATTGATAAAGACAGGTGTCACAGAATTGACGCGGTTGCCGCATCCGCTGCCAAATGAAACACATACATTACAACAGTGATTTCCGGTACTTCCGCTTTGTGCGACTTGTGTAATTTTGTGTCTGATTATTTACTTTCGCTAAATAATTTTGCTTGATGTTTATTTGCTTTATGCCTACTACAACTATTTCACACACAAAAACAGATAGAGCAGCTCCCCATTTGTGATTCTTATATTTATTTATCGCAATAAGCAGCAAAAGAAAGTTTGGCCCATAACGATGGTCTCCAAATGTCTCGACACCTGGGAAATGTGCCGCATAAGCGCATTAAATGCGAACCAAAAAGCCACACAACTACGACAACAACAACAAACAGCTGTAAATACTTTCAAAAGCAAAAAGGCAACAAAAAATAAATTACTATACATATATAAAATCGTTTGCCACTGGAACGCTTTTAAGTGAAATTCATTCAAGAGTGCGCAAACACAGTTAAGCTTAGTTATCCAGACGGGCGGGCGGACGAACGGACGGACAGACAGACAACGCGACGCCCAAGTAAACGCAGTTAATAAAGCGAAAACCGCATAGTGAAAATGTAAACAAAAGCCAAAAGCGCCAACCACAAACCCCAGCATTTTACGTTTTCATATGTGTTGGTGGGCTGTGTAGTTATGGTTATGGTTAATATTATTATAATATGCCTGTAATCATTTAATATCATGTGCCATATCATGCATGCTCAATCCTAACTTTAAAGCCTAACCAAGCATTAAGCAAACTGTTGATGTTACAGTATAAACAGTTTGGAGTATTTGCATTTGTTGGCACTTACTTTGCGATAATATCTGAAGGGCACATCCTCATGCACAACATATAGATAATCGGCTAGATATTTAGTTTTTGGTATCTCCATCTTTGGACAGATTTTGTATTGTTTATACGTGCAGCAGAACTTGTCATTTTCTTGCATTTGATATATTTTGCATATATACGTAGATTAGCTTTTGAATTGCAAACTTATGTAATTTATATCGATATCTATAAGGATCGAACATTAAATTAATAAACTGCAATCAGCATTTAATTGGAAACTGATTCTGATTTATTATTTCGATTGAGTGTATTTTATTTTTTTAACAATTATTTATTTTTGTGTATTTGTGTATTTTCAAGTTTTATTTTTTTTCAAGAACATTTCAGCGTCGACATTTAACATTTCAATTTTTTGTCGATTAGTTCGGCAGAATATAATGTAATTCACAGTAATAAAAAAAAATATACTAAGAATCGAATAAAGGCGCTGAAGTTTAAATAAGGAACAGAAAATATATCCTATGTGGAACAAGTTATCACGTTTTTGTCGAGGGCACTTTAATAAAATATTAATTGGCAACACCTTCATTGCTTAGCCCTGAGCTGCTTATTGAATATCATTTGCGAATTCAAAAACAACAATGTCAGCATCATCGTCACAGCAAACGCATCATATAACAACGATTTCTGCTGCTGTGCTTTTTAACTCGGCCAAAAGTGATACCGACGCGTGTTGCTTCCGTAAACGAAGTCGAGCGCCAAACACTGTTATAAGATATGGATGAAAAATATAAGCGAGTATGAGCAGACAAGCGCGACATAATCACATATACACGGCGTATAAGTAATGCAGTTGAATTGCACCAAACGATCAGTAAAACTAAGATTTCGCACTCCTATTCACTTCGCGGCAATTGCATTTGCGAATTTGTTAAGCTTTGCGAATGCACCACAAGCAACACTCATCACTGGAGCAGTGTTAACATACGACTGCAGCAAACGACACCCAAAAGCGATGTGGATTTCGATTTGGAAAACCAAACGAGTTTTTCTTTAATAAGTGCGGCAGACGCCGATTTGTGTGATTTTTCCTCTTGCCGATCAACAACACAATTAAATATTTGAAGTCTCAGACGCTTTTTATCGCGGCACTCACTGCACTCTGAAGCTGTGGGAGAAACTGAGAAAGAGAGAGAGAGACACTATTTGAAGACTGACACTGGGGGCGACCACACGAAGCGTGCGAGCGTGCATGAACCGAACTGCTCTCTCATTAATGCAGAACTGACTCCAGCTGGGCGTCCGTCAGGTCTCTAAAGCGTGCTTGCTTTCTATGCACAGTCGCTGCGCAAAGTTAGCGTCCCGAAACCCAAGCCGAACCGAAAAAGAGCAAAACGAAGCGGAGCAGAGTCGAGCCGAAGCTGTATTTATTTGCACTTCGTTTGTTTATAAATTTTACTACTGCCATATGGCACGCCTCACTGATTCTACTAACATCAATAAAAAAGTGTTTAAAAATGTTGAAAACATTTTTTATCGCATATTGTTTGAGCACATTTTTATGCTTTTATTTCTCTGTTATCTCAAAATACTGATGTCTGTTGTTTACTCTGAAAAACGCCCACGAGTTGCGACTGCGCACTAATTGAAAGTTCTGGAAAGACGTTGATGAACACGAAAGACAATCGCGAAGACGTTTCCCATGTCGTGAGCATAATTAACTAGTACGCTTTTTGTGGGCAAACGGAGCAACAGAGCAGAGCCGAGAAGAGCAGGAAGTGGGGTAAAGAATAATGTTAAAGGCGAAGAAGAGAAAACCCATCCATTAGTCTTGGTTCGGTTTCGGTTCGGCCTCTGCGTCGTCTTCTTCACACAGTAAAATTAAATTTCATTTTAACACGTTCTATGCAGCATATCATAATTTTTTTATAATTATTATGTAAGCATGCGAGCAAAACTAGATCGCATTGGAGATTGGAACTCTTGCAATGAACCCGAAGTCAAGTCTTCTTCTCGGCGCAGTATTAGCAGCACTCACTGTGTATGCGTGTGTGTGTTGCAATATAAATGATTTGTGGCCAAGGTACGCGTTAATAGAAAAGAAAATATTATTGCTGACGCACACGTACAACAAATCTCAAGCTGAATAAATAGCAAAAACAAAAATAACAGCTAATGTGTGTGGATATTTGGAATTACTCAGAGTGAGCACGGAAATTATAAACATACAAATCGATACTTTATTAGCTCTCTGTTAACTGATTGAGGCGCTGACCATAAAACCAAAACCTCCAACGGAAATGTCTATCCATTGTATAAGCTCTTGATGAATTAGTCCAAAACCAGCTGAGATCGTGACTTTCCCGAATTTTTTCTTTTCTCAAGAATACATTTAATAAGCATTAATTGAGAGTCAGGGGCACGTCACTAAAGATACATAATACCCTATGTTGAAGAGAGCTAAATCAATTGAAATTGATGCTTGAAAAGTGCGAAAACCTTTGATATTTGTTTTTAAAAATACATTTAACTAATGACGCTTAAGGGTTAACAAGAATCTTGCTTGAAAATTCAGCTAGGGTATTTTTTAGTTGCACATTCATCACTTCACGAATTCTCGCTGTCAGGTTTTTTATTGTGGTGTATAGAATTTTTACATTTCGTCTTACGTTAAGCATTCATAATTGCTTTATTTTCATAAGGAGGTTATTATTTTTTATTTTTTTTGTGGCTCTGACTTTTTGCCTGGTTTTGTGTGCCTGGCATTTCAAATGGCCTAAAGTGACCGTACAAATTTTTGCTTCATTTGAAAATAATAACAATTTGAGACCGCAACAAGGCGGTAAAAAGTTAAAAGCGCAACTCTCTCAAGCCAATTGAAAGCTGAAAGTGGCCTATAAACAAACCCATTCGTAAATTTCTGTAAGTTTTCTATATAGAATTAATTTTGAATTCGATTTCAAACAAGTATTTTTTCTCATTCATTCAAATAGTATATTATCAGCAGATTTGTGGCTTTCACACATTGGCGACAATTACAATTTTATAGTGTCTGTCAATTGCTAATGGACGCAACACGAAATTGGACTGTGAAAATGCGATCACAATGAACGACTGAAACGGTGGCTGGGTGTCTGCAAATCTTTTGTCGACAGATTGAACAATACATTGTGTACTTGGACAATCGCTTTTTATTGTCGCACTTGCTGCATGGCTACTGGCGAATGTTGTTGAAGTTTTTATGTGTTGTTGTGTAGGGATGCATCTTGGGGGCACTCGAGCATTGCGTTCTGGCTGCCTGTCTGTCTGTACGTCTGACTGACTGCCTTATGTACGGGTGTGACATGGAGGCTATTGTCTTACGATTTTCGCTATGACGTCTCTCGCCACTAATCAGTGTGGCAGGTGAAAGGAATTGGAGTCATGAAGCCGTACAGCTGCCATATCGTTAACTGGTCAAAACAGTGATCCGTTACACCCAACCCGGTAGCGTACTGTTGCGTTGCGCCAGTTTCCCAACTGATGTCTTCGTCGGGCGCCGTGGCGGATTCTGTGAAGCGCGCGCGCAAACACAACAAAGATAACATCAATTCATATGTATAAGAATTCTTCTCGTTAATTATTGTGGCAACTGTGTTGGCCACTTTTACTGCGATAAGCAGCTTTCAAAAGACTTGTTCGTTCGTCCATGCAATTCTAATAACCGCCAATTATCATATTGCTTCCCACAACCGCCATAGAGCTAAACCCGTTTTTCATTTTCATTTCTTATACTAGTTTTATTAGTATTTGTATAAATGGTTCGATGCAACCAATGAAATGACGTCATAGTTTCAACCAATGCACTAAATCAGTCAGTCAACCAGGCAGTAAGTCTGTCTGTCCCTCTGTCTGTTCGTAAATCATAAATTCGAGCATTATTTTTATTTGGGGCTGTGGCTCTTTTGGAAAATAAACAAAAACGTGCAACTGGCGTCGCCGAATTCGCACCGAAAGTCGCTGCACATTTTTCGTTTTGTTGAAATTGTTAATCAGCGAATTGGAAACAAAACAGCATAAGAGATGAAGTAACTGACACAAGTGTACTCTATGTGTGTGTGTGTGTGTGTGTTTGCTTTTGTCTACACCCTCCTCACAAATACACAAGCGACGGGGCGGCTGCGTGGCTGTGGCAAGCGATATTTTGCAAATGAGCTCGCGTCTATAAGCATTCATATGAGCATGTGAATAATTACAATGCGATTGTAAATGTAAGGCAGATGTTGTTTAAAGCTTTGCAATGCCATACAAATATTTATTTCAAATGCATAATCGAATTGTGTTCTTTAATAATTGCATAAGCTAATTATTAGGATTTCCAAAGAATTACATATTGGATAAAGAGGCATTTGTATGGACTAATTTAAACAAAAGACTTAAGCGACAAGCGCAAATGCAACCCTCACTGTATGCTCCAGCTTTGTAAATTTGGCATAACATTTGATTAAAACATGTAGCATACTTTTAGGCAGTAGGGTTTTTAATTATGCGAAAATTCGAGTTCGACTTTTATACGGTGAATGTTAACTGTTATAAATTAGTTAGTGTGGCTTATAAATGTTAAAATTAAAGATACACAATATATCAATAATATTGCATTAAATTTGCATTTATAATGCAAAGTCTATAAATAAACATGTATGCTTAAGCGCAGTAACAAAGTAATTAGCTGTGGTTAACTTCAAATTAAGGACACTCAAGCTGAATGCATAATTGATACAAACTAGCAGCACTTTGGCATATTTCTGCTAATGTGCTCTTTGCACTCATTACAGAACACAAAAAAACATAAATGCAATTAGCTCAATTTGTAGTATGGCCCGCTAGACACTCACTCAGCAACAAAAAACCAATTGGATACCTCGGAGGGCAGTATAAAAGCGATGTAAAATGGTCATTCTCAGACATTATGGCAATCAGCGTGTTCAACCTAGGCCATCCAAGCCCGTGCCTCACTAACCCAAATAAAACTCAAACGGCGTACTAACGAATGGCAAAACTAGTTTTTATGATGTTGTAGAGACAACCCTATTAAACAGGCACATGAGGCCAACAAACAAATGGATAGTGGCAAAAGACAAAAATAAATTTTACTCGAATTTTTGACAAACGGGTCGAAATTCATTTCAACCTGTGCTATTTCTCAGTTGTCAAGTTCCGCTCTCCACGAAAAACCTAAGAGAAACAAGTTTTTCTCCATGCAATCGGTATCTTTGCACGACCAAAGACCTAATACGATAATAATAAAAAAATAAGAAAACACAAACAAATCAAACAATAATGCGCAAACATTAATGCACGAAAAAAAATTACGCTCACAGAGAGCGTCATAAGTCTAAGGCCACGGAAGCTTATGACTTAGATAAGCCAAAAGAAGAGTAAGTCAAATCTCACGTTGCCTTAAACAGTAGAACTGATTTAATGATCTTCGACTATCTTTGGCGCCTTGACTGATCGATTCATTTGAGAGAATGTTCTGTTTGGGTCACGTACATTCCAAATTTCTTGCTCATTCTACATTGGGGGCAAAAAAAAATTTTGCAGCATAACTTTATGCTTAGATTAGATAGCGAAGATAAACTTTGAGATATTTTTTATGATTTCTTAAAGTTAAGGTACTTTGCTTATAAATGTGAATGACTAATTTGTCATAAAATAGTAAGACCATTTAAGAAACTGCTTATCTTTGTATACGGAGATCTTATGAATAAGCAATTAATAAACAATTAGAACATTTTTTAATCAATGAGTCCCCGGTATTATTCCCATGAAATATCTCTTACCTGGTGATTTGACTCATCCTCTGCGGCAGGCAGTAACTTTGCATTGCTGGCCGTCGTTATATTGTGCGCTGAGTGACCCGAAGCCGATGCAGAGACGGAGGAATAATTCTTGGAGACGACATCGTGTTCGTGATCATTTTCGTGGTAACCCTGAATGTCTGAGAGGGTGTTGTTGCTGCCACTGAGCGTAATGATGCCGCTGGAGCTGATGCGTCCCGAGGTGGCTGTAGTGCGTCCTCCACCGCTGTCCACCACACTGGACACCGTAGAGATGCAGCTGCGTGTTGTCTGTGGCGAGGGTGTCACTGCAGAAACTTCGGCAGAATCGGCCTTTGCTCGACGCATATTTAGCCAGGACATACGTTGTGGCTGTCGGCGGTCAAGGGTTGCCGCCGCTTGGTTCACGACAACTCCGCGTTCTCCTCCTCCTGTTGCACCGCCAATGTAAACGCAGGTGCGGGCTGAGGAAGAATCGCTGCGCAGCCGTTGTGCGACATCGGGGCGTGGCAGTGTCGCCATGCCGCCAGATATCTGTTTATAGGTGGGGGCGGCCGTGGGCTTAACACTTCTAGGCAGGCTAAGCTGCTCGTCGAAGGTCTCGTCCCTGTTGCTGTTCTTAAAATTACTGCTCATCGATCAGATCTGTGTAAGAGATACATAAGCAAAGAGTGATATTTATTAATGTGTTCAAAAAACTAACCCAGCTTAAAATTCACACGAAATCAACGAAAATATCCGATTTAACATTTTTCAAACGAAATGATTCACATTCGAGGGGTTTTTTGTGGATTTCTTACTAAACTTACGATTTGCATGCGAAACTAATTCAAATTCAACTGTTTTTGTAGAGAACAATAAGCCAGATATCAGACGCATTCAAAATATTAAAAGTAAAATTAGCAATATGTGAAAGTGAAAGGCGTTATTCTGAATACATTACAACAATACATAAATATACATATGTACAATATGTTGTGGTTAATTATGACACCACAACTATGGCTGACTTTCATTATGTTCTGTGTGTTTATTATACAACTCATTAATAATACATGTGGGAATAAGTTCTGTTCATTTCGAGTGTTTATTGAAAAAAAAAATTCACTGAACTGAATTCACCTGCGTTTCGTATTTATGTGTATATCTCTGTCAGACGACGGTGAAAACATTGTCATGAACAGTTCAGAATATACGATAAGTCATAAAAACAACTGTTTCAATACGAAACGGAAACAAAAAACATGAAGTTATGAGTGTTTAACCCACTAAACTCAAAGGAATATTGGAATTGATGTTTCATAAAACTTGCATTCTATCACTATTCTATTCTATTCTCTGCCTTATTCCAAATCTAGCTAATCCGCTTTGAAAACTTTTGTTTGTTTATTTCTGTTAGCAGCTTATCGTCGTTTGAGGACTAACAAATATCTGCTTTGCATACAAATAATAATAAATAACAAATGCATCTATTACGCATGTCTAAGCAGTTTATACACAATACGATATATATATAAATAAATAAAGTCAAGATTGTTTAGCGTGGCAACGAAAAATGTTCGATGTGAATGACTCAAATAATGGACTATCGTCTATCGAGAGAGGTTAAAACAAGAGATGTGTCATTATATTAATGACCGTGTTTTTGTTTGTTTTGCTTCATATTGCTCTTGACAAAACAAAAGGCAAGCGCAAGCATGTTAGCGTCTTTTTATCTTTGCACGATCTGAACTGAACTGAAAACACGCACAATGTAAACACTTTCAAAATACACATACTAAAATAAACAGTTCTTATCACAATGCTCTTGGAATGCACATTTTACACAAAAATTATGCGCGCTTGCACAAAATCAATGAGCTGAGCTGAAAACTGTCTATAACCATACAACATCGACGTCGACAGAAACAACAAAAACGACGGTCATCAGCTTTTGCTTTTATAAGTTCATTGGCACTGTTGACCACGAAACAGGCCAATAACAACAACAACCACAGCAACACCCACTTTGGATACGTATGTATCTCAATCTTGAAAGCATTATTTTGAGATTGCATCCGCGCAGCTCGAAAGCAAACTTCACGTCATTTGTGCAAAATGTTTATGAGCTGACGTCTGCGCAAATTAAGGCACCACCAAAGTGGACCACGAGTCGCGTCGGTTACGGCTGTTTTTTATTGAAAAAATATATTTTCTTTCCATTTTGCAGAAAGAAATGCGGCGCAGGCCGCACTGAAGATTTGCAAAGCGATACAGATAAAGAAACTAATACGAAACCGAAAAGAGCAACATAGACAGATACTTAAGTATATATATATATATGTAGGTGTACTTATGTTTGAAGGGCCAGAATCGCTGGACCGTTAGCACTGTTGGTCCAAGTCAGTGTGTGGAACGGTGCCGTGGCCAGAGGCAATTGAAATGTGGAATTAGGCGACACAGTGTTGTTGTGTCTGGAGTAAGGTTGGGCGACCGACTGTATCAAGTTACAGGTTATTAACAGGTAAGTACAGACAAAAAAAAACTGCAGCACGTACGTCATTATGTATTAAACCGAACTCTTGAAAGCCTTTCATTCACTCAGTTGCTTTTCCTTGTGCACCCAATATGAACGGCGACAGCAACAACTCATTCTACAAGAAAAAACTAAGTATGACAATGTGGATGCATTGTTGTTTCGCCTTCTACAACATGATAAAGGTTCTGACATGCCAGCACCACAAATACAACCACCAACCACCAACAACACCACAAACAGTCGCAAAGTTAACGGCGCGTAGCCACAACAAACTCGAACAACAACATCAAAACTCGGACCCGCATTGGCGGAGCAACTGCGACCAAAGCCTGGAACAGTATAAACTGTTTTTCCACTGCCAAGTTGAACATTAACCTGCCATTTAGCCCAAACTTACACTTGAGCTTGCCGGCAAAAATTAAAGTGTTTTTGCCGTCACTTGGTGCTTTTGATAATAAAACGAGCTAAACTTTTTACGTTTAAATAGTTTCAGGGAAAAAGCGCTTTGAAAAGAATCCAAATCAAAAAAAAAATCAAACTATACGCGGAAGGGAACTCAAAGAATAAGCTACTTAAAATTATTAAATTTACATTTTGATCCAGAATCATATTAAACTTTCGAACTGGAATCGAGTTATCTAATGAGTTTATATTTTAAGCTATTATATCACCTCGCCATGTTTGATCTTTACCCAGCTGCCTGAACACATTCAGAAAGTAGTTCCCATTAATTCGGATTGACCTTTTTTGCTGGAGCAAAAGTCCACACATTAAAGTCTCATTAAATGGCTCTCGGGTGAACTTATTAACAAATGTCACAAAGAGAGAGAACGAGAACAGAATATATATTATTCCCATCTACGAACAGCGAATTCAGTGATTACATTTTTTGTAATTCCAACCGCAATGTGTGTAATTAATCTTCGATTCTGTGTGACTATTCTTCAAGACGCATTCGTTAAGCCACAAGCAGATCAAATTGTAGCAAATTTCTTGTTCCATTTGTACAAATATTTCAAAGCTAATCTCTAATAGAAATTATTAGTCAAAGTCAGCAGGAGATCGTGCATCTAATGCATCTTGCCGTATCTCAGTGAAGCTTAGTATCTTAGTATTTAGCTGTAATAATTGAAAGTCGTCGCTTAATAAGAAAGGAAAGTAAAACTTGAAGCGATTGTTTTTTAGTTCGTTTGTTCGGTTTGTTGTTTATTTTGCTGGCAAGCTGCTCTGTGCCATGAACGAAAGTAAAAACAACAAATAGAAACAAGTTCAGCATAATAGCATATAATATGAGTATGACTGTGCCACCTACCAATCCCCCATCAGATACATCCACAACAGATGCAGGTGACTCGTCATTTCAGAGTCGGCTTGACACACTTTTGATAATTGTTTCTCTTTGCATACATGCAAAAGAAATAACTCGATCAATCGACCGATCGCCCAGTTAGTTAGATTATGTAAAATACTATGTCTGAAACAAAACTGAAGACTAACGTTGCCGTCTGTGCACTTGTGAACAAGATAAAAGTCTCAAGTAAAAGTATCTCGCAGTGTGTTTTGCATCGCGTTGATTGCTTTTTATTGATTGTTCAATCGAATGTAATTAAATGTGGGGGCCACTGGTGCAAATCTGTACTCGACACGCCCCACAAAACAACAACAACAAAGGAGTCGACGCTTCATTGCATTCATTTCATTCATTTACAAAACACATTTAGCAAATATTTTTTTTGTCAAATTGGCCTACTAGCTTCATTTTACAAATTGTTTTAAAAGAGTTATCTTCGAGCAGTTCGCGCAATTAAGCCAAATGTAAATTACATTTATCACTTGACCATAATAAAGATAAAGGCGGATTGCAAGACCCTACACAACCATTGCGAATCGAAAGACATCCACATTTTGACTCTGGCTTTTATAGCTGATAATAATTACCCCATTCAAGCGTTAAAAAGAATACGCGTCTCTCTATCTGTCCTGCCAGTGGGTCAAGAGCATTAAGTTAAGCGCGACTTGGCAATTCAATAATTATGTTAAGCCGCAAGCCTAAACAGCCTGAAGTTTAAGTTGTGGCTTGTAGCTTGTGTCTAGTTATGACTGTAGTTAAATGTGCGCCTTGCCATGATTTGCATAAAAATTTGTTGTGTGCCGCCCTTGCGTTGCGTTTTAATTGCAGGCTGCCAGGCACACACACATACTCGCACACCTGACAATCATAATATATGCCAAATCTCGAATCGGGCATCAAAGCTAAACGACAGCGCCTTTTGACTTTGGCTGTCTGTCCATTAAACAAAAAGCATTCACACAATGGCAATTATCGAAATCATTAGCTACAAAAGTGACCCCTTGCCTCATGCGAAACACTGCCAATTGGGCAAACAAAGTACTCAAAGTCAATAAAGAATCGTGAAAAAGGCAACAACAGAAACAAAACAGCTAACAAGCAAACGCGAGGCTAAAAAAGGCGTAGTAAAAGCAATTATTTATAGACAACTGGCTAAGCCAGAATCAATGATAATAACATCAACAAAGCAGTTATTCTAATGGAATCTTCAATAAGTTATATCATCATAATTTTAGTTACCGTTTGATTTATGCATCATTCAATCCATGAATATTCACACTCTATCTACTAAGTCACACTTCTGGTTTTACTAAATTTACGTTAACTGGGGCTTGAACTGTAAAAAAAGCTGGTAAGTGGATTCGTGGTGCTTCATAAAACTCATTCGGAACAGACAGCCTTAGAGGATGACGTCGCGTCGTTTACATTCAGGTTCTGTCTCTCGTGGTCTGTCGTTCAATTCATTCACATTAAACACCGCACTCGATGTTCGAAAATCAATTTTCAATTCAATTGCGCAAAAAATTCCTGGAAATGACGTTGTTGTTGCTGCCGTAAATGGGTTTTTGGTTTGTGATATTCTCAGCAATTTTGATTCCCACTGAAATCGTACACAAACGAAACATTAAATACTGAACAATGAACCGTTCCAGGGTCTGGAGGCATGAGACGCGACAACGACGACCGATACGAAAAGACTAAAGCGAACGTAACTCACCTGAGCTCTTAGCTCTAAGCTGAGCTACCTGTCAGGTAGAGTCACTCTATGTATGTGTGTGTGTAGAGCGGGCGTTCGTTTACATGCATCGTTTTACAATGTGATGGGTATGAGGCTGGAACACGTGTAACTGTGATCAGGCCGGCTAGTAATTGCATTAATATCTGCAAAGCACGCAAACTGTGTGTCAACAACACATATATATATATACATCACAAAATTAATGCTTCAACAAGCTACACACTCATTGAGAAGAAAACCTTCAAAAAAATTAAATAATAAAATAAAAATGCGTTTCGGGTTTAATTTTTGCCTGTCCTGTCCCTGTGTTTCTACCAAAAGAAGCCGCACAAACAAGAACAGAGAACAAAGTGCGCATAAACAGGAAATTAATCAGTCGAGTGTGTATAATACCTTTTCCACATACTACAAGACATACAGACACACAAACATACAATTGTAGTTACTAGTCCTCTTTACCTGAAACCCAGCAAAAGATACTCAAGCCCTGAGGCTGTTCCTACGCAAACAAAACCGAAGCGTAGAAACTTCATTAAGGTTTTAGGGTAACGAGATGGCAGATCAATTTTCACATAGCTGGCGAATTTATTCAAGGTCGCCGCACAACCGTTTTACAACTTCATTCGCTTCACGTTGCCCATTTGTCGTTTTCGTCGTGTAATTGAATTCCATTTATTTTGGGTTTTTGATTTTTCACACACACCAAACCCAGAACACAATGCAAATGGGCATGTAAGCAACAGCAGATAATATTAATGAGTTCCTAGTTGGCATTATAAATAGTTTATTATGATTTAATGTTGCGAATTGCGATAAAGTATCTTTGAGATAAAGGTTATTTTTAAGATGCTGCTTGTAAGTACAGTTACCGGCTCATTTCTAATTTTAAACCGACAACTCAATAATTATTATGTTTTCTTAATAATAATTCAAGCAGCACAAGGCGCAAATCTCGAGTCATAGAACATTTGCCATAATTGATGATGGCTTGCCCCCCAAAAATAATACATTAAATTAATGCCCCAAAAAAACTTGCGAGTGCTTAACAGTTTTTGTTTATAATGTTAAGACATTTGTGTAAAATATTTTGGCAATAAATCTATCACGAAAAAACTTCCCCCGCATGAAGCTTCCGCATTAAAAACAATTATGAGATTTATAATATAAGTTATATTGAAGATCTTAAGAGAGTTATGTTTAAGATCCATGCTCAGTGAACAACACGACTCGAAAAGTGTTTTTCTTTACAAGCTAACATTTGCTTGCAACATGGCAATATTTTCAGGGTAGCACATTAGAACAGGTCATATAAAGAACAATGTGTAAACTGGTCGACATATGTATATGTATAATATAAGACACGGGTCCGTCATAATGTTTTATTCCACTTACCGCTCGATCAGCTGTACGTTTGTCTGGCTGGCTGGTTGAAAAGAAATAAACGAGAAGAAGCAGACAAAAAGGGGACGAGAGTCGTGTCTGCTCCTCAGTTCCACCGCCTGTCAGTTACCAAATTGAGTGCAACGCCATTTTCCACAACATGTTTTAGTTTATTTGTTTTGTTTCTTTTCTTAACGTTGCCTTTTTGGCCACTTTCTAGCAACAGTCTGGCCATAGCAAAGAACTTCAGTTCCATGTATGTATGTTTATTGATGTGAAGCCCAGAGGCCCAGAACCGAACCGAAGCAAACCAAATTGCACCACTTTCAGGGCGTTCTGGTGTATGGCAAAGCCGTTGTGCACAACCCAAAGAGGGGCATCATTATTATCATTATCAAGACCATTATTTGCTGCAGAGTACCTTACCTTAACTTAACTTACTGACACCATAAATGGTCGCATCTTTCGAGCTAGTCCTCTCAGGCTGCGTTTTTTCTTTTGGCTTTAACATTAACACCCCAAACAAACAGTTAGTAGAGTCTACGGGAGACGGCCCTTCAGCACTGCAGCTACTTTTTATGGTCTTTGATTAATGCACTTAGTGCTTGTTGTTTGACTAGTATAGTTGTTGTTTTTGTAGTTCACATGGCTTAAGAACCCAACAATAAGATTCACTACCCCAGACGCTGAGATATTATAAATTATATATGTATATGTATGTGCACATATGTTTATTTAGTTAGCACTTGCCGAAACTTTTCTCGCCGGCTTTTTAATTATATTTCATTTTTTTTTTTGTGGCTCTTCGGCGGTGACTTCATTTTCTCAGCAGCTGACATGCAACCCGCTTAATTTCTATTATCGTCTAACGCCATTGTTTCAAACAATGTACATTCAGTGCACATTTCCACTGCATAATAAACTATACAAACAAACCGTATTATATGCGTCTGTTTGTTCATATACATATACGTGTATATGGCACACTTTGCACTGCATACGTTTTTAGGGGTTTTGCTGTGATTACCTAATACAAAACAAAATGCATAAGTCAAACGTCAAACTAACTTTTATCTGCTGCCACCTGAAAATTCAGAAATACTTTAAACTTGCTCAGCAAGATCTTTGAAGTTTTTGTGCTGACCACAGCGAAACGACAACGCTTTTTTAATTAGTCTAGTCTGTATGAAAAAAAGTATTACAAATAGCGGTCACCAGCTTTCATAAAATCTGCAACAAAAATAACTGTTGCGACCCACTGCAAAAAGATTGAGTGGAAATGGACGTTGCATTGCCAAATGCAAGACAAGAAATATGAGAATAAAAACAAGAGCTAAATAAAACCAGAGCAAGTAAGAGAAGTTCAGAACAACGAAATGCAAATACACTTGCTAAAATTCTAAACTGGTTCTAGAACTTACTTTTCCAAGCCTTACCAACTTAATGACTTAGGTAACCGAAGTAAGAAAATCTGCCACATTTTGTGCTATCCTCAAGCAATTGCCATAACGTACATACATACAGAAAACAAAAGGCTGAAAGAAAAGTGTCTGAACAGCTCGCTCATGACTCAGTTCAAGCCCACAAAGCCAAGTAATGGCCCTCAGAGACTCACAAGCTGGCAGAGTTGCCAGTTGTTACCAACTTGAGTTCGCCTATTCTTGGCAATGCAATATCTGAAATAGCGGCAAACTATGCAATCAGTGTATACATACTAAACAAATATTACAAATGACAGTGTTGTGATGAACTCACAGCGGATATTACACATCCTTATAGAATTTCCTTTAAGGTCAAGCAAGGAAACAACATATATCATATATATATGCATACAGTTGAAAGAAAACAAAAGTAAATATTTGTCGATAAGCCTTTTGTGCAAATAGTCAACAAGTTACAGTTTGCAAATAAATGTAAATAAACAACCTTCAATTTGTCACGGTTAATAGAACGGATGAAATTACAAACACATTTGTTTTATCATCATCAGAAACATATATGCTTAGCGTTTTAGCGTTTTTCTTACTGTTAACGTAAGTAAATAGATATACATTTAATTTGTTGTATTGTTTCAAGAGGTTGTATGGAAATTAAAGTATAAAATTTTTTTCAGAACGTTCCTACAAAAGCTTTTTTCAAATCATGTGAACATTTTTCCACAAATTATGTAAGTTTGCACATAATAAATTCAGTTTATTTAACAATATGTATTATTATAACACCACGACACTAAAGAATATTTTTTTCTTTATCTTAAAGCATTACGATTTATTAACACATAACCTTAAAGCTCTTTGTTTTGAATAGGTATTTTACTTTTTAAACCGCGCACACACAGTTAATACAAGTTCTTTTATTTTTTTTGTAGTAAGCAGTTAATTAATGTTTATTGACCCGCGAGCGCATAGCGGAAGTCCGAAAATGCATTTTCCAACAGTAACATTGAACTTGGTCTTTAGTTTTTGTTGTTGTACGGCCAACAGCAAAAAGGTATGTATAGCTTAAAATACAGTAACAACAAGTGATGACCGCCAGAACAAACGAAGCTCGCAGCCGACGTACAGAAAGGAAATACTTCGTCGTTATTTTAGTTGTTGTTGCTGCCTACGTGCATTTGTGTGCAAACGAAAAAAATAAAATAAAAGAACATGAACAGGGAGCACACAAACAAACACATACACACACAGGCACACAAAAAGCGTGTGCATAAAAAATGCAAAGGCAACAAAAAACTTGTCGAACTGGTCGCTTACTTTATACTAGTGCTGGGACTTTGGAGAACAGGCCAACGGCTGCCAGCAAACGTAAAGGATCGCGTGTGTAGGCCAAGCTGGAGGGGGGACAGTTAGAACACCGCCAGGCACACACACAGACAGCCAATAAGTATATGCACCGCGCTGCTTGCAAATTTATTTGTGATCGTTGCGGCTTTTTGAATTAACTTTTGCATATCACACAAAAACGCACACACGCAACCGCAGCGAGCGTAGACACAAGAGTTTACAAAATAAAAAGTACACGATAAAATATCCAAAGAATAGCGAATTAAATGTGCGAGCGCGAAACAAACAACCGCACGGAACGAGTCGCGCAAATTGACTGAATGTCAAAAGTTGATCTCAGAGCAAGCGAGCCGACAGCGCACAAGCTCTCTTACACTCTCTTTATCACTTTTTATGTGGTTCGCTCACAGCTTTCTATCTGGCGCATTCAAGAGTCAGCTGTTTAAATAATGTGCGAGTATATTTTTTCTTACAAAAAAAAAATAAAACATCGCTCTAAATACTATTGCACTTAAAAGTAAATCGCCTGTCTTGGAGTAGATTATTACTACTCAGTGGGAGCGCGCAATGTCGGAGAAGAAGGCGAGTATGTCCTGTATGTTGAACTCCAGGTTGATCATGGCGCCCGCATAACATTTTTGTATGCGCTCCTCGAGATAATTGTACTGGGCTATGAACTCCTCCTGCATGGCATGCCAAACCACTTGCAGCAGATTCTCCTCTTCGCACAGATGCTTATCGACCTTCTTGTAAAGGTTCTCTAAACCCTTTTTGACCTCACGTGCCGGGTACTGGCTTATAACCTTGCGCAGCTCCTGCTTCGAGAAGGCCATTTGGTAACTAATTTCGGTCTCTTTGACGCCCTGTGCCACTTTCTGTTGCACGCCCTCGAAGAATTGCTGTAATAAGGGATTTGATTAAAAAACCATGACGAATTTACAATCAGTTTTTACATTCAGTTTTTCCAGTGGACGTCCAAAGTATTGCGTTACATATGCCTTTAAGGCATCATTGTAGCGTATTTTCGCCTCCTTCTTGAGCGTATCCAGTCCAGGCACCTTAAGCTGTGCTAGCAGTGCATACATATGATGATAGTTCTCCATGCGCACAACTTGTGACGGCGTCTTTGGATGCTCCTGTGAGTGCATGCTGATGCCCTCGAATATGGCATTGACCAGCTGTAGATACCACTTCTCCATATCGGTGCGGCGATCCGATTTCCGGAATATACCCTCAGCCGTCTGTGCAAAGTTCTCAAAGTTCTCTACATAAGGCAGAATGGCCTTCGAACGCTTGGGAAGCTTGGCCTCCTTGATGGACTGCAGCTGTTGCTGCATGAAACGATCAAAGTTACGCTTGACCTGCACCAATGCAGAGGCAAAGGTCATGCTTAGAAAGGAATGTGTATCCTGAGCGGACATGACGTGCTGCGTCAAACGCACCAGCACATAAAGCGAATAGCTAGAGGGAGAGTGTGTGATTAGTGGGATAAGGCGAAGCATTGAAATGTTTCTTACAAGCTATCCATACGCTCAAAGCTTTGGATAAAGCAAACCAGTTCAGGCTCCAGACAGCTAAAGAGGCCCATCATCAGCTTACGCACATCTTCGTTGATTTGGCGATCA
The DNA here is from genome assembly GCA_035044485.1 of Scaptomyza reducta. NCBI lineage: Eukaryota > Metazoa > Arthropoda > Insecta > Diptera > Drosophilidae > Scaptomyza > Scaptomyza reducta. The sequence goes on along the minus strand of JAWNNV010000206.1, from coordinate 49,124 downwards.
ATGCGTTTTTGAGGCACTGCAGCACTACCACTTTCATTGCTGACGCTGGTGGGCGAAATGATTGAGGCGTTAAACGACTGCGACATATCTATGCCCTTATATTTTTCCATATCGAGCGTCGTTTGTGTATTCTTTGTTGTGGGACTTATCACATCCATTTGAAAGAAGTTGATGCAAAACAACTGCTCCTGCAAGGCAATGGGTTCCAGTTCGGCCAACACTTTCTCTAGCAGCGCATCAAAACGCACACGATCTGCACTGTCAACGCCAGGACCCCATTGATCCCGATTAATGCCCAGAGTACCATAAGGAATTGTGGAGACAGCCGACTTGCGTGACGAACTGGACATATCAAGGTCCTCCCGGGAGCTCCGTAGCTCAGACACCTGCATTTTGGCCTAGAGCAGAAAAATAGCTATCATTATTTCTATTCTAGAAAAGTGTTGAATACCTTACCAGGTTAAAAAAATTTCTAACATCCCGATCATAGATCTTGCTCAACGAAGCCGTGTATACACGCATCAGGCCATCGTAAGTCTTGCGATCCATTGCTTTGGACCAGTGCATCAGCTCCGTATAAGGCGTAAGTTCCCTGTGTACATTTGAGTGATTGGGCAGCGACAAATCGGTGCTGTTCAGCGGCGTATCGCCAATCTCATTCCCCAGATGGATAAAAAGGTTGTTCATAAATCGACTAACACTGGCCGAGAACTTTTGTTTCCATTTCTCGAAACGCTTACGCTGATCCTGCACAGCTTCTAAGCGCAGCAGCGCAGTATCAATGTCACTGTTCATTGCCTGCTGCAGGCACTGTGCTGCCGTAATTGCTGCTTTGCGTCCGATCGCCGTTTTCAGATCGGGTTCATCCAGCGCCTGTTGCTGACTGTGCGGCAAGTCCAGTTGGCTCTAAAATAAACAAAGATATCAATTATTTATGGACTAATTAACAATTTTCTAGCACGCACAATAACTTTGTTGAGTTCCTTCATTAGCTTAATGTTGTTGTTGTTGGCTATTTCAATCATGGCATTCTTGCCGCCAATCTTTTCCATGGTCTCCTTCACGTGACCAAGTATATCCTCATACGTATCAAGGCGCGTTTCAAACTTATCCGCCTCGGTTATAGCATTATCTATATGCTCCATCATTTTAAAAACTTTTTGCTCCGATGCCAAAACACTTTGCATATTGGCCTGCAATAAAAAAAATGGATAAATATCAAGATTTTAAATGCATTTTAAGCTCCCATACGCCATCCAAATCGTGCAGCTCCCTGGATAGTTGTTCAATGAATTGTTCCGCATCTTTGATGGCAAAATCGCACTCAGAGAACAGTTTGCCCAACTCATTGGCCTCCTTATCAGTGAGTGCTGTGAACTCTTGTGCCTCCTCCCCGTCATCCTCATCATCTGAATTCGCTGGCTTTGGTGCAACACTTTCCCGGTCTGCACGCCCCGCTGCAATTTTCTCCGGCGACTTCTCGGACAGCCAAGCGATAGGAACATTTCTAAACTCGGCTCGAGGTCCACGCACATATTTTTTTATTTGGCGATTGAGCACAGCAAGGAAATTTTGACGCTCATGCAAATTGAGGGCGTACCATTTGTAAAGCTTTTCCAATTGGATATCAAATTCGTGGGTCTCGAACTGCTCGTTGCGTCCATCGATCCACTTGATCTCGTCAAGCTGCCAGCTTCGCTTACGTTTGTACTCGCTCTCCCTCTGTTCAGACTGTTTAACCAAACACAACGTAACAACTGGAACGGGGGGCGCTGTCGTAACCACACAAAGGTAACAGGCCCTCTTGTCTTTCTTTTTAAAGGTCTTCGTCACCGTCACTACGGAAAGCAGACGTTCACCGCTGGCTGAGCCGTTGAACAGTTCTTTTTGCAGGATGTGCTTGATGTTGGCCAAGGTGCCAATGGTCAGCATGGCTAAGAAATGTTGGCAGCCGTCTTTCGTGCAATTTTAACAATATTATAATTGTTTCCAAATTGAAGAACGCCTCCGCCAAAAACAGCTGTTCGATAAGTCATGACTTGCCCTGACGCAGCCAACTTCAGGTGAGTTGAAAGTTGCGCGCAGCCAACGTACCATTTCGACAAACGCATTCAGTATTTTTACATCCCTATTAGACTGTCACACTGGTCGATACATAATTAACAACTGGTGAGTAGTTCTTAACGCGAAAAAATATCGAAAAAATAAAAACATATTGCATATTATTGCATCTATTTAGCAAACATGTTGGTCAAACACATTGTGAAGCAAGGTCTGCTGTTCAGAAATGGTAAGTGCCAGTATTTAACCCATATTTTAAGCTGCATTTGCTAACCTTAAAAATTACATAATGTGACCAATGTTGTTCCTGCGTCATGGAAGCTGGTATATATTGATTGATAAGAAATATTAAAATTATACGAATTTTCAGCTGGTGCCATGTCCCGCGCCGCTTATCACGGCGGTGGCCACCACCAACACTCCACCATGAACGATTTGCCCGTGCCAGCTGGTGACTGGAAGGAACAGAACTCCCGCAACAACACCAAGTACAATGCCACCCTCCTTACCGGTATTTTGGTGCTCGCTGGCACAATTGGATTCGTAAGTGACGTCACAACCTTTATTAGGATATTCCTTACTAATAGTCATTATCTCGTACAGGTCAAAGCTTCAGGCTTGGTGCACTTCAACTACAGCCCACCAAGCAGCTTGGAATAGGTTCCAGAGAACTCTCTATTAACCTACATTGCAGATATAAATATATGTGTTAAATAAGCTTAAAGTGGCGCAATAGTAAATCACAAACCCAAACACTGTTTATCAGCTTGTTTATTTTTAACTTAGTATACGGGACCATCGTCCAAGTTGTCATCCTCTTCGTTGTAGGCTTCACCATTGTCGAAGTAATCGTTTGCGTAGTCATTCTCCTCGTCCATCTCATCATCCAATGCCGCTTCAGGATCCTCGGGATCATCTTCATGCTCCGAATCGCTTTCCCGCTTGCCTTCATCATTTTCGTTCTCGCCGCTGCTTTTGAGTTCTTTCTGTTCTAGCTGTTTCAGTCTATCTTCAATGTTTGTCTTCTTTGCTACCAGCTTTGGTCTTGGTTCCGCAGCTTTCCTTTTCCTACTAGTTGTGTTTACCTCCCGTGGCATCGCTTTGTAGTTGAATTCTGGCTCCGCCTTAGTTTTCATGCGCTCCAAAGCTTTCTGCAAAGAATCGTGCTATATATTACTCCATTTTTCTTTCGTTTATATGTTAAAAGCAACCTGTCGCCAATCTTTAATGCTGCATTTTTGTGTTTCTTGGTTGGCTGAAACTATATAGTAGGGCGAGTCCCGCATGCGGTTTAGAAAATCTTCCTTCCATAGTAGCTGATAGTTCTGTGAGGCTGTTGTCTGCAAAAACGTATATGTATTTAAACGTAGCCAGGCTTTTTACATGTGGCTTACTTCTAGTGAGATTGGCTTGGACACCGGTGGAAATGTTGGAGGAGGCGCCGATTGCACTTGTGGCATGTCTTTGCCCACACAGCCCAGAGCCTGCATTTGCTCTGCAGTTAGAGAGCCTGTTTTGCCACCTCGTCCACGGCCAGCCATTTTTATTGCTTCTATATATGCTAAATTATTAAATGTCGAGTTTTGTTTATGTTTTAAAACTCGCACGCGTTTACTTTGGCAACGAGTTACCAGCTGTGTGAGCTACGAGGGCTGCAACGTAGCGTTTAGCGTTGCCAGTTTGTCACACAATAACAAGCGCATACAATTTGAATTACATTTTATTAATGAAATTTGCACTGTCTGCTTTAAACTAAAACACTTAATAAAAATATATTTGTGAACATGCACATGCTAATATCAATGTTAATATCTAATGAAATTCTCGACAAAAATTCTCAATATTCGATTATTGATCCGGCGTAGTCGAGGCAGCGGGTTCCTCATCCGTTGGCGCCAGGCCCACTTTTTGCATTAATTCCGTCAACTTTTGTGCCTTGCGATCCTCGTTGTGGGCTATAACAGTACATAGATGTTCTGTAAGCAACTCCTTTTTCTCGGATGCATTGTGCAGGTCAATTTTAGCTTTAAGAAACTGAGCTTCAATCTTTACGTAATTCTTTCTACAAAAGGTAATATTTTAAGTGGAATTAACTTTATATATTTCTTAGAAATGTTTACTTACTCCACATTGGCAAAGTATACGCAAGCGTTGTCAATCTGCTTTCGCAACAAGGCAACATCCACGGCAAGATCGCTTTCCAGTTTAGAAAGTTCGTGGCGTATCTCCTCGATTTTGCGTGATTCCGCAGCTGTTTTTTGTGTATGTTGCTCTATTGCCTTATAGAGCATTTGTTTCTTTTGCTTATTTTGTTCCTCAATCATTTTGCGATGCTGTTCAAAATCTTTTAAAGAGACGCCCTTGAAGGGCGACTCAGCGTTGATTCTCTCGCCAGTTGAATCTTGAGTGCTGGGTTGTATGCTGGCATCATCATTTGTGCTGCTTATCTTCAGTATTGAGCTATCATCCGTTGCCGTCCCGCTGTCAGCAGCTGCAGATGCATACGTGGCGATATAATCTGTGGGAACTGATTTCCCATTTCTCATCGCGTTCGTTGACTTAATGGCTCCGCAATAGAGCGCTTCGACCAGTGAGTCAGTTAATCCGCACTCCAAATTGAGTGATTCTTCTCTTTTATCAGCATCGTTTGGCGTGGTAGTTGGCGTGGAAGATTTCGATTTGGCCTTGGCAGCTTGTAGATGCTTCTGCGACACTTGTTGTTGCTGTTGTTTTCGCAATTGATCTGCTTGAGGAAAGATATTATCCGGCATCCGTCTAATGCCGGGCTGGTTTTTGAGCGCCTGCTTTGCTAGAAATATGCATGCATTCATACATGTTAATAACATTTGTTTTGTTTAGCGCGCACACACACAACCACATACACACAAAGAGCTAAAAAAAATTCAATAAAAAATAGAATTTACCTGCGTCTATGTTTGGCCTGGCTGTACCCTGTTTCGCTCCTGTTAATTTGAGTATATCATCGTGGCTAAAACCATTAAATTTCTCAGCCATAATGCAAATCTATGAAGTAATTATCCATTAGCGGTCTCACAACATAATGAACATCAACCAACACATCAGCAAATCAAACACGACATAGCGTTGCCACCCCGTTCTTACTAGGGATCACTTTATATCGTTCGGTTGGACTCGATATGCCCGCTCATATGAATAAAGACTAATCGAATTTTAAACAAACAAATAATCTTTATTGCAACACTTTGATGTACAATTCAGCGCGCAGATCGTGTACGCTCTGTTCCCAACGTTGTTCCCAGTAGACGGACATAAGTGGCTTTATTTTTTTTCCGTTTTCAATAGCCCAGGGCAAGTAGCGCTTCAAGTACTCTCGTCGCTGCCTGAAACGCACAAGAGAATGACACATTACATTATACGTGAAAAAATAAAAGGTATATAAATGTTTACTTGGGTCGCAATCGCGCCGCACCAAACACAGCGCCTCCGTAGCACATTGGCAATCCGATATTCAGTGCCTCAACCCACTTCACCGCCACTTCGCCCAACATATTTGTGGGCATGTTCAGGGCTGCATGCACCAAATCATGACACTCGCGATATCGTGTCATAACATAAGCCAATTTCGGATCTTCCAGAAATTTCACATCCATGCGCGTATCAGGGGTAACGTTCTGTGGATTTAGAATATTAAAATATATGCAGAGTATACACAGAAATTGTCTACTTACATTATCTTTAAGAAACTTGGCATAGGTGGCACCAAATGTATCCGGTGGCATTGCCTCTAAGCGCTTAAAATCAATGGTTTTGGTATTGATGCGTGGTTTTTCAACCAGGATGCGTCTTCCCTCCTCGCTGGACTGCATGGTGTCCAGAATGTTCCAAAGAGCATTCTCACCTGTTGTCTCACCCAGGCAAGCAATCATGTCGTGCCGATGCGGATCCAGCAACGAAGCTATTGAAGACCCAGCGCCCATCAGCACTCTTTGAAATGGCGTTAGTTGTATACGTCGGTTCAGGTATTCACGCTCAAAGGAATCCAACTCCTCCGCAGGCGCTTTAGTCGCTTCATTGCGTCTGCTTATCAAGCTTGGGATAAAACTGCGCTGCCAGCATCGTTGCGCCACAGGCTTTGAGCTTTGCCAGCAACGCTGCATCATCTCTGTGAATATAAGCAAATGACGGTTTCAATAGAAGCATCGTTCACCTCAGGGCGCGACCCTGAATGCCCCTCCATTCTGTTTAAGCGCCGTTTGTATATGGCTTCAAAAATTGCCACAACAACAGTACCAGTACCAGCCCCTGGCCCAGCTTCGAGTAAACAATTTGTAGTCGAAAGATTCATAAGTAAACATTGGCGCCCCACACAAACGGTTAATGGCACAACAAAAAAAGACATGAAACAAATTTGGGAAACCAGTTTGTCGTGGCTTCCACTCTTTGTTTATAATCACAATTGTACCTTCAAAATTTGTGCTGAACCCAGTGTAAACGGTTAACTGACGGACGGGCGAACAGATCTGTGAACCGGCAAAAGTTGTTCGTGGTAGTTATTATTTTTATTTTCATTGCTTTTTGGTTGTACTTTGCGCAATGAACACGTTAAATGTTTTTTTTTTTAGATTACTTTGTGGAGATTCTTTTGCAATACATAATTATATTGAAATTTGATGTATGTATATGTAGCCATAGGCACCATTTAATTTTATTTTAACGAGATAAGGTTTTGCTGCGTGTTTAGATAAGCGCCAACAAAATGGGTTTATCAGTGCTTCTTAGATGAGTTCTAGGGAAACTAACATCCGTTAAACTTTATATTATTTAACAATAATCAGGTTTTTAACTTCATCATGAATACGATCACCAACGCTTTCTAATAGGTTTCATAACAGGTAGCAGAAACAGTAAACTTCTCATGAAATTAACCAACAAGGTAACAACAAATTGGTACTTCGAGCATTTTCACTTCCCTACGTCGCAGATCTTATCAGAAACAATCTTATCGAGTTTGAACGATCTCGTGGAAAAAAATGGGTCACAAACATACATAATGGAGGTGTAAAATCATATACATTTGTACCTATATATATTTATGTATATTCAATTATTAATATTTTTTTCGTCTGTTATTTTTGTTGAGCTTATGACACTGTTGCTGCGATTACACATAGACATTAACATAATTCAAAACGTGTTTGAAGCTATTGCATACTCAATTTACAAAGACAATTTAAATTACATATGTGCTAATAGTATATATAAATCTTTATAATAGTAATAAAATACATAACTACATATGTACAGTTTACAATGGGTTCGTTTGTTAGTGTTGTTGTTGTCTACTCGTCTCGTTTTTTCTAGTGATACATAAAACATTTAAGGCTTTGGCAGCAGGCTCATCTTCACTCCATAGATTAGAGATTAGACGTTCTCTCCGCGAGAGCTGGGTAAATTCGTTTGCTTATCGGGCGCCTGCTTCCGCCGGAAAGTGACGTATGTGTAGAGCAGACTCGCCAGCACACTGATGTTGATACCAATGCAGTTGAGCCACGAGAAGACGTAGTCACCGCCAATGAACATGCCCAAATACGTGACGCAAATGTTCTTAAGGCATCCAACAATTGTTGTGGTCAATGCCGAGTTGAACTGCGTGCAGAGTATTGTGCTGTAGGACAGTATAAAGCCCATGACGCAGCTGAGGAGAAACTGGGACACAAACGCTGGATCATTCCAGCTCTCAAATGCAATTGCCTTCTCCAGATCGCCCGTCACATAGTTAAGCAGCAAAGCGGGCACAAACATGAACAAGGAATTGTAGAACATCAGCCCATACTTTCCAATCTCCGAGGTGTCCAGTTTTTTTTTGACAAAGACACCATTTGAAGCGGTGAGCGCATTTGTGATCATCACATAAGTGTATCCTTGCATATTAAAGGACAGATCATCAGAGGCGGCTATTAAAGCACCTCCTATCATGGCATAAACGCTAATCTGCACCGCTGTTGTCGGTCGCACGCCCAGAATTTTCAACTCCAGCAACATGGTCATCAGTATGGAGAATCGTCGCAGCGCCGCAAACATCGGCAAACTCAGCGCCTTGGTGCCACCGAGGCCAAAGATCATATTGAATCCAAAGATCAGTGGCAGAGGAAAGATCTTCGCAAATGTATTCCGCTGCAGTGGCGGATATGAGACAAGCTTTAGTTTCTTTCCAGCACCTAGGACTACGATGCTCGCAGTGAGTTGACCCAGACTTAGGAAGAGGAACGATGGAAAATGGTACGACGTCAGTACCGTCTTATTCACAACGGTAATCATGAATGAGGAGATGCCATAGAAGACAGCACTACTGACTTTCTTTAAAAATATCGCAGCATCAGCTTCTTCTCTCTCCTTTTCCCTCTCCCGTTCTCTGTGGCTAACACGCAGCTCTTTGGAGCTGCCACTGGACACGACATTCAACAGGGCGCCGTTGGAGATTCCCTCGTTATCGCTATTATCGCTGTCATTTCCATTGAGCAACGGCGCTAAATCTAGCGCTGTACTGCTGCCATTGTTGCCACCACCTCGCGAAACACTCATATTCTAATTGCTGCTGGTCCTGCTTTGTGCTGTGATTTTCATTCGCAGTTCGTCAAAACGTCAAAATATTCATGAGGGGAGAGGGGGTTTGTTGTTGCTTGAACTCTTTTTTATAAGTTTTTTTTATCACTCGTGTTAGACATCGTATTTATATTGGGTTCGTGCTTAAAGTTTTGGCCCACGTATTGCCGTATTTATATCAGTATTATAGTTTGTGCGGTATTCGCTTCATAACCGAACGAAAAAACTATTTTTACCGACGCACTCTCACGTCTTCCTTTCTCACGCTTGCCAAATGAACATATGACTAGAGGTGTGACCAGTCCACGCAAGCCACATTAATACCATTCACTTATGCATAACCAGGAAACATAAATACTAAATAGCGAATGAATTGCTTTACAATCACACTTAGTAATAAACAACTTTTACACATTAGCGTATATACCATTGCATTCATAACTAGACATGCATCAATGTCGTGAATTTTAAATAGCAAATAGTGTATGAAAACAATGGCCAAAGACTGGTGCAGCCGATGGCACATTAGCATTGTAAACAACTTTATAGCATAGCCATGTTAAACTTACTGTGAATTCCTGATCTATAAAAATGTACAAACACTAATTGAATTGTATACTTGCAAACAGAATTGTTAAAGTCTCTTCTCAGCGGATTGACTTGGGAATTAGTATCGATGCCGTTTTTTGCCAGTAGGTACGGCAACGCTAATTAAACAGCTGTTGTACGTTTTCGAAGTTGGTCACAAAATTGAGCAAAAAAAAGGTTGTTTAGTTCTTATTTGTCAGCTTAATAAAATTTTTCAACATGAGCAGCTCAAAGAAAAAGATTAGAAGTGACCAAATACCCAAGCCCATAACTATCAAGAAAGAGAAATCCGAGGAAGACCGAACACTGCAACCGATTTCCCATTACATCGATGACCGCCTTGAATTGGTCAAACAAATCTTTGGCACCTTGAAGCCAAAGACAATTATGAACCTGGCACCTGAGTTTCTTAAGGTAAGTTGAAAGCAAAGCTATAATTTGAACCTACGAGTGTTTGCCCAATTCGCAGAAATCAAGCTTGGACGAAATTGAGGAACTTTGCCTTAATGAGCTGCTTTATATATCTACCAAGCGACTCAAGTCAATTATAGCGGATACGCGCTGTCCCACGGACACAGAAAGCTCTGAGGACTCTGATGTGGAGCATAAGGATGGTAAGTTAGCTGGAATTCCCTCAAGAAGCCTAAAATTTAATGAGTTATTTTTCATGTACCATTTGTAGAATATGTCTCGTTGGAAGAGATTTCATCCGACAGCGACATTGGCGGCAGTGACAAAAGACGCAGTAAGTTTTACAGGCTTACAGTTAATTTAGATTTATTTTACGAAATATGTAATATCTGTACAACTGCAAGTCATGACTCATGTGCCATATTTGAATTTCTCGCAATTGAACAAGGGAGCCACGTAGAAGGCGCGCAAAATGCAGACATCCTCGCCAATGCCTAGAACTATATTCTCTTCGTCTTCTTTGCCCACCTCCAGAGTGACAACGAAATCACCAACATCCAGGCAGCCCTTGCGACGCATATAATCAACGCCGAACTCAATGGGGCTATAGTTGCACTCGTTAAGATCGGTCGTATACAAAACGGGATGCGTGTTACGACGCAAGTGCAGCGTTCGGGCCAAATTAAACTTACACTTGATAGCTGTCTCGTCGTCATCATCGTTTAGTGGCATCATTAAATAAACCGGGCAGTAAATCTCTGTGCGCGCTAATGCAATACTCGCGTTCTCACACCGTGTAAACACGAAGATCGCCTGGCACTCGATTGTCGCAATTGTTCGTATGATAAAATTCACGACCGTCTGATAGGAGGTCAGAATGCTCTTCACCTGTTGCTGCGTTTGCACGACGCCCAGGTGATAGTCCTTTACAGGCATTAGTTTCTTTACAATCAGTGGATACTTGTTGCACCACGGACTCTTTTGCATGTGAATCGTATCGATCTTCCAGAGGAACTCGTGCAGCTCGAAGCGCTTGAAGTCATTGCATCGCTCCAGCGGCACAGTACCAATTACTGGTTTCTTCTGGCAATGGGCAATAGGTAGCGCATCCTCCATAATGTAATTGTATACACAGCAATTGACATTGAACATGTCCGGTATCCAGATGTAGTCTAACAGCTTAATTATGCCCAGCAAATCCAGCATATTATCCCGCACATACTCAAAATCAATGCATCCAATGAGCTTTAACTCGAATTCGGCGTTAATAACCATGCGAACTGTTCGCAAGAATGACTTGCAACGTATTTTGGGCAGCACCACAAAGTTGGCTTTAAGTGCCACAGCACTCTCCAAATCGGCTATGAACAGAGTGGGATAGACTTCGGGTGGCAAGGCGTGACACTGCCTTGGCAGCTCAATGAAGTCATAAGAGGTCAACAATCCCGCATCGATAATCAGTACAGCCAAAGCCTCATTAAGAGTCTTAACAACCCGACAGCGTACTTCCTTTCCTATAAAAAGGATATCGTTGAGTCGCACAGACCTGAGATAGGCGCCCAGATTGATGACATAGAAAATCTCCCTGAAACCAGCGTAGCGATAGGCGGGATCAGTTGTTAGCGTCACAACCGAACCGCGAGGCAACATTGTGGTGCAGTTATTTCTCAGTCGACCCACACGACAGCAATCGCCGTTAATCTCAACTGCCAATCCCGTTGCCGTGCGGAGTTCCCTTTCATCGGCATGTGCCGCAATTGCAATGTTAAGAGTTTCCATTATGAAGGCAAGCTCATCGGGTTTGAAGGCCACCATGTCCACATGGAAAGTGTAGGTGCCATGCTCTAGCATGCGGCGTAGCTCGTCGTGCGTCGTCTCCATCACTAACTTGGCCATCAGACCAATTTGGTAGTATCGACGCCTTTTTCGCTTTCGAGAATGTTTCTCGTGAGCATCGCAGGCGACTTTAAATTCCTGCAATCGTTGCTCCAAGTCCTTCTGCCCATTAAGCCGCACAGTGAATTTGTTAGGATCTTGTTCGCCCCCTGCTTTCGGCTCCTGTTCACTGTTTTTTAGGCTTACATTATCCACCTGGGCCGATGCAGCCATGACGAGCAGTGAATTTAAAAGTTAACTAATTACTATGAAATACAAAATTTAACTATTATTTGTAGCTAAGAAATTACGGAAATCAAGCACTAAAAGAACCGATAAAACAAGTGGAAATAATGGACGTAAGTTGGAAAATACTAAACATTATATATATGTAGTTAAAGCAACTGCCTACTAAATCTTTATGTATTTTTCAGCAAGTGGACAGATCAGTGTGCTGGAGTTGCTTGAGCTGCAGGCACGTGCTCGAGCCATTCGCTCCCAGCTGGCCATGGAGCCCATTACAAAGATCGAAGTGAAATCCGATGATGATGATGATGATAAGCAGCCTGAAATAAAGCAGCGCGACAAGGAGAAGCGCAGGTGTCACAAGAGCTCCAATGCAAGCAAGCAAAAGTCACGAGAACAAGCTACAAGCAAAGCAGCTAGCAAGGAACCATCACAGTCTGAAGCAAACGGTAGCAATCCAAAGCCAACTGCAACTCCCTCAATGAAGATTAAGCTAAAGCGCAATTATCGCACGTCTACGAAGTCACCAGAGAAACAAATCGAAACCAATCCAACAGCAGCAAATGTATCAAAGCCAGAGGAAGTCAATAAGAAACAATCGAAGTCTCGCTCGGCCTCACCGGATGTCATACAGATTCCAGTTGAGCCGGAAACATTGCTCATAAGTGATAGCACTGACGACGAAGACCAACAGGCTACAAAGAAGCAAAAAGAGGCGAAACCAGTGGATATAGCACATCGAGCACAACCAGCTGAGGAAAGCGAGCCCGAAGAGGGAGAAGTGCGCGATGAAGTTGAACCTATAACAGCAACACAGACTGAATCTATAGCTGTTGAGAAAGATAAATCTGCAGAGACTGAAACAGAAAAACAAGAGCCTGTTGAAAATGCGGCTCCAGCTAAAGAAGTTTCCGTAGAGCCAGAAGAACCCGTCAGCCAACCCACAGTGCCGGATACTAATTCCATTGTGGATGATGAGGATCAAAATGATGATGTCATTTCGATTGGCGGTGATCTGGAAATGATTGAGGAGCTATCCCAAGTGGAAGAAGATTCAGCTGTTAAAGTTAAAAGCGAAGAGCCGGAAAAACGATCCATGCCAGATGAGGAAGACAACGATGTCATATCGCTAAACACCAGCGATGACGACCCCGAGAAGCTACAGGAAGACAACTCAGAGGTAATTGAATGTAATTCTATTAAGAATCGAATTATATTTTAAAATTTAAATGTTAAAAATTCCATTTCCAGTCTTGGCGCTCACGCTACCTAAAGAGCTCAAAGGTCAGCCAGGTGCTTGCCGCTTCCCGGCTTGGAAAACGTGTGCGTGATAAAATAAAGAAATCTAACCGCGCCCAAAAGCGCAACGAATCAAAGGAAGTCGCAAATGAAAAGGCATTACAGCAGCAGAAGCAGGAACAACAGCAGCAGTTCACCTCCAAACATGAGGATGGCTCCATGGAACAATACAAGGAACTTTTACAACACCGACAACGCAAGAGCTCCGAAAACAGCAGCAGTAGCAGGGGCGACAAATAAATGACGAACCACAACGATTGCTATTGAAAAGTCGCTTACTATATTGCCTAGACGCAGAATTATATAGCATAAAAAAAAAAAAACAGAAAACAAATTTCACAATAAAAGAGAAGGTCCCAAACAAACGCACAGAAAATTTGAATATTTCATGTTAAACGCATATTTGTTTTTTTTTTTTTTGCTACTTTCCTTTTTATACCCTTAACCCATTGAAAATGGGTAAAAAGGGTATAATGGTTTTGAGCAAAAGTATGTAACAGGCAGAAGGAAGCATCTCCGACCCCATAAAGTATATATATTCTTGATCAGCATCAACAGCCGAGTCGATATAGCCATGTCCGTCTGTCCGTCCGTATGTATGAACGCGTCGATCTCAAAAACTATAAGAGCTAGAGAGTCCAGATTTGGTACATAAGCTCGCCTAATCCCCAGGCAGTACAAGTTTGTTTAAAATTTTCGATAACTCTTCCCGTTTCCGATATACACATGTGATCGATACCAACAAAATCTTGAATTTGGAAAACTTTTTGATGCAGTTTGAAACATTAGACGAAATAATGATAATCTGTTAAAATTTTATTGAAATCGGTTGAGAAACACCGGAGATATGGAGCATTGAAATTAAGAAAGTATGCACTATACGCGTACACACACACACACACATGCTTGCAAGCACTGACTGTATTCGTAAAGTATAGGGTTAAGGGTATAGTCTAGTCGGGACTAGAGCCTTCTTACTTGTTTAATATCCAGTATACAAAAACAAGCGAACTGGGCATGTTAAAAAAGTCTTCAAGTTTGTAACAGGCAAAAACATTATATTAGAAACAATTTGTATGTAAGGAAACATGCAGTCGAGTAGCCTAAATTTGTTTATGTGTTTTTAGTTTTGTTTTGTAGTTTAAAAAAATGCGAAAACTATGCCTTGTCATTTCCGGTATACTATATTTAGGCCTCGAAACCTATAAACGCAGGGGGCCTGGAGACGCCTTTAACGAGCCGCACGCAGGTTAAAAGAATACAAATTTGTATTTCGTATTCGTATATTGTTGGCAATTTGGAAGTGGTTCAAAAATCATTTCCCAATTTGATTGCTGGTTTTGCATTCGAAGTTAACCCGGTTTGGCTTCCGTCAAAGGACTTAGCTCTCTTCAAGCAGCTTAGACTAACCACCCCATGTTGCCTAAACAAGGGGGTGAGGGGGACGAGCAATATCTCAATCATGCTGTGTGTAGATTTTGTAAATGTACAAGCGTGTTGCGCCATACGCGATGATTGTTTTATCAGAGACTGCGACATGTTGATAAAGTATATTAAAAAACTGTGGAGTGGTCGGACGACAAATAAACTCTCTGAGAATCATATGACAACAGCGCATGTCCTATACGCTAAGGGTGTCTTGCTTGCCTACAATAAATGAGTGTGTTTGTGCTTACGAATCCATCAAGTGGGCGCGCTATATAAATATACATATGTACATATATGAGTAGTAAGTGCCAGGTGCACTTAAGTAATAAAAATATGACTACGATTTATAATAACTTTAAACAAAAGCACCTAAAAATGGCAATGAAATATCTAAAAATCTTTAAAATCTCAAAAATACATGATTTTGAACAGCACACGCCTCCAAAGTGCCCAAATGTCTTCTCCCCAAAAGAGGAAAGTAAACAAAATAGCAACAGAGCGCCGATATCCGTTCAAGTAGTCAATGGCGGGGGGTTATGGTGGTTGCAGTGGTGTTGATGTTGTTGGGGGGTAGAAGGGCTCTTCTGGTGGTAGGTTTTCGTTCTCAACTCTCTCATGCACTGGCTGCGCTCTCTCTCTCTCTCTTTCTCTCGTGTGTGTGGGTGTTTGTGGGAGTTGGTTTGCATCCTTTAGGGCATAACCGAGATGGGCTAGCAATCGGAAAAGCTGAAAAAACCTAAATCAGTCTACAGAAAACGCGTACGTGGTGCAGAAGTAGCCGCGCGTGGCCTCCACAACGGCGTGCTAGACTTGTCGGTATGATAAATAAGTGAAACGCCCAGTACAAGTTCTGTAAGTTTCAACTTCAACAACAACAAGCAACAGCAAACGCCAAATATGAGAAATATCAAATGAATGCCAATCTTAGTGACCGAATTCTTTGTGTGTTTCGTGTGCAAAAAAATTAATGAAAAATGAATAATGGGTCAATATCGCAGGATTTGATTAAGCCAAGTAACACATGTCATGTGCTGGGCCAAGAAAGTGTATAAAATTGAGAATTGAAAGTGTATTTAGAATGTAAACAAAACAACAACAACATAAAATCAAAGGATACAAAAAAATTGAAATAATTAAAACATTCGACATCATCGTAAAATGTTGCAAATTTTGTCAGCAAGTTATGAGTTGCCAATCGTATTTTTGTTTAACATAATGGCATTTATAATCCTAATCAGAAACATAAAACTCGTAACGTTGCGCGTTTATTTTCATATAAGTTTACACGTAGGATTAAGGTGCGCTCTCTGACTAGAGACACTGTGAGTCCAAAGCCAAAGCCTTACAAACAATAATAACATAATCAAGATGCAAATTTAATAAATAAACCTTAGTAAAATTATGCGCTATTCAAATTTGCTTGCAACATAAATAAACTTAACAAAAATCGGCAAAAATACAAACAAATTTAAAACAAAAAATTGGCTTTCAAAATTGGCATTAATAAATTATAAACTGTATTGCTTAATGCTTTCGTATGCAATGATCCCATAGAAGCTATGCCAGTGATGTTAATTTCCAGGTTAAATAGAAAATGTGATAAATGCTAAAGAAATGGAAAAACAAAATCCTAAGGGAATTAACGCACTGCATAACTACCATAATATATATCAAATATTATATCTTAGTGTAGTTTATACTTGTAAATATATAGTCCTTAAATATATCCCAATGCATGCAATAAGAGTAATTCCTGGAACTGTAACTAAAAAAGAGTTATCAAAATGCGACGTTCGTATTTTTCCCCATGACTGTCCAAGTAACTTTTAAAAGCTTCCTTTCAGCCAGTAAATTTTCAAAGAGATAATCATTTTTTGTTTGTCGCTATCTACTTTTAGGCGCTTTAATGCACGTCGCACTTTGTCGTCGCCATGACGCAAAACACAAAAACATATACATAAACTGAGACACACGTGCATGTGTGTGTACATACATATGAGAACTTATGAAATTTAATTGGACTAATAAATTTTGTGTGCTCTTGCTCTTTATTAATACCCTGTAATCATAAAATGTACTAAAAGTGGTATAATAAGTACTGATTAAGTTTAAATATAATGGGATCTATCAGTCGATTCTACAGACCAAAAGATTGTAGGATACTGCATTTAAAATAACTTTTTGTTGGTGTTAAGCTAGAAAGAGAGGTGAGAATGAAATGCAAAAACTTGCAACAACAAAAACACTTAAGCTTGTAACAGGTTATGTTCTAGTCGTTTAAGCATTCATGCTTTTTTTGTTACAGACAAACATTTACAAATGCACCACAAAATATGGCATACAACAGCAGATATACAAGTCATAAACTTTTATTAATAATGAAAATTGTACTAAAAATGGAGGCGCAATTTATTAAAAAGTCTCATTAGCTGACAGTCATTCGAACACACACACATACACATACATGGGTTTTTATCGCGCATTACGCATACGCCACGAGGGACCTACGGGTGCTAATAACGTAAAAAAAAATAATAATATTTCCAACGGCGAAACGGGCGCACACTAAAAAAAAAAAAGCAGTATGTGAGAAAAAAATCCGCGATAAAGTAAAATTTTGATATGGACATTATTAAAGAGAAACCCCACCCACCTCCCCTGCCCATTCTGTCGCCCCAAATGCAATGGGGTGGGTTGAAGTAATAAACTTCGCTGTGAGATTAAGTATTTTTAATGCGAGTGCCAATAAAAATATAAAAATTTCAACGATAAGCCCGATAAGATCGAAATCAATTTTGTTATAGTACATATGAGTATATTTATACGGATATGTTTATGTTTGTATATGTATATATGCGACTGATAAACAGTCAACCAATCATTTATAGCATGTGTTGTCGAAGCATTCATTTTATTTAATATTATTTTTTTGGTGCTCTTTCTCTCTTCATCTTCTCAAAAAAAAAAATCAAAATCAATAAATTTCCTCATTTTTTTCCGCCTCATTTTCATTTGCTTCCTTGGTTGCCTTTAGCTGTGGTCTTTGCAGAGCGCCAGCGCTTGGCTCATTATTAATATTTTTACATTTTGTATGCCTTTTGATATTTCGTATAGCACAGACCAAGGCGCCGACCAGCCATTCACCCCAGCCCTCCCCAGACGACCACTAGGCGGCTGCTTAAGTGTTTTTCTATTATGGCCTGCCCATTTTCCCCCTATCCCTGGGTCCCCGGCTACCCCACCAATATAATATTTGCTTTTAAATATTTTGATACAGCACAGTTGAGGCACACCAACAGAAAGACCCAAACAGAACTGTTCGAAATTGGTTATAAAGGGACAAGGATTTCATATAAAAATTGGAGGTCTTTTGTTTTGACAGCAAATAAATGACCGCATCATTAAAAAGCTTCGTTAGCTAGGGTATTTTCTTGTCATAAACTTTTTCTTAAAAATGTCCGAATTAAAGTTAACAAAAAGATTTTTTAAGCATCGTAACAAAGGGTAGGTAAATAACCTAAAGTTGTAGACAAAGTCAGGCTATGTAAAGTACATCTATCATGCCGTTGGGTTCAACTAGAAAACACAGATTCTCAACCAGCAGCAGCAGTGGAGCGAGCTAGCAGGCATTTTCTCATAAAAATTTCGTACTCGAATAAGACGAAGTAGCTGAAACTTAAACACACACAAACAGACATAGAAGCAAAAAGTAACCCGCAGGCATTTAGATGGGTCTGATGGTGGGGAGGTGTTTTCTGTTGGGGGTGGGATGGCGGAGTGTTGGTCGCACAAATTTTGAGGCAGCAGCATGGCCAGCAAAAACGAAAAAACGAATAGAAAACAAAAAATATAGGATGTGCCATGACGACCGAGAAGCAAAGCCGTGTGTAACTGGAAAATAATATTTTTGCCTCCTCTTTTTACTTGCTACAGTTTTGCGCTGTAGCATGTAATTCGTTGATTTTGTTCGCCTTCATTTTCATCTTCTTTTTGCTTTCTTTGCGTTTCTTTTGAGTGCCAGAAATGGAAAAGAAAATAATTTGATGGTTTCATAAAGTTGCTGCATGCCGGCAACAAAGGATGTGGTGTATGTATGGAGTGTGGCAAGTGTGTGTGTGATAAAATTGCAAACTTCCCCTCTACTATACGTATCTGTGTTTGTTTGTTTGTGTGAAAAAGAGGACGAAAGCATAGCAGCAAAAATTTATGGAATTTTCTTGTTGTTGTTGCTGCTTATTTTTCGTATAGTTTGTGAAAATTTGTGCGATAGACTTTGCCTGTGCTCTCGAAAGTATTTTACTGTATACTTTCGGGGGTTGGTTGGTTGGTCGGTTGGTTGTCTTGTGTGCGAGATAACGATGCCGATGATGATAATGACGATCGCTCGCTTTCGACTTTCTTGCCTCTCATCCTGCTAACCTCCCTCCTTACACTGGCCACCCAAAACTTGGCGTTGAGTTTGTCCCGTTCAGATACACTTGCATTATTATAAAAATGATTATTATTTCTGTCGTCCCTTACCCAAAATCACACACACACACACACACACACTCATACACACGCAAATGGCTTAGCTTATGTACATACATACAAACACTTTTCTTGTCCATGTCTCTGTGTTAGTGTGAGTGTGTGTTTCATTATTAATTTTTCTTGTATTTTTTTCACATTTTTCGTATTTTTATTTTATCATGCCCTCACATACACTCGCACACTCACTCATTTGCACAAGGGATGGAATACATACATGCAAACATACGCATAGTCACAGTTTAGTTTATTGTACAAATAATAGTTGATAGAAAAAATTTTGTGCACGAACGAGATGGAAATATGTTGAAGTTTTCTCATTGGCTTTCCCTTTCGATACGCTTAGTGCTTTGGAAATTAATTTTTCACCCAATTCGCCAAAGATACGAAAGTAAAAATGAGAACAAAATATATGTATGAAAATTTAGCTGATGCGTATACTAAATTACTGCTTGTTGTATAAGGAATTGTGTGTGTGTGTGAATGTTGTTATTGCAGTTGTGTTGCCAACGTACCTTCATTAGTTTCTAATGAGATTCGTTACTAATGAGCACACTAAGAAGCAATGTTAGATATTCGTCTGCCAAGTCAACTGTAAAGGACATTGTTCACTAACTTGTAAGGCTTTTCAATTACGCTTCGATGTGCGTTATTAGTTACTACAATGCTTAGTTAAGATACGATTCTTGACCTAATATTTGAAAACGCAAAAGATTATCCAAACAAATAAACTACAGTTTTGATAGGTTTTGATGTATTGAAAGTGCATTTCTAGGAACTGAAACACTTTTCGCATGACAAGCAGAAACTAATGCATCTGCTACTCAACAAGCACTAAAATAATATAGAATATTACATGCAACTCCCTCTTCAATTTGTCGCACACATTTTAAGCCGCGCAAACACCAACTACACACTCCTCCCCCGCAACAGAAAACAGTCAGGCAGGGGTTGATTTTGAAGGCACAAATAATTTCAAAATAATAATTAATGTATTTACAGGCTGGGGCGGAGGTGTCATACGAATGAATAAAGTATGGCATATGCGCGACATGGTCATAGAAATTATATATCAATCATATTCCGTCAAAAGGTGCACGCACCCACAAACCCAACAATAGTTTCAATGCGTAATTACTCGATCCCGCCGAGGGGGTTGGGACTAGTACATCCATTTGCATGTGTGTTCAAGACGGTAGAGCAGTTCAATGGTTTTGATAGTTTTAAAATGTATAATTGATTGTTTTAGGCTAGGATGGCTGTTAGGGCGTTTGACATTTGGCACCCAAAGGAGTAATTACATTTTTCGTTTTACTTTTCTTTTTTAATGGCTTTTGTCGTTTGTTTACGTTTCAAATGGCACACACAGATATGGGCGTAAAACTAATGCTTGACCCGATCCCCGATTTGGCTGCGTGTGAGTAAATGCGAAAGTGAAAGTGCCGGCATCGGCTATTTCGAATCCGATGGCGACCACACAACGCACAGCACACAACACACATATATAGCCGGACAACAACCGACATGTGAGAAAGCGAAAGTCAATAGCAAACCTTGACCACTAGACGTGGCCAGACAACTAGGACGTCTCTCTCTACTCTCATTCCCAACTCCCACTCGGACTCGGACCAATGAATTTTCAATGCTGTTGCTGCTGTTGGGTTATTTTGTTCGCCTGGTTCGTTCAACCGGCGATTGTGACTTTAACGGCACAACACACACACACACACACACACACGCACACACACACATGATCACATATGAGAGAGACTCAATTAAGTGCCGTTGCCTAGAGAGCGAGAAAGAGAGCAATAAGAATGCGTCGTGGGCAGTTATTAACCCCCCCCCACTGACTCTCTCTCACTTACTCACTTACTCACTCACTCTCTCTCTCTCTCTCTCACTCTCTCTCTCTCTCTCTCTCTCTCTCTCTCTCTCTCTAACAGCCAACACATTTGTTTGGGAATGAATTGCGCATGTCTTGAAATTGAAACCGGTGCGAGTATTGGACATGAGTTCGTTGCGTGGCAGGACAACAGATATATGTATATAGAGAGACAAATAGAGAGACAGACCGACTGACGGGAACGACCTGGCAAGTCACTTTCACTTCGTGCTGTCATATGCTCGAGGGGGGCATCGGTTTGTGTTAGTAAGTATGTGTGTGTGTGTGTGTGCGTTTTGGGGGAAAAAAGGGGTGGCAAACACACACACATGAGAGAGTGGGAGAGAGACACACGAGAGCATCTTGTAAAGTCAAAATCAATCTATCAATCCATAAGCAAAACCACAAACATTGCGTTAGATATGTCAGGGGAGAACATACTAGATGGTTTGGATTTAAACGTGTTTGGTAACTTTAAAGACCAAGATCAAAACAATGCACACAAATAATGTTCAAACGTGAGAGCCGTAAATGTCAAATATTTCTTATAGCAATAGTAACTTAACTACGTCAAAGTTAAAGCAGAAATAAAGTTATCCAAATCTAAGTTCCTTACTAAGCTTGGAATTAACCTAAGTCAATTGAGTTTCCTATGGCTTACTTATTTTCCAACAACTCTAACCACTAAATCTGCTTTCCAAATACCTTTATAATTGCTGCGGCAGCACAGATATGATATGAATGATATACTTTCCGACTTTTTTACCCCTATGCCAAAGGCCTTAGAGGCCAAGACGGCAATTACTAAAGTCCATATTTAAGTGAGATGTGTGCTCGACAAGATTACGCCTAAGAGGGTCGCTTTTGTCACAATTAGATCCGGTTCACAACAACACACACAACAACAAAAATACATGAATGAAACTTGTCAAATGCACTCACTTCAAGATATGCACAATAAGTACGACTACGAGCATGAGCACAACAAAAGTGTGGCTCAAGAATATGCCCAAATAATCTTCTGCCATCTATCGGGGCGAACCCTCCCGAAATGTCGCGGCAAAGTCACCAAATGTTGAATACATTAGAATAACAAAAAAGTATGTAGTAACTGCGCCTGGTAGCAATAACAACGACAACAACAACAACTACAATGACAACAGCAACAGTAGCTGAGAAAACAAATTGAAAAACTATCGAACAATGATAAATTGGCACGAGCATGGAAAAAAGTCAGCGTGTGCTTATGTGTATGTGTGTTTTTCGATGTGTGTGTGTGGTGGTTAGTGAAAAGTTGAAAAAAGGGGCGGAGCAATAAAGGTTTTCCGAGCAGCGACGCTCGACGCTGTTGTTGTCGCGTTGTTGTTGTTATTGTTTGTGTACTTTTTTTAAGGGAAATTATTTGATTTTTGATATTTTGGGGTGTTTTATTGAGGTTTTTTTGGTGCAAAGCATTGGGAAAAAATGCTGTGGGTAGAGCCACTATCTGCCACTATGTCTATTGGTGTGTGTGTGTGTGTAGGGAAAACTATTAAATGTTCTGCGGGGTGTGCATTGATACATTTGTATCTTTCTCTGTGTGTGTGTGTGTGTGTGATTATAGTATCAATGTTATTGCTGTTTTGATTTTGCGCTTGTAACTGCTTACGCCGGCAATTTGACAGTTTTTTTCAGCTCAGTTCTGCTGCATCATGCGGCAGTTGAAAACGAGCAAGCCACTTGGCAGGACACGAGCAGCAGCAACAAAGTGCGCAGGCGCCACAGACTCAATAAACCGTCTCGAGAACTTAGCGTGAAACGTAAACGAACAGTAAAAACTCAAAAGCTTGGCAAAGTGAATTGTTATAAAAGTGAGCTTTGATCAACAAAATTAATGAGTACGTGTTAAAAAGTGCGCACTTTGTACTTATTTCAACTGTTTTTTATATAAGCAGTGGATTATTATTATATTTGCCAATTACTTGCGTTGATTTATGGCTAAGCATCAGTTCTTACACTCGATTCCCCGTCTACCATTTGCATTGAAGTAGATGAAATGTTGGCGCAAAACAAAAATCAAATAAAATACCATCAAACTACCTTAGTCCTTATAAAAATACCAGCTACATTCATTCATCCACCCACTCAAGCTCACACACGCGGACTCTGCACATCCTGGCAGCATTTTTGCTTAACTGCTCAAAGTACCAGAGTTTGGGGTGGGGGTTTTGCCTTCATTGCAGAAATTGTATAAAAGCAAAGTCAACAACAACAACGGCAAGAAAATCTACGAGAGAACCAATTTCCAACCATGGGAACTTAATTTATGTCTGCAGCATAGTTGAGAATATTTTTCTTCTGCCTGCTGCCGGAGTCAAGAAATAGGGAAAAGAAAAATTTTTCTTTATTTTTTTGTGTTTATTTCGACAATTTTTCCTTTGCCTCGGCTCTTCCCGCTCGGCCCCACCGTCAGGTTGCCAGGCAGCCTATCCTGCCTGTTCGCCTGCCCCTTCCACCCCTACCAAAACCAACACCCACCCACTTCTTGGGCCGCATTCGTGTCATTGTCGGCTTTCGTTTGCTTTCTTGAGAATCAAATTTATTTTACCAAGTCATGTTGAAGAAAATTTTTATAAGTTTTATGCGCAAGTTCGAGTGATGGTGTCAGAGGGGGGATTGTGGGCGGTGTGGAAGGGGCAGCTGGTTGGAAAATATTACACAATGTATAAGTGTGTATGTGTATTGTGGGTGAAGCGGTAGATGGAAAAGTTTGTGTGTGTTGGGCGCACAAAATAAGCAAAATTTGTATTCCTTAAATCGGATGACTTTGTATAAATTTTCGTGTGCGGCAATGGGGTTGCAAGTATATGTGTGTGTTTCTGTGTGGGTGGCAGATGGGCGCATAGGTGGCACACAAAAACTTTTATATATATTAATATATATATATATGTATGTGTGTGTTTATGCTGGAGATGTGCGCATGTATTTGTGTACATAATGGAAAAAATTTATCATAGAATTTGCACAAAAATGAAAAAGTGCTGGAAGGAAGAAAAAAAACTACCGAACGTAAGGCAAAAGCAGAAGAAAAATGAAATTAAGCGCATAAGGAAATGAGACACAAAATGTTACATGTATGTGTGTGTATTGGGTACAACAACAACAACAAAATTTTTGGCAACATACATTTTGTGGCAAATAGAAAATAAAATTCAGTGGAAGTTTGGTACATAAACAGGCTATGGAAGCAAAAGGAGCTTAGCACGATTTAAGCCCCAAGCTATTCATGCAAGAGGCACTATCGCTCGCTACAACCCTCCCCCAAGGCTCCACCACTCTTTTCGAATCACATATGACCCACACAACCAGTTAGAGAGTTAAACCCAATAAAAAGCCCATCGTACTTTGCTCGTATTTCCAGCTGGCATGCTTAAGCTTCCCTGCAACTTTAGACACCCAATTACTTTTTGTTGGGCTTCTTTAATTAAAGCGTTGCTTTTATTTGTGTTCTCTGTGTTTTGTTCATAGTAATATCATCCAAAATGGCCGCATCCATATATGCAACCCCACCGCCAGATCTGAGCAACGAGGACACTGCGCTGTCCGATGTCTCCAACTCATCCACACTCAACACAAATCGCGGCGGCGGCGGCGGCGGCACCAGCAGCAGCAACAACAACAACAACATCAACACAAACAACCACAACAACAATAACAGTCACACATTGCAGTCACATGAAGCCACAACAGAAGCAGCGACAACAACAACATCAACAGCAGCAACAACCGCAGCCGAATCAACAACAGCAATAAAAACAATGTCACCCACTCGACCACAACTTTTGGACACGGAATCAAAGTCAAAGCCGGGAAGCAAATCAAATGAGTCAGACAACGCCGAAGATGAAGTGGACGGTGATGGAGAGTTGGATTCGACGGCAATGGCCGCAATGGCAGCAGCGGCAGCAAATGCAGCAGCCATGCAGCTGCAACTGTTGGAGGCACTAAGCGATGCGGCAAAAAAGCGACGCAAACAACACAATCCCAGTCGTCTGGAGGCGCTTAATGTAGGCGGTGGCGAGACCGAGGAAGGGGCAGCGGAACCATCGGCAACAAACGCCGTTGTCGACTACGAGGAGAAACTGTCGAAAATGCTGTTGCCCAAGTCCATTGAGGATCTGAAGGAAACATTCGAGCTGTTACAGCAGCAAAAGTTCCAGGCAGAAGACAACATATCAGAAGCGGATGAAAAACAACAACAACAGCAGGACCAACAGGAGCAATCGATGATTAATCCGTATCAGACATATTGCAAGCAGTGTGGCGAAAACTTTGAAACAGAATTCAAGCTAAGTTTGCACATGTTGCAGGATCATCAGCACGAACCGGAACAGCAGCAGCAGCAACAGTTGTCAGCGGATGAGCCAATGGATTTTTTATCGTCCATTAAAGTGAAGCTGGAGCGTGCTGATAGTCCCTCCCAGCTGGAGCTACAACAGCAACAGCTAGAGCTGGTCAATGGTCACAACAGCAACAACAACAAGGAGCATGAACTCTGGCTACAGGCAATGGCACAACAGCAACATCAACAACAGCAGCAAAATCCAGGCATTTCAGGCATGCCGCCCGCTTTTACATTTCACCCAGAGGCAGCTGCACTTGGCTGGCCACTCCTGGGCATGCCTGGGTTTCCCGGCGTGGATGGTTTAAATCGTCCACCTTTGCGCATCTTTAATCCTGAAGCGTATTGTGAGCTGTGCAACAAGGAGTTCTGCAACAAATACTTTCTCAA
Organism: Scaptomyza reducta; assembly: GCA_035044485.1. Taxonomy (NCBI): domain Eukaryota; kingdom Metazoa; phylum Arthropoda; class Insecta; order Diptera; family Drosophilidae; genus Scaptomyza; species Scaptomyza reducta. Next base: position 23,445 of record JAWNNV010000206.1, on the reverse strand, counting down.
GACGCACAAGGCCAACAAGCATGGCATATTTGATCCGGCCGGTGATTTCAACAGCACGCCCAGTAACAATATCAGCAACATGAACAACAATAACAGCAGCAACAACAACAACCACAACGGCAACAGCAGCGGCAGCAACATTGTCAGTAGCAGCAGCAGCAGCTCCACTTCCATGTTTCAACAGTTGCAAATGGCACCATCACCAGCAACACAAAAACCGGAACCACAGCTAACACCACCAGCACCTCCAGCGGTACACTGTGACATCTGCTCCAAGCGCTTCACCAACATCTTTGCCATGCGCCGCCATCGCGCCAAGCAACACGAGCAGTCCACGCCCATTGCCTCACCAACGCCCCAAGTGTGCCGCGGCAGTCCTAACGAGCAGCAGCCCTCTCCTGTCAAACTGGAGCCTCTGGTGGATACGCAGCCGGAAGTTAAGCCGTATCAACTGCCGGAGGGTTTCCGCGAAGATTTCACGCTGGAGCAAGAGGAGCTCTCGTTTGCACCACCGCCACGCAAGCTGCCAACACAACTCCACCAGCAGGCACGGGAATCCAACTGCGCTCCGGATAAACTACGACGACTTGGAGTTCTGCTGCCGGAGGCCTTCTGTGAGATGTGCTGCAAGGAGTACGCCAACAGATACTTTCTGCGCACTCACAAATGGAAGCGACATGGCTTGTTTGTGCCACCTGAGGATGTGCAGCTGGGCGGTAAGGAGGATCAGCCACAAATGCCCACCGGTTGGCCCTTTATGCCACTCAACTTAATGCTAGCCAAGGTCGCTGCTGACCAGGAACAGCAGCCGGAACAAGATAATCAAAATGAAGACGATCTGTTGTCCGACGAGCAGCCGAACAAGCGCATCAAGCTAGAACCCCTTGACGAGTCGATGCCAGAAGAGAAGGTGGACAACTCCGTGGTGGGTTTGCAGAATCTCCAGAAGCTGCAATCGATGCTGCAGCAGCTCAACGACTTCAATGGCAAGCGACCGCTGGCCTGTCATATCTGCGGTCGCGAGCTGGAACATCAATATGCTCTGCGTGCACATCTCATGACGGAGCACGCCGGTCAACTGCTGCCCGAAGGACACCCTATGCTCTTTCAGCCACAGCAACAGTTGCCGCTTAAGCTATCGCCAGTGGGTGGCGGTTCACCCACCGCAGCTGCAGCTGGTGTCACGCCCACTCCCAACGAGCTGCGCTGTCAACCGTGTGAGCGTGAGTTTGCCACCAGTCAGGAATTCAAGCAACATATCACCGAAGTGCATCTTGGCCGCATCCCAACCAGCAGCAACAGTCCATTGCGCGAAGGCTTCTATACGCCGGAACGTCCAACAGTTGCTCCGATTGCTGGTGGTCCGCCGGGACCCCCACGGGCAGCTTATACCATCACGCCAACGTCTAGCTACTGTGAGATCTGCAACAAGGAGCTGTGCAACAAGTATTTCATGAAGACTCACATGCAACGCATGCATGGCATTGAGATCGAGAATGGCGCACAGATTGGTGGCGTTGTGTGCAACATATGCAACAAGGAGCTGTGCAGCAAGTACTTCCTACGCGTACACAAACACAATACGCATGGTATTATCGAGGATGGGGCGCCGCTGCCTCAGCCACGTGGCCAAAACAGCGCACAGAATGGAATTAAAGCCGATTCACAACAGCAGCAGCAGCAACAACAACAGCTGCAGCAGCAGTTGCTGGAGCCAGAGGTGAATTTGACAACACCCATCGATCCCAGTGCTGGCAATGAGCTATGCCCCCTATGCGCCCGTCAGTTCCGCAGCGCGAAATGGTTGCGAACTCATCTGATGAACGAACATGGAGCTACCGGCGTGGAGAAGTTGCGTGAAATGGAACTACAACAGCAACCAGGCAGCTCTACCAGTAGCAAGCCCAACAGTCCGACGCTCAAGATACCCAATGGCAATCCGACTGGCACTAACAATCTCGCCCAGGCCTTGCAGCATGCACAACAGCAACTTTTCGGACAGATGCAGTTGCCCAAGGGAATGCCCCTGGCCCTACCGCTACCAGGCATGTTTGAGCAGACGCCACGCTTCAAGGAGTACCAGTGTTCCTTGTGTCCATTTACCACTCCCTATTATGCATTCCTCTTCATACATGAACGTTCGCATGCATTGCTCAACACCGATGAGACGCAAGTGGGTGTCGAGGCGGCGCTATCACGCAACGATAGGGACAGATCCTTTGCCGTCGTACAGGGCAAGGCTAGAACTAAGTCCAGCAAAGAGCCGAGGAGTGCTGAGCTAGAAATCGAACCCACTAACCTAACCACCAACAGTGGCAACAACTCGAAGGCAGCCACACCCACGACCACGCCCACCATGTTACCCTCACCAGCCGCTGTGGCAACCGCCGTTGCTGTCTCGCCCAAAGCACGCTCCGCAACCGTAACGCCCATACCACGACGACGCAGCACCAACAACACAACTACCACTACCAACATCTCCCCCAAGCCCGAAAAGCCCAACGGCCTTGGTGCTCAACGTTCGGCGGCCACTTCACCCTTTGAGATGTGCAGCGATCTGGCAAATGGCAGCGGCAAACCCGCCAGCTATGCACAGCCAGACAAAGCCGAGGAGGCATATCAAATGCAGGCTTTCCATTTGACGCCCGCCGATGCCGATGACGAAGGTTTGTTTGCGCCAGCGCTCGTCTATTTGCCGGTACGAGTGCGTGCCTCCGAAACGACAACACTAAGCTTTAGGCTGACACCAGCCTAAGCAAGTCCAGAGATTGGGCTCGGAACCCAATTAACCATTCATTCCACACACAACACTCAAGTGTTGCCAGCGTATGTAAGTTAAAAAATAAAAAACCCCTCAGTTTTGTTTTCGAACCATTTACCATAATTATAGCTCAAAAGCAGAAGACTAAAGTGTGACTTAATTAAAGGATTAATCGAAGACAAGAATGTATCAAAACGATCTAAAGAGAAAACATTTTTTAAAATAATTTAATTTCAAGTTTACAAAGAAACTTCAGACTCTCTTAAAGATTTAATCCACTGATTAAGTGATACATTAAAGTTTAACTTACTGAGCTATATAAAACAATAACGAAACCTAGTCACAGTGCTGGCTAGCAGTATTCGTCGCCAGCCCCCGTTAATTCGACAAGAAGACATGAGAAAATAGTGGAACTACAAAAGACTGAGTGCGCATATTAGTTGAGCTCATTAAAGTAAAGGTTATATACAACAAAAAATACAAAAGCTATAGCTACAAATCCAAAATATAAACAAAAAGAGAATGCGTTTTGTGTATAACATGAAACCCGAAACTATAAAATCAACAAACGAATATTTATAACCAAACAATAACAAGTCCGTTTCAGCTGGCAACACTTTGCGTGGTTAAAAGAAAAACATATTTTTTATAAATCCATAACCGAATAACATGAAAAACGAAATAACATAAAACATAAATTGCATAACATACCATAACAATACATACATCTATATCTCTAGTGATTAATATCAAAGTTCCTATGCGTAATAGTAATTTTTAAAAGCCATTAACGTATTTTAAACGGGAAGGGAAACGAGTTAACTTAGTCAAAGAAAACAATTTAAATACGTACATAATACATAAGTCGCAAAGCATGGGGATGTCAGTATAAGAGTTGGAGATAAAGGATGAAAGCAGGTCGGAGATTAGGTGTGTGGGCTCCAAATAGCGGATATATACATACATACCTCCATATATAACTAAACATATATCGTAGTTACCATAGCCATGCAGCTTAAAAGCATACATTGTATATGGCTGGGTTTTGGAATAATATAGTACTGCTAACCTAGAGGATACAAATTCAAGCTTCAGCATATAAGAAAAGATATTTTATGCACAAATTTGCTCAAAATCAGAAATTAGCGAAACATTTCGCAAATGTAGTAAAAATCAAAACGAAAGGGAAGGTGTAGGAGCTAAGTAAAAAAAAAAGATTTAAGGATGGTGTGTTCAAATATTCAAACAGTTAGAAAAAACTAAACATTTTTAAACTAAAAAAACACTGTAGATAATTATGTGCATTTATCAAAATTTTCAGTTTCTGCTCTATCAACTTTAATTTTTCATTTATAACTTTTCTATACATTCTGTTTCCCATATTTATTATGTAGTACACCCTATGCCAAAACACACACACGCACACACACATTAACTGTATATAGAGCGCAATAAATTATGAAAAACAATACAACCATAGTGGAACAATTTGATGTAGTACTTAATAGAACCGATGCAGTGAGAGAATACTTAAAATGGCGCCAGTCAAGGTTTTTTTGTTTTTTTTGCAAGCAGGCAAACATGAACAACTCAGGGCAAAAGTACAATGTTACAATGTTAGTACTTTTGAAATACTAAAATAAAATACATAACTAACTAAAAAGTAAATGAATAACAAATGATTAAAAAAAAACGTTTAAACAAATGGAACATATATAAATGCTACCTCAGACGGACTTGAAAACAATAATTTAAATAAATGAATATATATAACGATATAAACATTTATGCTTATAAACTGCAACTTATATATAGAGCAGAAGTAAATGAAATTTTTAGTAAATTTACCTCAAAAAAACACAAAATGTCATACACAAAAAAAAAAACAGCGAAAACGCACAAAAAATTATATTTATTAGCCTTTAGTTAAACGTATTTTTTATTTAGTTTTAATTGTAAGTGGAACATTCGAAAGAAACAAAAACGCATTCCCAAAACGCACATAAAAACTGACCAAATATAACGAAGCTAGTCGCAAAAATAATACCAAAAATCACACAAATACAATCTAGTCAAAGTTGGGGAACAGCTGAATGGCCTGGCCGTTAAAGTGCCTCCTCACCTTAAAAACGATATAGTACTACATATACACAAGCACAACTAATTAGAAACAAAAACCGGCTAGTTGTCTTTTCAGTTTTGCGGCACATTTTTGTACAGTATTTTGTAGTATTTAAGGCGTTTGTTCTTTACAAAAGTGTGCAGCTGAAAAGGCGGCTAACCTGTGAAATACAAAGCTAAATAATAAGCTAATAAAAGCTTCTAAAATTAGTAAAGAAACGAAATATGCCAGAGTAAAGCAGCGACGTGAATTTTGCTATTTTTAATTTTATTTTTGAAAAACGTGTGTTTTTTTAAAATGCTGCGTGCCTTTTAGCAAAATTTCGTCGCTGTCGCACACTTAAGCCAATGACAACTAAAATAGGTTAAATGAAACTGATGAAAAAAAGAAAACAAATAATAGCTTATAATTTTTCATTTACAATTAAATATAATTATTTTCATAATTTCATTTAAATTTATTTTGTACACATACATAGAAATAAACACACACATCTATTTGTTACACATACAATTATATTTTATTTATTTTCCTCTTAATTTCCAATTGATCGAATGCCCAAGCCTAAGGCACAAAGCGTGCCACAATTGATTCCGGGGTGTGAAGTATTTAACGCAAAACGACTCTTAAATCTTATCGCAGCCCTTAAAAAAGAAACTTAACTGTCATTGATTGCCGTCAATTGCCAGACAGACCTTTTTTCTTGGAACTATAAAGAATTGAGAGTTCTTTTTCTTTTTTTGTATAGGGGTCCACTTCGAGTTAATGCCGGCTGAACGCCTTTGGAAAATTATTAAATTGATATGTTATTAAATTTTCGTGGCAAAATTTGTCAATAGTGCCGAAACCCAGTTGAAAACGTACTTATGCATTTTTTTATTTTTAAATTATATAAATACTTAATGGCAGCTGTCTCGGATATAAGTCTGAATTCTAGTTTGAGTGTGACTTGTTATCAAATATTCCCAGCGGCAAACACAACTAACGGCACCCTCATATAACGTGAGTTTCGCTTCCGGCTCAACCCCCACGCCAAATGCTGATTAGGCTGTTTGCTTAAAAACAAAACGAAATAAAAGTACCCCTCCAAATGATTAGTGTAAAAAAAAACCAAAAAGCGATAAACAACAAAAAATGAATAATATAAAAATTGAAAGAACTAAAAGAAAATAGAAATGAAAAGGAAAACTCAGCACGGTCAAATTCAACCGCTCTGAGGGTCAAGTCGAGCATTTTCCATGGCAAATTCAAATTGCGCAGCTGCTGCTGCTGGTAGTAAAAAATATTACATAAAAGAAATGAAACAAACCAAAATCATATAAAACTTCAAGCTGTACAGCTGATTAAAAATGTATTTACACGTTGAGAAAAAACTCTACCCAAAACCAAGTTGTACACTGTTTAATGTTTTTCTATATACTATAGTTATTCGTCTTGAAGATATTTCAATACAAGTATGTGCAAGTATGTGTGATACTTTTTCACATTGAAAGTTTGTTCAACATTCTCATAATAATTTTCGCTGAGTGTATGCGCCCAATGTCCAGCTACCCTCCTTAGGGTGATGCATTTTTACGTTAATTATTTGTCACGTGTCCAATGCAAATTTCATCTCATTGATTACGCACAGGACATTTGATACTCTCTCTCTCGCTGTTGTTGGGCAGCTGCTGCAATTAAAGATACAACTATTGAGTATGGACTTTCTATGGATATTAGTTACCCTCAAGAAACAAAGTCTGCCTGCCAATTGTGCACCCTCCCAACATTTCTTTCACCCTCTCTTCTTCTGAATCTATGCAAATGGTTCGCTGACTTGCCTGCCTTTATTTTTTTCGACATTTTGTATTGAATTTTTATGGCAATTTATAATGGACTGGCATTTGGCATTGTGCTCAGTAATCCTGGGCCAACAACACACATTTTTACGGCAAACAACAATTGCCAAAAAGTTGTCCGTGTGCAACAGCGGGGCGACCCGGGGGTGCTGCCACAATTTGCATGTTTAAAAATGTGCATGAAATGCAATATATAAATCCAAGAATATGTGAAAAATGAAAAATGCAATTTACTTGACATCGCGACGGGTCTGCCCTCACGTTTTTCCGAAGGGTGCTTCCAACCCTCAACTCAAAAAATAGAAGAAATATATATATATATATATATATATATATATGTATATATATTTATATATTTGCCCATTCCTAGCCGCTCGATTATGCAATGTGATTTTTGGCAGATATTCTGCACCATTTGCCAAATTCTGTATGCAAATTTAAGCGTGGCAGCCATTAAACGAAATGACATTATTTCAAATCATGCCAATTTCAATATATCGACTCGTTTTTATGTTTGGATATAATTTATTAAAATTTCTTTGACGTTATTTAGTTGTTGAACACAAAGAGCGCACAAATCAAAATTGACACAAAACAAAAACATTAAAAATTATATGTATATATATATTATACATATAGAAAGTTTATATATGTGTGTGTAGGTATATAGCATATACATACTTACATATGTAAATGGTTAAGTAAACAATTTTACAAAGAACTTGCAACGTACCTTTTAATGAGCATAAATCAAAATTTTGGCCGCAGACACAACCAAAAATTCAAAATGTGTCTGTCGAGCTGGATAAAAATCAAAAATATTTTATTAGATTTAAGAAAAACAAAAACGCAACAAAATCAAAACGAGATCAAAATCAAAATTCTTAATAGCATTTAGTTGTAAGCAAAAATTCAAAATTGCATTAAACAATTTATTATTATTAAAACGATGTTAAGGTGGAGACGAGCATGGAATCAAAAAACAAGCAAAACATGAGCGAAAAATCAAACAAAATTATATTAAATATGAGCGAAAAATCAAAGCAAACAATTTATTTTGCAATTGACAAACATATACATAAAAATATTATATTTAAAACATTTTACTCTTCGAAAAACTTTGTTATTATGTAAAACTATGTGTGAAAAAACAAAACCTAGAAAACTTAAACGTAATTCTTTATATTTATATATATATGTAATGTGTAACAAAAAGATAACACAACCAAAAATCTATGATCAGAAGGCCAGAATCAAAAGCTGTAATAACTGAAAAAAAAACTAACAAAAACTTCCCCCGTCAAAACATCCCAAACCCCTAACCCGCTCCTAATCCTTCCACCTCTTTTGTCACTTGATTAAGTAAGCGAGCATTTATCAAAAATTGTATGTGTTTTAATGATTATATTAAATCTATATATATATATATATATATATATATACATATACATATATATATTGTATGAATTTAAACCATTAAATATAACAAACACCAAAAAAATCACATCATTGTATTATTATGTTCAAAAATTGCGTACGGTGTCATCATCTCTTGGCGGGGTTTTGTCTTTGATTTTCTGCCTCGGTTTACTTCCAGCCAACTGTTAAGCCGATTGTGCGGTCTTTGAGACAAAACTGTACCCATCGCAACCTTTACCAAGTTTTGACATTTGCTTTTAGCTAGCTATGTGTGTGTGTCTGCATCGGAACCACCCTGGGTGCCGCCTGCTTCCCCCGGAAACACAAAAAAAAAAAAACCGAAGAAGATTTTTGCTAAATCAGAGTATGTCAATATTTGTATTACATGTGGGGATGTCTTATCAATAATTTTTATAAAGAATGCGCTTCGCTCAAAATAAGAGTGTAGAAAATCATTCAGCCCGGAGGCTGAAATCGGAATTCGCTTGCTGTGTTTTGTGAGGGGTGTGGACGTCGCGTGTTTGTGACAGTTCCTGTTTCATAGTTCTGATGTCTCTTCCCTTGAAAGGCTGTTGGTAATTTTACCAGCTAGAGGAGTAAGGGGAACACACTTGGAAATACTTGTATGTAATAAATATGTAGAAACATTTCCTCGTCGTATTTTTTTTTCTACTTTCTTTTAGTCCAGCAAAAGAAAGGGGGGCGTCACTCAAGCTGGTTTTTGTTTGTTTTGCTTATTGCTTGCCCCATCAACACTTGGCTACTACTCGTATCTGTACTCCAGGGATACGGCGTCATAATGAGGTGTCCAGACTAAGTGTCACCAGCCTTGTCTTACGCTCTGACAGCTCTGGTCATTAACTCAAAAAAGGACAACAAGTAAAATAAAAACCTATAAGTTGAAAATTAGTTTATAATCGATTTTACAATCACACACGCAGTTCGGCCCAAAACTACATTTTATATATATATATATGCGGTCTCGCACTACTCTATACCCTATATAAACTTATTGTTTCATTGGTTGTATGTGTGTTTGTGTATATAATTTAGACTCTCAATTATATTGTGCAGGCGGAGGCGACTAACAACACAAACAACAACTAAAACGAAAACGACAACAATTTTGTCACCATATGCTTTGGCACCATTTTTTAAATGTCGTCTCTCCTATGCCCTGTACCCAGGCAGCAGATGGGGTCTATGCGACGCGAATGTTTATTCAACTTACACTTGAAGCTTCTTTCACATCTCGCTTGCTTGCCTTATTACAGGATATTTTGGGGTCTAGACAGCTGTTGCCTGGGTTCGTCGTGTCGACCGAACGCGCCACAACAAAAACAACAAAAAACTTTAATAATTTAACTTATTATGGATTTTTGTTTGGAAAATATTTTAGTTCACTTTTTTTCACATTTTCCACTAAGGGTGGATATTTTCGTTATTTTACCCTGAACACATTGAAAAGGGGTAAAAAGGGTATAATGGTTTTGTGCAAAAGTATGTAAAAGGCAGAAGGAAGCATCTCCGACCCCATAAAGTATATATATTCTTGATGAGCATCAACAGCCGAGTCGATATAGCCATGTCCGTATGTATGAACACGTCGATCTCAGAGACTATAAGATATAGAGACTCCAGATTTGGAACATATGGTCGCCTCATCTCTAGGCAGTACAAGTTTGTTTCAAAATTTCGATAACTCTATCCGTTTCCGATATACGCATGTGATGATCTAACAACTAAATCTTGAATTTAAGATGCAATTTGAAACAGTATACAAAATAATGACAATCTGTGAAAGTATTTTTTAAATCGGTTGAGAAACGCCGGAGATATGGAACATTGAAATTAAGAAAGTTTATAATATACGCGTACACACTCACACATACTTGCAAGCACTGACTGTACGCTTAAAGTATAAAGGTTCAGGGTATAGTCTAGTCGGTATTTCTCGACTAGAGCCTACTTACTTGGGGTTTTTTTTTTTGTATTTTTGGATTGTGCACATTATAGTCGAATTGTGGCAATTTAAATAAATGACGCAAATGACACGCACTAAGCGTGCCGAAGGAACCGGCGCAACAAACCGAAGCAAGCGGGCGGGGGTGGGGTTGGCAAACAGTGAGAGGGTGAAAAAGTTGCACTAATGAGTTTTAAGAACGCGATGGATGGATTTTAAACATTTTCTGTATTCAACGAAGAACAAGAATAAGAAAATGTGAATGTTTCTTGGAGTTAGCTAAAGCCCTTCGGAACTCCTGCGCTCTGGATAGAGAAGATGACGCAGATACTCTTTGTTGATACATAAATCGATCTGCGAGTAACCACCCTGCGACAGCAACAGTTCCTCCTCCGGCAGGACCAAGAGACACATTGGACACGAGGTTAACAGCAGCTTGGCGGCATCGTTCCTTAAAATATTCACCGCTTCATAGGCAGCTTCTTTGGCCAACTGATAGCGTTCCGTTATAATGGGATCATGCAGCAGCTGCCGCAGCTCAAAGTCCTTCGGCATGCTCAGAACGGCCAGCTCGAGGTGCATCAAGAAGCGTCGCACAATAAAATCCGCATACTTGCGTTCTCGATTCTCGCGTGCCCACTTCTTAAGCTTGGGCATCAGGAACCAAAAGATGAGCCACGTCAAGCAGAAGGTCACTGCAAAGATTGGCCAAAGTATAGCCACGGCCACAATGAAAACTAGCCACGGCAAGTAAGTGCCCTGTATGTAGAGCAGCCGTGTCGGTATCATGGTATAGCTTGTCTCCAGCATAACGGTAAGCATTGAAAGTATCAAAAAGCTGAGGCCAACGCTGCGATGATGACGTTGCAGATAGTGCCTAAGGATCTCAAATTTAAACATATTTATAATTCGAATGTAAAATGTAGAAAATTTTGATAGAATTTGAAAATCAGACTGTTCAGTAAACTAGATTAAGTTATTATAGCTCACCTTTCAAATGAGATTGGCAGTCATTTCGAATAGTATGTCTACGCAATCTCAGGAATGGCTTTACTGTTTATCCCCTGAACCCATTGAAAATGGGTAAAAAGGGTATAATGGTTTTGTGCAAAAGTATGTAACAGGCAGAAGGAAGCATCTCCGACCCCATAAAGTATATATATTCTTGATCTTGATCCATCCGTCCGTCCGTCCGTATGTATGAACGCGTCGATCTCAGAGACTATAAGAGCTAGAGATTTGGTACATAAGCTCGCCTAATCCCTAGGCAGTACAAGTTTGTTTTAAATTTTCGATAACTCTTCCAGTTTCCGATATACACATGTGATCGATAACAACAAAATCTTAAATTTGGAAAACTTTTTGATGCAGTTTGAAAGATTAGACTAAATAATGACAATCTGTTTAATTTTATTGAAATCAGTTGAGAAACACTAGAGATATAGAGTATTGAAGTTAAGAATGTATGCACTATACACGTATACATACATACTTGCAAGCACTGACTGTATGCGTAAAGTATATGGTTCAGGGTATAGTCTAGTCGGGATTTCTCGACTAGAGCCTTTTTACTTGTTTCATATTATTTTTATATGACAGGCTTAGGGTGAAGAAAAAGCGTCAGCATTTTATTAACTACAAACGCACAAACTTTCATTTTCCAATCGAAAAAACAACGCATAGAAAATCGAAGCAAAGCCATCAAACTAGAGTGGGATTTAGTTCAGTTTGTTGCGTTTTGAGATTTAGCTCCTTTCCCTTTTCAATTCGAAACACACACACACACAGGTTTGGGGGCATGTCGACCGGGCGTTGATGGGCGTAGGCCAGGCACAAAACTGCCCCGAGGTAAACACACACACACAAAAAAAAAAAATACACTCAACCATCTACATACATGTATATATATCTTGAAAACATGTATGGTTACGCAGCAGGTGAGGGGGGAAAAGAAGTAAGTAGCAAGAAGGCAGCCTCGCATTTTAGCAAGAAGGCAGCCTCGCATTTTGTACGAAAGTTGAGAGAAAAATAAGAGGAAAATCGTTATTTTCATCAAAACAAAAAAAAATAATAATATAGAGAGGAAGAGGCAGACAGTGATGGAAACTTTCTTTTTATTTTATTCTTGCTTGACCTTAAAGGAAATTCTGAAAGAATGTACAAGAGAACCAAAGTAATGACCATGAAATACTCTAGAGTTAAGAAAAATATAACTGATATTGCAAAAGAACTTTTCTGAGATTAAAAACATAATTTATATGAATCATCCATCGATAAATTAGTGAAAATTCTTTGATTGAAAGGATTGTATAACACTAATCATAATAGTTCCAATATACCTCATGTTCTTTATTGTAGAGGGTATAATGAATAGCTTGTGACCGCCTTTATTTATACATAAGTGTATGTGTGTGTGTTCGTGTGTGCTTGCCACAACCGTGCTTACGTACATGACTACATGTGTGTTGTGAATAATATCGAAAAATTCCAAAATAAAAAGAAAGAAAATTTAACGCAAAGGCAAAAACTTTACGGTGGCGAATCGAGTATGTATAAGGAAGTTCAAGGATGCTGCTGCTGCCTGTTGTAAGCTGGCTTCTCCAATTTCAGAATCATGACGCCGTCGCCCTTTTAAGATGAGGGTGTTGTTGCTGTTGCTATTTGGGTGCGTATTAGGCAGCTGAGGGGCGACGCGACGGATGCTAAAGTGAAAAGTAGTAAATAGAACTTTTCTTTTTTTTCCACCTTCTTTTTCCTCGTTGTTGGCTTTCGTTTGGATTTTGACATGGGTTTTCCTCTTTGGACAGTGTTCCTTTTTATATTTTGTGGGCAATTTGTACTTTTCTGCGTTCAGCACTTTTTGTAGTTGCTGTTGTTGCTGCTGGCGCTGTCTTCACTTTCTTTTCACTTTCATTTGTGTTTTATTTTACGGCATGTGTGCGTATGCGTATGTATGTGTGTTTATATACTTATTGTAGTTTCTGCTGGAACGCCTCGCCTCGCCACGGCGTTGTGGGGAGCCTTGCTTATTTATCTCTTTTCAAATTAAAGTTGAACGTTGGTGGGCGGCAAAAAACCGGGCGAAAACCTGTCAAAATATTTATGGCAATAAATATGAGATTCGATTAATTAAAATGGGCAAAAATCAATCGCAGTTGGTTAATCAAATGGATAAAATGCATAACCGAAAATAGGTGACAAAAACAAGTTAATGGCCAAGAAGTCAATAAAACTTATGACGCAGCGCTCAAATGTATGGTACATATTTTTCATAACTAATGTTGTGTTCTAAATCAAAGTTTCAAATTTAATAATAATAATAATAAAATAATAAGCAAAAAAGAAAAATCGATAACTAAATGCTGTTTTCTTCTCCATCCCCTTGTTGCTTTCAGTTTCAGCTTTCATGCTCGTAAGTAGTTCAATTTCAATGACAGCAATGAAATTTCGATAGAAAACTCGTGAGGCAACCCAAAAAAAATGGCAGCAAAGGCAAAAACAAAATTAATTAATTTATGTGCACAGCGCCAGTTGGAATTTTCCATGGCAATATATATATATACACCCACATACACACTAACACAATATCGCACACACACAAAAACAGAAAAGCTACAATCTATGGCTAGAGTTTCTTTCCAATTTCAACGTCATCATCCAAAATTTTTGTCCTAATTTCATCAGCGTTGCCTTTGTTACCGTGTTGTCAACAACAGCAACAAGGACTCATTACAAAAAAAAAACATAACAAAATAAATATTGAAAGAAGCGGCATAAAATTATAAAAGTATCGGGCATCGGGGAAACAGAAAACAAAACAAAAATAAGCAACAAAAACTTGACAGCAACAGCCTTAACCCAACCCGCAACTCGAAAGTGTGGCGCCCCCAATGCGCCAATAAATTTCATGCAATATCACAGGGACATACACATACAGCACAACTACGGACATAAAAGTGCGTAGGTGTGCGGCTTATAAGTGTGCTTTGTGTTGAGTTTATATTAAATAAGTAAAAAATAAGGAAAAGGGGGCGAAACAAACAATCACACGATAACCAAAAAAAACATTGCCAGACTTTCATTTTTATCTCTTGAATGCGGACGACAAACAGCCGCACATCAATAACGTTAAAGCAACAGCAATACGGATGTATATATACTATTTGAACAGGATACTTGAACACACACATACTTACAGGGACAGAGCGATAGATAGATCCCTTCGATTAGCTTTCAAGTTTTGCTACAAAACTTATCTGCTTGCAGTGTCAAAATATTTATAAAACTTGAAATGAAAGTGTCAAGCTGCACAAAGAGAAAATGTTGGGAATTAACTAAACATATGATATGTATTAAAAAATTTCAAACTTAATCATGAAGCCTTATGCTAAAGAATCAATAAGTCCATGCATCAATCAGGTAGGTTAAGGTTAAGAAGAGTGTTGATGAGAGTATTTTTTAGACATGTAAACATTATCATAACTTTTCCATTTGCATTACAAATCATCAATCCATGAACAAAAAATAAATAAAAAGTCATCAAGCTTTGGTACGTGTAAGGTATAGGGTTCGTGGTATCTCTAAGTCGAGCCTTCTTACTTGCTTTTCTTCTTTTGCAATTGTTAAATTAAACGGCCTGATTACTGTAATCATATCTAACGAACCATTTCGTAAGTTCAGCTTAGCCAGTTCAATACCATTTCTTTGGCTAATTTATCGCATAGTTTCCCTTAAATTCACATGTCAAATCTCATTTTAGCAAACAGAACAATATATAAAACAGTCGGCATTATGATTAAGGCAACTTTCGTACGTTTCAGCAAAACCTTTGTTGCGAGTTTTGCGACAGTTTTTCGCAGTTAAGAGGATTATTGCCAGGCACGTTGTTTGTTCCTCGTGTTGTCACCGGGTGTGACAATTTATTGTAAAGTTTCTGTTGTATTTTTTTTTTTAAATTCGCATACATTTCCCTTTTTTATTTTTGGGTTCATTCTTTGTATTTTTTCACCCAATTTTCGTGTGTGTGCGTTTGTCCGCCTATCAGACTCAAATGCGATCGTTCCTTTCGCGACATTAAATCCGTGTTGGACGCAAGGAACGGTACGGGTACGGGTGCCCGATTGACATTGACCCACGCGTATCGAGGTCGAGCTCATCGGGGTTGGCAACGCTTATTAATGGGTTCAGTTAATGTGTCTCAACCCCTTCATTGCACCCATTCCACTAGATTAATGTCACAAAAAAAATTTAATTTTCCTCTCAAAAATTGGCAAAATTTTAGCTCAAAAAAAGGTATTGTGTGTAATTTACGAATTTCGCATGGTCGTATGACAGTTCAGTTCAGTGCACGTTGATCCTTTATTTACACAATGTACATTGGATGACCCTTTTTTTATATTTTTCGAACCCCAACCCATAACCCTGAACCTTTTGCTACTGAAGTTTTTCCCTCGATTTTTTGTCGTAAAATGTCAAAAAACTTTTCATAATTTTTGCCTGAAAAATCGCAATTGGCAATTTGGTGCGCTTAATGCGAAAATATTCGTGGCAAAAAGGGTTACAAGGTTTCAGGGTTACAACCCTTTGCCACAGATCACTGCATATCGATCCCTTTATGCGTTGGCTCAAACGTAATTTCCGTTGACCCCTTTTCTTTTTTGGGTGAAAATTTTACACATTTTCAATAGAAAAATGCTACAAAATGGACTGATGCTGTTGCACGTTTCCAACCCTTTCAACCCTTTTAATTGTAAGCCAAAACTATAAAATGTACCCAGACATTTTGCTTTTGAGTTCTATGACACTTTTTGGAGCATATGACATTTTACGCTTCACACGCGTTTGAATTTCCAATTTTCAATTTTCTCAATTTCGATTTCAGTTACAGCTGGCACGCTTCGGACAATGGACAAAGCCGTTGATAGGGAGGTGTCGGGTGGGGGAAGATATTTTTTTAAAATACAAACGACTCGTAAAATCATCATTCATACTTGTATCGTGCTTCTTTCTGTTTTTTTTTATTCGTGTTTATGTTTACTTATTCGATTTTGATATTATTGCCATGTGTATGCGTGTGTGTGTGTGTTTGTCTAGCGACTTAGAGGCTTGTTTCGGGATCGGGTTGCGCTATTTCCCACAAAAAGATAAGAAAAAATTGTTGTTTTTTTTATAGGTGACTCTTTGTATTAGGTGTTGTTAGCTGGTTGGGGTTGCTTGTCTATGGCGTTATTTATGAATTTTCAATCGAGACACGTGCCACAGACAACGTTTCTAGTTTCGAAGGTATTTAAATTATGCTGGTCAAAGTCTGTACAAAGTGTTAACACTTTGTAACTAATAGTTAAGAATGTGCAATGAATTCTTTTTACTTTTGTTATAAATAACAAACATAAGAGTCGCTTAAGTATTGTTATTGTTATGGCATTGGGAAGTTTGAAAGCATCATAAGGTCGATTTGTTTGGAAAAACATTAATTTTTAATGCATTGTGTATTTTGAATCATATACAGGATTATTACTTGTGCTAGTTTGTGAAAAAGTAATTTTTGAATTTTGAGTAATTATTTTGGAGGCCAAACCATGAATTTTAAGATATTGGCCATCAAAATCAGCTCAGTTTTGGTGAAGTTGTGAAAGAAAGAAATCTTAGCTCATTCCATTACAAAAACAAGTAAGGCTCTAGTCGAGAAATCCCGACTAGACTATACCCTGAACTCTATATTTTACGCATACAGTCAGTGCTTGCACGTATGTGTGAGTGTGTATATGTATACGCGTATAGTACATACTTTCTTAACTTCAATACTCCATATCTCCAGTGTTTCTCAACCGATTTCAATAAACACAGATTGTCATTTATTAGTCTAATCTCTCAAACTGCATCAAAAAGTTTTCCAAATTCAAGATTTTGTTGTTATCGATCACATGTGTATATCGGAAACTGGAAGAGTTATCGAAAATTTAAAACAAACTTGTACTGCCTAGGGATTAGGCGAGCTTATGTACCAAATCTGGAGTCTCTAGCTCTTATAGTCTCTGAGATCGACGCGATCATACATACGGACGGACGGACAGACGGACATGGCTATATCGACTCGGCTGTTGATGCTGATCAAGAATATATATATTTTATGGGGTCGGAGATGCTTCCTTCTGCGTGTTACATACTTTTGCACAAAACCATCATACCCTTTTTACCCATTTTCAATCGGTTCAGGGTATAATAACAAATCCGCCTCAAATAGATAATATGACAGCTATACGATATTGTGATTCCGATCCCTTTGCCATCGTCTGCAGCTTAAACTATTATTTTTCCATTAATGTGGCTAAACTGCATTTCTAGCGCCACCTAGCCAAAGTATCCTTTTTTACAACCAGTGTATATCACAGTTTTAAACTTTGCTTAGTTGACACGTTTAGTTGCAATTCTATAGATGGCGCTGTAGGCAAACAACGCCACCTTTATTTCAATGCCTAATTATTCGAAGTCGTCTTTAATGGAATTTCGATAGTGAAATTTTTTTGTTTTCGATTACTGCAGCCAGCGCAGGAACAGGAAGTCAAAGAGAATGTAAACTCAATGAGAATGTAATACAGATAGAGTGGAAAAAAGAGTCCCCTCCCACTGTTAAAAAAAAAGTCCCACACCTAAGGTTAAGCTCGTTAGCCCCTTCTTCTTTTTGTCTTGTTTATCGCTATCTTACATTCTCATTGTCTAAAGTAACTAGAGCGCTCTCTATCACTTCTTTGCTTCTACTTTGATAATCGTTTCTTTGCTTATACTTCTGAACCTGCCTCAATATATGAATTTGTTTTTGCCTGCCGGTCGTTTCTCGTATATATTCGGCACTGTCGAAGCATGAACTCTTACAGTTTTTCAGACTTGGGTGTGCTGAAATTGTATTTACATACAAATTAATATTTTTATACCCTGAATCCAATGAAAATGGATAAAAAGGGTATAATGGTTTTGTGCAGTTTCAAAGATTAGACTAAATAATGACAATCTGTTTAATTTTATTGAAATCAGTTGCGAAACACTTGAGATATGGAGTATTGAAGTTAAGAATGTACGCACTATACGCGTATACACACATATTTGCAAGCACTGACTGTATGCGTGTATGCGTAAAGTATATGGTTCAGGGTATATTCTATATATATTTTTTCTGTTCAAGTAAAAAATGAAAACAATTAAAATAAGTTATTTAAATTTTATATTTAAATAAAATTCTTGAGAATATAAAATTTTAACAAATAACAATATAATGTGAAAACATAATAAAAGACAATATAAATTAAAACACAACACAGATTAATAAATAAAATTATACAAATCGTTACAATAAATTAATTTTAGTTTAACCTTAATATAAATACATTTTGCGCGCTGCGAAAACCAGTTTTAATGCACAACAGATAGGGCAGAAATCTCCCGGCGGAAACAACAGCAAAGCAACCCAACATTTGATAGCATTTTGTGTTTATCATTATAGCTGTTGTCTCATACATTTTTGACTTCCCCTGCCTTAAAATTCACAAGTGGTTCTAGCTTTGTCAGAGTGGTATGGGGCTTGCTAAACTTGAGTTAATTGCTTCTGATATTACCGTAAGGTAAATAAGCCAAGTTTTTTTAAAAACTGTTTAATTTTTTTTTTGTATTAAATTTCGTATTATAGAAATTTTATTTGTTACTTATTTTTCATATTTTGTGCTTTTGATTTTTGTTTAAATATTTTTATTTGGAACCTGTGTGGACATCAATGAGAATGTACATTCTCATTGCAGGCAAAGCTTTCTCATTGTTTCCACCTTATTCACTTATTCATTTCACAATAATTGATTATGGAGATATGGAGCATTGAAGCTAAGAAAGTATACAAGCACTGTACGTGTTAAGTATATGGTTCAGGGTATCGTCTAGTCGGGATTTTTTGAGCAGAGCCTTCTTAGTGGTTTTTCTTGAAGTGTGCGATGCGTGAGATAACGATTAGCTGTTGCCGTACTTCATTGCTCTTATTGTTTTCGCAGAAATTGAGTTTCTTATTTTATTAATCCCGGCGTTTTTCGTTTCTTCAATCAACTGATGGCGTTCATCTATCACCTTGGTCGCCAAAGACAGCTGAACATGTTTGGAATTTATCGCTGAGACGAGCGTAGTCAGAGTCTGTTTTTTTATTCTATGGCAGTGTGTTGAGCAAGCTTATATTTATGATGCTGATGTTCAACTATCTGGCATTCGAAACAGGTCAATTTTTCGCACGTCTCGCAGAAAACTGATAGCAAGAGCGGTTTATGCAGCTGACACACATATAGTTTTTCAACACCAACACTGCCGGCTAGCTGTTCATTGTTGACCGCGGAACCATCGCCAGTCTCCGGCGGCACTCTGTTCCATCAGGAACTGATTGTCAGTTATGTTGCATTTATGTGAGGCATTGGTGCACACGGGGACAATGGATAAGATCCGTCTGCGAGACATTTGTGGTCACACACTGAACACATGCCCCGTGCAGACATTCCAACAGCTTGGGCGAATCATTGCGTCCCAAGTCGTTAGCACAATATTTGCATTGGAAAACCAAATTCATATTTTGAATCTTTTTTTTTCTTTTGATGTGATAAACACTAAGAAAATACGATTGGCAGCTCTAGCAGCTGATGCCGATAGCTACCGGTGGGGTAAAATGTTGAATTGTGGTAATCGATAGTATGTCGTATTATTGTAATATGTGTAATTGTATGGCCAAACGTGAGATACTTAAATATGACTTCCATAATATATATGCGTATCTATATATTGAGAATTAGATAGATCATTAATAACTTTTTGAACAGGTTTAAAATATTAAATACTAAATTAATACTAACCATAAAATAAACGCATTTTCCATTCAAATACTTAACAAGAATTGTCCCTCTATTAAAAATATATGTTAATAATTTCATTGAGCTAAATTGAATATTGAAATAAAGGGTATTGTGCGTTCCAGCAACGACAACCATCACGTGTTGTTGTTGTTTGTCGTGCTTCGTTTTGCCAATTCCCATTAGAATCGTTCAAATGCATACACACAAAGAGGGACGTATTCGAATATTGAGACAGGCC
Organism: Scaptomyza reducta; assembly: GCA_035044485.1. Lineage (NCBI taxonomy): Eukaryota > Metazoa > Arthropoda > Insecta > Diptera > Drosophilidae > Scaptomyza > Scaptomyza reducta. The sequence goes on along the minus strand of JAWNNV010000206.1, from coordinate 3,232 downwards.
CAGAAATCTAACCAAACAAGACATACATTTTGATTTTTGTTAAAATATTTTTATTTGGAACCTGTGTGGACATCAATGAGAATGTACATTCTCATTGCAGGCAAAGATTTCTCATTGTTTCCACCTTATTCACTTATTCATTTCACAATAATTGATTATGGAGATATGGAGAATTGAAGCTAAGAAAGTATACAAGCACTGTACGCGTTAAGTATATGGTTAAGGGTATGATCTAGTCGGGATATCTCGAGTAGAGCCTTCTTACTTGATTTTATTGTGAAAGGGCGAACGAGCTCTGGGCTGTGGTATTCTCGTATTTTGTGCGCTCCGAAAACTAGTTTTCATGCACAACATGTGGCATGGGTTAGCAAACAAATGTGCTATGTTGTGACGGGCAGAAATCTCCCGGCGGCAACAACAACAATAAAAGAACCCAACATTTGATAGCATTTTGTGTTTGTAATCATTATAGTTGTTGTGTCATACATTTTTGACTTCCCCTGCCTTAAAATTCACAAGTGGTTTTAGCTGTGTCAGAGTGGTATGGGGCTTGCTAAACTCGAGTTAATTGCTTCTGATACTACCGCGAGGTACTTAATAAGCCAAGTTTTTTTAAAAACTGTTTAATTTTTTTATTACTAAATTTTGTATTGAAATTTTATTTGTTACTTATTCTTCATATTTTGTTTTGATTTTCGTTTAAATATTTTTATTTGGAACCTGTGTAGGCATAAATGAGAATGTACATTCTCATTGCAGGCAAAGCTTTCTCATTGTTTCCACCTTATTCACTTATTCATTTCACAATAATTGATTATGGAGATATGGAGCATTGAAGTTAAGAAAGTATACAAGCACTGTACGCGTTAAGTATATGGTTCACGGTATCGTCTAGTCGGGATTTTTCGAGCAGAGCCTTAATTGTTTTTCTTGTGAAACGGTGAACGAGCTCTGGGCTATGGTATTTTCTAGTATTTTTTGCGCTGCGAAAACTAGTTTTCATGCATGTGGCAAACAAAAACAAAACTCTTTTTTTTGATGTGTTCGCATCAGAATCTGAGCGAATACTGATTTCATTTTACTTCCAGCATCACATATATGCTTATGAAATGGCATAGGCTACTGTGATGCTGGAGAAAATGAAAAATTTTATTCATACAATATTTTAAAAAACATTTTTTTATGAATTTGTTAACAGTGTAGGCGTTGGAATACAATGTAAAATTTGAGTGTTGTGACAAAGGGATATGTGAGGTGAGTGATTTGATTGATGTGTTCGCTCCGGAATCGGTGCGAGAACTGATTTCATTTAAATTTAACAGGCGATCTTCCGGAGGCCTGAGAGAGTGCATAACATGTGCAGTTTTGATAATATTAACAGAAATGCACCAAAGGTTGGTCCATTTCATAAATGTACCTAGGTAATTATTAATTTGATTAATATCAGCTTTTTGCGAATATGCGTCCGCTATAAAAACAGTGTCATCTGCATAAGTAGCCAATAGCATATTTCTATCATGAACTAGCTGATATGTTTTTAACCATAGATCTAACTCCGTTAGATCGTTACACTCAACAAAGAAAGTTCTATTGGAAAGATAACTTTTTAAAACGTTTTAGAGTGAAAGTGGATAAAAGTCCAGTATGCCAGACTCTATCAAAGGCTTCTTGAATGTCTAAATAGACAGCAGAACAGAAGTTTCCATGTTCAAATGCACGAAGAATAAATTGACTGACTCTTCTATTTTTTTTTTTTTTTTGATGTGTTCGCTCCTGAATCGAGGAGGTTATAGGCAGCTTCCTTCTGCTGGCGATCTTCGATTAAAAGCTCTAGTAGCTTATCAAGTTTCTGATTAGAATTGCTATGATAATCATTATTTGATTTATGAATATGTGCACCACGGCTACGGCTGCGGGATGCCAGACGAGGTGAAGAGGCACGAGACCTAGCGCGTCCAGATTGAGATGGCACTTGATGGCTCTGATTTGAATTTTTATTCATTTTGCGGTTTGCAGAGATGGATGCCCTAGCTACAGCTGCGTAGCTAAGAGCAGGTCCTGGGTTGGGTGCAAGATTCTGCACCATGTAAACAGGAGAAGATTGTTGGAGTTGATTAGGACAACTTTGATTAAATATATTTTTAGGAATCTTAGGAAGTCCAAGAGAACCTAGAAGGTTATTTGCTTTAGCAATGTTATTAGGAGCGCGTGCTTTCGCAGCTTCTATAAATGTTTTGCAGCCACGATAGCTGGCCACGTGCTGTCGATTGCAGTTGTAGCATTTGACAGGCTCATCCTTTGATTTAGTGCAACTAGTGGAAGGGTGATTTCCAGCACATTTGACGCAATTAAACGGTCGGCGACAGTAGTTTTTTGAATGTCCTAGTTGTTGACATCTATGGCATTGTATAGTCTCCATAGGTCCATATGGACGCTCGATGACGACTTGTTGCTTACCAATAGTAGTGATTTTTAACACCTCAGCAATATTATCACTAGGTTCAAATTCAACCTCAAACAGGTCACGAGGTTCTTTTCTTTTAATAATATTTAAAAAGCGGATTTTGATTCCTGCTTCCACAAGTTTAGTGCGGATCCAATACAACGGTGTTGATTTATGCAAATGCCGAATGATTGCGCGAAAGCCACGATCATGGTCCAATTGATATTAATGAAACTCGATGTTTTCTTCAAAATACTTGGTGAGTATGCGATACGAGGCAATATCCTCGGTAATTACTCTTAATCCATTGTTTACAGTTGGTTACAAATTTGTTACCAATGATACTAGTTATTTTCTCCAGAGAACTTATAATGTTAGTGACATTAGGAATTAGTATTGGTTTCGGTTTTTCATTTGCTCCAAAAGAAACACTTTGTTTATTAACAGGCCCGGCTGATGGGGCACTCGAAGGGGGTGACTTCGTAGGTACGGCAACCTTTCGTACCGGCGAATCACTTAAAGAGATGAAAGAAACGTCACTTGATTTGTTTGATATTTCATCTTCAGAAATAATATCCGAGGAAGAGGAAATTGAAGAATTAACAGCTGTAGAAGAGTCTTGACAGCCTTTTGACGGTGACGTCTTAGTAGGTTTATTCTTTTTTGATGACGGAGAAGATTTCTTTTTCATAGTGAATAGTTCACGTCGGTTTCCAGAAAAGAAAGATTACGCAACGGAAGCGGGACCTTTTTATTTTTTAAAGAAAGCGAAAGCAAAATTTATTTAAA